>CM069908.1:108473285-109124246 GCA_036172215.1 Camellia granthamiana | reverse complement strand
GTCTGTCACGGCCCGAAATAATCCAACATGAAATCCCAAATGAACAAACATTCACTATACAATGACAATAACTCTCATTCACAACACAAAAGAATATATGAATCTATAGTATGTGAAACACCTAATCTCAAAATAATAAAATGCCCTTAAGAGCTTACATCTTCCAAGGCAATAGCCTGGTTACACAAAAAGTGGTCTTTGGACCCATACATGTTAGCCCTTAGCTTTACAAAAGAAATCACAACAAAAAAAGAGCCATGTGCTCTTTACAATTATCCATGCCCTCAACTTGGAAGGATCAGCATGTCTTTACCTGCACCAAATTCCATAGGGGTGAGCATAAAGCCCAGTAGAGAAATACCAAACAAAGTATATACATTTATGTTAGATAGCCAAAATTGAATGCAAGTGCAAATGCGATGTAAATACTCTTTTCCAAATATTATTCATGTCTTCCTTGAGAAACACCATGCATTTCATTTACAAGTACAATCTTATCAATTTCCAAATTTGAACTTTTCAATCACAAGGGGCAGTAAATACGACACTAGTAATCCCTAGGTTGATGTCTGCAAGTAGACTCTACGAGTACTACCAAACTGTCATTTTTACCGGTATTAACCGGAAGGCTCGACACCTATCCGCGCGGTTTCTGGTCTTTCACTATAGACACTCAAGCCAACTTATCAAACTCATCTACACCCCCTAACCGGACTTACCATCGTATTTACCCCATACAAAGTTTAATAGTTCTCATTACAACATAATCTTTTTCAAAGTAAACGTTTTCCAAGTCATTTCAAAATGTGCAATGATGGTAGTAAATCAAATGAGAAGATGATGCAATATATAATGGCTAATAACATTCCTCTTTTTTCAAACATCTCTACAACAATATCAATTTACTACATCATCCATTTCTTCTCCTCAATATTATTTCACAATGACCATGCCATCAATTCATAGCAATAACATCTTTTCATGCTCAATTCACTACAAATTAGCCCTCTTCAAGACTACATGTGATGCCTTTCAATCATCAATTCCAATGTTTACAATTCTCTCAAACCAAGGTGCACAACCATTTGTTATTTTACAACAATTGCACTTTCAAATGTTCAACAATAATGTTAAGATAAATAAACACTTTTCTCATACACTAGGTAAATTACCATTCATGCTAAACAATGTAATGAAGTTTCACTCTCTAATTTCAAAACAACAAGATGCCATTAAACATGTTTACATCTCTCAAAAATCCCCAAAATTTCTAGGGTTTTATGTCAAAATCAAAACAAACACCTCTCGTCTCTTTTAGAAGGGTTTTCTATCAAGATAACACACCACCTATTATGTGACTTAAAAATCCTTAAGAAAATAGTTTAGGAGGAGAGGGAAATCAAACCCACTTTTGAAAACCCTAGCATTTATGAGCCAAGACCAAACATTTCAAAATCATTAATGAGACCTTTAAATCCTATCAAATCTAACATAAATATATATATATAACTCAAGGAATTTTCCCCACCTCGAGTTTGATGGAGAAAATGAGTAGAAACCCTAAGATTCAAGGATGAGAGAGAGAGCTTTGACCTCCACCACCACAAGTGAAACTCTTGCTCTAGATCTTCAAGGTTGTGAGAGATGATGACGATCTAATCCAATGATGCAAGAATCAAAGGTTTTTGGTGCTTTGGCTAGGGTTTTTAGAGAGAATGAGGAGATAAAATGGCTTTTAGAGTGAGAGAGAAGGGTTAAAAATGAGATATTTTCGGCCTCAAAATGATTAAAAAAAACAGAATTTTCGAACTACCAGAGTGCTGCACATGCGGCACCTATCCTCGCACGTGCGAAGCCCCCCTTCCCACACGTGCGGCCTTCATCCCCGCACGTGCGGGGCTCTTCCCGCACCTCCTTCCGCGCGTGCCTTTTAGGCAGTGTGCAGCTTCCCCAACTCGCCCACTCCCGCATGTGCGGGCCATATCCCCCGCAAGTGCGGCCTCCATCCCGACCTTGGCCCAGCAGCCCAGAAATTTTACACTTCGCTTCCGGGCACCCCGGACCTGACCGCGCACCCTCCGAAACAACTGAAACTCAACACCGAGCGTTTCAAGTCCAAACGAAAATAAGGAAGGACAAAGAGATGAAAGGAGGGAAAGAAAAGAATGGAAGACTCGGTCGTCACAACCTGTGTAGTCATCGATATTGTGTAGTTTATGTACTAATATTATGCCGAAGTTTATTATACACAGATTTTTTTTAAAACGTGCGTCAATATATATATGAACTATTTGATGATTTTTTATATATTGTTTGGTGATTTGTTGTACTCCCTCATGGTCTCTTTTGGGGAATCCAACTTTTTTTGGTAGTACAATTATTGTATTTTAAAAAAAATTATTTTCCAAAATTAGTCTTTGATAGTACATTTTTTGGGAAATATCAATGTCATAGTTGTACTTTTTATGTTGTTAATGAATTTAAAACAAGGGCAAAATAGGAAATTTATATTATTTTCGTACTTGATTTTTGATAAGGGACTAATATTTTGGGATAATGAAAAATGAAATAAGGGACTAATATTTTGGGACGGATGGAGTATATTATTTGTTACTATATTTGTTGGTTGAGCAACCATTTTTCTTGCCATTAAACAATTGAAACAGTCGATTTTTTACTTTATTTCAATTTTATTTCGTGTTTTCATATTGCAGTGTGAATGTTTACATTGGTATGAAGTTTACTCTCTTTTAAGGGCTAGTTATATATTAATTATAAACTATGAACATTCACATTATATTTTGGTATAATTTTATTTTTTTGAAGGTTAGTTGTATGTTTGTTGTTTTTGTCACTATACTTGTGGTTAAACAATCATTTTTTGTTATCATTGAACAATCGAAATAATCAATTTTTACTTTTTTTTATTATTATTTTGATTCATGTTTTCACGTTGCAGTTTGAATGTTTACATTGCTATGAGTTAGTTTTGTTAACGGCAATTGTATGTTAATTGTAAATTGTGAATATTTACATTATATTTTGATACATTATAAGAAAAAACACATTTGGCGACTAAATTTTTAGTCGCCAAAAGTCAGTTTTTAAGTTTCCTTGACTAAATTTTTTAGTCGTCGGTTTGGTCGCTGGAAAACGGTCGGGAAAGGTATTGGCGACTAAAAAACTTTTAGTCGCCAAAAAGCAAGTCTTTAGCGACCAAAACTTTGGTCACCAATAGTCAATTATATTTTTTAAATTATACATTTGGCGACTAAATTTTTAGTCGCCAATAGTCAATTATATTTTTTTAAATTATGTATTTACCGACCAATGTTTGAGTCGCCAATTGTCACGACCCAAACCCGCCCCTATGTGTTTAGCACCGTAACCGGCTAGTAATCCGAGATTACCGAAGGCCTGCTTAACAGTAATACAGTAAACAGAGTACAGGGGCCTGGCGGAAGCCAATACAGTAAATAAATAATGTCCAATGAGCTGTAACAGTCTGTATGCGAAAAGACTTTTCATACAAATATATACAGTCAGTGACAAACCAGTATATACATTATATACAATCATACAGAACAGGGACCTGAATCCCTATTACACAGTATAGTACAAAACATCCAGTCTATACAGTAAACTCAAAACAGAGACAGAGACCGACGGGGAAAAATCAAAACACCCCTAAGCCATAGCTTGGTAGGCTCGGAACCTCGCAGTGAGGCACAGTAGTTGGCTTGACAAAAAGGGGGAGTCTAACCCACGCTCCTAGCTTCGGTCTGGTGCCTGTACACCTATATATATATATAAACAGTGAGCTAAAGCCCGGTGAATAACATAATGCGTAAAGAGGTTAAGAATGAAATGTCCTTACAGTAATGAAAACAGTTCATTGATTCAGTATATCAGTCATTCAGTCATATGTGGTACATCCATTAGCATGACAGTACAGTAAACAGTAGGTCTTAAAGAGACCGAACAGTCAATGATGGCCATCAATCAGTAAACAGTAGTGGTCCCAACGAGGGAACCAACAGAGATCTCTGTAACAGTAACAGTAAACAGTAGGTGCTAAGGATGCCACAATACAGTTCAAAATATAGGACTTACATTCATTCAGTTAACAGTATCAGTTCGGAAAATAGTTCAGTTAAACAGTCAGAAATATTCACAGTTGAACATATTTTTACACAATTGTTACTCACAGAGTTCTGGGCTATAGATAAGCTAGAGCGCGTCCCCAGATGCCAACCCTACACAGTACACAGGTTGAACACACACTAAGCTACACAGTTGGGAAAGTAATAACTTAATCCCTAAATTGCCTCGGTGTGGTTCTACATCTATATCCTCATTAAGATGCCTTAAACTAGGCCTAAGAATGCCTAGGATGGGATGAGGATGCAAGGATGCACTTTAAAAGCATTTTCAGAATTTTCAGAAAATAGGGGTCTCGCTCGAGCGTGGCTTTCTTCGCTCGAGCAAGCTTGCCAAAACAGTGGGGTCGCTCGAACGTGGACTTACTCGCTCGAGCGGTTTTGTAAAAATGCAAAAAGTGCTGGATGATGGAAATCTTCGCTCAATGCTTGCTCGACGCTCGCTCGAGTGTAAGACACAGTTCTCGCTCGAGCGTAGGTTCTCTCGCTCGAGCGTGCGTCTGCGTGCACCAAGATTCTGAGAGCTTACAATTTATGCTCGAGCCACCATTCCTTCGCTTGAGCATAGTTCAGAGTAAACGAAGGTCGCTCGAGCATAGAATCCTTCGCTCGAGCGAAGAAGCCAAATTCTGGAATTTTCAGATTTGCCTCCCAAGCTCAAACCAAGCATTCTACAGCTCTAAACTCGACCTCTTGGACCCAATTTCTGGAAAACACATCTAAACTCAATATTCAACAAGTTTCAAAGCTCAATTTGAAAAACCAAAGCCCAAGGGTGAGTCAATTAAATCCAATTTCAAACCAATTTTTCATGAAACATCTACAAACAAGACATGCATGACTTTAACTCAATTCAAAGCCTCAAGTTCATGCTCAAGTGAGCCAATTGCTCCAAAAACAAGATGAGTTCATGGTCTAGTGTAAAAATATGAGCATGCATGTGGCAAGTTTTATGAAGAACAAGCTCAAAAATGCAAGAGTATGCTGGCATGCAAAGATGAAGCCTCAAATGCAACCATTTAAAACCAATTCTAGGCTCAATTCTTCAAATTAGCATGAAACATGCAAGGACCAACTTCATTTCACAATTAAAAGGTTGAATTCCTTACCTAGAGCTTCAATTACAAGACTAGGAGCTCAAATGGCAAACTACACTTCAATTCCAAGCAAATCACAAGTTGAATTCAACTCTCTCACTTCCTCTCTCTGTATGGTCGGTTGCTCTTCAAGACAATGTGGCTGATGAATGTTTTGGTCAAGTGGTATACAAGCCTCTAAATGTGTGAGGTAGTGGCCACTAAAGTGGCATTTTGGCAATTAAGTCTAATTTGTGCAATTTACCAATAATTAATCTAATTTAATCATACTAAATCAGTTTTCAGATAATTACACCATAAAATCACATAAATTATGATGATCATAAAACACTAATCAATTACGAATCTCGGCCGGCCGATAAGGCCTTCAATTTGCATTTTAAACACAAATACACAACAGATAATTAAACAGGTAACAGATAGAAAATGCATTTAAACAGATACGGTCAATCAATCAGTTTCAGATTTCAGTCAGTCAGTTCAATATTTTAATTAGTTCAATTATCAGTCATAATTAGTCTCAGTTTAACAGTAATCGATAGTTAATTAGTGATCAGTGATGAGGGTTGTTACACCAATACTCAAGGAATCGGCGACCAAACCTTTTAGTCACCAAAAGCTCATTCGTGAAGAAAAAAAAAATTACACTCACTAGCTTCTCATTTGCTCATGTGGAGATTCAAACCATCAACCTCCCACGCCATAAGCCTTATACAAGGCACTCTTTTCACTACACCATTATAACACCACATGATTATATATGCAACATATATTATTTATACAGTACATAGACCCGTATTAATATAAATATATATATATATAAGATAATTATTTTTTATTGAACATAATTTATGAAAAAATAAAAATTATTTACTAGGAAAAAAAAAAGAGATCACTTTTGGCGACTAAACATAATTTTAGTCACCAATTCTATACTTTTGGCTAATAATTATTTTTTAGTCGTTAAAAAATTTAATTCCGGCATTAAAATTACCACTTTTGGCGACTAAACTTCTTTTTAGTCGCCAAAAAGCCTCACTTTTGGCTACTAAATTATTTTTAGTTGCCAAAAAACCTCACTTTTGGCGACCAAACATCTTTTTAGTCGCTCAATGCCTCACTTTTGGCTACTAAATTTTTTTTAGTCGCCAAAAAGCCTTACTTTTGGCTACTAAAATTTTTTTAGTCGCTAAAAGCCATATATCGGCGACCAAACAGATTTTTAGTCGCCAAAACCTATACTTTTGGGTTACTAAATTTTTTTAGTCGCCGTCGCCAAAAATCCTCACTTTTGGCTACTAATGCTTTTTTAGTCGCCAAAACCTATACTTTCAGCAACCAAAGGTGTATTTTTAGTCGCCAAAGATGCTTTTTCTTGTGGTGATATGAGTATTATTTTTTTGAAAATTAGTTATATGTTTGTTATTTACTGTTGAACATTCACATTGTTCTTTGGTATATATTTTGTTTTTTCGAATGTTAATTTTATATTTGTTATTTACAATGAGCATTTACATTGTAATTGAATTTTTTTTTTTTTGTTGTGTTATATTTAAATTTTCATATTATAAAAAAGTGTGAAAATAAAATATATATTAATTTTCATAATTTTAAATACAATATTTATTAGCTTCCATGATTTCAAATTTGCAATTTATCTTTTCTATTTACATTGCCTAACTCAAATGTGAATGTTCACACTTTTGATGTTGAATGTGTTTCTGAAATCAATGTCCTTGTTTGTCAATTGGTTTTTTTAATTGGCTTTTTGGTTTTTTTTAGTTATTTTAACTTGGAATGAAAAAATTCGTTTGGATTGCCTTCTTTGACTTTTTTGAGAGAAAAAGTAAAAAATAATTATGATTTGAATGTGACATCTTATATTATTGACTTTTTAGTTGATTTTTATCTTTTAGTGACTATTTTAGTCCGAACCAAACTTGCCAAACGAAGCCACTTAAGTAAGATAGCACGACTAGGATGATAACGGATGCCTGTCAAAATCGCTGTGAAATTTCCAATAATAGGATTCTACAATGAGACTGAAATATTGATTTAAGATATTCGTAGCAATGAATTCATGTTTGGAGATTTTAGAAAGTTACCTTTCTAGTATAGCATTACTTAGGAGTTTACAATTCAAACTCCAAAACATGTGTGATTGAAATATTTGAGTGTTTATGTAGTTTTGCATGCCACGGGATTAAATGAGTTATAAGAAAAACAAAAAGTAAGAGTTTTTAGGTAGATAAGTCCTACACATGGGATTTATGAAAAAAAATTCTTTGCAATTTTCATATACTTGTCATGTATTTCAATATTTTTTTTTTTACACAGTGATTATCATTTTCCTATTTGAAATTGTTCAAACCTATTATAAATTGATAAAGTGGTATAATTATGATTTAAATTCTGTCTTCATTTAGAAATTAGGATTTTAGGTTTGTATATGTGTTTATTTATTTATGGATAGAGAGATTTTTAGTTATTATTTAATTTTTAATATTTGTCTTAATTTATAAAGTGCTGGTTGAAAGTGATTTTCAAGAAAATGTGGTGCCCAAAGGTGTTTATCATCGGTAAAAGATGGTTGGTGGCAATAACAAGTGATTAGCGATTGTAGGTGATTAGCGATTGAGGGAGATGGTGGTTGAATGTGGTTGGCAAAGGAGGTTATTGGCGATGGTAGCTGATAGCAATGAGTATGATGGCAACATAATAGGTTTGGAGCGGGTTTGTCATTCTTCGTTCCCACCCCCGCCCATATCATAGCGGGGAGGGCGGGAAGTGAGTTAATTTTGTAACTTTACAAATAAATTTTTTTAGTAAAATTATAAATAATAATTTATAATTAATGAGAGTTAAATGATGTATTATAATAAATAAATGAGTGAAAATAAATATTAGCTATAATATTTTAATATTCTACTTTTATTATATTAAAAAAAATTAATTATATATATAAATATATTTAATAAATAAAAAGGCAAACTTCACTTTATTCTCTATGGTTTGGGTCATGTGCGATTTACCTCCTTAACGTTTGGAAATAACCATATAACATTTACATGATTGTGGACTAAAATGCACTATTTGGCCCGTTAACGATTTAATAAAAAAACTAAAATACCCCTGTATATAAGTAATTTAGGTGTGTGAACTACGGATATTTTTGTCATTTATTTGGAAGGTAAAGTCACTTTAACCTCTTGTATTTTATTTCATGTGTGATTTACCTCCTTGAAATTTGAAAGTGAGTACATAACCTCCTTATGTCTGCTACGTGTTTCACATTTGCTGTTAAGTTAAATAGAATGTTTAACTGTGCATTTTAGTTCACAAACCACGTGGAGATTATATGATCATTTCCAAAAGTTAGGGGATAAACCGCACTTGATTCAAACGACGAGGAGTAAAATGAAATTTACCCTAAATAAACTCAAGGAAGGAGTGAAGTAGATCGCGGTGGTGGAGCAATGGGCGGTAAAAAATAGAATCAATTTAATAAATTTTGTAAATTGTTTACAATGCCTCTTTTAAGAAGTGGCTTATAAGCTAATTTATTAATTTTTTAACTTATTTAAGTCATATTACCTCTCTACTATTTATATATATTTTTTCCATAATAAGTAAAAAAAATCAATTTATTTATCATTTCTTAAAACAACCTTAAAATGCTTCTATCATGCATAAGGTTCATTTGAGATGTGGGTTGACTTTTTGATTTTTTTACTACTTTAGCCTGGGGTTTGAGATAGATTTTTTGACTTTTGTGAGAGAAAAATAAAATGATTATGATTTGGATGCGACATTTTGTTTTATTGACTTTTTTTTTTAATCTATTTTGTCTTTTATGATTAAAATAGTCAAAAAATTAAGCTTTTTGGCATGCCAAATGAAGACATAATAATGTTGATGGAACTACAAAATAAAAAATTAGATAAAAAATATAACAAAAGAATTTGATATAATTCAAATTATCGAAATTTACTCATGCCGATCGATGAGCCAATCATCCGAATGATAAAGTGAGGACCGCAATAAATGAGAATAAGACGACTACGGTAAATAAGATTGACCATAAAAAAATTGATTAATAAATCATTTAACAAAAAAACGAAAAATTAATTCAACTGGGACCCGTTTACAAGCCTTGGACAGTGATGAAAATTAAGGGGATCAAATTAAGTCAAATTAGTAACTTATTTCTTAAACTAAGTCTAGTTTAGACGGAATTTTTAAATTAGGCTAAAACGTGTTAACCACGCTTTCAACGTTTTACTGGTTGTCACACGGAAATTTTGTGAAATTGTAAAAGCGTGTTTTCAAACTACGCTTTTAATTAAGAAAGCGTGATTACAAACCACACTTTTAATTAATTAATTATTATTATTATTATTATTTATTATTATTTTTTTTTTGAAAACGTGGTTGTGAACCACGCTTTTAACTTCCTTTTCTTTTTTTTTTTTTCCATTTTTTTTTTCCCATAAAACGTAGTTTCAAAATATGATTGTGCGCAAAATGTAAAAACGTGTTTTCAAAACACGTCTTCAACAAAACATACCAAACCCAGCACTCTCTTCTTTCTCTTTCTCTCTCTCTCGCGCACCGTGACACACTCACAAAATTTACAAACCACGTGTTTTCAATAATTTTTTTAATTAATTTTTTTCAAATAAAATTAATTTTAAAAAAATTGTTAATAAAATTTTTAAATTTTTATTTAAAAACCAACGTAAACTTATTTTTTAAATTTACGTTTTTTTCTCAAATCTACAAATTGAGACAATTATTTATAAACAAAAAAAATTATCAAACAAGTTTTTATGATAGTTTTTGAATTTTTTGTAAATATAAATTGAAAACTGAAAACAAAATGGTTACCAAACATGCCTCAGATGGTAAAAATTTCATAAAATTAACAAATAATTAAATAAGCTACCAACGTAAGAAATGATTTATCAAAAGATTTTTAGGCTATGTATAATTTTATTTTTAGAATTTTTTTTAAAGAAATGACTTATCAAATTTTTTTTTTCGAGTGGTTATAAATAATTTTTTACAAATTAAATTGAAACAACCATACGTATAAAATGATAATTATTTTTTACCCTTAAATGATAAATTTTTTTTATTTTTTATTTCTTAACCAAATTAATTTTTAATTTTTTTAAAAAAATAACCATACTAAAAATTAAAATAATAATTATTTTTTATTTTTTATTTCTTAACCAAATTAAATTCTAAAAATCAAACCATATATAACCTAAAAAAAAATAAATTAATTTTTAATTTCAAAAAAATAAATTAATTTTTAATTTTTCAAAAAAAATAAATTAATTTTTATGCTATGTATGGTTTGATTTTTAGATTTTTTTTAAAAAATTAAAAATTAAATTGGTTAAGAAATAAAAAATAAAAAATAATTATCATTTAAGGGTAAAAAATAATTATCATTTTAATTTTTAGGCAGATTATATACATACGTATGGTTATTTTTTTAAAAAAATTTAAAAATTAATTTGGTTAAGAAATAAAAAATAAAAAAAATTATCATTTAAGGGTAAAAAATAATTATCATTTTATACGTATGGTTGTTTCAATTTAATTTGTAAAAAATTATTTCTAACTACTCGAAAAAAATCTTTTGATAAGTCATTTCTTTTAAAAAAATTCTAAAAATAAAATCATAATAGCCTAAAAATCTTTTGATAAGTCATTTCTTACGTTGGTAACTTATTTAATTATTTGTTAATTTTATGACATTTTTACTATCTGAGACATGTTTGGTAACCATTTTATTTTCAGTTTTCAATTTATATTTACAAAAATTTTAAAAACTATCATAAAAACTTGTTTGATAATTTTTTTGGTTTATAAATAGTTGTCTCAATTTATAAATTTGAGAAAAAAAACGTAAATTCAAAAAATTAGTTTACGTTGATTTTTAAATAAAAATTTAAAAATTTTACTAATAAATTTTTTTAATTAATTTTATTTGAAAAAAAATTAATTAAAAAAAATTATTGAAAGCACGTGGTTTGTAAATTTTGTGAGTGTGTCATGGTGTGAGAGAGAGAGAGAAGAGAGTGCTGGGTTTGGTATGTTTCGTTGAAAACGTGTTTTGAAAATACGTTTTCACATTTTGCTCAAACACATGTTTTGAAACCATATTTTATGAGAAAAAAAAATTTAAAAGCGTGGTTCACAATTATGTTTTCAAAAGAAATTTTTTTTTTAGTTAAAAACGTAGTTTACAATTACGTTTTCAAAAAAAAAAATATTTAATTAAAAGCGTGATTTGTAACCACGCTTTCTTAATTAAAAACATGATTTAGAAACACGCTTTTACAATTTCACAAAATTTTTGCACAACAACCACAAAAATATTAAAAGCGTGATTCACAATCACATTTTAACATAATTTAAAAATTTCGTCTAAATTAAACCTAATTTAAGAAATAAGTTACTAATTTGAAAATTTGAAAAAAGCCCCGAAAATTAAGGCCGTCGTTGATGACAAAAAATTAGAGATGCCTAACATGTGCATGCCCCACAAGACGACATAAAAATAAAGTAAAAAAGAGAATCCTGTCATGTGCCAGCTGCATAAGAGAAAAAATTAAAAAATAAAAAATATTCAATCAACAAGCATGTGATATGCTCTGGCGCATGAGGTGACCTCACATAAGCGGCAAAAAGGTAAGTTCACACCATTACATTATTTTTAATCCACAATTTTTTATTTTTTATTTTTTATTTTTAGGTCTCATTTAACATGTAATACATTTATCAAAAATCAAAAAATTAAAGATTGCGTAGTCCACCATGTAGCTCAATATGTAGTGTGGGGGGGGGGGGGATTCACGAAAATGTCTGCGTCCGATACGTGACCGAGCTTGTCCAACGCAATTTTTCAACCACTCTTAAAGAAGATATCTTTTGTGGCCTCGCATTGTTTAACGTAGATTTCCTCACCCTCTTTGAAGCCGCGCTCTTCGGCATCTTCCATTTGCTTTCGAAATGCCTTTATTTCGGTATCTTTCTTCTTCTCTAATTTAGCAAGCTCCTGAAGGTAGCGATCCTTCCGCTCGGCCAGAGCTTTTTGCTTGTCCTCTTCAGCAGTACTAACAAGCTTGGCCAAGCGATCGTGGTCGGCCCTCTGTTTGGCAAATTTTATTTTGAGCTCTTTCAGCTCGGCTTCATTGGCTTTGCCATCTGTAATGGCTGCCTTTGTTGTTTTGCACGGCCTGCACATTATACCCCTAAAAAATTTTTACAAACCGAGCGACAAAAAAGAAAGAAAATTAGCCTAGAATTCAGGGTTACTTGAATAAGTAATTTGTTGGCGGACCGAATGGCCTTCAACTCGGTCAGGTGGGCATGGTGCTCCATGTCAGCTGGAAGACAGACACTCTTGGCTAAATTGAAAGCCAGAAGGTGGTCTTTCTCGGCACATATAGAATCCGACGTGGTCATAGCTCGGCCCCTAAAGGGCACAGCTGGTGTCCACGCCGAAGTAGGGGATGGGGTAGCACGGTGTCCGACGGGGGAGTGTTGAGGGAGTGCGGCCTGAACCTTCTCAGTTTCTTCCTCATCCTCTAGCGTCGGTGATTTGTTAGCCGAAGTACGGGGCCTATTACTAGGCCGAGATGACGAGGCTCTGGCAGAAGGAAGGGCGACTACGGTTTCGCATGCCTAGCCGAATAAAGGCAGCTCAGTTTGGGCCTCTTGATTCATGGCCGTAGTCTGTTCGATGATGAGGGCACAAACAGTGTCATGGCTCGAACCCGCCCCCATGGGTTAAGGACATAACCGGCCAGTAATCGCGAGATTACCTACGACCTTAAGCCAAAACAGATATATTTTAATAGAGTTAAAGGGGCCAAATGGAAGCAATTTCAAACTTTTGTCTATAGAGCTGTGCTTACATGGCACGTCATAAAAATCCATGCACATACATGTTAATAACTCACATCAAAATATGTACTAACACAAAGTTTTGTATATGCAGGATCATTTAAGTCTAAGTCAGCCGATTATGACTATATACAACCGTATTCCAAAGTTCTCGCCGACATAACAAAATATAACAAAATAGCAAAAGGGCGAAAACAAGTCTTGTGCGTGAGACATATGGGCTGACTCTTCAAAACCTTGGTTGTTCCCCACAAACTTCACTGAGGCTGGGTTTGGACCTCCCATGGCTCACCTATAGACACATGAATGAGCATGAGCGAAAGCCCAATGAATAATATCAAATAAAGAAGACACACGAACGGTATTTAGAACAACATACATCAGACGGCCTTGGGCCCAATTCATATTTCTATCTAGTATATACATATATAAGTCAAGTGACTGCGGTTCCAAACACATCAAACGGCCTTGGGCCCAATTCATTCATATCTAACGGCCTTTGGCCCAATCATTCCTGTCAAACAGCCTTTGGCCCATCCATTCGTATAAGATGGCCTTCGGCCCAATCATTCGTTCATTCACATCGAACGGCCTTCGGCCCATTCATTCTTTCATTTTTGTCAGACGGCCTTCGACCCATTCATTCTTTCATTTATGTCAGACGGCCTTAGGCCCAATCATCCATATCAGACTATCATTCATGTCAGACTATCGTTAATGTTAGACGGTCTTAGGCCCAATCATTCGTGTCAGACTATCATTCATGTCAGACGGCCTTAGACCCAATCATTCATGTCAGACTATCATTCATGTCAGACGGCCTTAGGCCCAATCATTCATATCAGACGGCCTTTGGCCCATTCAACTGTATCCAATGGCCCTAGGCCCAATCATATGGCATAACAAATATTTGTCCCCAATTTGATTTTAACAAACTTTTAAGACTTACATGGAAGTAGGCAATTGGACAAATAACATACTTGAATTATCTTTATTAAGATATTACTCACAGTGTTCTGCCGGTGGATTCACCCTTGAGCTCGACCCTACACATTACATAAGATATATGGGTCACAAACAATCCAATTCGTTCTTAATTCATACATGCCTCTTAGGCTTCTTTCTTATTCTTTTAATGCATTCATAATGCTCAATGCAGGCCTAAGAGTACTTAGAAGTGAAAGAGAACGGAAAATTAAACACAGAACACCTTTACAAATTTTCTGAAACAGGGGTCCCCGCTCGAGCGTGGACTTTCCCACTCGAGCGGACCCATTAGGTTTGCAAAAGTACTAGTTGCCTCATTTTTACGCTCGAGCATGGATTTGGATGCTCGAGCTGGAAGCCTCACTACATGGCTCCCCGCTCGAGCATTAATCTCCCTGCTCGAGCGGGCACCCATGTCTGCAAAACTTCTGGGAGCTCGTATTTCCCGCTTAAGCGGCGTTTTCCCCTCTCGAGCGGACATGCCGAATTCTGGAAAATTCAGAATTGTTCTTGAGGCTCAAACTTGATATTCAAAGACTTTAAACACATGATTTTGGCTCAAAAACATGGAACACATTATATATCATGAGTATACAAGCAAGATAAGGCAAATTGCTTAGAATCATGGTGACATTCTCAAATTATTCAACATTTCCATTGTGTAGTCAAAACTCATGCATTCAAACTTCATATAAGTTCCATATCTTCAATAATCAAACATGCATGTTAGTCTTTGACCCTAATTCCATTTAAAATAGCACCAATGATGCCCATAAGCATGAAAATCAACAAAACTATGCTTGCATGTATGCTTCAATGCTCATATTTCCATATTCAACTTAATACATGCTTGATTATGCCAAATCATGGTAATTCTACACATGCATGTGCATATTAACTTCAAATTCAGCAATTATAGCACAATTCTTGTACTTGATCATCATTCAACTTTGAATTCACAAAGTTACAAACTAAAATCCATGAATTTACTCACCTAGGAGCTTCAAACACCCAAATTCTAGCCAATTCTTGAGTTTAACTTCCAATTCTCAAGCTTTGAGCCAAAAATTGTACAATTCTCCCTCTTCTCTCTCTAGAGCCGACCCTCTCTCTCTCTCTAAAGTGTAAATCTGATTTTTGAGCTCCAAAACAATGGATGTAAGTGTATAATGCCCCCTTTTATATGAGCTCCCTTAATCACAATTAATTAATACTAATTAATTAAGCACTATTTCATCAATTTAAGCTATTTAATTTGATCTGAATCAATTTTCAATTAAATTTCACCGTAGGCTCTAAAAATTACGCTAATCACAATGGCGTAGTCAATTTTGACTTCTGTGGCCGATAAGGCCTTCAGTTTAAATTTCGAAATAGATAATCAAATAGATTTTCCTACGGTGAATAAATAGAAATTCAAAACCACATATATTCTTATAGATGACACACAAAATCATATCAAACACATAACCACAATCATAATTAAGATTAATTAGTATAATACGGACCAGGGTTATCACAGACAGCTCGCCTTTTCGCCATCTCTTGCTATTCAGTAAGTGGTATTAGGTTGATTTGGGGCAGGTTGGGGTTCAGTTCTGGTGAGAGTTCAAGAAGGAAGTCAGTCACCTTAGTCTTTCTCTTCCCACTGTACCGATAGGTCAGCTCGAAACTCAACAGCTCGGTCCAAACTCGGTGGCGGTATCGGAATACGGCACGAAGGGCGTCTTGATTGGCGTAGGCATAATTTGATTTATGTTGGTTCAAATCTGCAAAAGAAACAAAAAACACAAAGGGTTAGCATGGTGGACGTTGAAATAGCAAAGGAAATTAAACTGGGATGCTCTTACTTGCTGTTCCTTTATTCCAGTTTATATTATAGCCAGGTATCTGGGCTTCCTTATCTTCAAAACGGCCAGAAACCCAGAGGAAATCATCATCATTTAAATCTTTGTCTGGTGTGTTTTTGATAATTTTTTTTCTCAACCCAACCGTTGTCATTTTGGCCGAGCGAGTATTGATGAAATAACTCGACCAATCTGAGGTTGAGGCCGAGTTGGCGGTTTAGCTCGGCGATACCATTTATTATTCTGTAAGTGTTGGTGGATAGTTGGGTAGGGCACAATCTGGTTTGCCTAAGAAATTAGTAGATGAGGGGCTGTACAGGGAACCGAAGACCGGCTTCTACGATCAATATAATGGTAAAAGGGACGAAGCCCGATTTGTCCTAGGGTGTGGTGTCCAGTGCAGCTAACTCGATATATACGTCGTCAGGGATGTTGTATTCCCTTCGGAACTCAGCTATGGCACCGAGTGAGCTCACCAGGAATCGGTATTTACCTATTTAACTTAAAAGATTATTATGTTATATGAACACGGCTGCCTAGCCTGGCGCTGATGTGACTTTGGATGGCTCGGTTAAGCAAAACCGCCCTGGGACAAAGTGTAAAGGTGTGGCTGGCCAACCTAGTCAAGTCTGCAAAGTGGAAATAACAAGGGTTATGCCCAGTTAATAGACCGGGCTAAGTAAAATAGGCATAGCAAAATAAGCCTAGCTCGGCTTCAACTGGGTTACAGACCATTCCCAGTTCGACTGTGAAACAGAACCGGCTAAGGTCTTTAGCTCGGTTATTGATCATACAGCTCAGTTTTTTATCAAATGCATTTTTAGTTCGGTTGAGTGTAGGCCTAAAGGTTGCAAACAGTTGCCTAGTTCGGTCATAACATGATTTGGGATCAATGAAACACAGTTCTAGACTAGTTCTTAGTCCCAATCAATGTATTTCCAAGTTTACTCATGGTGTTTCGAGGTTTTCTATATTGGTTCGGACCTTAGTGTTTATAAGTACATATTTGGTAACTGAGAGACTATCCTTGGAAATAAGCAGAAATAGTTACAAGGATGAAGAACTTATCGATTTGGGAATGAAATTCAAATCCAATCTAATGAAACAAATGCAGGCAGTGTTGAAGAAAGTAGGAGATGCGTAGGCCCAATCTTGAGCATAGGAAGATTAAGGGTTGAAGATTGGGAGCTTAAAGGAACGAGGGCTAGCAAGACGGAAGTTGAACAGTAGAGGCCTTTCAAAAAAGTGAAGCTATATAGTTAAGGCATAATGGGCGGGACTGTTCAAATTTCATAGTACAAGACGACTGTAACAGATGTACTTGACTAGTGGGGGCATGCCAAAGGAATAAATAATGTTTCAGACGTGCCTGAGTAGTGGAGCGACGTGTAGAGCAACTGACAAAACGTTTCTGGACCAAACGAATTGGGAGCCCGGGAAATATTGAGCTTGGTTGGGGGCCTGTACATCTAGCTCAGCTGGAGAAGACTAATCCTAATCATGCATTGCAGATGGAATTAAAGGGAAATTGAGAAGGCAATTTATGTGGAAATTAGGCCGAGCTAAGACCATCTGTTGAATGGACCGAGATAGGTACACACTCTTGGTCATTGGGCCGCGCTGTGGATGGAAATGAGAATGGAGTAAGCTCGGTCGTGCACTGGACGGATATTCGGCCCAAGGCTTGGACCGAGGTGGTTATGTTTGACCCAAGCAGAACCGGGGTACCGAACTGGTTATCTCAGTTGAATATTCCTGGTTCTGTCTGGTGTGGAGCAAGGCCATGCTAGCTCGGTTGAGCTGCTACCGAGCCGAGGTAAGGAGGTTTGAGCCATCTCACTTGGTTGGTAGTAAGTAGGGTGTTATCAGGATAGGTATTATCCTTGGATGTATGATTCCTATAGGAGGACTCTTATAAGGAGGATTGGAGTCCTACTAGGATTGTGCCATGCGAAATCTATAAAAGCTCATGACAGGACCTATGTACAGGTGTCACAATTTTTACTCTAAAATACACAGAGCTTATTGTCTATTGTCTAGTTGCTGACTTAGGCTTTGGAGGGGTTTCTGGCACACACCCGCCGGCTAGCTCACGTTTGTGCTTTCAGGTAGCAAAGCGACGACGTTTGGAGGAGTGCAAACTTGATCAATAGGATTATACGATAAGATTATTTCGTGCTCGTACAGGTTCAGATTTTTATGTGATTTCCTCAATATACGGTATATTTATGGGACCATAGTCTGATTCCAATATCAATAGAAAGTTTAAAAACAACTACAATGGAGACAGTGTAGAAGACACAAGATAATGGACCAAAACAGCTCCCACCAAAACTACAGAGTGCAGCCCAAAAAACAGTTCTTAGAAGCAGAACCAAACAAAGCTTTGAACCTCACGGCAGAGACAACAACCCAACGGATCACCAAGACTTGGACTGTCTTTACCACACAGCACTGCTTCAATGAACCCACCGAAAAATAGATATAATATATATATATACTTGCCAATAAACAATACAAAGTGTATTGTTGTCCTTTGGACTTCCAATGAGACAAATAAATATACTTGCCACCAAAGCATGCCAAAGGCTTTATACAATACTCAAATGTAAAGTTGTCAACAAAGTTCAACTAATATCAAACTCAATTAAATATTTTTTGGGTAAACTAATTGAGTCCCACACTTCACCAAGGATGTATACCCAACAATTAATTTATAATGCATGCCACCAATACCACTAGTATCTCTCAGCTTCTTCTCTTCAATGAACAATTCATTCTTCTGTCACAAGGGTCTTCAAAGAGTTTCCACCACCTGTGACTCCCACACAAAATGACAAACAATAACAAGGAATGTCACATTCTCTCCATCAATGAGTAATAAAATGCACTGCGGAAATAAAGAGAGAGAGAGAGATAGTAAATTTTGGTAAACATTTTGAATATCATCCACAAGCTTGTGGGAGATAACCGCTTCGATGATCACTAATCTCATAGTTTGGTCATTGGAAGGTTTGACACTATAGTTGTAAGATTGTGTTTGGATCATTGATTTGTAAAGAGATTTGAAAAAGAAAAGGGAAAAGGTGAGGCAAATGTAAATGAAATATATAAGTAAAAAAAACTTATCCATTTCCCTTTCCAAATCTATGATCCAAACACATCAGAAATGTTGTCAGAGAAATTACTAATTCTATAATCTCTAAAGAAATAAATGAATGAGAAATTACTAGGCCACTGATATAGCTTTCAACCTTGCCTCAATAGTTGGAGTTAATCTAATCTTTTGTGAATTGAGCCATTAAATCCCCATCCCTTCTAAGTGGGACAAACATAGAAGCCAAATAATCTTGATGATCACTGCTCAAGTCTGATTCATGCCACTTTAGTGCATCCTACCATTCATTCTCTCCTTTGATTACCTTCAAATCTTTACTGGAAACTTTCATGGTAGAGAGCTTTATGAGTTTCAGGAAAAAAAAGATGACCATTATTTCTAATTTTGGAGAAATGCATAGACCATTGGAGATGCTGACCAGTTTTGGTAGCTCAAGAAGTAAAATCTTCTTCAAGTTTGGGAGAAAATGACCAGATTTCGAGTCAGAATATTTAAGATCTACAAGGATGCTAATCTTGGTGCAATCTTTAACTATGAGCTCTTCTAAATTTGCAAGATTTCAAAGCATGGCTGCAGTGAAAACAGTAGTCAAACTGAGACATGTATGCACGGCCAAAAACTTCAGATTGGACAAACAACCTTTCCCAACTGACCCTTGACAAATGCTCTCCATATTCTTCATGTAATGAATACTCAAGTATTGAAGTGACCCAAGTACCATTTTTTCCTCATTAAAATATGGGTACTGTTCAGATTCATTACTATCATCTCCTTCACAATCTTCTTCTTGATAAAACTGTTTAGCATCAATGATGGTCCGCAACTCATTACATTCCACCAAGAAACAAAATTTTAACTTATCCATATTTTAGAGCCCAAACTCAGATAGATTGTTAACAATCCAATGGTGTTCTAGGGAAAAGGCATTGGCATGTTTGAGTACCTTAATAATTTTGATTGGAATCCCTTCACCATTTACATAGTTCAAGCCTTTCTCTGATTTCTTCAAATTGTTGAATTCTTCTTCAACCTCAAGTGGTAGCCGAGATAGGAGTGTTCAACTTGATGACCAACTATAAATCTGAAGTGTGTTAAAGCTGGACATATCAATGACGAGCTGTCCCGAATGAGTTCTTCCAATAATTCAATAGTGGGCAAATACAATTCAAGAGTTCACAACTCTCGTAACCTACGCAAGTCATGTATAATAGTTTTTACTTCAACATCCCCATCTGGATTCACATCGATGCGCAATTCATTCAATCGTGAGAGATTTGACAAGGACGCACTTTGAATTATTGTGTTTATATGCTTACTCTCTTGGTAGTTATTTGCATATCTATAGAATGACACTTTCAGACAACTTAATTTAATTAGTTTCTCAATCTCCTTTGGTAGATATATAATCTCAGTCCCTTGAAGATCAATCACCTCAAGATTTGTAAGTTTTCCAATTTCAGGTGGTAGTTCCATTAAGAAATCACAATCTCTCAAAATTAATTTATGGAGTGCATTTAACCTAGAAATAGATTGTGGCAAAGAGTTTACGCTAGTATATGACAAATCCAAAACGTGGAGGGTAGACATGTCATGAAAGAATAGAAGAGGAGCATCCTCCAATTCTTTTCCTGCTAGCAAAATGATCTCCGAGGATTCCTTTCTACGTGAGTATGGGAGCTTGTCTGTCATTTTAGTAATGAATTCCTTTCTTGAAAAAAGTGCCATGATGAGTCCCACTCCCAGTCCTAGTCCAACTATCTTTCTTTCGTTGTTCAACTGGTCTAAGTCCACAGATAATCCTCCTCGTCTGGCAGTGGCTATAATACTCTCATCCCTTTTCAAGGAGGTCGGATATACCTAATGTTGCCTCAAATTAAGGCATTTGCATTGGCAACTTAGTTGCAGAAACATTCAAATTTTCCTCCCAAAATAATTTTGCATCTGACACATATAAATTTTGTATTCCTTGGACAGATTTTCTTATTTTCCTTGATTCATGGGAGCGCAATTTTTTTGGGGTACTGGATTCCCAATAGGCTGATTTTCTTATGATAAGCTCAGTGATTTTCAAGTTTCCTTTGTTTATTGTATTCCCTTCATGAGAACGGAATTTTTTTGGGGTACTGGATTCCCAATAAGCCAGTTTTCTTATGATAAGCTCGGTGATTTTCAAGTTTCCTTTGTTTATTGTATTCCCTTTTTCAATACCGGTAAAATTTTAATAAATCCCAAACAAACTTTTCCACACCTCACAAAAATAATAATAAATAAAAGACCAAGCTTCTCCCTAGTCCAAGGGTGCAGTTCGGTTCGGGCCTATGACCCATTCATATAGAGTACTGTAGGGGAATATCAATTAAAAATGGTCAACTAAAATAGAGAGAGCACTTTTTTTGTAGTCGGTTGCCTAAAACTGTTAGTGTTGCTCAAAGAAATGTAATTACATATTTGGGCATGTATCAATAGCACACTTTACCCTGTTTTTTTAAAAATAGGCACATACTTCCTACGTGATTTTTGACTAAAATGTTACAATTACATTTTTTATCCAGACTCACATGCCTATTTTGAGAGTGGGAAAGAAAAAAAAAAATTTAGTCAAAGTTAGACTTCAATGTAAGAAGACAAATTAGCCTTGTTTTACCTTTTTTATCTTCTACCTACCTTAAAACTGTAAACCAAACCCACCCATATGGGCGTGACAACATTTGATTTCATAGAATCCTCTCTCTAGAATGAGAGTCTTTCTACCTTAGGGTTTCCTGGGTATCGCCTCTGGGTCTTTCCCAGTTTTCTAGGCATTTTGCTTTTTACTTTCCCTTCTGCTGATCATTTTCTCTTGGTTGCATCCCCTATTTTTTGTAAAACATTGTGACTAGTCTTCACCTCCATTCTTGGGTTTGTATAGCTTCTACTCTTTAATGGCGAATGATGCTTATAGACCTCCGTTGGAGCTAGAGCCGGAGGAAGGCACTGATGAATGTGTGGATTCTTCTTATCTTTGCCTGATTGGGAAGATTTTGACCTCTAAAGCCCTTAATAAGCAAGCAGTAACCCGCATCATTTTGGGGGTGTGGAAAACAAGAGCAGAGATCACCATGTCTTCATGGCCAGAGAATGTATTCCTATTTAGATTTGGGAGTGAAGAAGATCAGGCTCTGGTTCTGCGAAATGCTCCATGGTCGGTGATGGACAACTTGCTGTTGCTCTAACCATTGTCTATGGGAAAAACAATCTCTGAAATGGATTTTTCCTATTGTCCATTTTGGGTCCAAGTCCATGGTTTACCAATGGACAAAATGACTCGTCGTAATGGGAAAATCATAGCTAATAGCATCGGGAAGCTGATTGGAGTGGAAGCTCCCACTGAGGGTCTACTTCTAGCTAGAATTTTTCTTCGACTCCGAGTGAACATTAACATGTCCCAACCCCAACCCAGAGGATTCATGTTGAAGAGACCTTCAAGCAACTCGCCGGAGAAGAGAGACATCTGGGTTAATTTCAAGTATGAACGTCTATCAATTTTTTGTTATGATTGCCGGAGGATAGGCCATGACAATAACTCATGTAAATTTGTGTCTCGTGAGGTAGGTAGGCAATCTGGGTATGGCCTTAAGCTCAGAACATGGGTGGCTAGAAATTTGGGTTTGACAGTGGAATGCTACAACAATCAAATTAATGAGATGGAAGAAAGCCTTCGACCTATTCTCCGGCGACAGAACTCTCAAGCACTGCTGAGTGGGGAAAAGACACAAGGTACAATAGATGAGGCTCAACCCGGTATGACCACTACAGAGGCATCATGTCCACAACTGCTACCACTACTCCACTCTCATGGGACAGACACCTTTCGTTCAACGGTATACCACATGTGGCCTTCAAGCAGGAAATGAAACAACGACAATGGTTGGTGGCCCGAAAATATGTGGCTCGAATGGCTCGAAACACCCAAAATGACGTCGTTTTACCCTTTTCGAGCCATTCGAGCCACATATGTTCGGGCCACCAAACATTTTTCATGAAACAAAATGAAAAATGATCTGTAGCTTGAAATTCAGAGGCCTGAATTTGGCTTGAAACCCAAAATGACGTCGTTTGGGGTTTCAATTTTTTTTCTCTTATTTTCTTGCTTTTCGAATAGAGAGACAGAAAAGAGAGAGAGAAGGAGAAAAGAAGAAGAGAGGAGGAGAAGAAAAGAAGAGGAAGATAGGAGGTGAGAGAGAGGAGAGAAGAGGAAGAGAGAAGGGGGCGGTCGGTGATGGCGGTGATGGTGGTCGGTGATGTTGATGATCGGTTGGTGATGGCAGTCTCCTTATCGGTTTCGGATTCGGATTCGAGGCCAGAAAATGTAACCCGTCGGATTTTGTTAAATCCACACCCGGAAGAAGATGAGAAGATTGGGGATGTGCTACTGCTGCTTCGCTTTGGGAGTCCAGATCTTGTTTCAGGTGGTGATTGTTCTTGCTATTGTTCATTTCTGCAACATTTGTTCTCTCTCTCTGTACTTTACATCTTTTTCCTCTTCTTCTTTCTTATTTACTCTGTTGCGTTCTTGATGATGATGTTCAAAATCTGATGATGGTGATCTGCAGAACTAGATCTTGTTGTTCAGGTTGATTAACAAATTTATTTATTTATTTATTTATTTTTTGTTGATGTTGATGAACCCAGCAGCCAGACCCAGCCTTCTCTGCTTCTTCTTCTCTTCTTCTTCTTCTTCATCTTCGAAAAAAACGCGGAAAAAAAAGAGACACCAAAACGACATCGTTTTGGTGTTGAGCCACTCTCGAGCCACAGTCTCTCGAGCTACGAATCAGAACTGGAAACAAAATATGGTACTTCAGTCTCCCACCCCTCCTATAAGCATTGGCATACCTCCTATTGGTTTAAACCCATTTGGGCCTCCTCTCACGATTGTTACAACTTTTGGGCCCAGTATTGTACACAGTAAGATGCAAAGCCCTACCAATTCTAGGCTAGCATATTATGTTACTGAACCAACGGATATCCCCACTTCTCAATCTAGCCCGCAATCATCTTTATCCAACCACCCTTCCCTCCCTAATTGGTGTGACACACCAAGTTCGTCCCCTAAGCCCTATGATATGCCACTGTGTATGGAGATCCCAGAAGTACCAGAAGTTTTATTATCCTCAACTTTTAATGGGCACTCTCTTAAAAGGAAAGCCCATGAAAACTCTTCCTTACTACCCCACCCTTCCAAGGTTTTGAAGTTGGAGCATAGGCCTACGTCTGACCTATCCTTAAGCACAGCTTCATCTCCTGCTCTTGCTAATGGGATTGGAAAAAAAAAAAAGGTAATAGGGGAAGACTAGGTAATAGGGGAAGACTAGCTAAAAAGAAAGCGGATTTGAAACTAATTGATCAATAGAACAATTTGTTTGAAATAAAAGTATGCGAGGAAGTGCCTGAATCCCTTAATGATGATAATCTTTTTTTGCAAGTCCCTTGCACTAATCCAATGGCTTCTCAGACTTAGTGTCTCGAAAGGGTGGTGGGTGGTGGCTGAGCTAGAAAAGCCACAAGATCCATGTTTATAATCAGCTGGAACTATCAGGGGATTGGGCGACCCTTGACAGTCCAGATCCTCCGAGGGTTGTGTTCAACCCATCGCCCGGGGGTGCTTTTCTTGATGGAACACAAAGAATCAAAGATCTATTCCAGAAAGAATAAGGAGAAGTCTGCATTTTCCAAATTACTGTTATGTGGATCCAAATGGCGCGGCAAGTGGTCTACAAGGTTCTGAAAAGCGGTTGCGGTCGCCGTAACGGTGGCGGTGGCGCGGTTGCGGTTGCGGGGTGTAAAGTCCGTAGCGTAACGGTTGCGGTAACCGGAACCGTGAATTTTTTTATTTTTTGCACAATTTGAAAAAAACTTACCGATCTGCACATTTTTTTTCCATGATCATATTTATTGGGTTTTAAAATAAATATTGATTAATTTTTATAAATTTTTAAGTTTGATTCAATATATTTCATATTTTTAAATCATTATAAACTGAGTTTTTTACATTTTATTTTAATAATTAATGATTTTATATTATACAAAAAATCAATCACTAACTATTATATATGAGATAAACAATAACAAAGGTAAGAGAATAAATAAAAGTCTAAATATATATATATATTAATCAAGCCAAATAGATAATGACCACACTTATTATTATTATTATTATTATTATTATTATTATTTTCAAACAATATATAGATAGACACACAAACAAAATGGTTAAGTGATAGCAGCTGAATAGAATAGCATAGGTCTTACAACTTCAACAAATCAATAAAATGTTCTTCATCTTCTCTATTCTCTCTCTATCTCTTGTTCCTCCATCATCCCTCTTCTCTCTCTATTTCTCTTCCCCCATTTTCAACTTTTTTTTTTTGTGTTTTTTGGAAAGAAGCAATTCGGAACCGTTACGTAACAGTGCGTAACAGGCCGTTACGGTCGTTACGACACCATTATGACCGCTATAGCAGCTGCTATGGCCGATACACCAGTGAATCTCAATCACATTGCAAAAGCGGCTGTAACGGGTGACGGTAACTACCACAACCGTTACATAACGGTTACGTCCGCTTTTTAAAACCTTGGGTCTAGCTCTTTGGTGAACACATGAGATGATATTGATGTCAGGCAGAAGAATTGCAGTATTATTGTAGGCCCAGGTATGGATTGGTTGGCTATCTCAAGCTAAAGAAGAAAGGAGATGTACATGAAATGGCACTCAAGCTGAATTTTAATAAAGCATATGACCGAGTGCAATGGGACTTTTTGCAGACACTAATGGTAAGAATGGGTTTTGACGGGGTGTGGGTCCAGTGCATTATAGAAATTGTTTCGACGGTATCATTTTTTTGTGTTTGCGAATGGGTTGAAAAGAGCTACCTTTATTCCAATGGGGGGCCTGCGACAAGGAGATCCCTTCTCCTCCTACCTCTTTGTTGTGGTTACCGAAGGTCTTTCTCTCTCATTGCTGAAGGGAGTGCATCACAAACAGCTATCGGGGATTAAGCTGAAAAAGGGTTGCCCCACTCTCACTCGTCTTTTCTTTGCGAACGACGCTCTGCTTTTTGCTAAAGTTAGGCCTTGTTTGGGTACTCCCAAATAATCTAAAAAGTCAAAAAGTTACTCAAAAAGTTAAAAAGTTAACACTATTCATTAAAAGTCAACAATTACGGCTGCACAACTCCCAATTCAAATTTTTCTCTAAAAACTAATTTTCACAATTTTTTATTACACATTTTTCCATAAAAAGTCAAAAAGTTAACCCAAACATCCATATTTTCAACCTCAATTTTTTAATCAAAAAAGACAAAAAGTGCACTTATTTAGTCTTCCCAAACTTGGCTTTAATAGGAGTGACTACCAAGCCCTTAAGTCTATTTTGGAGGAGTGCAGCTTTGCTTCAGGACAACTCATTAACTTTGAAAAGTCCGGGATCATCTTTTCGGCTAACACAAGACAGAGGTTTGTGTGTTCATGGGGATTCCTCCAATGTGTGTTGGCTCGAAGTATTTGGGTCTCCCTTCCTTTTGGGGCACGTCAAAGTCTGAAGCGTTTGGATTTTTGATTGAAAAAGCTGTGGGTAAAATGCAAGGATGGAAACAGAAGTTGAACCCATACTGATTTCTTAACAGCCTATAGGGGTAGAACCCGTTCTTGGTCCGGGACCAATATCCTTCAAGATCTAGAGCTTCTAAAAAAGGGGTTACGGTGGCAGATTGGCTGAAAACTCAATCAAATTTTGGGATGATTAGTGGGTTCCTCAGTCCTGGAGTTACGAAGTCCAGATGCCTAAACCGAGGGGGTGTCAAGTTCATTTGGTGAGGGATGTGATCAACACAACCCTTAAAGATTGGGATCTTCGCAAATTACAAGGGTTGGTGGGGCCCACAGAGTCTAAGATCATTGCTGCTATCCCAATCTCTTCGGAAGGCCACGATGATTCTTTGGTCTAGCACTATACGAAGTCGGGAGCCTATGAACTCCGGAGTGGTTATCCAGTCACTCTTGAGGAACAACAATCCAAAGGTAACTCTGGAGCCTCTTCTTCGGTCCCACTCCCAAAGACCTTCTGGAAATTAATTTGAATGTTCCATGTCCCACCAAAAATTCATAATTTCTGGTGGTGGGTTTGTTACAACAAATTAGCTACCATGGAAAACATTTTTTGCCGCAGATGTGCCCCATCTCAAAATTGTCCCATTTGCGGAGTTGACGTGGAGTCGATTGAACATCTTCTTTTTCATTGTAGCTAGACCAGAGCGGTCTGGTTTGGGTCTAACCTGGGCTTCTTATCAGGCTATGGAGTCATCTCCTTAGCTAAAAAATGGACTCTATCTATCATGGAACATTGTCTGAATGATAGAGAGAGAAAGGAAAGAGTAGGAATTGCAGCTGTTGTGGGTTGGTTTATCTGGAAGGCTTGAAAGGAATGGGTATTCAATCACTCACCAATAGACCCATTACAAGTTCTTCGTCAAACTTCATCCATTTGGAGGGAAGTTAGCCTCCCATGTTCTCAAGAGGTTCTATCCTCCCTAGCGTGTACCCTGTTTGTTCAACCCAATTCTAAATGGAAACCAGCCTTCCAAGGCTGTCTTAAGGTTAATTGTGATGCGAGTTTCACCCCAGATGGGAGGAAAGCCTCGATTGTTGTGGTTCTAAGGAATTAGGAAGGAAATTTGGTTGATGGTAGTCTCTTTGGTCCAAGCTTCCTTAGTCAATCAAGGAGAAGCCAGGGTTGTTAGATTGTCATGTGTGTTCCTTCAAGCTCTTGGTCTCGTAAACGTCCAAGTGGAAAGCGACAATAAATCGGTCATTGAGCTAAGCACATCAGAGTTGGTTCCCTTTTAGGACTATCGTGCATGCATTCTGGACATTCGTTCGTTGAGTCTGAGCTCCTCCGTCTCCTTTTCTTGGGCGCCTAGAGAAGCAAATAGTGTGGTCCATGAGATTGCCTCAGCTCACTTGAAGGGCGCTCTACCTTTAGGGTGGGTTGGGTCTTCTTCTACTCCTTTGAAGGAGTTGTTGTTGCTTGATGTTTCAATGAAGTTTCCAATATTTCACGTGTTCAAAAAAAAAAAAAAAAAAAAAACCTATCCATTCTCAGCACACATTGTATATATAAAAGTACATACACACTATTATTTATTATCATAAAATTATTTTAATCTAATTTTAAATTTTAACCCAATTTCTTATTTAATAAAATTTTAAATTAAACATACATAATATATATAACAAATAAACCATAAATTAACCTAAATACCTTAATTTATTACCAAAAAATTAAATCATCAAACTACTTTAATCTAATTTTTAATTTTTAATCCAATTTTTTATTTAATAAAATTTTAAAATAAACATAAACATACATATATATAACAAATAATATCATAAATTAAACTAAACACCATAAATTATTACCGTAAAATTACCTTATTTAATAACATTTTAAATTAAACATGTACATATATATTTAACAAATTAAATAAAAAATTAATTACAGTGTCTATATATACACAGTGTTGAGTATACATGTATATCATAAAATCTAATTAAAATTAAAAATTAGGTTTGTTAAAAAAAAAATATTTGGAAAACTCTAGTTTCTTAAATGCTTCTTGTGTTATGTTTTTAATTTTTTTTGCTGAGTCATAGAAGTAAATTTTTTTATATTTTTTTTACAACCAAAGCCAAAGATAGAAGAAGACGAGGAAAACATATATGGTATAATTGTCTTTTTATTGTTAACATTAACAGAATTAAGGTTACATTTTAGTCCAAAATCACATGAGGTATAGGATTATTTTTAAAAGACATGAGCTAAAGCACTATCGAACCATACCATAGGGAGTAAAATGGATGTTGCCCTATATTTTTGCAACTCAAAGAGGGTTACTTTTTATTGCTTGGTTGATGATGCGGAGTATTTTCAAGGAATCAATCGTAAATAAGAAAAAGTGATCATGTTTTTACACTACACTTTAATTTCTTTTCCTTTTCAATGCTTCTCTTTCTTTATCTTCTGTTCTTTTCCTTTTAATTTGTTATATCTTAGTCAACTTATCAAAAAAACTTTATTGTTTTGTTTCTTTTGTCCCTAATTCGGTTCTTATTCAGGATTAGGTGACAAGGAAGACAATTGGCAGCGGACATGAGTCAGATGGTCTCTATTACTTAGATGACACAGTACCTACAGTTTCTCCTCGTGCATATCCTGCGGTTGCATCTCCTTTTCAAATTCATTGTCAGCTTGGTCATCCATCCTTGGTCAATTTAAAACTTTCAGTTCCTAGTTTGAGTCATGTGTTAGTTTTAGAATGTAAGTCATGTCAGTTGGAAAGCATCTATCACGTTTGTGCGTACCGAATACCATACTAGATGATTGTGGACCGGAGTCTTGCACCCGATTGGACAATCCAGGAACTGAAACCCTGCAACAATGGGCACCGTTAGAGCTGCTCGGCCAAAGTTGGCCGAATAACCATTCCGGTGTGGAAGTAAGCGATTGGAGAAGATGGAATATGCTCTCTAAAGTGTAGAGAGTTGTGTTTAAGTGTGTATGGTTCAGCTTTACTTAGTTACCTTCAATGTGAAATCCTTGTAGTTTATATAGAACTCCTTACTTGTTGCCCAAGATGGTTTCATGAAGCTTTAGTGCTGCCAGGCTTCATTTAGCATTACTCAAGGTAGGGGACCATTTGGTAGTTAACATTAGATGCATATACTCATTATAACCATGTAGATAACAAACCACATTCCCTTGATCAACCATTTATGTGATTATAAGGAGAGGGGACCAGCTGAGGTGGCAACCTGCACATGCATGCATTCATAGCTTCCACGTTTCTCTGAAAGGTTCTCTCAGCTCGGTACTGTTGTACCCCGACTCGGCCCTTTGTGAGACTGCTTATAGAGATGGGCTGGCCCATTTAGATATCTTCGCATGGGCTCGGCCCACTTTGGTTTTTGGTGATGGGTTCAGCCCATCAATTTGGTCTAAAGATTGGGTCATGCAGCTTGGCCCAACCCAGCATCACAGCTTGTCTGACCTTTCCACTACGAGTTGGGCCGAAGTGCTTGAGGACTTGGGCGAACTGTTGATCATGGAATTGGGCTTAATTGGCTTGCCCACGTATTTATCTGACCCAATTGGACTTGGGTTTAATGGATTGGGCCTGCCCAAGGCTTGGATTCGACCCGTTTGTATTTTGCCATTTCATTTGCCCCCTAACTCGTGCTAAGGTTCCCATTGGGAGAAACTACTATCCGGCACCCCAAGCATCGTATTGCTTCCGGTCCGACCCAATTCGGCCTTGGTGATGGTTCGATTCTAACATATGCACTCTGTATGTGTTCTTTCATGATGACACATGGCGGCGTTCTACTGGTGTGCAGAGGTAGTGTGCCGAATCCATACAGAGGGGCATGATCTTGTACCTTCGCACCGGTTGAGGGAAATAAATGCCCTAGGGGTGTCAATTCAAACCCTTTTGTCTATCTCCAAATTTCAAGAAACCCCAAAACCCTCTCATTCTTCTAGCTTGGCCCGACAGTGTTCTGTCTAGACTCTCCCAGCCATTATTGTTGCCATTCTCGTTCAAGTCTCAAGGATCTCTGTTCGTTGCTGTTCCTTCGTTAAATCTCTACAAGTTCCCCTAAAATCTATCTTTTCTTTTGCTTTTCTGTCTTGATCGCTCTCTTTGGCCCTCGCACTATTGTTTCTGGCGACTGGTTCTATTTCTTTCTTAGTTGAGTTTTGTCCTTGTAACAACTCCAACCCATGATTAACGTTAATCCATGCTTAATTATGCGTAATACGTAATTAAAGTGAAATTTTGCATCATAGGTTGCCTTATTTGTGTTTATATCTGTTTGACGTAGAAAGATCTGTCCATATTTTTGTTTCAGTTTGCAAATTAAAGGTCTTATCAACATCCGATTCAGAAATTGACTTGATTTATGTGTTAATTAGAATTTTTAGGAATTTATGATAAGTTTAATTAGAAATCAATTTAGAATCAAATAATTAGAATAAAATAATCATGGTTGATTAAGCTCAAGCAAGATTTAATTAGGCTCCACTAATGAGCCTATATAAGGCTTACAATGTGTCCATTCATCATCTTTTGAAGCACTCAAATGTGAGAGAGGGAGAGTGTAGGAAGATTTGAGTCTAAGCTTGAGAATTGTGAGAGATTTGAACTCAATTAAAAGGTAATTGCAAGAAAAGAGAAGGAATTGGACAGGACTTGGAAAATAGAGCTCACACACTTGAGAATTCAAGGCTTGAGGTAGAATTCACTCCTTTAGTTGTATATTTGAAGTCTTTAATGCATGAATTCAAGAGAGTTAGCTAATTAAGCCAAGAATTAAGCTTAGGAAGAGGAATTAAGGAGATAATCATACTTGCATGCAAATTCGTTTGCATTTAGAGCTTGATTTAGAGGAAGTCTTACATGCATGCGTTGATTATGGCTTGATTTTGGAAATTCATCACATTTCACATGTTTTTACCTCATTTGTTTATGGTTTGGAAGGTTAAAACTCATACCATTACATGCAACTCATATTTTCAACATCTCAAGTTTGGGTTTTGTATAATTGACAAGCTTTTGAGCTTGATTTTATGAAAATGGTTTTGTAATCACCATGGTTTCACCATTTATAAGTGTTTTCTATAGTTTCCTCAAGTTTTGGCTCAAAAGGATGAGTTTTGGAACATTTGATTTGAGTTTGGAAGCTTGGAGGTGAATCTGGAAATTCCAGAATTCGACCTTTTCGCTCGATCGGAAGCTTCTACGCTCGAGCAGGCACCTTTGAATTTGCACTTTCGCTCGAGCGACCAAAAGTATGGTTGAGTGTGAAATACAAGCTCCCAGAAGTCCCATGTTTTTGTAGACTACTCGAGCGGCAAGAGTTGCGTTCGAGCGAGGAGATGAGTCTCACGCTCGAGCGACCGTCGAGCGTAAAAATCACATAACCAGTACTTTTTCAAAGTTTAAAGATCGCTCGAGCGGGGGAAAGTTATGCTCAAGCAGCCCTCATATGTTTTCATGTCCGTTTAAGCAGAGGAAGTTGTGCTCGAGCGGGGACCCCTATTTTCCAGCATTTTGACCAAGTGTGTTCGAATGCATTTGTGCACCCTCATCCCATCCTAGGCATTCCTAGGCCAAAATTAAGGCACGATAATGAGAGTAAAAATGTAGCAACACATCAAGAATGGAACGTAATGAGTTAAGCATATTTCAACACGTGTTTCAAATGTACACTTGCTGTGTGTTGATGTAGGTCACGTGCCGTAAACCGTTGAGTAGTCTGCATTGTCTGTCTGCACTTGGAGCCATCTGTGAGTAATAACTTAGTAAAGTTATGTTCCACTTTATTTATTTTCTGTATGATGAAATAAGATCTATTTTCTGAAATTTTATGTTCTATATAATGAATGATCGTTTGATTTCTGATAATGTATTCGTGGCATCCTTAGCATCATGTGATATCTGTTAGCTGTTACCCGGTATCGGAGGTTCCATCATGGAACTTAATATGTCTGCACTTTGTTACCCGTATCGGAGGCTCCATTATAGAGCTCAGCATATTTGTCATCTGTTACCTTGATCCGGAGGTTCCTTTGTGGAACTGGTTACTTATAACCACCCTATGTTCTACATATGTTATGTATCTGTTCTGTTAAGCATTAATGGATGTACCACGTATGATTAATCATGAACTTTGATTTCTGATTTCTGTAAATGATTTGAGCAAGAATAAGAATCTGTTTCTGAATCTAAATTCTGATCTCTGAATCTGGTATGGACATCATTCATTAAAACCCTTTACCCCGTTATTATTCACTATGCTCCCGTTCACCATATTAATTATGTATGTAGGTGACTAGGCACGTGATCAGGGCCAGAGTTGACAGCCTAAGATTTTGTTTTGTCAACCACCCTTTACGCCTCCTGCGGAGGTTCCGAATTAAGTCGAGTTGAGTAGCTATGTTTTGTGGATATATAAGACTTTATTTCTTTTGGTTACGAACGAGTTTTCTGTAGTAAGTACATGAAGTATCATGTAAATACTATATCATGTTTTGATATCACATGTATGGTTATAAAGTTTAAAATTTTATTGTCTCACGTATGTTTGCACAACTCAATGGTCGTTGTATTTTGTATATTTGCTTTTGCAGCCCCTTAATTATATGTTATTCTGTTCAGAGGCTTTTGGTAATCCAAGAATTATTGGTTGGTTACGATGCTAAACCTATAGGGGTGGGTTGTGGTCGTGATAGTCCTTGCCCTACTAGGTCTAGATAATGGGAAAATTTCGAACATTGGTGGATACTCCTGAGGCAATAGCCTTGTTTCGTCACGACTATGGTATCCCTGATGATGGGACCCTTTCACTGGCGCAAGTTGGAAACGGCCGTTACACATGTGAATCTCTGTCACACTGCTATAACGGCCGCAACGAGTGGCAGCAACCACACAACCATTACGTAACGGTTGTGACCGCTTTTTAAAACCTTATCTTCAATCTTTTTGCAATTATTGTTTAATCATCCACTTATTTGATTCTTTTTTAGTTCTTTCCACTATTATTATTATTATTTATTTCGCAATTTTCCTTAAATATTCCGAATCATATCTATATATTATATAAGGAAAATGGACTATTTATTGAGAAACCTTTTAAAAGTTCCAAACTGTCGTTATAAAATTATTGAATTTTCAATTTACAAAATTATTGACTAATATATTTAATTAATTATTAATTATTTTAGAAATAATAATTATTCCTTAATTTATGGATTTCAAATGGAAAGATAACAAAATATTTTATAATCTCCCCTATCATAATCTCTCTCACCAATTTTCAAAAAATTAAAACATTTCTTCATACTCTTTCTTTGCTTTCCCCAAACCATCTCTCTGGTAAAAAACCCTACATACCTTACACAGTTCCAATATTTTTTTTAAATGTCATATGCAACTTGCTTATCCCTAAAGAGGTTATATCATGCAAGATAAATGTCACCATTTTTATTATTTTTTTCTAAGGTTGTTAAAAGTTAGTTAATATTTAATTTTTTTTCTTGCTCATTACATTTTTATTTTTCAACAATATTATTTCTCCATTCTTTTACACCACATCACTTTCAATCTCTCTCTTTTTTTTTTTTTTTTTTTTTTTTTTTTTTTTTTTCTTTTTTTTTTTTTTTCGTGAAGATCTATACTATATATATATAAGCAAATATAGTGGGTGTGCTCTTAGGCCTCCAAATCTCTATTCTTAATTTCTTATAAAATCTATTAAAATTTTAAAAAATTATGTGGCACTCAAGTTTCAAACTCACTCCTCTCCATTACTTCCATTTAAAATAAAAAATTATTTTTTAATAATTTAATAATATATACTTTTACGGCATGTTTTTGGGATTATTAATCCGTGAGCCCAATAATTCTGTATTTGTTTTGAAATTTTGTTTCAGGATTATTAATCCAATGGATAATTAATCCAACAAATTTGTAGGATTATTAGTAATGGGGTAGGAGTGGGATTATATATCCTGAGTTAGGGAAATAAAATAAAAAAAAAACTCTTTTACCCTCGACTAAAAATTAAAACATTTATTATTTTAATATAATTTTATATTTTAGAAGGCTAAAAATAATTTTTAAAATTTTAAAATATTTTTTGATATTTATTTTATCAATAGTTTATATTTTAAAAAACAAACCAAACATGGCTTTGTATTTTGTATTTTGTATTTTTCTTTTATTTATAATTTTTTTCAAAACCACATTTATGAAGAAATTTTGATAAAGTAAATATTGTGAAGAAATATTGATGGAGGGTAAGATTGAAAAAACGATAAATATAGTTGTAATGCTACATTCATATGTTTTCTTATCCAATGCAAATCAAACAATGGAAAAGGGAATAATTTATCCTACTAATCCAATTGGATAGTAAATACCACACTAATTTGATGAGATTATTAATACCTTCACTACTAGTCTTGTGAATCAAACATGGCCTTAGAATAATAGTTATCTGAATACAAACTTATCAACAAGGAAAAGAGAGAGAGAGAGAGAGAGAGAGAGAGCTATCACAAAATTCAAAAATATTTGAATTGAAAATCTATATAAAGATAATCTATATATATCAACAAAATTCAAAATAAAGATAATTTAAATTTGAATTTGAATATATAATAAATATAATCTATATTTATCTATCCAATTTCATATCTCTCTCCTCCTATATAAATAGTTATATTTCAATTGATCATAAACACATACAAAACTATTATGTTGCTCTTTCTCTTTTCCCTTTCTCTTTCTTTGTATATATAATTTTATATTGTTATAGGTACGGCTGAAAAGTTTCACACATTTGCATTCCCCGTCTCTCTATATATAATTTTATATTGTTATAGGTATGGTTGAAATGCTCCACACATTTACATTTTTTGTCTAAATTTTAATTTTACCAAAGGCTAGAGAGTTTTTGACTTTCTTTTATTGCATCAATGTTGAATATTATGTACCAAAAAAAAAAGTGTAAGAAAATTATTTGTGTGTATCATTCTCATAATGAATTTCCCACCAAACTAAAAAACTCTTACCTATTTAAGAATTTCAAAGTATTTTAATTTGGCAATTGAGTATCGACTATATTCTTTTGTTTAAAATTTTATCTTTCGATGATATTTTGGTGATGGGTTCACGTAGTTTATATGTTTTTATGTAATATTTAATTTTTCTCTTTTACATTTGATATCAAACTTTTTTTTTAATAAGAAACTTGAATGATTGAGTCTTTTATTTAGTTTTGTTTGTGCGTCAATAGAATATTATTTTTATCATAGCAAAATATAGTTCTCAATAATATGATACTTATTAATGTTTCATTGCAGTTTTTTTTATTTATTTATTTGTTTGTTTAATTGAATTACTTTTTATGTTTTTGGTTATCAAAATCTCATCAAAAATAAATAATAAAAGACAATCAATGTGGATGATATTAAACATAAAATCATAAAACATCATATGTTTTGCAATTCTATTTTTAAGTTATTCATTTTAAATCATATACACCCATGCATCGCACGGGTTACCACTAGTTAGATAGATGAAGCAAAAGCCAATAGAAATATGCTTTTTACTTATTTGGGAGCAACTTCCAATTTTAGGGTGAATGCTTTTATCCAAAACTATTGTTGGAACTTCAATTTACTATAAACTAATTTAATACAATTTACATAACTCTTTAATACCTTGATGGTGCTTGTTTGGAATGATATCATATACAATGGCATTCTCCTTGCCTTGATCACTTTGCAGCTCCATTAGTCCTTAAGAGAAATTAAGGGGGGGAAATGACGAATCTATATGAGTACATTTATCGTAATGATACATATGATGAAAGCTAGAAGGAATCGAAACTTTATTGATTTGTGTTTTTCATATCAAAATTATCTAAAAGACATGTCACATGAATTGGAACACAGCACACGTTATGATTTCAACAAAATGATGAGACATCAATAAAAAGGATAAATTATATTTTCGTGTCATTTTGTTCTTTTAAATTTCAAATTTGTCAATTTCATCATTAAATTTTCAATTTGAATCAAATTGGCCAATTTCAAACCAATTGTCTAAATAGTTAAAACACTTATGATCCCTAACATATGCATTTGGTTCCTAAAATTTTTAATTTTGTCAAATTGGTCCCGAAACGTTGACGAGAAAGATGAAATATAAGCTTACAATATTATTGAAGGATGAAACTAACAAAGCTAGAATTTTAAGGACCAAAATGACACAAAACTTGTCCAAGATATATATCTATGTAATAAAGCAAGATGTTTTTTGAATTTGTCCTACACACATTTGTCCTACTAGGACATTTAAACGACTCAGATCTATTCAAATTATAAAAACAACGGCTGAGATATATTTTTCAAAAAATATCTTACATGTACATTTTTTATTTTCCCGCTTCTCTCTCTCTTACTTTTTCCTTTTTTTCACTCATCCTTCTATGATCCCATGATTCCACCTTCCTCTCTCTTTTTTTATTTATTTATTTTCTGCCTTTTTTATTGTTCTCTCTATTTGTTTATGTTTTTTGTTTTCTCCTTTTTTTCACTTATTTTTATTTATATTATATTGAAAAGTCTGCGATTCCAGAATTAGGAGCCAGATTTTACTGTGTATAGTGGAGATTATATTAATGAATTTTTTATTCCACAAATTAAATGAATTTGAACAATTAATTTTTTTTTTAAATATATTGAATACTTAATAGATTTTATAAATTTAGTTCTTATATGAATCTTCAACATATGTTAATAAAGTATGACAGTTTTGAATCTTCAACATATTTTTGTCCTATTAGGATATTTGGATGGCTCAGATCTGTTCAAATTATAAAGCAATGGCTTAGATATATTTTTCAAAAAATATTCTACATATACATTTTCTACTTTCCTGCTTCTCTCTCTCTCTCTTATTTTTTCCTTTTCTCACACCTCTCCTTCCATGATCCCATGATCTCGCCTTCCTCTCACTTTTCTTTTTATTTTTTATTTTCTCTCGTTTTTATTGTTCTCTCTATTTGTTTATTTTTTTATTTTCTCCTTTTTGTTCAATATATTTTACACATATTTCCATACAATGTATGTATGTCCATAATACACTAAGACATTACGGGCATACATACAATTTTCATATAATTATATAAGCAAAAGCAGTATTGTATATATGTCCGTGGAAATTGTATGTATGCTAGGCACATCTATCTATCTAGCTATATATTATATAAGGAAAAGCAAGTTTTCGTAAAGAGTTTTGTGAGAACTCTAAAATTTTATAATAAATTTGTGATTTTATCAAATTAAAAAATAGATTTAAATAGTATTGGGATTACAATTATATTATAATCCTAATATTATTTACACTGTGCCTTCAAGCACAGGCATACGCTAGTATATATATAAGTGTATACGGCCAACTAGGTCTTATTAATTGTGGGAGCCAAATATTATCTTTATGTAGGAAAGCCAAGTGAATTTAAAGAAAAACAAGTTATATACTATTCGGTTCTAACCTGGGGGGATCCATAAGCCGAATAATTAAATCGGCCATAGAATCAGTCGTAAAAAATGCCGAGTATGAATAGGCATGACAGAATGGTCGAGTGAGCAATTATACGCTGGACTAAAGGTGGGCTCAACCCCCAAGATCATGGAAAAGTATAAATAAGATGAGCATCAACCAAAGAGAGGTATGTGAGAATAGATAAGATTAACTTGCGATACAAGCAAACGAGAGATTATATACTGACTTGTCCGTCGGAGTGCTAATACCGGTAACCCCCGACCGGAGTGTTCATCCATTTTTAGGTGACCAGCTGAGGATCAGAAGCGTCCCACAGGATTACACTGAGTATTTCCAAAACTACATTCCCACAATTGGCGCCGTCTGTAGGAATACTCAAGCACATCTATGGCGGGCGTAACAGATGATCCTCCAATAGTCGCTGACGACCTTACGCCACGAGATGATATCACTGCAAGAAACATGCTTGGGCCAGAGAATATTGTCGCACGATGGGCCTTGAACTTCGACTCAGCAGCCCAGACCTCACCTTCGACATAAGATACATGAGACAATGCAAACGATCATGGATCAAGCAAAGCAAAACGAACAGCTGTTGGAAAACATGATGGCTGAAAACGAGCGCCTTCAACAGGATTTGGCCGTGGAGGTGGCAAAATCCTAACAGGCTGCATGCCAAGGCTGGGGTCGACCTTCGGGAAGGGATGGTCGATGACATCGACTTCGGAGACACGATAGTGGCAGTGATTTTGACTCATCATCCCCAGAATCCAGAAAGAAGGGACGGGTCGATGTCTCCAGTTCATCCGAATGAAGTTCGCATGCCCGGCATAAACGAGGAAGGAGAAATGATTCAGACAAAGAGAATCAACATGACCCCTTTGTGCGACGAATCGCAAGGTCAGTGCTACCCAAAAAGTTCAAAGCGCCATCATTCACCCTATATGACGAAAAATCAAACCCCACTGATCACATTCGTCATTATAAACAAGCCATAACACTTCATGCTGACGATGAGGCCCTCATGTGTCGAATATTTCCAAGCAGTTTGGGACCATTGGCCGTCAGATGGTATTATAAATTGGAGCCAACATCGATTAAGAGCTTCCACCAACTCCAAAAATCCTTCAGGGCAAGGTTCATCACCAATAAGATCTAGCCAAAGCAAGCCAATTCTCTTTGGGCAATGCAAATTTAACCAGGAGAAACCCTTCGTGAATATTTGGCACGCTATTGAGAATGCTTTAATCTGGTAGATGACGCCTGCAATGACTCCATGGCCATTACCACCTTTAAGATGAGATTGCATCTTGACAATGCCCTTCACAGTTCTTTGACTAGACGGCCCCCCAAAACAGTCTGGTCGTTAATGAAGAAAGTCGAAGAATACTACAAAGTGGAAGAAGATGCCCTGTGGGTCAAAGCCGGATATAAAGCCGATAAGATGGCCTCGTCTAAAATCATTCAGCCGATAAGCGTCGTGCCATCACGGAGCCCTGAACCGCGAAATCGGGCAAAACGAGACAAAAGACGAGATTCGCGCCGATCAAATGACCAATGTTCACATCGAGCCAATGAACAATATCAAGTAGATAGCAGGCGCACAAGGCACAGAGACAAGAAATATACAGAGTTATCGGAGCTGATCAGTAAGGTTATGTCTAAAATTCAACACCTTCCGTTCATTAAGTGACCGCCCAAGATAATGGGACCTCCCGATACAAGGAGACGGGATAAACGGTGTGAGTATTACAAAGACCACGGTCATGACACGGATAGTTGTTATGCATTAAAGGATCACCTGGAGGAGTTGGTGCAAGACGGTCGGCTTATGCAACATGTCTGAAAGAACAATTCAACAAAAACAGTAGCTTTACGGCCGGATTCACCTTCACTCGGCGTAATTCATATGATATACAGCTTGCCAACAGCATCCGAGGTACATACAATTCAGTTGCAGTCTAGCCCCCATAGGCCAATCACGCTAGCGAAACGGCCCTAAGAAACTACGAGTATTAGTTTCGATGACTCTGACTTGGTTGGAGTAACTCACCCCCACACTAATCCCTTCGTCATTGATCTACGCGTAAACAGATTCACCATTGAATGTGTTCTCATTGACCAGGGAAGTACTTTGGAAGTAATGTATTACAAAACCTTTGTTAAACTTGGCTTCACTGATTCAGATCTATCTCTGGCTGATTATCTGTTATTCGGCTTCAATGCTAACCCGGAATATCCTTTGGGCAAAATCACACTACCAGTTCGGGCGGGCACCAGGTCCGTGGACGTAGAATTTCTAGTTGTCAAGCTTCCTTAGCCGTATAATCTCATCATGGGAAGAACTTGGTTGCATACCATACAAGCCGTGCCAAGCACCTATCATCAACTACTTCGTTTTCTGACTGAGCGTGGTATAGAGCAAATTCGAGATTCCCAGAAATCGGCGCAGACATGTTATCTTCTTGCTACAAAGAAACCAAGAGAGCTAGAAATGAATTCAATTGAGGTGCCGGATTGGGAGAGCCTCAACGACATTGGGCGGGTCCCAAGTGAGAAGGCAACCGGAGCGCTAGATCAGGTTGAAATTGACGAGAATCCTGACAAGTTCTTCATTATCGGCGCTTCCCTAAATAAAGTTGAGAGGCAAGAGCTAGTATCCTTCTTACTCGACAACCTTGATGTATTTGCATGGTCACCATATGAGATGCCGGGGGTGGATCCATCTGTGTCCCAACATCACTTAAACGTTGATCCAAAATGTAAGCCAATTATTTAGAAAAGCCAGCGGTCAGCCGCAGAGCATATTTCTACCATTGTTAAAGAAATTGATCAGTTACTTGATGCTAGGGCAATTCGCGAAGTGACCTATCCTACATGGATGTCGAATACTGTAGTTATAAAGAAGAAGAATGGATCTTGGCATGTTTGTGTGGATTTCACAGACTTAAACAAAGCTTATCCCAAGGATTGCTTTCCTTTCCCCAGAATAGACCAACTGGTAGATGCAACGGCACATCATCAACGTATGAGCTTCCTGGATGCCTACAGAGGCTACCATCAAATTGCCAGGCATCCGGAGGATCAAGAAAAAACTACATTCCTCACCTTTAGAGGAACCTATTGCTACAAGGTTATGCTTTTCGGGCTGAAGAATGTGGGGGCAACTTACCAAAGACTAGTAACTGCCATGTTCAATGAGTAGCTCGGCCGTACCATGGAAGTATACATTGACGATATGGTGGCCAAGTCCAAGGAAGAGCAAACCCATCCTAGCCGATTTGGAAGAGACATTCGGCATTCTTAAAAAATACAAAATGAAGCTGAATGCCTCCAAATGTGCATTCGACATTGGAACCGGCAAATTCCTTGGCTACATTGTTAACCACCGCGAAATCGAAGCTAACCCAGGGCAAATCGCAGCAATTCTAGAACTTGTCTCTCCTCGGTCGGTTAAAGAGGTTCAGAAGCTGATGAGAATGGCTGCCGTACTCAACAAGTTCATCAGTCATTCCACAGATCGTTGCCGACAATTCTTTCACACACTTCGGCAAGGTAAAGCTTTTGAATGGATCCCTGAGTGCCAGGCCGCTTTGGACGACTTGAAGACTTATCTCCGATCAGTTCCACTCTTGGCAACACCTTCGGCAGGCGATCCTCTCATTTTGTATCTGGCAGTCTCCGACCGGGCAGTCAGCGCCGTACTGTTAAAGGAAGAACTTGGGGAGCAGCAACCAGTTTGCTATGTAAGCAAAGCAATGGTTGACATCGAAACACGTTATCTTCCATTGGAGAAACTCATCCTTGCTCTTGTCATGGCTACAAGAAAACTGATGCATTACTTTCAAGGATATACCATTGGGGTACTAACGGACGATCCCCTCTGGTCAGTGCTCCGTAGCGCGGAAGCATCAGCCGCGTTTCAAAATGGGCTCTGGAATTCGGCCAATATGATATCCAATTTCTACCCAGAACTTCAATCAAGGGGCAAGTGCTCGCCGACTTTGTAGCCAAATTCACTGGATCCCTCGCCGACTTTAAGTCTGATCAAATTCAACCTAAGCCGAACTGGAAAATATACGTTGGGGACATTTGGCAGATGTACTGTGACAGGTCATCCAACCAACGTGGTAGTAGGGCGGGCGTAGTAATCATGACCCCCGACGGGGCAATAATTGAGCAGGCTGTCAAACTGGGCTTCAATGCATCGAACAATGAGGCCGAATACGAAGCATTGTTAACCGGCCTACGGAATGCATTTCTCCTTGGTGCACGGCGTCTGCTTGTTTTCTGTTACTCAAAACTAGTCATCAACCAATTAAAGGGGGAATATGCAGCCAAAAATGACCGCATGGCAGCTTACATGAAAACGGTGAATTCTTGATTGGCGAAATTCAACCATCATGAATTGAACCAAATACCCTGGGATCAGAACACGCATGTGGACGCCCTAGCTTGCCTAGCCTCCGCTATCAACTCAGAAATTAAACGGACAATTGAAGTAGGATGCATCCTTGAGCCGAGCATTGCCTCTTCGGAATCGGTTTAGATCAATATCATAGAATCAGGTCCAAGTTGGATGGACCTTATCACTGCATTCCTATCCTCCGAGCAACTCTCGACGGACAAGAAAGAAGCCCACAAATTGCGAAACAAAACCCTGCGATACTACTTGGATCCGCAAGGAAAGATCCACAAAAAATCTCTTTCTGGTCCATACCTAGAATGCGTTCATCCTGATAAAGTCGAGGAACTCTTGGCTGAAATACATGAAGGTAGTTGTGGTGCCCATTCTGGCGGGAGTTCTTTGGCCCATCGAACCGTAACATAGGGGTACTATTGGCCGACCATGAGAACTGATGCCGAGTGTTATGTCAAGAAATGCAAACAATGCCAGAAGTTTTCCCATTTAACTCATTTGTCTGCTACGGAGTTAAGCTCTATCACTAGTCCTTGGCCGTTCGCTCAATGGGGACTTGATATCGTCGGACCATTGCCACGGGCTCCAAGGAACAAGCGATTTTTGATTGTCGCGACAGATTACTTAACAAAATGGGTCGAAGCGGAGGCACTAACACATATTCGAGATACTGATGTTAAGCATTTCATATGGAAAAATATCATAACGCGATTCGGCATTCCAAGAGCACTTGTTTCAGACAACGATACCCAGTTTGACTGTGGCATCTACCAAGAATTATGCAGCACGTATGGTATTCGGCCCTATTTTTCCACCCCGGCTTATCCACAAAACAATGGTCAAGAGGAATCCTCCAACAAAATCAATCTGGACGGCATTAAGAAAATATTGGAGAAAGCTAAAGGCAGATGGCTCGAAGAGTTGCCCAGTGTGTTGTGGGCTCATCGCATTACACCAAGGCGGTCCACTAGGGAAACGCCGTTCTCCCTATGCTTCGGAACCCAATCAATCATCCCCTTGGAGATCGACTTACCCACTCTGAAAACAATGGTCTTTGACTTGGGCTGTAATGACATGATGTTGGCGTTGGATCTGACTCTAATCGAGGAACGCTGAGACCGTGCCCTTGCTTCTATGGCGCGGTATCAGCAACAGCTCGCTAAATCATATAATCAACGCGTACAGCTGCGTCGTTATATACCCAGAGAATTGCTCCTCAAGAAAGTTCTTCCCACTACTAGGAATCCCGCTAACGGAAAGTTAGGTCCTAATTGGGACATCCCCTATCAGTCTGCCACGCCCTTGGAATTCCACGCATTTGCGTAAATATTATCATTAACCCAACTTGTAGGGCATGATAACTTGTTTTGAATTTTCGCTATGTACAACTTTCATTTTCACAATGCAATGCCTCTTTTCTTCTTACTTTGTGAAATTTGGTTTGGTAAAACAAAAGCCTCTGGTTTCGGAGCACCCTTCGTGGATATCACAATTGGCCAAAACAAAAGCCTCCGAATTCGGAGCCCCATCCGCGAATGACACGTTTGGGCCGAATAAGCCTCCGGATACAGAGGGCCCTTCGTGGATATCACGATTGGCCAAAACAAAAGCCTTTGAATTTGGAGCCCCATCCGTGAATGACATATTTGGGCCGAATAAGCCTCCGGATTCAGAGCCTCACCTGTGAATGACACGTTTGGGCTGAATAAGCCTCCAGATTTGGAGCGCCTTTCGTGGATATCATGATTGGCCAAAACAAAAGCCTCCGAATTCAGAGCCCATTCGTGAATGACACGTTTGGGCCGAATAAGCCTCCGGATTCGAAGCCCCATCCGTGAATGACACGCTTGGGCCAAATAAGAATCCGGATTTGGAGCGCCCTTTTTGGATATCACGATTGGCCAAAACAAAAGCCTCCAAATTTGGAGCCCCATCCGTGAATAACACGTTTGGGCTGAATAAGCCTCCGGATTCAGAGCGCCCTTCGTGGATATGACGATTGGCCAAAACAAGAGCCTCCGAATTCGGAGCCCCATCCGTGAATGACACGTTTAGGCCGAATAAGCCTCCGAATTCGGAGCGCCCTTCGTGAATATCACGATTGGCCAAAACAAAGGCCTCCGAATTAGGAGCCCCATTCGTGACACGTTTGGGCCGAATAAGCCTCCGAATTCGGAGCACCCTTCATCGACATCACAATTGGCCGGTGTAAACACGATTGAGAGTAATAGATGGTCATGACTTAATTTACGAACATTAATTGAAACAATATACAGACCTTCAAAATAAAATGTTTCATTCAATAGATCATGAATACATGATTTGCATCAAATTTGCATCAAAACGGAACAATGTGTTCAATAAATTGTAACTCCTAAAAAAATAAAAAAAAAATGAATGAATACATTAGTCAGCACCATCTTCGTTATTGGTCTTCTCGGCTTTGAAAGCTGCAAAGGGAAAATTGCAACTCTGATACAAAGGCGACGCCGAATCAATGCCCGTGGCCTGTACAGCCTTGGTCCACCCATGTTTGAATCCACGATTTTCGTATCGGCAGACCTCTTCGGCTAGCTTTTCCTTCGTTTTCTCTATACCAATTTTTTGACTGTCAAAAAATCCCTCATTATAGGCTTTCATCCTTATCGCTTCTGTAACGAACATGCTCGTCGTATCTCGATCGGCAATGGCATGATTTAAAAGCCGTTGGGTCACCCTTTCCTCTACAATCGGGTTAACTGGACCTGTCGACTGATTTTCAATAGTTTTTGCCTTTTTTAGTTAACGCTCGGCTTTCTTTGCGTGAGCTTCTAAGTTTTGAATGCGCTCGTCTTTCTGCTCTATCTCTTGCACGCGCGGCACGTAGACGTATTCCGATTTCATAGGAGATATATAGCCCTTTCATCGCTCCATGGACACCCTCCCGAAAAACTTCAAAATCTGGCCGACCGACCATCGACTGCTGGATTTCTAACGGAAAAATCTATAGAGCAAATTCAACTGCCATGTTTGGATTGTGGATAATCGAATCCGCCTCTGTCATCTGTTTGTTCCCAACGAAGACTGAAAAACTCAACGGGCGTAGTGGCCCATTGGTTTCACTTCGTAAACGAGGGGAGTTCTCCCGCTATTGCCTCTCCTTCCTAGGTGACCTACTTTAACGACGCGGATAGTGGGGCCTCTCGCGCTCCCCTGACGTCCTACTTCCCGTTCGCAAAGGTTCGCCACCTCGATTCATCGCTGACTCCAGCTGAGCCAGTGTCCTACCTTCTCCTCTGCTGTTGAAGAATAGTCTTCTTGACATCTAGTTCAACGCACTGCTCTTCTCCCTTTTGTAATCTGTCGAATTTGAACACAAACATAGACTCTAAATGCACGCAGCCCTTACCCCTCTTATCAATCACGGGTGCAACGTTCTCAAAGCAATCTCTTCAATGCTCTGCGCCACGAATGGCCGATGTTAGGTGGTCCTATTCATTAATTTGCTTGGGCAAGGACAGATTCATTAATCTATTCGGCCTAATATCAATATTAGTGCTTTACGCCACAAAGATAGTGTGCCCCAGCCAATCCATGAACTACCGATATTCGACAGTCCCGTTCATTAATTTGCTAGGGCAAGGGCAGATTCATTAATCTATTCGGCCTAATATTAATATTAGTGCTTTGCGCCGAAAAGATAGTGTGCCCCTGCCAATCCATGAACTGCCGATGTTCGGCGGTCCCGTTCATTAATTTGCTGGGGCAAGGGCAGATTCATTGATCTATTCGGCCTAATATCAATATTAGTGCTTTGCGCCGAAAATATAGTGTGCCCCAACCAATCCATGAACTGCCATTCGGCCTCATATCAGTGCTCTACACCGAAAAGTTAGTGTGCCCCAGCCAATTCATGAACTGCTGATGTTCGGCGGTCCTGTTCATTAATCAGCTGGGGCAAGGGCAGATTCATTAATCTATTCGGCCTAATATCAATATTAGTGCTTTGCGCCGAAAAGATAGTGTGCCCCAGCCAATCCATGAACTGTCATTCAGCCTCATGTCAGTGCTCTGCGCAGAAAAGTTAGTGTGCCCTAGCCAATTCATGAACTGCCGATGTTCGGCGGTTCTGTTCATTAATCAGCTGGGGCACGGGCATATTCAGTAATCTATTCGGCTAACTCGCAAAGCTATGCAGTTGTTTTAGCGCTGAATTAATTTATTAATTTGTTCCATTAATCTCATTTCATGATTTTACATCATCTTACTTAGCCATTAACTAGCACATGCAACAGACAGAAAGGCAAATGCAATTTTCATTCATAAATTGACAGAAAGGCAAAGGCATTTTTCATTAATAAATTGAGTACAAACAGTAGTCATTTTACACATGAAAACTACCCTACATTTAACTTCTAACCGAAATAAATAGACAAAAATCTAACAGAACCTACGTACACAAGATACTAAAACAAAATGAAAATTACTTTGACCCTAAGTCAATCTTCAGGGTCAGACTCCAGCGGCTCAACGTCTACTTGCTCGTATGGAATCGGTTGTTTCGATACCACGTTAGCGGCAGCTAGGGCTTTGAGCCAGCCGTGTTTGAAGCCCCTATTCTCAAACCTAGGCATTTTTTCTACGTAATTTTCTAAGGTTGCATCCTTCCCGGCTTGGAATGCCTTGGAAATCTCGGAGTCAGCAATTTCCATTGCCTTCTTCGATTCTTCCAAATCAGCTTCTAGCTTGGCAATCGTCTCGTTGGCCAATTTGAGTGCTTCTTCACTTGTGTTCGCCCTTTCTTCGGTGGCCAACCTGAGTCGGTCGCAACTCTTAGCCTTTTCTGCTTTGGCATTGGCCCTCGTTCTTTCTTGCGCCACTTTCATGGCCTCAGGCTCGGCTCTGCGAGAGGCCTCTATTGCCGTGCTCTTTTCATTTTCAACTTCGGCTGTAAGAAAGTCAATTTGTTCAATAGCATCATGTTGACGACGGCCAATCTTAGCTATCTTTCTTGCCGCCTACAAAACAAGGAATCAGTAAGATAGCTGATATAAAAAAAAAAATTTGATGCAAGACTGTAAACAAGGTTCATGTACCGATATCACTGATTGAGCGGCTAATGCTATGGACAGCAGATCCGACTCTACCCGAAAGGTTGCTCTGTCAACCGGCAGAGAAATCGAAGAGGCCACGCTTAAGGCCACAACGACATCTTTCACATCCATTGCATCAGAAGCAACCGACACATTCTTTATCCTTGGTTGTATTATAAACGACATGACCAGGTCCGATTCTTCCATGTGTGGTTGTTTATCAGCCAGGTTTTCTGAAGAATCGGCTTCAAGCTCGGTAGGACGTTTTTCCCCCCTATGCTCGGTCACCTGGCTCTCATGTTAATCGACAATCTGCTCTGTTTTGGCCATATCAGTCTGAGCCATCTCCTCAACAAGAGCAGGTGGAGAAGACTCAACCCTAGCGTCGGGTGGAGGGGATGGAGGTTCAGATCGTTCGGCTTCGGCTTTCCTCCAGGCAGCCATCCTCTTAGCATTTTTTTCTCCTAGTCATTTGTGTAAGCGACTCACCAGCCATGTTGTCAAGATATGAGCAGGGTAGGTCCCCTAAGTCGGTAAAAATATCTTTAAAGGAGACGTCTGCTCGGCCTGAAATGGATAGAGGATTGAGGTCGGCTTCCTCAAAAGCCAAATTTAGAGCAGCGTAAACCTCCTCCTCTAGTCTATCGAATCTGTCCAAGGAGCACTGATTCAGCTACTCAGCGACTTCTTCGGCTACTTGTTTGTCTGCTGGCTTTGAATATGAAGCTTCAAGACTAATCTGCCTAAGATTCTTGAAGTTCAGGAAAATAAGCGCCGTAAGTTGCTGTTCGCCCCTCAGAATTGGAATGTTATCTGCGGTTGAAAACGTCGTGTAAGTCGACTCATATCTCAGAAGTATGTAGGCCGCCCTCCCTTGCTTCTGGAGATTCGGACGGCTGAAGAACTGAAGCGCGTTTTTTATTTGCGCAAATACAACGTCGTCGGCCGAGATGAGAACTTTTTTCAAATCGTTACCTGCATAAATGAAGTGGTAAGTGCATAGAATCTAAGCCGGGTAAATATTTAACAAATATACATAGGGGACTATACGGTCACCTGGTTCGCCTTTTCGCTTAGGCACAGGATCTAGGCGATCTTCGCCCTTGCCAAATTCCCAGTTGTCGCGGACAACGACCATGACATCATTAACACGCTTGCCAAAGCTGGCAAGCATAGTCACCAAATGATGGTCGATGTCCTTAACCCTGAAAAAGTAGCGTCCCTGTCGGCCAGAGGATTTGGCCGAGGCATAACAATGCCAAATAGAAGGGATTCCAAGGTTGAGCCTAAGGCGTTGGTTTAGTTCTACAATTCCCATTATGATTCGGTAAAAATTTACATTAGGCTGAGAAGGGATTAAACCCCAGTGGCGAAGGACGGCCCTCAAAAATGGGTGAAGGGGGAAACGGACTCCGTCCTCAGTGATTGATAGAAGAGGAAAGATAATTGTACTCTCATCGGTCCTCTCCATATCAACTACGCTCTCTGCCACGAGTGGCAGATGGACGTCGTCAAGAATGGAAAAATGGCGACGAAAACCAGAGACTCGATCTATAGAAAGAAGGCTTTCAAATGTTTCGCCATCCTAGCCAGTAAAGGGAATACTCTAAACTAAAAACAAACAAGGAAATGAGAGTCGAAATAGAGAAGAGGAAAACTTACAAGAAGTAGAGAGGATAATGAGGAACGGAAAGAAGTTGCAGAGGTTGTGAAATGAAGGGGGTATACTGAAAGGCAACAAGAAACTGTGTATTCAAAAAACATACATTTGAAGGGACAACACGGTTTCAAATCGTATTAAATGAATGAAGCGTACGAACGGGCGAGAAATTATAATAATTCTTAAAAAGCGTAGGCGTTCTGACGCTTGTGTTGGAATGAGGGTAACCGCCGTATTTTTTACTCTCTAAGTTCAAGACCAAATATAGGATGTTTGGGGGGCAATTGTGGGAGCTAAATATTATCTTTATGTAGGAAAGCCAAGTGAATTTAAAGAAAAATAGGTCATATACTATTCGGCTCTAACCTGGGGGGATTCAAAAGCTGAATAACTAAATCGGCCATAGAATCAGCCGTAAAAAATGCCGAGTACGAATAGGCACGACAGAATGGCCGAGTGAGCAATTATACGCTGGACTAAAGGTGGGCCCGACCTCCAAGATCATGTATGAGTATAAATAAGATGAGTATCAACCAAAGAGAGGTATGTGAGAATAGATAAGATTGACTTGTGATACAAGCAAACGAAAGAGTATATACTGACTTGTCCGTCGGAGTGCTAATACCGGCACCCCCGACCGGAGTGTTCATCCCTTTTTAGGTGACCAGTTGAGGATCAGGAGCGTCCTACAGGATACACTGAGTATTTCCAAAACTACATTCCCGCATTAATGATCGACATTGGGCTGCGTTGGTCAAGAAACAAAGCAACAATACCTTCCAAAAATAGAAAAAAAAATTACCTAGATATGAATGTAAAATAAACTTATTCTAGTAATATGATAGCCCTAAAATTTTAAACACAATATATAAAAGCAACCCTTCACTAATTTTTTCATTGACTACAAATTTGGGTAAAAAAAATAATAACTTTCATCAAAATCTTTTTTAAAATTCTTCCCTTATCACAAATTTTCCTTTTCATCAAATTTGATGAAAAAATAAAAATCATCTCCAATGATTCATCTTTGAGTTCTCAATTTGACAAAAATAAAAAATAGAAATGATTTTTTTTAGAATTTTTTTATCAAATTTAAATTTGATGAAAGAAAAAAAAAAAGGATTGTAAATGGTCTTAGGATAGAGTAAAAAATAAAAGGAAAAAGAAAGTGGAGATTGACCAAGAGACTTACACGCACATGAGACAATGTGGAATGGTAACAGAGGCATATTTTGGGAAGTTGGTAAAAATCAGCTTTTTTGTTTTTAATCAAGATTTTTTAGAGTGATTTGAAAAGTTGGTAAAAAGTTGCTTTTTACTACACTAAAATGACTAAAATAGCCTCACCCAACTTAAAAAATTACTTTTCACCCAAACTCACAAAATATAAACACTAAGGGTAATTATATAATTTTGTCACTAACTTTTTGGCTCTTGCCAAATAAACAAGTTGGTAAAAATCAGATTTTTGGATAAAAACGCAAACCAAGCGTTTTCATCACTCCCCAAAATGGCCCAGATTGTGTGATATATATATATATATGATATTAGTGTATGAGATAAAGAAAATATCGATTGCCGTTTCAGATTTGTGGTGAAAATCACTGAATCGGCATCTGTACGATGGCCGGTAGGACATGAATGAGTGAGCTGTGCCGCCGTCAAAGACTGAACTGGGAACGAAGAGAGAGGATATTTAATTCATAAAATCTACATCAAATGGGTAAATTTTTATTCAAAATTAGACAGAAAATATTATAATAATTATCATAAATATAAAAATATATTATTATATTTAATTATATTTAGATTTAAGTTTATATTAGATGTGTGAATTATATATATAATAAAAAATTGTTATGTCACATGACTGTTAATGTATTATTTTTTATCTAATTTTGAATAAAAATTAACTTTAACAGTAAAGTGAGAACAACTTAAAATATAAAAAGCCAAAGCGAAAAATAAAAGAAATTTAAGGACCAAAGAGAAAAAATAATCAAATATAAAAAAGGCAAAATATAATTTACCCACATAAAATACATGCTGTGTAAAGTATCAAATGTAATTTTATAAATTAAGTTTTTGTAATTGATTTTTTAATTTTTTACCCAAAAAAATATAAGAAAAAGTAGAAGAAAATAAAATTGATAATAATTTTTGGGTAAATTAAATTGACACCCCTTGAGGTTTGGTCCAATTATTACCCACCCCTGTGGTTAATAGTTTCATTTCACAAATCCCCCTGCTTAACTCCTAGTAAAAAAACAGAAGAAATTACATTAAAAAAAAGTAAAGAAAAGGTGAAAAAAAAGAGAAAGTAAAGCAAAGCAAAAAAAGAGAGAGTACATGAGTTTAATATCTCAATTCCATCTAAATAATTACAACGACAGGGAATTAGTGTAATTTTCCAAATGTTAAGAGTGATATGTATTAAACCCAAACCTCAGGGGTGTAAGTGTAATTTATCCTTAATTTTTTTGACCTTTTAACTAAAATAAATTGTTTCCAAACTTGCCTTAAATATGCTCTGGTGGTATAACAAAAATTAGTCAACTCATTTTTTTTATGGAAAATGTTAAGGCCCCTAAAAGTTTTTACTAAAATTTTTATCAAATATCTCATATCTATCTATCTACATATTATATAGGGAAAATATGATTTTGAGTGAGGAGCCTTGTGAAACCTTCAATGTCTCATACTAATTTTCTTGATTTTTTTAAAATTTTAAACAATTAAGAAAATCGCTATTGGCTGACTTTCATTTAACCATATAAAAATAAAATTTTAATTAGTCCATGATTTATTTGATAATCCCACATCGGTAGAAGAAGAAAAAAGTGAGTTGTTTTACTCATATAAAGTGAATCTTATACTCCCATTTAATATTGTAGTGTTGTGCATCATTCAATATAGTTTAAATTTTAAAACAATATTCAAAAGTTTCGATTAATTAATTTTTCTATAAGTTGGTTCGTTTTTTGACCTAGTCAATTAGGCAGAATCATTTTTATTTGACTGATTCGTTAGGTTAACCGCAATTTTAGTGGTTTTATTAAAATATATTGATTAGATTTATTTAATTCGAAATAAACTAAAGATTGAACAATGGAGATTGTTTGAATAGAAATAAATTTCCCGTCCCAAATATTTGTTAACTTTTATTTTATAATCTCACATCGGAAAAAGAAGAAAAAAGTGAGTTGTTTCACTTATATAAAGTGAACCTTGATATTATAGTGTTGTCTATGCTTCAATTCAAGACAGTTTAAATTTTAAAATTAAAATAACATTTAAAAGTTTTAATTAATTAATTTTTGTATAAGTTAGTTGGTCATTTGACCTAACCAATTAGGTTGAACCATTTTCGGTTTAACTGATACTCTGGTTTAACTGCGATTTCTTATATTGATTTTATTAATTTTAAACAATTAAAAAAATTTCCATTGATTAACTTTCATTTAACCATATAAAAACAAAACTCTAATTAGTTTATGATTTATTTTATAATCCCACATCGGGAGAAGAAGGAAAAAATAGTTTTTTCACTCATATAAAATAAATCTTATACTCCCATTTAATATTGTAGTGTTCTGCATAATTTAAATTTTAAAATAAAAACTCTAATTAATTTATGATATGATTTATTTTATAATCTTACATCGGGAGAAGAAGGGAAAAGTGAGTTGTTTCACTTATACAAATTGAATCTTATACTCTTATTTAATATTGTAGTGTTGTGCATGTTTCAGTTCAAAACAATTTAAATTTTAAAATAAAATTTAAAAGTTTTAATTAATTAATTTTTGTATAAGTTGATTGGCCTTTTGACTTAGCTGATTAGGCTGAGTCATTTTCGGTTTGATTGATTTGTTGGTTTAACCGTGATTTTAACGGTTTTATCAAAATATATTTGTTAGATTTGTTTGATTCTAAATAAACTAAAAATTGACCTGATTGAAGATTGAACTACTGATTGCTTGATTAAAAATAAATTTGTTGCCCACACAATTATTAATTTTTATTTTACAATCCCACATTCGGAAAAGAAAGAAAAACTGAGTTGTTTCACTTATATAAAATGAACTTTATGCCCCTATTTAATATTGTAGTGTTGTGCATGTTTCAGTTAAAGACAGTTTAAATTTTAAAATTAAAATAACATTTAAAAATTTTAATTAATTAATTTTTGTATAAGTTGATTGGTCTTTTGACCTAACCGATTAGGCTGAACCATTTTCAGTTTGACTGATTCGCTAGTTTAATCACGATCTTAGCGGTTTTATCAAAATATGGTAGTTAGATTTATTTGATTCAAAATAAACTAAAGATTGACAGAATTAAAGGTTAAATGACTGATATTGTATTTGAAATAAACTTCCCTCGAACAATTGTTAATTTTTATTTTACACATTGAGAAAAGAAGGAAAAATGAGTTGTTTCAGTTATATAAAGTAAACATATGTACTAATCTAAATAATTCGTAATGTGCCATCTGGAGGCTGGCTTATCTAGCATACACAAATTGCTGAAGTAGAATTCAAGTAGTTTAAATACATGTCTGTTTTTGTTATTATTCAGTGGTAAATCCTAGATCTTAAAACAGTGAACTTCTATGCTTTAGAATTTCAAAATGGTCTAAGGACATAAAATGCTTTTATTTTTGCTCCTAAAAGCAGGATATCAAAGTCATTCTAAACTGTCAAGCAAACAATACCTAATAAAAAATTATAAATAACCAGGTGGGTACCTGTCTTGAGGAAGGAATCTATAGCCACATTTAACCTGGCACAATTCAGCGTACGTAACACAACATATTTAACCTGCGCAAAAAAAAAAAAAAAAAAAAAGAACACTTGGTAGGTAAATATGACACACTTTGCTCCATATGTCACAAAAGTATATAAAGGAAAAAAAAATTAATACTAATATACAACAGACAACCTCTTGGTAAGAGCTACAAAGGTACCCACATGAAAGGAAGGCAAATGTTGTGACTAGGGAGGGATTTCTTTTTGCCATCATGATGCTCAACCTAGTTCCAAGCTTCAAAAAACAAGGGTTCAGCAACATTAGCTCTGAGTAAAGATGTTCAATGCATAAGTATGTGCATCATGCACACTGCAAAAGACCATAAAAGTCATACCCAATTCTCAGCTCACTGATCCAAGAACCATCAAGTGCCAAATAGAAATGTTACAACATAATGTTACAGTAGTTTAGTTTTTCCTTTTATTTAACATGAAATAGCATATGCCATGAAAAGGTGTGATGCCCATCAATGTGTCATTACTCTCATAATATGCAGAAGTTCAAAAGTAGAAACTCACTTGGCTCCACTAGTGTATTACTTTTTCAAAAAATAAAAAACAAAAAACCACCTTTATTAATTGCCGAGTGTTTTAATGGTTATGAAAATTGTGATGTGAAGTACACACAAAACTCTATAGAGCAACTCAAACTACACTACAAGAATTTACACATCTTGCGACCACTTTTGCCGACCAAAACAATTTTGGTAGCAAAAAAATGACATTTGGCGACCAAATATTAATTAGTCGCGAATGATCACTAATTTTGGCGACCAAAAAATGAGTTGGTCGCAGAAAGTGGTATGCTTTTGCCGACCAACTACAAATTTGGTCGCGGAAGGTCACATATTTTTTGGTGACCAAAAATTTGGTCGCCAAAAACTTATTTTCAGCAACTAAAAAAAATTAGTCGCCAAATTATATTTTTAGCGACTAATATTTTAGTCGCCGTTGATTGAGATTTGGCGACTAAAAAAATTTGTCGGCGAAGGTACCTTTTCTGTGACTAATATTGTCTTTTGGTCGCCAAAAGTTTGGGAGGGAAATTTGAAACATGGAGGGGGGAAATGAAAATTTTTTGCGACAAAAAAAAAATTGGTCACCATTTATAAAACGACGTCGTTTTGTACCAGGAAAACAGAAAAAATAAAATAAAAAAGGCCCGTCTCTCCTCTCTGTCTCCAGCTCGCTCTCTGTCTCTCTATATGTTGATCCACCCTCTCCCTCTCTCTGTATTCTCTCTCTCAATCTTGTACAAATTTGTATATGAACTTGTTGTTCAGTTCTTCCCGAGTCTTCAATGGCTTCTCTTGTCCAGAAACTACTCATAAAGCAATCTGTCAAATATATTATCCCTACTTTTAATAAACTACATCCCCCAAATTTCATACCTCCTCTCTTCACTCTTCCCTATCTCACCGAACCCAAACCACTCCATCCCCACAACCACAATGTAAATCTCGATTCGGATTCGGATTCGGTTTCGGTTTCTTCTCTTTCGACCCCGATCTTTCCAAGCTTTCCATTTTGGTTTTCTCTAAACCCTATTTCTGTAGGAACAATCTTCTGTGTAAATAAAATGAACTGAAATAATTCAAACAAAATAATTAAATAACATACCGAATTTATTTCGTTGAACCGAATAAATAATTTAAGACCAAGTCGAGTGTGAGACACTCTGTCCTTAAGACAGATTCGCCCCGCTACGGTACTTACGGTTGAGTGACGTCTATCTCCCAGGATACAATGATCTTCACAAATTGTAGTAGTACTCCAAACAATTTGTTCGGCGAACCAAACCTATGTTCTAACTCTCTGAATATTTATTCCTAAAATTATAAATGAAGAAGTAATGCAACCAAACGAATTTCTAGACAGCAAGAACACAAAAAATCTGACTGATTTTCGGATGTCTCTAAAAAAAAATCATCTCAAGATTGCTGGAATATCATTACTATTTATAGGCAACAAATGACCGTTTGAAATAGTCCAAAAGGTATAAAAAATGGTCTAACAGGTGCCTTATTCAAATTAACAGATTTGATTGAAAATTAAATCTGACCGTTGCTTTCCAAACAACTTGAAAAGGCTTCGAGGTGCAACAGTTATAAAACCTGTTGGAAAACACTTTATAAACTATTTACATAGCTTAATGGTTTAAACAAAACAAACCAATTAGAGTTAAACCACTTAAGGAAATCAAAAATAAATTTAAATTTAAATTAAATTTCCATAACAATTTTTATTGAAAAAATTCAAAAGAATTTTATCTAAAAAATTAATGTTAAACCCAAAAACGATGTCAACTTCCCATTCACTCATAAATGGTTTTGACATTCCGTATTCACCGTGTGACTTGCCACGCGGCAAGGAACACTTCACCTCTTCGGACCCACCCCAAAAGGTGTTTGGGATCCACCCAAAATGGGCTCAAAATTATGCCTATATAAAATTTTTTTTCCAACAATCCCCCACATGAATGGAATTTGACGGAGAGAAAATGCAACAACATGATCTAATTACAGAGAGTACAGAAATTGAAAATATTCTGCAAAGGATAGGTAGCTTTTGGCTTTGAACCTCCCCTTGTGAGACACTATCAGATTTACTAGCTAACCAGTGAACATGATGTCTTGAACTGTTCAGCCGTTTGTGTAAACCAAGACAATAGAACTCACACAGTATATTCCCAGACACAGTTTAGTTCTCACTATTGTGTTCATTTTGGTCCTGAACAACCTGGTCTTCATGAGTGCTCTAGAGAATTGTAGCCCTTCACAAATCTCATAGAACCGGCCCAGTTCACACTCATATAGGTGATTCTCATGAAGAGTATCCTGCCATACTCCACTAGGTTTACCTAGATATAAGAATCATTAAAATTTTACTTAACCTTTAACGCTGCAGACATCACTCTTTCATCAAAGAAATGGGTAGGAGTTAGACTCCCCAGTGATCCTTCTGAGTCAATCACAACTCGGTTGTCCCTTTGAACCTAGATCTTGGGATCTCCAGTCAACTAGGTTGGGTTGCCGTTGTGGTAACTCTTATTTAATAGGCTTTAGTCCCATTCCCCTCGATGAAATCTCAACTAACTCTCTTGCTAACCCTTTGGTTAGTGGATCCGCTATGTTGTCTTTAGACTTAACATATTCTATAGAAATAATTCCATTAGAGAGTAGTTGTCTTACGGTATTATGTCGACGATGAATATGTCCTGACTTACCGTTATACATATGACTCTGTGCTCTACTAATTGCTGATTGACTATCACAATATATGCATATAGCAGGCACCGGTTTTGGCCAAATTGGAATATCTTCAAGGAAGTGGCGAAGCCATTCTGCCTCTTCCCCTGCTTTGTCTAAGGCTATGAATTCAGATTCCATAGTAGACCTAGCAATACAAGTCTGTTTGGAAGATTTCCAAGATACAGCCGCCCCACCAAGAGTAAAGACATACCCACTGGGGACTTCGAGTCTTTAGTATCCGATATCCAATTTGCATCACAGTATCCTTCAAGTACTGCTGGATATCTAGTATAATTCAGCCCAATATTACGAGTGAATCGGAGATATCTTAGAACCCTTATAATTGCTTTCCAGTGTTCTACTCCCGGATTACTCGTATATCTACTTAATTTACTTACTGCATAAGCTATATCTGGGCGAGTGCAGTTCATCAAGTACATTAAGCTTCCAATAATTTGGGCATACTCTAATTGAGAAATACTTTCCTGTATATTCTTAGAAAGATACAAATTAACATCTACAGGAGTTCTAGCAAGATGGTCATCATCTTTGCTGAATTTGTCAAGTATTTTCTCAATGTAATGAGATTGTGACAAAGTATAACCTTCTGATGTTTTGATAATTTTCATACCAAGAATTACATCAGCAATGCCCATGTCTTTCATGTCAAAATGTTTATTCAACATTTTCTTGGTAGTTTTAATCATATCATTATTACTACCTATGATGAGCATATCATCTACATATAGACATACAATGACATAACCTTTATCTGTGTTTTTAATATAAACACATTTGTCACATTCATTAATTTTAAATCCATTTGACATCATTGCCTTGTCAAATTTCTCATGCCATTGCTTTGGCGCTTGTTTTAAACCATATAATGATTTAACCAATTTACACACTTTCTTTTCTTTCCCTGGAACAGAAAACCCTTCTGGTTGTTCCATGTAAATTTCTTCATTTAACTCACCATTTAAGAAAGCGGTTTTAACATCCATTTGATGAATTTCTAGATTGTATAGAGATGCAATGGCAATTAGCATTCTAATGGACGTTATTCTAGTAACCGGTGAGTATGTGTCAAAGTAATCTAGACCTTCTTTCTGTCTAAAACCTTTGACTACAAGTCTTGCCTTGTATTTGTCGATTGATCCATCTGCTTTCAATTTTCTTTTGAAAATCCACTTGTACCCAAGAGGTTTACAACCTGGTGGCAAGTCCACTAATTCCCAAGTGTGATTTTGCAAGATAGATTCAACTTCACTGTTGACAGCTTCTTTCCATAAAGGAGCTTCAGGACTGGACATAGCCTCTTTAAAAGTTAAAGGCTCATTTTCTAACAAATATGTTAGAAAATCTGGACCAAAAGTTTTTGAGGTTCTAGCACGTTTACTACACCTAAGTTCCTCTTCCTCATTCTGATCTAATTCTTGTTCTTGATCATGTTCTTGATCCTGACTAGTAATAGCATCAAAAGATCTTTTATTAGTACTAGTCTCTTGTCCAGTCTTCTTTGGAAATACATGTTCAAAGAAAGATGCATTCCGAGATTCAATAATAGTATTTACATGCATTTCGGAATGTTCTGATTTATGAATCAAAAACCGATATGCATTACTATTCTTGGCATAACTAATGAAAATGCAATCAATGGTCTTAGGACCTATCTTAGTCTTTTTAGGACTAGGAATAGCCACTTTAGCCAAACACCCCCACACTTTTAAATATTTGTAGGATGGTACTCTTCCATGCCACAATTCATAAGGTGTTTGATTCACTTTCTTTCGGGGTACTTTATTTAAAATATAATTAGCAGAAAGTATTGCTTCCCCCCACAAGTTCTGAGGTAATCCAGAACTGATTAACATGGCATTCATCATTTCTTTTAAAGTCCTATTTTTATTTTCAGCAATTCCATTTTGCTGAGGTGAGTAAGGCGCGGTGGTTTGATGAATTATTCCATGTTCTTTACAAAATTCACCAAAAGGTGATTCATATTCACCACCTCTATCACTTCTAAGTTTCTTGACTTTCTTACCAAGTTGATTTTTAACTTCATTCTTGTATTGAATGAAAGTTTCCAAAGCTTCATCCTTGGTTCGAATTAAATAAATATAACTATATCTAGTATAGTCATCTATAAAAGTGATTACATACTTTTTTCCACCTCTGGTTTGAATTGATTTAAAATCACAAATGTCACTATGAATTAATTCAAGTGGTTCCGTACTTCTTTCAATTGAATGAAAAGGAGTTTTAGATAATTTTACCTCAACACAAATTTCACATTTATGATTTGAATCAATGTTAAATTTAGGTAAACATTCCATATTAATTAATCTACGCAAAGATCCATAATTAACATGTCCTAGTCTACCATGCCATAAATTTGAAGACTCAAGCAAGTAAGAAGAAGATGTATTATTATTAATAACTGAGGGTACAACGGTCATTACATTTAACTTGAAAAGGCCATCAGACATGTAACCTTTTCCTACATACATCCCATTCTTAGTAAGTACAAATTTATCACTCTCAAATACTAGCCTAAACCCATTCTTACTCAACAAAGATCCGAAAACAAGATTCTTGCGAATGTCCGGTACATACAGCACATTGTTGAGAGTGAGTTCCTTTCCTGATGTCATCTTGAGTACAACCTTCCCTTGTCCTTCAACTTTGGAAGTTGAGGAGTTGCCCATAAATAGTTGTTCACCATTGTCCACTGTAGAATAAGATGTGAACATCTTTTTGTCGGCACAAATATGGCGAGTAGCACTAGTGTCCACCCACCATTCTTTAGGATTTTCGACAAGATTTGCCTCGGAAACAACTGCAGAAAGATTGATGTCATCGACACCATTGGAAATATTATCCACTTCGGTCATATGGGCTTGAGCAGGCTTCTTGCTTGTTCTTTTCTTACTTTTGCCTTTGCTACGGCAATCTTTGGCCTGATGTCCCTCTTTGTCACAGATGTAACATTTGCCATTAAACTTGTACTTTTTATTATTTCCCCCTTTAGAGCCTTGTGATGAACTTTCTCCAGAAGACTTTCGTTTCTTGGTTTTTGAAGCATGTTCCACCACATTTGCCTTAGACTCCATAGGAAGCTTACCAGCCCGCTTTTCAGAATTGCGGTTGTCCTCCTCAATCCTCAAACGCACAATTAACTCGTCCATAGAAATTTCTTTGCACTTGTGTTTAAGGTAGTTCTTGAATTCCTTCCAGCCTTTGGGTAATTTTTCAATTAAGGCTGCAACTTGGAAGGATTCACTGAGAGACATACCTTCTGCGTGAATGTCATGCAGAATGAGTTGGAAATCTTGAGCTTGGCTGATCACAGTTTTTGAATCAACCATTACAAAATCCAAGAATCTGCCAACCACAAATTTCTTTGAACCGGCATCTTCCGTTTTGTACTTTTTCTCCAACGATTCCCAAAGTTCCTTTGCTGTCTTGATTGGACTGTAGACGTTGTATAATGTGTTGTCAAGTCCGTTCAAGACGTAATTCCGGCAAAGGAAATCGGCATGTTTCCAAGCATCAACCGCAACAACCACTTGCCGGTCGGTTTCATCCTCTTTCAGGATAGGAGCATCTTCACGGAGAAAACGAGCCAGGTTCAGAGTTGTAAGATAAAACAACATTTTCTGTTGCCATCTTTTAAAGTCAGTTCTTGAGAACTTCTCTGGCTTTTCACCGTGATTTACTGGTACTGTCATCACATGAGAGGGGTTTGGTGCAATTGCAGCCACCAAAGTAGTACTTGTTTGGGCATTTGTTTCAGTAGCCATCAATTCTAATTTATAAAACAAAATTATAATTAGAATTTACACTACACAGAAAATTAAACCACATGCACAGAATTAAATTCTGTAAAAATAAAAGAAACAAGAATGTAACTTTTATTTTCCAATTAATTTGAAAATAAAATAAAATTTTATTTAAAGAAATTAATTCCACACAAAAAATAAAAGAAATAAAAACTATAACTTTTATTTTTTAATTAATTTGGAAATAAAATAAAATTTTATTTAACCAAAATAATTCCACACAGAAAATTAAATTCTGTAAAATAAAGAAACAAGAATATAACTTTTATTTTTCAATTAATTTGGAAATAAAATAAAATTTTATTTAACCAAATTAATTCCACACAAGAAATTAAATTCTGTAAAATAAAAGAAATAAAAATATAACTTTTATTTTTCAATTAATTTGGAAATAAAATAAAATTTTATTTAACCAAATTAATTTCACACAGAAATTTAAATCTCTTGTTACACTCCAATAATTAAAATACTGGAAAAAGAATTTTAATTAATGAAAACTCAGAAAATAATTTCTAAAACCCAAAATTAATTTCTGAAAAAATTCCACAAAAATATATTCTGAATTGTTAATGACACCAGTATCGTACTACTAGTTGTTGTCAAAGAAAAGAGACAGTATATTACTACTATCTGTCAAATAGCATATAATCACTATTTGTTTTTCCAACCAGAATATTATTTTGTAAATCCACAGAAAATAATTTTCTTTCGAAATTATTTACGAAGAATGAAAAAGGGAAACAAACGAAAAATTCTGTAAACAGAATAATTCGAATCTGTCTTAAGATTGTAGGAACAATCTTCTGTGTAAATAAAATGAACTGAAATAATTCAAACAAAATAATTAAATAACATACCGAATTTATTTCGTTGAACCGAATAAATAATTTAAGACCAAGTCGAGTGTGAGACACTCTGTCCTTAAGACAGATTCGCCCCGCTACGGTACTTACGGTTGAGTGACGTCTATCTCCCAGGATACAATGATCTTCACAAATTGTAGTAGTACTCCAAACAATTTGTTCGGCAAACCAAACCTATGTTCTAACTCTCCTAAAATTATAAATGAAGAAGTAATGCAACCAAACGAATTTCTAGACAGCAAGAACACAAAAAATCTGACTGATTTTCGGATGTCTCTAAAAAAAAATCATCTCAAGATTGTTGGAATATCATTACTATTTATAGGCAACAAATGACCGTTTGAAATAGTCCAAAAGGTATAAAAAATGGTCTAACAGGTGCCTTATTCAAATTAACAGATTTGATTGAAAATTAAATCTGACCGTTGCTTTCCAAACAACTTGAAAAGGCTTCGAGGTGCAACAGTTATAAAACCTGTTGGAAAACACTTTATAAACTATTGACATAGTTTAATGGTTTAAACAAAACAAACCAATTAGAGTTAAACCACTTAAGGAAATCAAAAATAAATTTAAATTTAAATTAAATTTCCATAACAATTTTTATTGAAAAAATTCAAAAGAATTTTATCTAAAAAATTAATGTTAAACCCAAAAACGATGTCAACTTCCCATTCACTCATAAATGGTTTTGACATTCCGTATTCACCGTGTGACTTGCCACGCGGCAAGGAACACTTCACCTCTTCGGACCCACCCCAAAAGGTGTTTGGGGTCCACCCAAAATGGGCTCAAAATTATGCCTATATAAAACCATTTTCCAACAATTTCTTCAACTGGGTTTGTGCCTTTCGTGGCTAGCGACACTTCGATGATGATCTGGGCTGATAGCGTGAAAAAGAAGAGAAAGAGGAAGATGAACAAGCACAAGTAGTGGAAGCTCAGGAAGCGTCTCAGCAAACAGACTTAGCTTCATTTTGGTGAGAATATCGAATGTTTTCTGAATTTCGGTGATGCGTTTAATCTTGTTTGTTTATTGTTCTGATTAACCTAGGGTTTCACATTTTTAAAATTTCTTCGGTTTTACTCTGAAAAATCAATGAATTTAGTAATTTACTCATCAAAGTTTTATTCTTCATGTTTGTTGGACTCCCCTTGATTTGTTGAGCATATCCATTGCATTTTTGTCTATTTTGATAAATATATTTTAACATGCTTCTGTTCTGTCTATCATCGAAGTTAGAGTTTTGTGTGTATAGAGACCTAGCAACTAGATGTGACAACCAAATTTGATTTGCCCTTATAGAAGATTGATTTTGCAGGCTGGACTCCCCTAAATTTGATTTTTACTTCCTAATTTCCCTTCTTTAAGAGTTCATTTATGGAGTGTTGCTTCTGTAAATAAACAAGATTTTTAAAAAACATTTCTTGTTAATTTCTTTGTTTTTTTTTCGGGTGATTACCAAGGTACACAATTTCTTTTATTTTAATTGAAAAAACTGAAAATTTTGTATTCCTAGGACATTTTAATTAGGTACTAGTGGAAAAATGAAATTTTTATTGTTTTGATATAATTTTACTGTTGTCATGGAAAGACGTCAAAACATAGCAAAATACTCCAAAACATACTGAAGCAACAACTTGTGTCTACTCAAATCTAGTATCTCATAAATTTATTTTTGTTCTTTTATTTATTTTAAGGGAAAAAATGATAGAAGACCTTATCATTGTCGTCAATATCAGTATGATGTTGGGATATATGCACCTTTAGAACAATTTTGTTACAAGTTTTAGAATCATATAAATTTATATGTGCCTTTAGAATCATATAAATTTTCTTTCAATTAAATTGATTTATTTGATATTACTCATGAAATTTTGCTCGCGTAAACATTTACTTTTTGATTCTACACCTTTGCCTTTGTATCTATGAATGTAATGGTAGAAGGTCGTATCCAGTGCACAAAGCTCCTGTTTACATTTGGGTCTGAGGGATGGTAAATAGATTTCCCTCCACCTTTGCCTTTGTATCTACGAATGTTTCCATCTATTTCCAAGTTCGTTTTTTTCGTTTCTTTCTATAGTCTTTTTGAAACATTAATGTTTCCATGCATACTGACATGACACTACGAATTTCTTAGAAACAGAGCATTTTAATGGACTATTTTAAACATTTGTCTCAGTTTCAAAAAATTCGTTTCATGAAAACATCAAAAACAATAAAGTTTTTATAACTGATTGTATTATGTTCTGATTGTAATTGTTGCTTTATTCTTGCCATCACTACGCAATTGCGTATTATTTTTTTAATCTTATTATTTTATTAATCATCTTTGTTGAAATTAGCTGCTACTGCTTCTTCTTCTTTTTATTATTTTTTATTTTTATAAGTAATGATGAAATGGGTATATGTTGTGGTGGATGATTGGTGTTTGTTGTAATGCCTCTTAAAAAAATTATTTTCAGTTATTTGACAATTTGTGATGACAAAGGTTTGAATTATGGAGAAAGCTATATCAATGGTGCTATGATGTATGCATATTATATATATCTATATATATTGGCAATAAAAGAAAAAATGGTTTATTAGGCTTTTATGAGATAATTGATAATGAGGGTCTTGGTTAGTAATAACAGGGTAAAATTTATGTCCAGTGCTTTGACATAGTGTGAGATTGAAACACAAATTGTCCCAATCTAATATATCAAATCTAAAATTTAAACATTTCCTATTTAATATTGTAGTATTGTGTATATTTTAGTTGAAAACAGTTTAAATTTTAAAATAAATTAATTAATTTTTGAGTAAGTTAATTGGTCTTTTGACCGATTTTATCAATATATATATATTGTTTTATTTCTAAAAAGTATATTTAAGTTTTATGAGAAACTTTAACATAGAATAAACTAAAACTAAAACATTTATAAAAAGAAATTTATTTTTATTTTATCATAAATATATATATATATTTTATCTTTACTAATTAAATGATGACATTTATTTCTTATTATGAACTTAAAATATACAATTAATAATATAACAACTACAATATATATTCTAATAAATGGTTAAACTTTGATTCATTCTAAATTATTTTTCTATACTTTTTAAATAAATTTTATATTATTATTTAATTCTAAAACTATTTTTAATTATTTATTTAAGGGTTCATATGCTAGTAAGTGTGAACCATAAATGTCTAGCATTATTCATTTTTTATTAAGGGTTTATATGCTAGTAAGTGTAAACCAGAAATGTCTAGCATTATTCATTTTTTATTGATTTTTATTTTTAAGAAACTTGTGTGTAGAGTTCAATTTTTGAATAAGCGAAGGGATCATTCCCTCATTAATAATGACCTTCTTTATCTTATAAAATATTAAGGGACCTTAACTACTACGAAATGTTGTATGCTCTTTATCTTATAAAATCTTAATATCAGGACCTTAAAAAAAATTAATAATCATCGACTGAAAATTGAAGGACTCAAAGATAAAAATTAAAATTTGAAAATAATAAAGGATTGTGAAAAGATAAAAATGATAATTTTTTATATATATTTATGAGGTAGCATTTGGTATTTTTATAAGTCAAATTTTTTTTAAATTTTTTGTATTATAATATGAAATGCTGTTATGTTTATTTTTCTTTAAAAAATGTAATACACAAATATGTTTACAAAATAAAAGAAAAAATTCATTGTTCGTAAGTTGTTGTGGTATTGGGTGATGCTAGTTAGCATTGACGAAAGAGGAAAAAATGGAGGAAAGAGAATAAGGGAAGAGAACAAATAATAACAATAATAATAAATTATGTGGTGTTGGTATTGATTGCAGTGATACTATGAAAAAATAAATGAGAGAATAAATAGAAAGAAGAATGAAAGAGATAAAATAAAGAAAATGAAAAGAGAGGGATAATTTCTCCAAATAGGTATTTTTCATACCCTAAAAAAAAAATCAAATACCTATATGTATTTTTAAATTTTTATTCAAACTCTAATTTCTCAAAATAAGTACTCATAAAATTGGTGGTCTTTTTAAGCAATAAAAATTGACATCTTTTATTTTTTATTTTGTAATTTTCAAATAAAGGACTGTATTGTAATTAATATAAGGTTTGATGGTGATCAATTTGTTGACACTTTTTTTTTTTTTTTTTAATAAGGTAATGTGTGGTTATTCTACTATATATATGCTTGTCATTATAAAGGTTTCGGTTCTATGTAATGAAATGAATAATGATTTCCTTTTTACAATAAATTGAATTTATATTTATTGTTTAAACACATTTATTAATCTAAGTTAAGGTTTAATAACACATATAAAATATAATACGTTAATCTCTAATTTTTTTTATTATTATAGATTTATATATATTGATGAATAGGTTTAAGATTTTCTCAGTTTATGGAGTAAATCATAGAGCATTAAAAACATATTCAAATTATAGAGTAAAACATGACACAATTACAAATTTATGCAATATTCAAGCATTAGTCCATCGATCGAAAGAGTTCATTTTGTTTAAAAAATAAAAAATAAAGAAGTTAATTTATTTTAACTTTCTTTAAAAAAAATTCAAATAATAAATACGTTGGTTCAAATGATAAACTTCAGTTGTTTATGAAGTATGAAATAAATTTTATGTGAAATTATATATTAAGGTATTATCTATAATAACATTAATTTTAGACATATGGTTTCTTTTTAAGTATTTTATCAATGAAAGTTATAGTTTTTTGATTAAATATTTTTATAATATCTTAACAATTTAGAATTTTTTAATATTATATAGAATTTAATAACTTTATTCAACCTTACCAAAATGATGTATGGGTTTTGATTAATTTTTTTGTAAAACCTCAAGAGAGATGAGAGAAATTTACTATTTGAATATATAGGGTCAATCTTGAGATTTTTGACTCATAATACAAGACATCAGTATAATATTAGTATATTCTGTTAAATAAATTAATAGAAGATTAACGGTGGAGAATTCTTAATAATAGTTTCAAAAGTAATAGAGGTTTTTGTAATTATTAAAATTACAGGAGAGGTCCTTGTTAATTGTCAGAAATCTTAAGGAGGTAGTTTAATAACCAAAATATATATATTTTTTATTGATTTTACTTAACAAAAATAGATGAATAGTTTAAATTGAAAACAAATAAAAAAAATTAGAATTCAAATTGACAAAAATTAAAATTTCATGATTTAATTTATTAAAGAGCTGCGATTGGGAGCTCGAATTCGGAGCCCCCGAATCGCCCGAATCAGCCAAAAATCAATTGAAGAAGGAAGAAGGAAGAAAAGAAGGAAGAAGAGAAGGAAGGACTGGAGGGACCAACCTGGACTGGAGTGGAGGGGCCGGATCGGAGACAGACGCAGAGGCAGAGGCGGATACGGAGGTGGGGCGGAAACGAGACGATCGGCCGACGAGCTGCGATCGGCCGACGAACTGCCACGAGTGACACCGCCATCGCCATCGTCGTTTCTCTCTCTCCCTCTGTTTCAGACTCTCCTCCCTCCGTTTCTCCCAATCGCAGCTCTTCTCCCTCTGTTTCTCCCTCCCTTTCCCTCTGTTTCAGAAAAAAAAAAAAAAAAAAAAGAATGCCCAAAACGACGTCGTTTTGGGCATTCGGGGATTCGGGGGAAGAACTTTCGAGCTCCAAAACATTAATCCTTATTAAAATGATTAAACTCTGTGTCTTTTTTTTCTTTTTTCTTTTTTTTTTTGAATTAATTGTGGTTGAGAATGAAGGCTTGATTTGTGGTTCCTCCACGTAAACCCCCCTTCTTTTTGGGTGCTCCTAAACCCCTTTCTCTTACACCTCTTTTGGATTGAAAAAATAGTGATTTGGAAAGAAAAGAAAAGAAAAGTAAAGAAAAGAAAATTAATTCCTTTTATTCTTAATTCTTACTTGTTTGGATTACTAAACATGAGAGAAATGAGCAGAAATTGAGAGAAATTGATTTCTCTCAAAACTTAATTTTGTATATTAACAAAATTGCCCATCTACCTACAAAAGAAATAAAAACATAAAAATGTTATTTTGGTAATATAACTTGTTTCCAATCTATCCATTAAAGCAAAATCACTATCTTTTCTTTGAAGAGAAAGTTTGAAAATAAAAAACTTCCAATTTCATCTTGTGTATATTAAATAACTTTTTTAATTCAACATCAAACAATTTTTTAATTTAAAAATTTAGCATTCAGTTTCTCGTTTTGTCACGTATCACCTTAAACTCATCCCTAAATAAAATATTCCTTTGATTTCTCCAATATATATATTTTTTAATTTCAATTTTTAAATAGAATCATCGTGTGTAATATTTAGATATATACCATAAGTTACTTTTAATATCTATCCCATTTAAATTTTGAAAATACATTTCCAATCCAAAAGTACACCTTTCATGTATCCCATTTGTACATGTGTAAATTTATCTTTTATATTATATATTATAAATAAATTACAAAACGCTGTATGGTCATTAAACTCTACTTCTACTCTATTTTTTTTTTTTTTTTTTCCAGTAACTAATTGGCGTTCTCCATTTTATTTAACAACATAACTTCAATTTTTTTGATAATTGAAATATATTTCTCAAGGACTAAATGTGTTAAAACTCTTTCCTAAATGAAATATTCATTTGATTTCTTAAAAAATTATATTTTTTGGGGGTAATTTAAAATTATATTTTTGTGTTTTTAATTTTCCATTTTTAAATAGTAGTAGTGCGTGTAGTTTTAGATGTATACCATCAATTACTTTAATATTTATCCATTTAAAATTTTAAAATATATTTCTAATCCAAAACTCCTTTATCATATCCCTTTTGTACATGTGTAGTTTTTTTACTATATTTCTAATCTAAATATTCTCAATTCTCATATCTCATTTGTACATGTAAATTGACTAATAAATTGATAAAGTTGTAATTCTTACAATTATTTTCACTAAGGCCCTGTTTGATTCCAGGATATGAAGATTGAGATTGGATATTATATCTGGTGGGGTCCACATATCCCATGTTTGTAATTTTTTTTTTGAAGGGGATATAATATACCATGGGATTGTATATCTCCCAAATTTGGAGGATATACAATACCACCACCCCCTATTATATCATATCCCCTGGTCTGGGATATGAGTTAAAAAGTCTAATTTACCCTTTTGTCTATCTGACATAATATAATTTAATATATTTTTTGAATTTAATATAATATAATTATTGGATTTAATTTAATATAAAATTTGAATTTAATATAATATAATATTATTTAATTTAATTTAATTTAATACAAATTTTGAATTTAATATAATATAATATTATGAGGGCAATCTTGGAAATTACTTGTTTACATCCCACAATATATTTTGTAAAACAAACATGGATAATATATATCCAATCTTATATATCAAGTCAACAAACATGACTTGAGGGATATATTATCCAATACCTATATCCTATCCATTATATATCCCGACTAAATCTCACATCATATTATATCCAGTGAAACAAAACGCAAGGTGTGAAATTACGTAACTACCCTCCATGTTTACATCTTGAGGGCTAGGGCAACATGTAAATTTCTTAAGTTGGATGGAGTATTTTGGTTATTTTATTGTGATTTGACATCATAAACAAATATTAACTCAAAAAGCAAAAAAGTAACTTCTTATCAACTTCCCAAATCACTTTCCAAAAAAGTCAAAAAGCTTGGTTAAAAGTCAAAAGCCAACTTTTAACTATCTTCCCAAAACACCCATAACATATTTGAGCAACACAACATATTTCCTAGTCTACCTTTTTACTTAAAATATTATATTTATTAATTGAAACTAATTTACGGGAACTCACACTACGCCAAAATTAGGTTTTAGCGGCGGTTTTTCACCGCCATTAAAGGCTCTAAAACCGCCGTTAAAGCCTTTAACGGTGGTTTCGTTACCGCCGTTTATGCGCGTGTCGGAAAAAGTACAACCGTCATAAAAAGGTAAATTACCGTTGTTAAAAGTCGACCAAAAACGACGGTAATATAGGACCAAAAACGGTGATTTTTTACCGCCGTAAATAGGTTCAAATTTTTCAAAAAATAATTCTTTCTTCTTGCACTCCCAAGTCTTGAACCCTCAACCTCTCATCCACCCACACCAATCACTCTACCATAGCCACTCTTCGTGAAATATGTTCCCTAAATAAATATTTAAACATTATTTTTACTTTATTGTAGATGGTTTCGTCGGAGCTCGCCGGAGTTTCGCCGGAGCTCCGCCGGCAAAGACCGCCGTCATTAACGGCGGTAATGATTGGGTTTTAGCGGCGGTTTTGTTACCGCCGTTAAAAGTGGGCTTTAGTAGTGGTTTCGTTACCGCCGTTAAAAGAGGGTTTCATTACCGTCGTTAAAGACACTTTAGTGACGGTTTTTTTAACGGCGGTAATGAAACCGCCGTTAATGCATTAACGGCGGTATTAACGGCGGTTTTCGTTACCGCCGTTAATAGTATCTTTAACGGCGGTAACGAAAATCGCCGTTAAAAAAATCGCCGTTAATGCCCTGTTTTGGCGTAGTGATCAAGTGATAAAAATAGCGAAACATGCTTGTAATGTTTAGGAGATATTTATTTTGTAAATTCAAATTTAGTAAGACTTCTTAAAGTAATAAGAAAATGTACTTAAATGCAAGTCAATATGAGACTTTGTCATTAGTGTTCATAATTTTTGAGAATTTAGTAATATAATATTGAATTTTAAGTCTATCGTTTGCAGAATATTTTTTTTATTACAATATGAAAGTGTTATTATCTTATAATTAAAAAAAAAAGCGTGATGCCTATTTGGAAGAAATGAGAGCATCTCCAATGCACTAGGCATATTATACTTGTTAGTTAAAATGCCTAGTATGATTCACTTTTTTCAATTTCAATGCACTAGGCATATGATTAGGCATTTTGGCTCAACTCATATTGACTAGCTACATGTAGCTACCCTTCAACGCTAGGCAAAATGTATTCAATCATTAGGATCATTTCCATCCATCTTTGTTGTTGACGTGACATTCTATAAAATTAATAGTATTTGGATAAATAGCTAAAATAAAGAGTATGGTTGGAATAAAAACATAAAATAGTTGATAGGCAAAATAAAATATATACTTTATAGTAATATTTAGATAGGTAAAATGCCTACTACCATTGGAGATGCTTTGACACGATGATTATTGATCACACACTGTAAAGGGGGTACAAATAAGACATATTTTAATTTTGTTAACATAAATACAGAATTTGGAAACTTATTTAGAAAGAGTAATGTTATACCAACTATCAGTAAATAAGAAAAGTTTGTAAGATTTCATAGTTTGTACAACATTACTCGTTGAGAAAGATGAATTTAATAAAGGCAATTACTAAATCAAGGCTCATTGGCCCTGTTTGGTAGAGCTGTGGGAAAGTGCTTATAGCTTATGCCTAAACAGCTTATATAGCTTATAACTTTCAGCTTAAGCTGATTTCCAGCTTATTCTTAAAGCATCTCCTGCCCCACTCAAAGAATAAGTTGATTTCTGACTTCCAAAAAGCTATAAGCTATAAGCTAAGCCAAACACATCAAAATAGCTTAAATTAAGCTGAAAGCTGAAATAAGTTGTAATTAAGCTCTGCCAAACAGGCACATTATAATGCCGCTTTTCTTAAGAAGTAATTCACACCAATCAACTCATTAGGTTGGATTCAAAATAGTTTCTAATTAATTCCCACCGAGACGCAGAAAAGTCTAACATTGCCATTTCAAGAAGTGGCCCAACTATAAAATTAACAAAATATTTTCTGCTGCGAATTGAATGCCTATTAAAAAGTCTGTAATTTTTCATGGAATGCCTATTCTGATGTGTCATGTAATAATCAAAGTTTGAAAACTGAAACAGAATCTACTTTAATGATGTGATATGTGCAACGTCAGTTTGTAAGATTTGGTAGTTTGTATTGCAATTTTTTTTTTTTTTTGCTCATTGAATTTTTGTGGACTGCACCACTCCTTGGAATAAGATGTGGGCCTTCTTTGCAACATTTACACGAGAGAGAGAGAGAGAGAGAGAGAGAGAGAGAGAGAGAGAGAGAGAGAGAGAGAGAGAGATTCAATTGTTCTCTTTCTCCAATGCTTTATGGCAATTTGTGGGTTAAACGGCTTAACATGGTTTAACATTTTAAAATTTCAGTTTTGGATTAGGTAAATATAACTAAATAATTCTAGTAGTGTTGTATATTTGGTCACAATATCAGATTGGCAGGAAAATTAACAAAACAGTAATTACTTTTGTTGTATGTTACATAGTGAATTTCATTTTTTTGTGTTTTGAGTAATCTTATTTTGTCTGAAAACGCTGAGAAGGATTGTGATAATGTTCTTTAGTAGACTACAAGAAGTTCTTATAAGCCCTTTTTGTCAAATCTTAAGTCACATCACCCGTCTCCAAGATGCCTTTCCATAAGGAATTAACTGTACGAAAAGAAAATGAGATTTTTATCACAATTAGTTTAAGAAAATTTGGTCCTGTTAGTGTTCGCTTTTATTTTTGCACTGTTTATAGCATATTGATTTGCTATTCTTCTATTACTGGCAACTCAAATATGTCTTTGATAAAATAATTGAGGTGATATTTGACATTAGCGTGAATTAAAGATGGTAACTTGTATGGTTTGGCTCTTAATCCATCCTTGCTTTTATTTTATCTAAATGATTCTTGCTTATTTCAACTTTTCTGTTACAGGTTCTGAGTTTCTTGATGGCTGAAACAATTGCTGTAATAGGAGCAACAGCAGGAGTAATGCAGGCTGTGTCCCAAGCTAAGCCAATATTTTGGGATCCACTCATGACCAAAGTCAACCTTTCAGAAAATGTAAAGGAGATTCATTATTATTTAAATGATGCAGTCAACAATCTAGTTTCTATAAAGATGGATTTCAAGAATGAAGTCGAGAGAAATAGGATGAAGAAGCCATCTGAAGCTTACTTGGAATGGAACTGCAGGGTGATGAAGATTGAAGAAGAAGTGGAAGAATTAGTAGCCAATTATAGAAAACCTAGCAAACGTTTTAGTTTTCCCTCTTGCTCAGGTTTCAAAGAAAAGATGTACAAAAGAGTAATCAATCTTCGGGAAGAGGGCTATAGCGACCCCGATCTTTTCCCATTTGATTATTGTATCCGGACTTAGATTCCGTAGATTCTATCTTTGTGTAATTGTTGTTGTCGTCCTATATTTTCTTATTTGGAGTTATAGGATGGGTTGGGCAGGTTTGGAACAGGTTGGTTGATCTTAGGAACCGAAAACTAGTTGCCCAGATTTTGGCTTGTCCGCTCGAGCGGGGAGTTTGACGCTCGAGCGGGGACTTGTTGTTGCTTGTCCGCTCGAGCGGAAGTTTTGGCGCTCGAGCGGGAAAAACACCCATCCAGTATTTCTAGTGCAGGGTTGGACGCTCGAGCTGGAGTTGGGCCGCTCGAGCGGGAAGTTGGGCGCTCGAGCGGGGACCTGCTGTGTCGAGATGCTGGGAGCGTGCATCCGCCGCTCGAGCGTGGGATTTTCCGCTCGAGCGAGAGTCTGTGAGTGTCCGCTGGAGAGACGGGGTATAAAATCGTATTTTAGCGTTTTTAAAGCAGTTTTTCATCTTCTTTTCAGATTCCAAACCCTAGGTCCGACTTCTCTTTCCCTTTAAACACCTTCTCTCCTAGGATTGATCTAGTTAGGGTGTGTTTTTACCCTAGTTGCTTTACAAAAAGGTAGAGGAGAGTGAGGGCTTTCATTTAATCTGAACAAACTTGGATTTGGAGCACTTTGGAGTTTAGGCTATCATCTTCGCCTCCTTCTTTTTGGATTCTTTCTTCGAGGTAGGGATTTCCTACTCCATTTATACGTTTTAATCCTAAGTGGTGGTATTTTGGTATGTGGGGGTAGTTTGGGATTTTGGGAGAAACCTTAGGGTTTTGTCATAGATTAATTTATATAATTAATTTAAAGGGAATATTGTGATATTGGGTTTAATTCATGAGATTGGGGAATTTAGTGATTTAACTGTGTAATTGGGTAGTTTAAATACTTACCTATGAGAATGATGAAATTTCATTGTGTTGTTATATTTATTTCTTGTTTAGAAATAATTGTTTTGGGCTATCGGTGGAGGATAGCCATTGATTGTTGTAGACCTTGCATGCGGCTTAGGTATAACTGAAATTGAGTTATTTATTTGCCTGTTGAGTTAATACAGAACATTCGTGTATTGATTATGTGTTGTATATGGCAAGTATTGATTATGTTGCATATGCATTTGGTCTTGGAGGAGATAGGGGATGAACTCCACGGTTTAGGGGAAGATAGGGGATGGACCTCTAAACCGGATTTGTTGGGAGGAGATAGGGGATGGACTCCAGTAGCATCACATATGTGTGTGCTTATTGATAATAGAAATATTTCTATTTGTTGTTGATATGATACATCACCACCATGTGTATCAGTTGGGAAGTATGGAAGTGGATTTGATTGAGATTGTTATAACACCAGTATGTGTGTTTATTTTGTTATAAGAAAGGTTTAACCTGATTTGTTATCCTTGTTGAGTGTTTGGCCAGGTTCTGAGCCATGTTTGTATAAATGGAAGGTGTATGGTGTCATAGACCATGTGTCATAGACAATGTAGACATTCGTGTCATAAAAATTGTAAATTGATTATTTTGTGTTAACCATGTATCGGGTGCTACTGCTTTAGTTAATTCTTATGCTTGGTTTAGTATTTCTCTACTGGGCTGTGGCTCACCCTCTATGGGAACTTCATTTTCAGGTTCAGGTGGTTCACTACCTCCAAAGACTTAGCTTATGAGGATTTGGACTTGAAGACTTGCTTTATTTGTTTTCTTTGTTTTATTTGAACTATGTAAACATTCAAGCCTAGGGCTTTATTTGATTTGAGTTAGAACTCATGGAATTGTGTCCAAGTGTTGGCTTGGCAAGATGTAAGCCCGTAGGGCATTTATTTTTGATGTTTTATTTCGTAATACTCTGATGATGGAAATAATATAATGTTTTCTTTTAATGATGCATGTTAAATATATATATATATATATATTATGGGCTTAATTTTGAGGGCGTTACAACTTGGTATCAGAGCGTACCGGGTTCGAATACTTTGGGTACGTGGGAAGTGATTAGAATCACAATGGGTTCGTCTCGTTTGATAGAGACTTAGTGTAATGATTATGTGTTTATATGATAACATGTTTATGTGACTATGTGGGTATGGAATGTAGTTTCTAGGATGTTGATTGGACCCTTGAGTCTCTGAAAGTCTTGTTGGAAAGGCACTTGATCAATGTTGTTTCCAACCGGAACTTTAGTGACGCCTCGGGACTATCATTATCCAGGAATGAAATTCGTAGGTGCTTATGTGATTATGTGCTTACGTGGTGTGATTTATTGTTGTCCAATGTATTAGGACGCGAGTGTTATAGTTTTGGTACATTATTTAGAGTGCTAACGTCTTTGTTTCCTTTATTAGGATGTCAGGACGAGGACGAGGTCGTGGTAGGCGTGGTAGGCAGGCCAGGCAGGGAGTGCCTATACCGGAGGAAATTCCGGCAGTTCAGGAGGGTGTTGGCCAGGCCAATGTGGCCGAGCCAGTGGGACAACAGGTTATGGGCGCTTTGGCCCAAGAGATAGCAGGAGCGTTTAGGGAGTCAGTGGGCATTCTTAGGGCTCAGAATCAGGCTCAGGTTGTTGTGGCAGATACAGGACCTTCTTTTCTGAAGAGGGAATTTTTCCGGTCTCACCCGGACGAGTTTTTAGGTGATCCTAGCGAGCCGCTTAAGGCAGACGAATGGCTCGAACAGACAACGAAAACGTTTGAGATGCTAGGCATCGAAGACGAGGCATTGAAGGTGACCTTGGCATCTTTCCAGCTGAAGGGGGATGCGGGTCAGTGGTGGAAGTTCACCAAGGGTCGTATTGGAGGTACTTGGAAGGCTTTTGTTGATGCTTTTCAGGAGAAGTACTTGTCTCCAGCTGTTCAGGAGAAGTTGAGAGATCAGTTTCGCCATCTTGAGCAGAACAGTTTATCAGTGGCCGAGTTTGAGGCGGCATTCACTAGTTTGTCCAGGTTTGCACCTGAGTTGGTGGCGACTGAGGAGCGTCGTTGCATTGAGTTTGAGAAGAAGTTGAGGCGTGGCCTCATGCTGAGAATTTTCGGGTCTATGATTCTGTAAGGACCCACATTTCATGCCTTAGTCATGCTTGCATGTATTTGTACGATTTGTAATGTTAAGATTGCATGAATGGATTTTGCCTTGCTTTGTGCTTATGTGATTGTCTAAGTGTATATGTATGCTTTGTTCCCCCTTGCTGTGTGAAGCCTAGGTCATGATGAGCCTAGGATATGTTAACCGAAGTCATGCCAAGCCTAAGTTATGTTAAGCCTAGATCAGTTCCAAGCCGAGGTCATTCTAAGCCTAGAACTACTTTGTCTGACCTCCACCTTTGTTCGGGCATATTGGCCGAGATGATTATCATCTGGGCCGAGGTGTGTATCGCCAAGGCCGAGATGTGTATTATCTAGGCCGAGATGTCATCTTTGTTCCGAAGTGATCTTGTCCGGGAGTGGTATGACCTAGACCGAGGTGTGGCACATCTAGGCCGAGGTGTGGCACAGCTTAGTCAAGTGTTGTCCTACCTAGCCGAGATCATTGTTGCCTTAGTGCCGAAGTTCTGTCCTTAGCCGAAGTCATTGTCTTCTTGTTAGCCGATGTCATTACTTGCCGATGTGTTTGCCACCAAGCTTGCTGAGTACGCTTTGTCATAGACTTGTCTTGTCAGTCAGTCACCTTTTTGAGGAGAACCAACCCGGTGCTGCCACGTGTCCGAGCTGACTGTTATATCAGCCGATGGAGAGAGAAATCCATCATTTGTTATATTTTGTATTTTGGAGAAGAGAGAGAAGCTCTAAGGAGAGGGAAGAAGAGTTCTAGAGAGAGATTGACTTCCAAGCTCGATCCCTAGAGATCCGACCGTTAGATTCGTGATCTAAGGTTAGATTCTTGATCTACTCTTGATGTTCTTTATGATTATGTTATTGCATTGCATGATCGAATATGTTTTGAAAGCCATGCATTGTTTTGAAGTTCGGTTTTGAAGGAGGAAAATGATATTCAAGTGTTCTTCAAGAAAAGTCATGTTTTGATCCGTAAGCTCATGTCAAGATACATGTTTTTGTGTTTGTTTTCATATGATCTTCGAGTGTGGGTGCCCAGGTCCTTGTCTTCGAACTCATAGCATGAAAACCCTGATTTTTGTATAAGGAAATGATGATTTTGGCATTCATGTCCTTCATGTTCTTCACGGGTGGAAACCCAGATTTCCAGACTTCACTTCCCGAAGTGTAGTCGCCGAGGTCACTCTTGCTTAGACCTCACACTTAGGCCAAGCATTGTATCTCACCTGGCCTACCTTGCATGATCACTTACACTTTAGTTTGTCTTGCATGAACCTCGGCATGCAGCCGCAAGCCGAAGCCTTGGTAGCCACACCTCGGTCAGGAGGTGTGGGACCTCGGCATTGACCTGGTTGGTGCCCAGCATGTCTCATTGACATGTAAAACAGTGTTTTGACTTTCAGCATGTTTTTCCGAGATCATTTGCATGCATGTATAATTTGTTTGAAGAAGTATGTTCAGTAGACTTTGTCATGTGATTGTAGGACTTGGACTTTTGCCTTGATCCCGACGTCCCAAGAACTAAGTGAGTGGCATTCTTAATAAAGCTATGTTGCTATGTTTTGGTAAAAGTCTGGTTTTGCCTTGTTTTGAAAAGTATTGGTAAACATGAATGATTACTCCTATTTTGAGTATCAAGCACTATATCTTGTTTTGATGACATTTCTGGAAGTCCGTACGTGCTAGGGGACTATAAGCGCTAGTAGCACAACTCTTGTATAGAGATCTCTCTTGTCTTGAAAGTCCGTACGTGCTAGGGGACTATAAGCGCTAGTAGCACAACTCTTGTATAGAGATCTCTCTTGTCTTGAAAGTCCGTACGTGCTAGGGGACTATAAGCGCTAGTAGCACAACTCTTGTATAGAGATCTCTCTTGTCTTGAAAGTCCGTACGTGCTAGGGGACTATAAGCGCTAGTAGCACAACTCTTGAAAGTCCTTAGTGTCGGGGACTATAATGCAACGACATTCTTGTATAGAGATCTCTCTTGTCTTGCCTTGCCACTGACGGTTTTACCGCGTGGGTTACTTGTCCGGAATGTCATCTCTTGTATTATGTTGATGTTAGTAAACATCCCTTGAAGCTTTGAAAGATTTGATGGAAGAACTTGGATTATACTATGTATTGTTTTGTTAAAAGATCTCGGATATCATTCGTGTAAAACCTTTATTGCTTATGCCATTCACTGAGTATCCAAGCTCACCCTCTCTATATATATATGTAGGTGATGAGCAGGGCGGTGACGCCTAAGTGTGTTTTGCCGAGGTGTTGTGCCGAGGTGTTTTGCTGAAGTATTTTGCCAATGTGTTTTTGGACTCATCTTGAAGATCATGCTTCTTAGATCTTTCATTGTATTTTGTATTTGAAGGCCGAGAAGCCTTTTGATCAAGATGTAATTTTGTACTCCATTTTGTTGTAACTAAGCCATTGCAAGATGTATGTCATTACATTTAATATAAGCACTGCTCTTATGGACTACTTGTATGTTAAAATTATTGCTTCCGCATTTGTAAGCCCCATATGTTTACTCTGATTTGTGTGTGAACCCTTGTAAGAGGCCTTTGGTAATCTCGGATTACTGGCCATCTCGGCGCCGACCTTCTAGGGGCAGGTTGGGGTCCTGACAGAATGGTATCAGAGCACAAGTTCCTTATAGTACGTTGTTCACACACTTTGAGTCCTAAAGAGCATAGGATTTCCCTTAGACTTGATATTAGGGTTTGCATCATGTTGCTTGCTATTTGATAAAGTGTGCATCATCTTGGTATGACCATTTGTTACTTGCATGTATGTTTATTTGACATTTTATTTAAGAGCCACATTTTTGCATACACTTAGCATCATGAGAAGAGGTAGACCCCCAGTTGGCCGAGATCAGACCGAAGACAGATTGGACAGACTAGAAAGGATTGTTGAAGGTTTGGTCGGTGAGTTAAGGCAAGCAAGGCAACAGAACACTGGTACTACATCTACTCAGGCCGAGCAAACAGCTGGCCGACAAGCAGTACCACCTCCCCCTCATCCAATGCAGCAAGTGCCTCCACAGCCAGCTTTGTATGGGGATGATACACTGACTTTGATCAAGGAATTCAAGAAGATGAAACCGCCTACGTTCCAAGGAGGTATAGAGCCGATGAAGGCAGAAGCTTGGGTTTTAGAGATGGAAAAGTTGTTCGAGGTTTTTCCCAGCACCGATGCTCAGAAGGTGTCATTGGCGGCATTTACTTTGGAAGATGATGCTCGCAGATGGTGGATGATGGTCCGAGAAGGAAATCCGGAGTTGACTTGGGCCAGATTTTTGGAGTTGTTCTACAACAAACATTTCCCCTTAAGTGTTCGAAACCGCAAGGCCACCGAGTTCCAGATTTTGACGCAAGGCAGTAAGACAGTGGCTGAATATGACCGTGCCTTCACCGAATTAGCGAGGTATGCACCTCACATGGTCAACGATGAATATATGAAGGCTAGAAAGTTTGAGAGTGGACTTCGGGGACCAATACAAGATCGGGTAAACCTGCACAACATGCCGACGTATGCTGGAGTACTAGATAAAGCCATCCTAGCAGAAGCCAACCTGAACAGAAGCCAGAGTTCGGGAGAAAGTCAGAAGAAGAAACAGGCCTATAACAATCAGAAGAAGAGGCCGACTTATGACAACCGCGAAGAGGAAGGAGACTTGGATGATGCCGAGGAGAAGACAAAGGAAGATCGTCTCGACAACGCGAATCCTGAAGGAGACGCCAGGCCGAAGTGTGCAACTTGTGGGAAGCCACATTTTGGAGTTTGTCATTGGGCAACTGGAGCATGTTTTGAATGCGGGGAGATGGGTCACCGTGTTAAGGATTGTCCGAAGGCAAAGGATAGAAGAGATAAGAAGAAATGAGGATTTGGCACTTTGAATTGTTTTGAGGACATGGTAAGTTAAGTTTGGGGACCAAACTTCTTTAAGGGGGGAAGGATGTAAGGACCCACATTTCATGCCTTAGTCATGCTTGCATGTATTTGTACGATTTGTAATGTTAAGATTGCATGAATGGATTTTGCCTTGCTTTGTGCTTATGTGATTGTCTAAGTGTATATGTATGCTTTGTTCCCCCTTGCTGTGTGAAGCCTAGGTCATGATGAGCCTAGGATATGTTAACCGAAGTCATGCCAAGCCTAAGTTATGTTAAGCCTAGATCAGTTCCAAGCCGAGGTCATTCTAAGCCTAGAACTACTTTGCCTGACCTCCACCTTTGTTCGGGCATATTGGCCGAGATGATTATCATCTGGGCCGAGGTGTGTATCGCCAAGGCCGAGATGTGTATTATCTAGGCCGAGATGTCATCTTTGTTCCGAAGTGATCTTGTCCGGGAGTGGTATGACCTAGACCGAGGTGTGGCACATCTAGGCCGAGGTGTGGCACAGCTTAGTCAAGTGTTGTCCTACCTAGCCGAGATCATTGTTGCCTTAGTGCCGAAGTTCTGTCCTTAGCCGAAGTCATTGTCTTCTTGTTAGCCGATGTCATTACTTGCCGATGTGTTTGCCACCAAGCTTGCTGAGTACGCTTTGTCATAGACTTGTCTTGTCAGTCAGTCACCTTTTTGAGGAGAACCAACCCGGTGCTGCCACGTGTCCGAGCTGACTGTTATATCAGCCGATGGAGAGAGAAATCCATCATTTGTTATATTTTGTATTTTGGAGAAGAGAGAGAAGCTCTAAGGAGAGGGAAGAAGAGTTCTAGAGAGAGATTGACTTCCAAGCTCGATCCCTAGAGATCCGACCGTTAGATTCGTGATCTAAGGTTAGATTCTTGATCTACTCTTGATGTTCTTTATGATTATGTTATTGCATTGCATGATCGAATATGTTTTGAAAGCCATGCATTGTTTTGAAGTTCGGTTTTGAAGGAGGAAAATGATATTCAAGTGTTCTTCAAGAAAAGTCATGTTTTGATCCGTAAGCTCATGTCAAGATACATGTTTTTGTGTTTGTTTTCATATGATCTTCGAGTGTGGGTGCCCAGGTCCTTGTCTTCGAACTCATAGCATGAAAACCCTGATTTTTGTATAAGGAAATGATGATTTTGGCATTCATGTCCTTCATGTTCTTCACGGGTGGAAACCCAGATTTCCAGACTTCACTTCCCGAAGTGTAGTCGCCGAGGTCACTCTTGCTTAGACCTCACACTTAGGCCAAGCATTGTATCTCACCTGGCCTACCTTGCATGATCACTTACACTTTAGTTTGTCTTGCATGAACCTCGGCATGCAGCCGCAAGCCGAAGCCTTGGTAGCCACACCTCGGTCAGGAGGTGTGGGACCTCGGCATTGACCTGGTTGGTGCCCAGCATGTCTCATTGACATGTAAAACAGTGTTTTGACTTTCAGCATGTTTTTCCGAGATCATTTGCATGCATGTATAATTTGTTTGAAGAAGTATGTTCAGTAGACTTTGTCATGTGATTGTAGGACTTGGACTTTTGCCTTGATCCCGACGTCCCAAGAACTAAGTGAGTGGCATTCTTAATAAAGCTATGTTGCTATGTTTTGGTAAAAGTCTGGTTTTGCCTTGTTTTGAAAAGTATTGGTAAACATGAATGATTACTCCTATTTTGAGTATCAAGCACTATATCTTGTTTTGATGACATTTCTGGAAGTCCGTACGTGCTAGGGGACTATAAGCGCTAGTAGCACAACTCTTGTATAGAGATCTCTCTTGTCTTGAAAGTCCGTACGTGCTAGGGGACTATAAGCGCTAGTAGCACAACTCTTGTATAGAGATCTCTCTTGTCTTGAAAGTCCGTACGTGCTAGGGGACTATAAGCGCTAGTAGCACAACTCTTGTATAGAGATCTCTCTTGTCTTGAAAGTCCGTACGTGCTAGGGGACTATAAGCGCTAGTAGCACAACTCTTGAAAGTCCTTAGTGTCGGGGACTATAATGCAACGACATTCTTGTATAGAGATCTCTCTTGTCTTGCCTTGCCACTGACGGTTTTACCGCGTGGGTTACTTGTCCGGAATGTCATCTCTTGTATTATGTTGATGTTAGTAAACATCCCTTGAAGCTTTGAAAGATTTGATGGAAGAACTTGGATTATACTATGTATTGTTTTGTTAAAAGATCTCGGATATCATTCGTGTAAAACCTTTATTGCTTATGCCATTCACTGAGTATCCAAGCTCACCCTCTCTATATATATATGTAGGTGATGAGCAGGGCGGTGACGCCTAAGTGTGTTTTGCCGAGGTGTTGTGCCGAGGTGTTTTGCTGAAGTATTTTGCCAATGTGTTTTTGGACTCATCTTGAAGATCATGCTTCTTAGATCTTTCATTGTATTTTGTATTTGAAGGCCGAGAAGCCTTTTGATCAAGATGTAATTTTGTACTCCATTTTGTTGTAACTAAGCCATTGCAAGATGTATGTCATTACATTTAATATAAGCACTGCTCTTATGGACTACTTGTATGTTAAAATTATTGCTTCCGCATTTGTAAGCCCCATATGTTTACTCTGATTTGTGTGTGAACCCTTGTAAGAGGCCTTTGGTAATCTCGGATTACTGGCCATCTCGGCGCCGACCTTCTAGGGGCAGGTTGGGGTCCTGACAGATTCGGGATTTTGGGCGTTTGGTTGATGCAGCAGCCCATACTGAGATTATGATGCGGGAAGAGGGGGAAAGGCAGAAAGGCTCCAAGAGGAGTCAGGATGGCCAGAGTGATGGCAGGAGGCAGAGAGGTTTCACTCCTCAGCAGCCTCAGAGTAGTTTTACTAGATCCACTTTTCCAGTGCCGAGTGCTAGTTCTGGGAAAGGCAGTCAGGGAGACATTACCTGTTTCAAGTGTGGCCAGCTGGGCCACAAGTCTCCAGTTTGTCCTCAGAGGGGAGGAGTGCAGAGAGCAGCATCTTCTTCGGCTCGATCTCAGAGCCAGAGTTAGGGTAGAGGTCAACCGCTCTCTTGTTTTCAGTGTGGTCAGCCAGGGCACATGAAGAGGTTTTGCCCACAGTTGGGTGGCACGTCTGGTGCATCTGGTTCGAGGCAGACTCAGAGTCAGCTGCCTGCTCAGTCAGTTCAGGCCTCGAGGGCCAATCAGGGGGCTTCTTCGTCCCAGTCTGTGCAGCAATCTTATGCTCCGAGGGGTGAGCAGGTTGATCAGAGGTCGTCTGGGCGCGTGTATGCTGTTACCGCGCAGGATCTTGTACCGGCTCCGTCGGTTGTGAGAGGTACCTTCTTGTTTTGCAATTCAGTTGCTAGTGTTTTGATTGATACGGGTGCATCTCATTCCTTTGTGTCTGCTGTATTTGCATCTATTTTGGAGTTGGAATTAGCACAGTTAGCATCTCCTATTTGTGTAGTGTCACCTCTTGGGGGTGAATTGATCTTGAAACAAGGTGTTAGGGGTTGTGATATAGAGGTCGATGATCATAGAATCCCTTTTTCTTTTGTGGTTATGCCCATGAAAGGCTTCGATGTTATTTTGGGTATGGACTGGTTATCGTCATACCGGGCATTTATTGATTGCTATCGTCAGAGGGTTACTTGTTGTACCGTTAGCGGAGAACGTTTTCATTTTCTGGGGGACCGGGTTGGTAGTGTGTTACCACCGGGTTATGATCCGCGAGGGCGGAGTGAGCTTAGTGGTCTACTTGCTAGCCTTGAGGGTAGTGAGTGTGATGAGACCCAGATTGTGCTGCCGAGGGTGGTTTGTGAGTACTCAGACGTTTTTCCCGAGGATCTTGTTAGTTTGCCACCTCATCGAGAGATTGAGTTCTCTATTAATTTAGTGCCCGGCACAGCACCGATTTCTATGGCACCTTACCGTTTTGCCCCAGCCGAGTTAGCTGAGTTGAAGGTTCAACTCCAAGAGTTGCTAGATAAGGGCTATATTCGTCCTAGTGTTTCGCCGTGGGGAGCACCGGCCCTCTTTGCTAAGAAGAAATGTGGTGCTTTGAGACTGTGTATTGATTACCGGAAATTGAATCGGGCTACGGTTAAGAATAAGTATCCTATGCCCCGTATAGATGATTTGTTTGACCAGTTGAAGGGTTCCCGTTGTTTCTCTAAGATGGACTTGAGATCGGGTTATCATCAGTTGAGAGTCAGGGAGGAGGATATTCCGAAGACGGCATTCCGTACACGGTATGGCCACTATGAGTTTCTGGTGATGCCGTTTGGGCTCACCAATGCACCGGCAGTGTTTATGGATTTGATGAACCGGATCTTCCGGGAATTTTTAGATCGCTTTGTGGTCGTCTTCGTGGACGACATTCTGATTTATTCACCTTCAGAGGAGGAGCACGAGGAACACTTGAGAGTGGTGCTTGAGTTACTTAGAGCCCATAAGCTATATGCTAAGTTTGGGAAATGTGAGTTTTGGCTTGAAGAGGTGAAGTTCTTAGGCCATGTAGTTTCTGGGGAAGGGGTGTCTGTTGATACATCCAAGACTGAGGCAGTGCAAGATTGGGCACAGCCTAAGAGTGTGTTTGAGATCCGCAGTTTTCTGGGATTAGCTGGGTATTACCGTCGGTTTGTGAAAGATTTCTCCAGGTTAGCTTCACCTTTGACTAGACTGACTCGGAAGGGAGTCAAATTTGTATGGAGTGAGACTTGTGAAAAGTCGTTTCAGGAGTTGAAGGTTAGATTGACCACCGCTCCGGTCTTGATTATTCCGGAGAGAGGGTTGGGTTATGCAGTCTATTGTGACGCCTCACGAGAGGGTCTGGGTTGTGTGTTGATGCAAGAGGGGAAAGTGGTTGCCTATGGCTCACGTCAATTGAAAATTCATGAGAAGAATTACCCTACGCATGATCTAGAGTTAGCAGCTGTAATATTTGCCTTGAAAATTTAGAGGCATTATCTTTATGGTGAGAGATTCGAGGTGTTCTCGGATCATAAGAGTCTGAAATATCTGTTTACACAGAAAGACTTGAATTTGAGACAGAGGAGGTGGATGGAATTTATTGAGGATTATGATTTCGAGTGGCACTATCATCCGGGGAAGGCCAATGTTGTGGCCGATGCCCTTAGCAGGAAATCTGTTGGTGACATAGCTAGTATAGCCATCCGAGAGTGGGAGATGTTGGGTGCACTTGGGGAGTTTGATTTGCTTTTGGGTGAATCCGTTGAGGCTACGGCCTTGTTTTCTGTTGTTGCGCAGCCTACGCTTGTGACTCGAGTGTTAGAGGCTCAGAGGGGTGATCTTGAGGTAGAATCTCTCCGAGAGAAGATTTCCAGTGGGAAGGTTGAGAAGGGTTTGACGGTGTATCCCGACCTGAGTGTGAGATACCGAGACCGTTTGTTTGTGCCGGAGTCTTGCCGAGAGGAGGTACTTTGAGAGTTTCATCATTCGCGCCTTGCGGTGCATCCAGGAGGCACTAAAATGTATCGGGATTTGGGTTGCCAATTCTGGTGGCGAGGTATGAAGAGAGATGTGGCAGCTTTCGTGTCTAAGTGCCTTACTTGTCAGCAAGTAAAGGCCGAGCATCAGAGGCCAGCGGGTTTGTTGCAACCCTTGCCTATTGCCGAGTGGAAGTGGGAACATGTCACTATGGACTTCGTTGTGGGTCTTCCGAGAACTCAGCGGGGTAGTGATGCTATTTGGGTGGTTGTAGACCGGTTGACTAAGTCGGCGCACTTCATTCCTATGCGCATTAGAGATTCAGTAGATCATCTGGCCGACTTATATATTCGGGACATAGTGAGGTTGCACGGGGTCCCAGTGACGATCGTCTCAGATAGAGATCCTCGTTTCACGGCCAGGTTGTGGCAGAGTTTGCAGAGTGCTTTAGGCACTAAGTTGACATTTAGCACGGCTTATCATCCTCAGACTGACGGACAGTCCGAGCGTACTATTCAGATCCTTGAGGATATGCTTCGGGGTTGTGTTCTTGACTTTAGTGGGTCGTGGGAGAGGCACTTGCCATTAGTGGAGTTTGCCTACAATAACAGTTTCCAGTCTAGTATCGGTATGGCACCGTTTGAGGCCTTGTATGGCCGACCGTGTAGGTCTCCAGTTTGTTGGGCCGAGGTGGGTGATGCACCTTTGTTGGGTCCGGAGTTAGTGAGGGAAACGACGGAGAAGGTTGAGCTTATCCGTAGGAGGCTTGTTACAGCCCAGAGTCGTCAGAAATCTTATGCCGACCGTAGGAGGAGACCTTTGATGTTTGAGGTAGGTGATCATGTCTTTCTGAAGATATCACCTAGGCGAGGTTTGATGAGGTTTGGGAAGAGTGGGAAGTTGTCCCCTCGGTTTATTGGCCCTTTTGAGATCCTTGAGAGGATTGGCGAGGCTGCATATCGTTTAGCTTTGCCACCGCAGTTATCCGGAGTTCATGACGTGTTTCATGTGAGTATGCTTCGGAAGTATGAGCCGGATCCATCGCATGTATTGGATTGGACCGACTTAGTTGTTGACGAGGATGTTTCGTATGAGGAGAGACCGATTCGGGTCTTGGATAGGCGGGATCAAGTCCTGCGTGGCAAGACCATCCCTTTAGTGAAGGTTTTGTGGAAGCATCACGGAGTGGAGGAGGCCACTTGGGAACGTGAGTTGGAAGTTCGCGAGAAATATCCAGACTTGTTTGTGGATTTGTAATCTTGTATTTAGATTTTATAGCATTGTTGAACTTGAGAGCTTTAGATATGTTTTAAGTTGGAAAACATTGAGAATGTTTTGGTTTAATGTTAACATTTTGAAACTTGCCTCATAATGGAAGTAGAGTATAACATTTATATATTGAATGTGTTGTTTATATCATGAAATTGAATAATGATATGGAAATTGTTAACATTGAAAGGAATAATGCATAATATTGATGCAGGTTGAATATATGTTGATTTATACATATTGTGAGATTCCTCTTGATAAGAGATGAAGTGACCGGTATTGGGTCAAGTTGTTGTTTATTGTTTTATAATATCATTGGGAATTGAGAAAAACTTGTTTTTACAAACTCATACTTAATTTCGGGGACGAAATTCTTTTAAGGGGGGGGAGGTTATAGCGACCCCGGTCTTTTCCCATTTGATTATTGTATCCGGACTTAGATTCCGTAGATTCTATCTTTGTGTAATTGTTGTTGTCGTCCTATATTTTCTTATTTGGAGTTATAGGATGGGTTGGGCAGGTTTGGAACAGGTTGGTTGATCTTAGGAACCGAAAACTAGTTGCCCAGATTTTGGCTTGTCCGCTCGAGCGGGGAGTTTGACGCTCGAGCGGGGACTTGTTGTTGCTTGTCCGCTCGAGCGGAAGTTTTGGCGCTCGAGCGGGAAAAACACCCATCCAGTATTTCTAGTGCAGGGTTGGACGCTTGAGCGGGAGTTGGGCCGCTCGAGCATAAGTGTGTGAGTGCCGCTCGAGCGGGAAGTTGGGCGCTCGAGCGGGGACCTGCTGTGTCGAGATGCTGGGAGCGTGCATCCGCCGCTCGAGCGTGGGATTTTCTGCTCGAGCGAGAGTCTGTGAGTGTCCGCTCGAGCGTAGGTTTGTCCGCTCGAGCGGAGAGACGGGGTATAAAATCGTATTTTAGCGTTTTTAAAGCAGTTTTTCATCTTCTTTTCAGATTCCAAACCCTAGGTCCGACTTCTCTTTCCCTCTAAACACCTTCTCTCCTAGGATTGATCTAGTTAGGGTGTGTTTTTACCCTAGTTGCTTTACAAAAAGGTAGAGGAGAGTGAGGGCTTTCATTTAATCTGAACAAACTTGGATTTGGAGCACTTTGGAGTTTAGGCTATCATCTTCGCCTCCTTCTTTTTGGATTCTTTCTTCGAGGTAGGGATTTCCTACTCCATTTATACGTTTTAATCCTAAGTGGTGGTATTTTGGTATGTGGGGGTAGTTTGGGATTTTGGGAGAAACCTTAGGGTTTTGTCATAGATTAATTTATATAATTAATTTAAAGGGAATATTGTGATATTGGGTTTAATTCATGAGATTGGGGAATTTAGTGATTTAACTGTGTAATTGGGTAGTTTAAATACTTACCTATGAGAATGATGAAATTTCATTGTGTTGTTATATTTATTTCTTATTTAGAAATAATTGTTTTGGGCTATCGGTGGAGGATAGCCATTGATTGTTGTAGACCTTGCATGCGGCTTAGGTATAACTGAAATTGAGTTATTTATTTGCCTGTTGAGTTAATACAGAACATTCGTGTATTGATTATGTGTTGTATATGGCAAGTATTGATTATGTTGCATATGCATTTGGTCTTGGAGGAGATAGGGGATGAACTCCACGGTTTAGGGGAAGATAGGGGATGGACCTCTAAACCGGATTTGTTGGGAGGAGATAGGGGATGGACTCCAGTAGCATCACATATGTGTGTGCTTATTGATAATAGAAATATTTCTATTTGTTGTTGATATGATACATCACCACCATGTGTATCAGTTGGGAAGTATGGAAGTGGATTTGATTGAGATTGTTATAACACCAGTATGTGTGTTTATTTTGTTATAAGAAAGGTTTAACCTGATTTGTTATCCTTGTTGAGTGTTTGGCCAGGTTCTGAGCCATGTTTGTATAAATGGAAGGTGTATGGTGTCATAGACCATGTGTCATAGACAATGTAGACATTCGTGTCATAAAAATTGTAAATTGATTATTTTGTGTTAACCATGTATCGGGTGCTACTGCTTTAGTTAATTCTTATGCTTGGTTTAGTATTTCTCTACTGGGCTGTGGCTCACCCTCTATGGGAACTTCATTTTCAGGTTCAGGTGGTTCACTACCTCCAAAGACTTAGCTTATGAGGATTTGGACTTGAAGACTTGCTTTATTTGTTTTCTTTGTTTTATTTGAACTATGTAAACATTCAAGCCTAGGGCTTTATTTGATTTGAGTTAGAACTCATGGAATTGTGTCCAAGTGTTGGCTTGGCAAGATGTAAGCCCGTAGGGCATTTATTTTTGATGTTTTATTTCGTAATACTCTGATGATGGAAATAATATAATGTTTTCTTTTAATGATGCATGTTAAATATATATATATATATATTATGGGCTTAATTTTGAGGGCGTTACAACTTGGTATCAGAGCGTACCGGGTTCGAATACTTTGGGTACGTGGGAAGTGATTAGAATCACAATGGGTTCGTCTCGTTTGATAGAGACTTAGTGTAATGATTATGTGTTTATATGATAACATGTTTATGTGACTATGTGGGTATGGAATGTAGTTTCTAGGATGTTGATTGGACCCTTGAGTCTCTGAAAGTCTTGTTGGAAAGGCACTTGATCAATGTTGTTTCCAACCGGAACTTTAGTGACGCCTCGGGACTATCATTATCCAGGAATGAAATTCGTAGGTGCTTATGTGATTATGTGCTTACGTGGTGTGATTTATTGTTGTCCAATGTATTAGGACGCGAGTGTTATAGTTTTGGTACATTATTTAGAGTGCTAACGTCTTTGTTTCCTTTATTAGGATGTCAGGACGAGGACGAGGTCGTGGTAGGCGTGGTAGGCAGGCCAGGCAGGGAGTGCCTATACCGGAGGAAATTCCGGCAGTTCAGGAGGGTGTTGGCCAGGCCAATGTGGCCGAGCCAGTGGGACAACAGGTTATGGGCGCTTTGGCCCAAGAGATAGCAGGAGCGTTTAGGGAGTCAGTGGGCATTCTTAGGGCTCAGAATCAGGCTCAGGTTGTTGTGGCAGATACAGGACCTTCTTTTCTGAAGAGGGAATTTTTCCGGTCTCACCCGGACGAGTTTTTAGGTGATCCTAGCGAGCCGCTTAAGGCAGACGAATGGCTCGAACAGACAACGAAAACGTTTGAGATGCTAGGCATCGAAGACGAGGCATTGAAGGTGACCTTGGCATCTTTCCAGCTGAAGGGGGATGCGGGTCAGTGGTGGAAGTTCACCAAGGGTCGTATTGGAGGTACTTGGAAGGCTTTTGTTGATGCTTTTCAGGAGAAGTACTTGTCTCCAGCTGTTCAGGAGAAGTTGAGAGATCAGTTTCGCCATCTTGAGCAGAACAGTTTATCAGTGGCCGAGTTTGAGGCGGCATTCACTAGTTTGTCCAGGTTTGCACCTGAGTTGGTGGCGACTGAGGAGCATCGTTGCATTGAGTTTGAGAAGAAGTTGAGGCGTGGCCTCATGCTGAGAATTGTCGGGTCTATGATTCGGGATTTTGGGCGTTTGGTTGATGCAGCAGCCCATACTGAGATTATGATGCGGGAAGAGGGGGAAAGGCAGAAAGGCTCCAAGAGGAGTCAGGATGGCCAGAGTGATGGCAGGAGGCAGAGAGGTTTCACTCCTCAGCAGCCTCAGAGTAGTTTTACTAGATCCACTTTTCCAGTGCCGAGTGCTAGTTCTGGGAAAGGCAGTCAGGGAGACATTACCTGTTTCAAGTGTGGCCAGCTGGGCCACAAGTCTCCAGTTTGTCCTCAGAGGGGAGGAGTGCAGAGAGCAGCATCTTCTTCGGCTCGATCTCAGAGCCAGAGTTAGGGTAGAGGTCAACCGCTCTCTTGTTTTCAGTGTGGTCAGCCAGGGCACATGAAGAGGTTTTGCCCATAGTTGGGTGGCACGTCTGGTGCATCTGGTTCGAGGCAGACTCAGAGTCAGCTGCCTGCTCAGTCAGTTCAGGCCTCGAGGGCCAATCAGGGGGCTTCTTCGTCCCAGTCTGTGCAGCAATCTTATGCTCCGAGGGGTGAGCAGGTTGATCAGAGGTCGTCTGGGCGCGTGTATGCTGTTACCGCGCAGGATCTTGTACCGGCTCCGTCGGTTGTGAGAGGTACCTTCTTGTTTTGCAATTCAGTTGCTAGTGTTTTGATTGATACGGGTGCATCTCATTCCTTTGTGTCTGCTGTATTTGCATCTATTTTGGAGTTGGAATTAGCACAGTTAGCATCTCCTATTTGTGTAGTGTCACCTCTTGGGGGTGAATTGATCTTGAAACAAGGTGTTAGGGGTTGTGATATAGAGGTCGATGATCATAGAATCCCTTTTTCTTTTGTGGTTATGCCCATGAAAGGCTTCGATGTTATTTTGGGTATGGACTGGTTATCGTCATACCGGGCATTTATTGATTGCTATCGTCAGAGGGTTACTTGTTGTACCGTTAGCGGAGAACGTTTTCATTTTCTGGGGGACCGGGTTGGTAGTGTGTTACCACCGGGTTATGATCCGCGAGGGCGGAGTGAGCTTAGTGGTCTACTTGCTAGCCTTGAGGGTAGTGAGTGTGATGAGACCCAGATTGTGCTGCCGAGGGTGGTTTGTGAGTACTCAGACGTTTTTCCCGAGGATCTTGTTAGTTTGCCACCTCATCGAGAGATTGAGTTCTCTATTAATTTAGTGCCCGGCACAGCACCGATTTCTATGGCACCTTACCGTTTTGCCCCAGCCGAGTTAGCTGAGTTGAAGGTTAAACTCCAAGAGTTGCTAGATAAGGGCTATATTCGTCCTAGTGTTTCGCCGTGGGGAGCACCGGCCCTCTTTGCTAAGAAGAAATGTGGTGCTTTGAGACTGTGTATTGATTACCGGAAATTGAATCGGGCTACGGTTAAGAATAAGTATCCTATGCCCCGTATAGATGATTTGTTTGACCAGTTGAAGGGTTCCCGTTGTTTCTCTAAGATGGACTTGAGATCGGGTTATCATCAGTTGAGAGTCAGGGAGGAGGATATTCCGAAGACGGCATTCCGTACACGGTATGGCCACTATGAGTTTCTGGTGATGCCGTTTGGGCTCACCAATGCACCGGCAGTGTTTATGGATTTGATGAACCGGATCTTCCGGGAATTTTTAGATCGCTTTGTGGTCGTCTTCGTGGACGACATTCTGATTTATTCACCTTCAGAGGAGGAGCACGAGGAACACTTGAGAGTGGTGCTTGAGTTACTTAGAGCCCATAAGCTATATGCTAAGTTTGGGAAATGTGAGTTTTGGCTTGAAGAGGTGAAGTTCTTAGGCCATGTAGTTTCTGGGGAAGGGGTGTCTGTTGATACATCCAAGACTGAGGCAGTGCAAGATTGGGCACAGCCTAAGAGTGTGTTTGAGATCCGCAGTTTTCTGGGATTAGCTGGGTATTACCGTCGGTTTGTGAAAGATTTCTCCAGGTTAGCTTCACCTTTGACTAGACTGACTCGGAAGGGAGTCAAATTTGTATGGAGTGAGACTTGTGAAAAGTCGTTTCAGGAGTTGAAGGTTAGATTGACCACCGCTCCGGTCTTGATTATTCCGGAGAGAGGGTTGGGTTATGCAGTCTATTGTGACGCCTCACGAGAGGGTCTGGGTTGTGTGTTGATGCAAGAGGGGAAAGTGGTTGCCTATGGCTCACGTCAATTGAAAATTCATGAGAAGAATTACCCTACGCATGATCTAGAGTTAGCAGCTGTAATATTTGCCTTGAAAATTTAGAGGCATTATCTTTATGGTGAGAGATTCGAGGTGTTCTCGGATCATAAGAGTCTGAAATATCTGTTTACACAGAAAGACTTGAATTTGAGGCAGAGGAGGTGGATGGAATTTATTGAGGATTATGATTTCGAGTGGCACTATCATCCGGGGAAGGCCAATGTTGTGGCCGATGCCCTTAGCAGGAAATCTGTTGGTGACATAGCTAGTATAGCCATCCGAGAGTGGGAGATGTTGGGTGCACTTGGGGAGTTTGATTTGCTTTTGGGTGAATCCGTTGAGGCTACGGCCTTGTTTTCTGTTGTTGCGCAGCCTACGCTTGTGACTCGAGTGTTAGAGGCTCAGAGGGGTGATCTTGAGGTAGAATCTCTCCGAGAGAAGATTTCCAGTGGGAAGGTTGAGAAGGGTTTGACGGTGTATCCCGACCTGAGTGTGAGATACCGAGACCGTTTGTTTGTGCCGGAGTCTTGCCGAGAGGAGGTACTTTGAGAGTTTCATCATTCGCGCCTTGCGGTGCATCCGGGAGGCACTAAAATGTATCGGGATTTGGGTTGCCAATTCTGGTGGCGAGGTATGAAGAGAGATGTGGCAGCTTTCGTGTCTAAGTGCCTTACTTGTCAGCAAGTAAAGGCCGAGCATCAGAGGCCAGCGGGTTTGTTGCAACCCTTGCCTATTGCCGAGTGGAAGTGGGAACATGTCACTATGGACTTCGTTGTGGGTCTTCCGAGAACTCAGCGGGGTAGTGATGCTATTTGGGTGGTTGTAGACCGGTTGACTAAGTCGGCGCACTTCATTCCTATGCGCATTAGAGATTCAGTAGATCATCTGGCCGACTTATATATTCGGGACATAGTGAGGTTGCACGGGGTCCCAGTGACGATCGTCTCAGATAGAGATCCTCGTTTCACGGCCAGGTTGTGGCAGAGTTTGCAGAGTGCTTTAGGCACTAAGTTGACATTTAGCACGGCTTATCATCCTCAGACTGACGGACAGTCCGAGCGTACTATTCAGATCCTTGAGGATATGCTTCGGGGTTGTGTTCTTGACTTTAGTGGGTCGTGGGAGAGGCACTTGCCATTAGTGGAGTTTGCCTACAATAACAGTTTCCAGTCTATCGGTATGGCACCGTTTGAGGCCTTGTATGGCCGACCGTGTAGGTCTCCAGTTTGTTGGGCCGAGGTGGGTGATGCACCTTTGTTGGGTCCGGAGTTAGTGAGGGAAACGACGGAGAAGGTTGAGCTTATCCGTAGGAGGCTTGTTACAGCCCAGAGTCGTCAGAAATCTTATGCCGACCGTAGGAGGAGACCTTTGATGTTTGAGGTAGGTGATCATGTCTTTCTGAAGATATCACCTAGGCGAGGTTTGATGAGGTTTGGGAAGAGTGGGAAGTTGTCCCCTCGGTTTATTGGCCCTTTTGAGATCCTTGAGAGGATTGGCGAGGCTGCATATCGTTTAGCTTTGCCACCGCAGTTATCCGGAGTTCATGACGTGTTTCATGTGAGTATGCTTCGGAAGTATGAGCCGGATCCATCGCATGTATTGGATTGGACCGACTTAGTTGTTGACGAGGATGTTTCGTATGAGGAGAGACCGATTCGGGTCTTGGATAGGCGGGATCAAGTCCTGCGTGGCAAGACCATCCCTTTAGTGAAGGTTTTGTGGAAGCATCACGGAGTGGAGGAGGCCACTTGGGAACGTGAGTTGGAAGTTCGCGAGAAATATCCAGACTTGTTTGTGGATTTGTAATCTTGTATTTAGATTTTATAGCATTGTTGAACTTGAGAGCTTTAGATATGTTTTAAGTTGGAAAACATTGAGAATGTTTTGGTTTAATGTTAACATTTTGAAACTTGCCTCATAATGGAAGTAGAGTATAACATTTATATATTGAATGTGTTGTTTATATCATGAAATTGAATAATGATATGGAAATTGTTAACATTGAAAGGAATAATGCATAATATTGATGCAGGTTGAATATATGTTGATTTATACATATTGTGAGATTCCTCTTAATAAGAGATGAAGTGACCGGTATTGGGTCAAGTTGTTGTTTATTGTTTTATAATATCATTGGGAATTGAGAAAAACTTGTTTTTACAAACTCATACTTAATTTCGGGGACGAAATTATTTTAAGGGGGGGAGGTTATAGCGACCCCGGTCTTTTCCCATTTGATTATTGTATCCGGACTTAGATTCCGTAGATTCTATCTTTGTGTAATTGTTGTTGTCGTCGTATATTTTCTTATTTGGAGTTATAGGATGGGTTGGGCAGGTTTGGAATAGGTTGGTTGATCTTAGGAACCGAAAACTAGTTGCCCAGATTTTGGCTTGTCCGCTCGAGCGGGGAGTTTGACGCTCGAGCGGGGACTTGTTGTTGCTTGTCCGCTCGAGCGGAAGTTTTGGCGCTCGAGCGGGAAAAACACCCATCCAGTATTTCTAGTGCAGGGTTGGACGCTCGAGCGGGAGTTGGGCCGCTCGAGCGTAAGTGTGTGAGTGCCGCTCGAGCGGGAAGTTGGGCGCTCGAGCGGGGACCTGCTGTGTCGAGATGCTGGGAGCGTGCATCCGCCGCTCGAGCGTGGGATTGTCCGCTCGAGCGGGAGTCTGTGAGTGTCCGCTCGAGCGTAGGTTTGTCCGCTCGAGCAGAGAGGCGGGGTATAAAATCGTATTTTAGCGTTTTTAAAGCAGTTTTTCATCTTCTTTTCAGATTCCAAACCCTAGGTCCGACTTCTCTTTCCCTCTAAACACCTTCTCTCCTAGGATTGATCTAGTTAGGGTGTGTTTTTACCCTAGTTGCTTTACAAAAAGGTAGAGGAGAGTGAGGGCTTTCATTTAATCTGAACAAACTTGGATTTGGAGCACTTTGGAGTTTAGGCTATCATCTTCGCCTCCTTCTTTTTGGATTCTTTCTTCGAGGTAGGGATTTCCTACTCCATTTATACGTTTTAATCCTAAGTGGTGGTATTTTGGTATGTGGGGGTAGTTTGGGATTTTGGGAGAAACCTTAGGGTTTTGTCATAGATTAATTTATATAATTAATTTAAAGGGAATATTGTGATATTGGGTTTAATTCATGAGATTGGGGAATTTAGTGATTTAACTGTGTAATTGGGTAGTTTAAATACTTACCTATGAGAATGATGAAATTTCATTGTGTTGTTATATTTATTTCTTGTTTAGAAATAATTGTTTTGGGCTATCGGTGGAGGATAGCCATTGATTGTTGTAGACCTTGCATGCGGCTTAGGTATAACTGAAATTGAGTTATTTATTTGCCTGTTGAGTTAATACAGAACATTCGTGTATTGATTATGTGTTGTATATGGCAAGTATTGATTATGTTGCATATGCATTTGGTCTTGGAGGAGATAGGGGATGAACTCCACGGTTTAGGGGAAGATAGGGGATGGACCTCTAAACCGGATTTGTTGGGAGGAGATAGGGGATGGACTCCAGTAGCATCACATATGTGTGTGCTTATTGATAATAGAAATATTTCTATTTGTTGTTGATATGATACATCACCACCATGTGTATCAGTTGGGAAGTATGGAAGTGGATTTGATTGAGATTGTTATAACACCAGTATGTGTGTTTATTTTGTTATAAGAAAGGTTTAACCTGATTTGTTATCCTTGTTGAGTGTTTGGCCAGGTTCTGAGCCATGTTTGTATAAATGGAAGGTGTATGGTGTCATAGACCATGTGTCATAGACAATGTAGACATTCGTGTCATAAAAATTGTAAATTGATTATTTTGTGTTAACCATGTATCGGGTGCTACTGCTTTAGTTAATTCTTATGCTTGGTTTAGTATTTCTCTACTGGGCTGTGGCTCACCCTCTATGGGAACTTCATTTTCAGGTTCAGGTGGTTCACTACCTCCAAAGACTTAGCTTATGAGGATTTGGACTTGAAGACTTGCTTTATTTGTTTTCTTTGTTTTATTTGAACTATGTAAACATTCAAGCCTAGGGCTTTATTTGATTTGAGTTAGAACTCATGGAATTGTGTCCAAGTGTTGGCTTGGCAAGATGTAAGCCCGTAGGGCATTTATTTTTGATGTTTTATTTCGTAATACTCTGATGATGGAAATAATATAATGTTTTCTTTTAATGATGCATGTTAAATATATATATATATATTATGGGCTTAATTTTGAGGGCGTTACAGGGCGATCAAATTAGAGAGAAAATTTTGGTTAATCGACCACCAGAAACTGTTGTGAATATGAGGGCACCAGATATCAAAAAATTTGAAACACTTCAAAAGTCACTAGAACAGATACTGGATCTGTTGAAAGACAACAAGGTTAAAGGGATCAGAATCCACGGGCCACTAGGGATTGGGAAAACAACCATAATGCTCAACTTGAATAACCACGAACAAGTTGTCAAAATGTTTGACATAGTCATCTGGATCAAAGTATCAAAAGAGGGGAGCAAGGAAAATTTGAGCTGGAAGTGTCTACAACAGGATATTGTGCAAAAACTACAACTCAAGATGGGAGACACTAGTAATGCTAATGAAGTTGCCCAAAGAATATTAACGGAGTTGAAGGACAAGAACTACTTGTTACTTTTGGATGATGTCAAGGATGATATCAATTTATATGAAATAGGGATTCCTTATAGCAACAATAGCAGCAAAATAGTATTGACGACTAGGCTGCATCATGTTTGTTCCTCAATGGTGAAGAAGGAAATTAAGGTGACGTATTTATCTACAGATGAAGCATGGAAGATGTTTCAAGATGTTTTAGGAAGCCGAAAACTTGTTGAAAATCCAGAAATTGGGCCACTTGCATGGCGAGTGTGTGGAGAGTGCGGTGGACTTCCACTCTTGATTGAAAAAGTAGCAAATACTTTCAAATTGAAAAATGACATGTACCTTTGGAGTGAGAGATTGAATAGTTGGAGGATGTGGCCTGAAAAAGAATGCCAAGGCATTCGAGAAATGTATAAACTGTTGAAATTTTGTTATGATGACTTGGATGAGGACCGACAAAAGAAATGCTTTCTTTATGGTGCATTATATCCAGAAGATATTGACATAAACACAAATTCTTTGTTGGAGTGTTGGGCAGCTGAAGATCTCCTTGGCAATGATCATGGCAAAACAAAGACAAGTGTCATGATTGCGCGCTGCATATTGAATTGCCTTATAAATGTGTCATTACTTGAGGAAGGTAAGAGTGAGAATCACGTTACAATGCACAAATTCATGCGACAAGTGGCCTTGTACATAGCAGAAGATGATCCTGAATGTAAATATCTTGTACAAACAAATAGATCATTAAGAGAGGCCCCAGATGTGAAATCTTGGAGTGACAAAAATAGGATCTCCTTGGGTGACAATGAGTTGGTTTGGTTACCAGATTCCCCTTGTTGTACCATGCTTTCCACACTGTTCCTGCAAAAAAAAATTGGATCTAACCGAAATCCCTGAGTTATTCTTCAAACATATGAAAAATCTTCGAGTTTTGGATTTATCTCATACTGGAATAATTTTGTTACCATCATCAATATCAATGTTGATTAGTCTCAAAAATCTATATCTAAATGATTGCAAAGATTTAATGGAGCTCCCTTCGGACATTGGTGAACTTGCTCAACTTGAAGCACTTGATATTCGGGGAAGTGGAGTCAATAATATACCACCTCATATTGAAAAATTGATCCATCTAAGACGTTTGCTAGTATCCTTCACCAAGTTGAGAAATGGAAATGCCACTCGAGAGGTAGCTTTTGGTTACAATATGATATCAAAACTATCTAGATTGGAAGAATTGGTCGTTGATATGAAATCACCTGAGCAGTGGTCCAATGAGGTGGTAGAAAATATCGTAAAAGAAGTGGCTTCATTGAAAGAATTGAAGATTTTGAAGTTTTGCATTTCCAACATGTTAGAATAATGTATAGAGAAAGATAAAAGAGAGAGAGAAGATTATATTGTTGTAAATCTTATATATTTGAATTGTGTACAAAGAGCTCCTATATATAGGAGAGAATACATTGGTGGTAGGTGTAGTAGGTGTGGTAGGTGTAGTAGGTGTAGTACGTAGGTAGAGTAGGTCGAGTGGAGTAGGTGGAGTGGAGGTGGAGTTTACATTAACAGCCCCCCTCAAACTCAAGGAGGATAGGCACAAACCAACTTGAGTTTGGAGAGAGTAACAAAACAGGAAAATAAACTAAAAATAAAATAAAATAAGATAGGAGACACTGTATGGTCGTGTCAGACCGTTGTAGAAAACACGATGTGGTCGTGTCAGACCGTTGTAGAAGATACTGTGTGGTTATGGCAAATCGGTGTAGAAGACACTGTATGGCTCGTGTCGGACCAGTGTAGAAAACACTGTGAGATCGTGTCGGACCGTTGTAGAAGACACTGTGTGGTCATGTCAGACCGTTGAAGAAGACACTGTGTGGTCGTGTCGAACCGCTGTAGAAGACACTGTGAGGTCGTGTCAGACCATTTGTAGTAGACACTGTGTGGTCGTGTCGGACTGTTGGAGAATACACTGTATGGTCGTGTATATAGGCTGCCCAAAGGATATACATATATAGATATATCGCGCCCTCAAAAGTCGTGCCCTCAAAAGTTGCGCCCAATACATCAAAAGTCGCGCCCAACACTGTGGCATCGAGCATCGCACGATTCACGTGGCTCTCGCTCCCGTTTGTCGTCTTCGTCTCGTCGCTCGCTATTTAAATCGAGGTTGAGGCTGGTAGAGTAAAACAAAGCGATGAACATTCTGTAATTACTCTGCAACCCCTTTCTTCCACTCTACAACCCCTAGCTTGTGCATCCTCTGATATGGCTAACATGGCCTCTTCCCTTAGTTTGCTCACCCTCTTTCCAGACCTCAACGAGTCCACAAGAGAGATAACCGGGTCTGTCGCCCTTGAATCACAACCAAACGCCCCTGTTTTTGCGCTGTTGAACTTTCCGATGCTGTTAGTTGAGCAAATAATGGCAACGCAATTGGATATTGAGGCCAACCATTATACATTGAAGTCATGTGTGGAGACCATGACTGCGGTCACGAACTTGTATCACCGGCTTCAGAATAGGACAAGTGAGGTACAACAATTAAATGCCCAACTGGCTCTGCTCCAGTGCATGTATAAGGATGCGCGAGCAGAGATATGCGCACTGAAGGCGGAAAACAAGGAGCTAAAACGGAAGGCCACTGTCATGTTCCGATTCGGAGGTCCGCCATATGCTGCGGTTGAGGAACAGCGGGGAGGCAACTTGCTAGGTGGTCTAGGAAGCACGGAGGCTAGTCTATCAAGGGTTGCCCAAGGGGAAGGCAAGAGGAAGAGACCGGCGGTAGAGTAGAGGAAGTGAAAAAAAAATCCTTCATGTGTGTGTGGTTGTTTGTTTGTTTTTGTTTTGTTTTTTTTTTTTGTTTTTTGAATGTAGAACTGTGATCGGGGTTGATCCCCGATATGAATAAAACAAGGTTGTTGTGCAAATCCGTATGGCATGAATGGCACAATACTGAGCAGAAAAATCGGTTGGTGTGGATGTAGTTTTTTTTTTTTAAATGGAAAAAGGGAGATAAGAAAGGGAATGTGGGTGGTGTAAAGAAAAAGGAAATGATGGGTATGGTGATGGGAAAAAAAAAAGATATAAAATAAAATAAATAAAGTTGGGGTAGTGGGGAACATGGATGAGATAAATTGATTAAAAATAAATAAAAGAAGAAAAGAAGAATGGGGGGAAGCTGTGATCCCAGTGCATTAACAGTGGTGGTCTTGGAAGCTGTGAATGCTGAATGGTGTGCCAAGAGAAGCTGTGAATGCTGAATGGTGAGCCAAGAGAGGGCGCCAGGAGGCGGCGTGGATGGTGCGCCAGGGGGCGAGTTTGGTGATGCGCCAAGAGAGGGCGACTTGGATTGTGCACCAGAGGAAGTGGCTTAGATTGTGCACCAGAGAGAGGCGTCTTGGGTTGTGCGCCAGAGAGTGTAGCTTGGGTGGTTTGCATGGTGTATAACCATGTTCACCATGATATAGGTATAATACCCCCCCTCAAACTCAAATAGGTTTGAAAATATAAACCAATTTGAGGTTGAAGCAGAGGGAAAGATAGAGGGAAGAAAAAAAAATGTATTGATAGAGATGACAGCGGAAGGGTCGAGGTCCGGCGGGCGGCCAAGGCAAGGCTACCGCCCACCGGTAAGGCGAAGAACACTAAGAACTTAACCTATAGCTCTGATACCATGTTAGAATAATGTATAAAGAAAGATAAAAGAGAGAGAAGATTATATTGTTGTAAATCTTACATATTTGAATTGTGTACAAAGAGCTCCTATATATAGGAGAGAATACATTGGTGGTAAGTGTAGTAGGTGTGGTAGGTATAGTAGGTATGGTAGGTGTGGTAGGTGTAGTAGGTGTAGTAAGTAGGTGGAGTGGAAGTGGAGTTTACATTAACACAAGAAGGTTGTAGATTTCATAAAGCTAGTGAATATGAATCTCCGTATATGCCTTTCTGAAGCAACAAGTCTTCAAAGTTTTATGGAAAGAAGTTCAGGGAGAAATATCCAAAGTATTAGGTTCTTTCAAATTTTCATTGGTTGCCAAAACTCAGAACATCCTGAAATTCCTAACTTCGTCAAGTGTGAAAGGTATATCAAATATTGCAATGGTGCAGGAAGCAATTTTCCAACTCTTGATGTTCTTGCTCGAGCTAATGCATTTGAATTGGTCAACCACAAGGATATAAAGCATCTATCAGACTTTGGAATTGCAAGCATGAAAAAGGTCTTAGGTTGTCTGCTTGAAAGTTGTGATGCAATTGAAACAATAGTGGGTACAGTGGAAAGTGCAGAGCCAGTACTACCGAACTTAGAGGACTTGTACATAAAGAATTTACCAAGGTTGGAAAGCATTTGTAAGGGCCCAATGCAACATGGAAGCTAACCAAATTAACAACTCTACATCTGACAAGCTGTCAAATGATGGTAAAGATTTTTCCTCTATGCGTGATTCAACAACTTCATGAACTCCGGTATTTGAGAATTGAAAAGTGCCAAAAAATTGAAGAAATAATTGCAGAATCTGACACGGTTGGAAATCCGAATTTACTGCCAAAGCTAAAGGAACTGATTCTCCTTGAAATGAAAAAATTACGAAGTGTTTGCGCATTTGAGTCATTGGAGTGGAGATCCTTGGAGAAGATTGGGATTTTGAACTGTTCTGTTTTGTTTAAATTACCTTTCAACAAAAAGAACGCAACAAAGCTGCAAACTATTGAAGCAGAGCAGCAATGGTGGAAAGCATTGCAGTGGCAGAATGATGAGGTCAAAGAACGGCTGCAAAAATTATTTACCTTCAGGTAATGTTTCGATCTTTAAAATGTTTCATCTTCATATTTTGTGCACTTCCTTGCCTAACTTTAATTTCTCCAAAGTCCATAGATCTCGCAATGAGGCTACTCTCTGAAGATGGTCACATGAGCTTTCGAAATCCAACAGCACTGGATCCTTTTCGCCTTCGCTCTTTTGCAAAAAATACATCTGTGTCATGGAGTTTCCGAGTTAGTTTGGATGTGATAGTGTTGTTGTTGAGTGCTTCTTCGTGTTTTTGTTCCTTCCTGATTGTGTTCTTGTGTGTTCCTTCTATGCTGGAGCAACTTTACATCAGGTATTCGTATTCCTGTATGAAAATAGCTGAGCTACTATTTTCTGTTTTGTTTGATGTTCTACAAAACAAGACTGTTACGAACTGACCATGTATTATTTGATCTTTTATCTAGCACACTTCTTTGTGTTCTCTAGTCTTAATCTTAGCTGCTAATTGGTATTCTAAATTATCTTCCATAGTATCTGTGTGACTCTGGATATGCACTGAAGTAGGACCTCCTGCAAGCAACATAAAGTGATAAAGCCATGGGATTTTCCTATAGAAAGAAATTCCGTAAGATTTTTTTATTTCTAATCATATGCAAGAGTACCGTGTAATTTTTAATTGGTCAAATTATATTTTTTAACATGAATTAGTTCACTTTTGAGGTTTTAAGCCTTTCCCCATCCCACATGACGTATAACTCAACAATGCGAGTCATTTTGTTTGGCTAACTTTTCTAAGTCTCTTTTGTTATGTTTGGATTTTAGATTTTGAATTTTTGCCAATAAAATTAATATATAGGAGAAAGAAAATGAAGTGAAAATAACTTCATTTTTATTCTCTCTATTTTAGTTGGGTTAGGAAAACAAGAAGAAAAATGAATAAATATTGGTTTAAAAACTTTTTTTTTTTTTTGGGTTTAGTTATTCATAAAAAAATTTGAATATGTTGAAGTAATTGATATTTCTAAATAAATCCAATATCTAAATATAGACTTAATTTTGTTGTCTTTTTTTTAATCATAGTTTTCTGTTTTGTGGAGAGAAGATTAGAGTTTCAACAATATTTTTGTTCTTATACGCATATTTATAGTAAGGTGTTTTTTTTAACAGAGAGTGTATGTTACAACATTGTTAGACAGGTTGAGGTGAAAATTTCTGAACTTGCATTTCTTATTGTTCATAGTTGAATTTTTTTTTTTTCTTCTTCTCCTCTCCTTCATGGACATAGACACATCCGAGTTTGTCTTATTTTTCTTTATTGTTTTGTAGCTTGGAAATTTGGAACCATACATCCTTGCATAATAATTCAAATCCTAAATGGTAAATCTATTTTTTTTTTTTTTTTTTGATCGGCAAATGTTAGTTGTTAGTTGTTAGATTAGCACCTATGGGAGCAAAACTCCCCACCCTTGGCAAAGCACATAAGTGCTTGCACTCCCTTAATTCAACCCCCCCTAAGGGGAATTGAACCCATGACCTCCTTGGGACTAAGCCCTAAGGAAGGCATGGTGGCCAACTAGGCTAAGCCTAGTTGGTTAATGGTAAATCTATTTGATATGCCAACTTCAACTTTATTAGAAAGACAATGTGCAAGAAATCAAATCATGCGTAAATGATTGGATCTTCCTACGTTGCAGAATGAAGAACTTCAACTTTATCAGTTGTTCAAATTTAATTTTCCCTGAGCATCGCTCCTAATGTAGGCTATAAAAGATTTCCCTTGATCTGTAAGTAATGCCCACTTTACAATTATATTGTAGCATAGACTCATCTGGGTATTTAAATGATTTCTAACTATTTGGACATGCCTTTGTTTCGTTTAGGTTACCAACAATTTATGCAGCTATTATATTTTCAAATGAATAAATAGAATGAAATCACATGCAACGAGAGTTTTTAAACTTTTATGTTAGTGGATGGAGATTAAAAAATTTCCTTGCAATTGTTTAAAAAAAAAAAAAGTCGGCAAAATCTATATATGAATTTGGGCTTCAAGGAAGACTAAAACCCTGGGTATAAACATGTATTACTTGCCAAAACAAATTAAACAAAATTATTGATAGATCTCAAATAACAAGAAAAACAAGAACATCAGATACAACACTTCCAATAATTAGTTACTGTCACGTCCACACAAGGAGATAAAAAACAGATAAAACATTGCATTCCACTATTGTATTTAAAAACATTAAGGCAAGCAGCAATAATACAAAGAAACTAGCCTACAAGCTATGGAGTTTTAATCTGATCAGTTTTCTCCGAAGATTTATTGGTAATTACATCTACAAGTTCCTAAGCTTGAGCTCCTATACACCATTGGATCGATTGTCCCAATCTCCTGCCACAAGGGCTTTCATGAGGCTTTCATAATCTGTCACTCACCAGACATGGAAAAAAATGACAAATAATGTCAGAATAACAAAAGAGGTTAGTAAGTGTCATGTTTCAGATTTGTAGTGAACCTAATTTATTCAAACTGCTTGTATAAGTCTAGTGAAAAAAAAAAAAAAAACAAACAAACAAACAAACATGGCTGAGTGAATAAAATTGTTTTTCATGGGTAGGGTTCAATTAGGCAGTCATGCATGGGTTGTTTATTTAACTAAGCTCGTGTTGTGGTTGCAATCTGATGGCATATCTAAATAGAGAACACAGACTACTATTTGTTATTTAGGTCTTTGAGAGAATGGTAAACAAAATCTTATAGTAGATACGTAAATAATCTCTCTATATCTCATAAATGAGAAATGATATGAGAAATTACCTGACTGTCGAAAACCATTTGCTCCAGGTTAGTGCGAATATATATCCTTAGCTAATGGGCCCATTGAATCTTCATCAATTTCAAATTCCTTATGAGCTGGACAAGTTTTGTTCCTCCACTCTAATTCATGCCAGTTTAATGCATCCCACCACTCTTTCTCTCATTTGATCTTCAAATTATCACTAGACACTTCCATGGCATGAAGACTTTTGAGCTTTGGACAATTATAAACAATCAGACTTTCTAATACTGGACCAATACTCAGGCCGCCAGAAAATGGTAACCAATTCAGGTAAGTCAAGAAGTGACATCTTCTTCAAGTTTTGGAGAACATAACCAGAGGATTTGAAGTCTGAAGATTCCTGACTTACTAGGCTCTTGACTTTGAAGCAATCTTCAACTATAAGTTCTTCCAACTTGACAAGATTACCAAGTAAAATTGGGGTGAAAATAGTAATCAAATTGGGACATGTGTGCAATGCCAAGTACCTCAGATTGGATAGACAACCCTTATCAATTTGGCCATTCCAAATACTTCGTAAATTCTTCATGTAATGAATACCCAAGTATTGTAGCCGTCCAAACACAGTTTTGTTATCAACGCCCCACCGATATTCACTATCTTGATCAATAATGGTTTGAAATTCATTGCATTCCACTAGCAAGCAAAATTTGAGTTGAACCATATTTTCATTCCTGAATTCAGACAACGTCTTAGCAGTATAATGACGATCAAGGAAAAAAACAGAGGCATGCTGGAGTGCCTCGGTAATCACACTAGGCTTGCCCTCACCATTTATATATTTGAGGCATTTCTTTGATTTTTCCAATTTCTTGAATAATTCCCCTACTTCATGTGGTAGACGTAATATGATTCGCCATGGATGATGGCCAACAGTGAATCCAAATTGAGACAAATCTGGATACATAACTTGTTTGTTATTCCATCGAAGTTGCTGTAGTGATTCAACTGATGGCAGATACAACCTGAGTATTTTCAACTTTTGTAAGCTACTCAATTCATTCAGTATTTCCTTCACATTAGCATCCCACACATCAACATCCTACTGGTCGGCATCTGGATTCACATCAATGCTTAATTCATTCAATTCAGAGAGTTTTGACAACACCTTTGTTGGGATGATTGAATCCATCTGCTTAAATTCTTCGTAGTGGTTTGCACATCCACAAAAAGAGACCCTGAAGCACTTCAAACTGATTAATTGTCCAATTTCCTTGGGTAAATACATTAATTCAGTTGCTTCAAGATCAAATTCCTCAAGCATCCCAAGTTCTCCAATTTGGGGCGGCAGCTCCATGAGAAGTTCACAACCTTTCAAACGGAATGTGTGAAGTAAAACCAACATGGAAATAGAAGGTGGCAAAGATTTTATGCTAGTGTAGCACAAATCTAGAGAATGTAGGAGCGGCATGTCTTCAAAAAATAATCGAGGAATTTCCATCAGATCATAGTTCTTATGTAACCACAACTTTGTGAGGATTGGGCACTTAGGGTTCTCCGAAAGCTTGGATAATTTGTTATCCATCAAGTAAATCTCTCTAGCATTATTCCAGTCTTCAATCTTTGGTGTCTCAACCAATCCTAGTCCCCCTTGCTTTAGATTAAGGCTTGGTAGATAGGGTATAAAATACTTTCGCAGTACATTTTTAGTTTCCTTTCGCATCCGGACTTCATTTACCCCAACATTCTCTAGCAAGAAGGAATCGATAAGATCTTCAAAAATAGCTTCTCCTTCTTCACGTTTTCCTACTAAACTATTTGAGATCCAATTTGATATTGGTGAATCTTGAAATCTTGAGTTCTGTGCACAAAATTTAATGCAATGTTTTGTTATGATGTCCTTCTGATCCCAAACGAGTTTTAACACATGAACCATGACTTCAGAGGACTGTGATGTTAATTGGTGGAGTGCAAGTTCCCACACACCAATATCAGTCACATCTTTCAAGGCCCTTGCAAGAAGAACGATCGCAAGTAGGTGACCATGGCATTCTTTCACTAACCGGACGGCCATTTGTTGGATTGCGGATGAAGAAAGAACAAGTGATGAGCCTACGTTCCTACAGAACAGATTCCAGGGTAACGGATGATCATCCATTCTGATCTCTAGATCCACATCCCTTATCTCATAAAATTTTTGAGATCGAGTTGTGAGAACTACGAATCCATGATCAGGGATTTTTAAGTCGTATAGATTATCTATTCGTCCATCCAAACAATCTACAAGCAGCAAGAAGTCGTCAGGTGGGAATTGAAGTAGTAGTTCCTCGAAAATCAAAATGTCATCAATTTGATGAAATCTGGCAATCTGTTTAGCAATGTTCTACCTAAACTCTTTGGTGCTGTGATGTCTTGAGACAGAGAAGCAGAGGATGATACTACATTTGGCTCGTATCATCGATATACCTTTGTTGGCTACATATTTTGTAAAAGCCAGTTACAATTCGACACGTGGTAGAGTAAGGGTATTATAGAAAGATTATTCAAGTCTTCGATCCTGATCGTACACGTGGCAGTGAATATTGGTTCTCACATGATCTGAGTAGCATTGGATCAGTAAAGCGATGCAAGGTGACGTGGTTTCAACGGTTACTCATATTCAAATTCAAATATAGGAGGGAAGCTCAATTGCAAGTGATGGCGTAGTGGAACTACTTATAAGGCAGCATGATCAGCGATCATGGAGGAGCAGTTCGACGGTTTGAAGTGCAGTTCGAAGGTCATCCTTGACAAGTATAAATAGCAGAGAAGCCCCCAGAAAAAGCCCCAGACTCAGATTCAACAAACCAGTCATTTACTTCATATTTTCTTTTCCAGTTTTTACATTTCCAGTCTTTATATTTCCTGCACTTTAAATACCTATTCTTTATATTCCTGCACTTTACATTCCTGCACTGTACTTCGTTTATAGGAGTAGTTTTAAGTAGATCGTCACTGTAAACCTCTACGAGGCTGAGTTTGGATCATTGTAAGTTTTCATTTTAATGAAATACTTTAATTGTTCGTCATTTAACTGTTATTTTGCTTAATTTCTCCTAAGTCAAGCCACCAATAAAAGTCTTCTTCATTGAGGCTGAAAGAACTAAAACACAATCGCCTGATAATTGGTTGGCAATTATAATTTCTGTAAGGACTGATTGATCCTTGCTGGCACGCTCGCATTTACAAAAATACCCTTCGAAAGCCAAAAAGCCAACAAGCCAACATATATTTCTGGCACGCCCGGTGGGACTAATTGAAATGGCTAGACAGAGAAGACAAGGAGAAAATGAACGTTTGGAAGAAGGCGTAGAAGGAGAGGTAGAAATACCTAATCTAGAGGATAATGTGGTAACACATCCTGTGGAAACTCCCATGTTATCAGAACCTATGGTCGAACAGACCAGTACTTCGGGACAAGAACCATATGTTCATAATATTGGACGAAACCAAGGAATTGGACCATCCACTGTTCCATCTATTCAGCCAACAAATCCATGGGATGGCCTAGTAGATGCCATGGGACAACAATTAATGAACACAATGGAAAGGTGGGCAACATCCTTTTTGGATTGAATGAATAACCACCAACCAACAAACACAAGACACACAGAGGAAGTCCCAAATGTCCCTCAGCAAAGATTGGCTAGAGATAAACAGCCTATGCAAGTTAATAGACATTCTAATGGTCAAAATAGTAACCAGAACTATGAAAGACCATCACCTCAATCTTGGTATAAGCCCATTTCGAGGTCTATAGCAGGTCAAAATGCCTCAGTACTCAACAATGAAGCCATGCAAGTTGGTGGATTTGGCCCAGTACAAGAAACTGGCATAAGAATGGTCACAAATCCATTGTTCGAAGCCATACCTGGCACCAGGGGGTATAATAATCCCTTATTCGAATTTATACCCGGGGGGTTGGAAGGTTTTCCCACAAATGGAAGGGACACAACACCTGTTCCAGCACCTTTCGCAGGACAGGCTCAAAGGGGTTACCCACACCCCCAACAGCAACCTGCACCACAGGGACAACCAGTCCCAAATGTACCACCTTATGGACCAAGAGGACCACAAGCACAAGTTTGCCCACCAAACCCTGTGTTTGCTCCTCCAGTAGTGGTTTAGCAGGCACAAAACATGGTCCCTAGGGACCAAATTGCTGATATTGTAAGGGAGATGTGTGGACCAATGGCTCGGGGGGTCCAGACTCCTGTATATAGAAAACCATACCCAGAATGGGTAGATAGGGTACATGAATACCCAAAGGGGTTCAGGATACCAGATTTTACCCTTTTCTATGGGAGTGGAAACCAATCGACAGTAGAGCATATTGCTAGGTTTGCTGCTCAATGCGGTGAATTTACTAATCATGACTATATGAAACTGAGATTATTCCCAAATTTTCTAACTGGGGGAGCATTTGTATGGTACATAAACCTTACACCTGGCTCCATTCAGACTTGGCAACAAATGGAAGAGGCATTTCATGCCCAATTCTTCCAATCGGAGCCAGAGGTTTCCATGGTAAACTTGGCGAGATTGAGTCAAAGGCCTGAAGAAAAGGCTACTCAGTTTATTGCTAGATTTAAAAGGGCTCGAAATAAATGTAGAGTCATCTTGCCAGAGCCAGAATTCGTGAGATTGGCTCAAAATGGCTTAGAATTCAAGCTTCGAAAGAAGTTTGATTCGACTAAATTCAAAGATTTGGTGGAACTAACCTATAAGGTGTCTAGATATGAAGCATTACTAGAGGAGGAACAAGATCGAAATAATGCATCATACAAGACATATTATAGAGATCCTAATTATGAGATCGATGCAGCAGAGATTGTGGGAAAAGAACCTGTAATCTGTGAAGCATTAGTTCATAAGGATACAACAATTGACCAGCAATTTAAAAAGAAAGACCTTCACAGGAAGTACTCTTTCGATTTAACAAAAGCAGATGACATTTTTGATCATTTGCTTGCAGCCAACTTTCTTAAGTTACCAAAAGGAGTAAAAATGCCATCTACAGATGAACTTAAAGGAAAAGTATATTGTAAATGGCACAACTCTTGGTCTCACTCGACTAAAAACTACATTGTTTTTCGAGACAGGATCCAAGAACAAATTCGGAAAGGAAGTTTGAAATTCCCAGCCAAAGCAGAAAAGGCCATGGGGATCGACAACAACCCATTTCCAGAAGTTGGAGAGATGGCAGCCAATGTCATTATGTCAGATTTCCAGAACTTGTCCTTGACAGAATTGGACGAAGTCAATGTGCAGATGCATGTTGCCAACCAGACAACCATCAACAAGGACACTAGAAACCCACCAGTTATTGGACAAGGTTTCTCACACCAGAGGGAACACTCTGATGAAGAAGCACTGGATGATGATTCCTTAGAAGCAGCTGTAATGCAAAGGATGTGTCCCAGATGCAGACTAAGTTACAAATGGTTGAAAGGGCTTCCAATTGATGGGAAACAATATTACAGGGATGTGCAGAGACGTCCTAAATCAACCAATGCTTACAACAAAAGGCCGTATCCGGCTAGTGATAGGCAGCGGCCATTAGTGGTTGAGCCTGCAATGGACAGAATGCATGCTAAAGGCAAGAGGCCCTTATATGAATCCAGGCCACCTAACTATTATAGAATGGAGAGCAGTCATTCTGAAAGAAGACTGGAGAAAGGCTCAGTTCATAGAATCAAAGCCAGAGATTGGCCCCCTAAACCAGCCTCACGCAGGACAGAAAGTGGCCACCTTCATCGAAGGCCTGAATCAGGCTCGAAACATGAGGTCAGGGCCAAGCAATTGCCTTCATAGCCAGCATCGAAGATGGCTTCGAAGGTCAAAAGAAGTAGTTCAACATCCGAGTCAGTGAGTTCGTGGGTACCTGGGGTTCCAGATTGGTTTGTGATGTAGAACAAACCTAGGGAAGTGCCTACCCAGAGAGATGTTGGAAACCAAGGAAGGATGGTTAAACCTCCTTTGGTGGCTCCGAACAGTTGGGTATTGCTTAAGCACCCAAAGACAAAGGAACCAGATATGGTCCCAGTCATTTCGAGATCACAGAGGAGAAAGATTCAGCGCAGGTACACTCAGTACCAGTAAGACCTGAAAGAAAATAAAGAGAGCCCTTCATTGGTCCAGACAGAAGGAAAAAAGATTCCAAAGTCAGACCATGCTCCGAAGCCAACTCTACAAAGCAAGGTGGGTTACAACAGAGAATAGTTGGCCAAGGTTCATTCTGAACTAAAAGCCAGAGAGAAGTCTAGCTTAGCAGGTTTGGAGAAAGCTCTGATAGAAATTGATAGCGAGTCAGAGGTAGAAATTGGCATAAGCCAGAAGAAAGAAATGGTGGAGGAAGAGATGTTTGAAGCTTCATGGCTGAGCAAACATTTTTGGTTGAAAAACCAGTCAAGGAAAACCATTCGAAGGAACCTGTTAGCATTGAAGTGCCAGAATGCAGCATGGAAGATGCTTCTGAGGTAACTGATCAAGGTAGCCAAGAGGGGAAACAGGCACATCCAGCATCTAGTTTGGCTCATTTCCTTCAGTATCAGTCAATATGGTACATATACTACCTCATGAGTTCCAAGCTGGAGGTGAGGACCAAGATGGTCAAGGAATTGATCCAATTCCAGTCTCTAGTGAAGAATCACAAGTGAGTATGGTACAGGATGATTCAGGAATGGCTACCCCCATGGAGACTAAATATGAGAGTGAAGAAGAGGTGAGCATCAACCTCTCATATCCTTTTGAGTATCCCTTGAACTCTATGACACAACATGTCAAGCCTTTGTACATCAAGGCTTTCTTCGATGGGATACAATTGAACAGAGTCCTGATAGATAATGGGGCAGCAGTGAACTTATTGCCGAAATCTTCTTTAAAGAAATTAGGGAAAAAGAATCCCAGGTTGATCCCAACTAGCACAACCATTGCTGGCTTTGCTGGGGACAAACAGATGGCTCAGGGAATTCTGCCCATTAACTTGAGTGTGGGAACCAGGGACTGCATGACAACATTCTTCGTAATCGACAGTAATGCTAAATACAATGCTTTACTTGGGAGAGATTGGATCTACACTAACAAATGTGTGCCTTCCTCTTCGCATCAGAAAATTATGATGGCTTTAGGCAATGGAGAGACAGAGGAAATTGATGCAGATCCTCAACCCTTCATAGCCTGTGCAGACTTTGCAGAGGCCAAGTTGTATATTGAGGGAGTGACACCATTCAGTATACTGAGGAAAGCTGATGGCTCAGCCGAAGTGACGGCTGATGAGGAAGTGACACACCTGAAGCACTTAGTCCAAGAGAGTGCTGATGAAGAGGTTGTCGTCAAAGATGACAATGATGCCTGGTTGTAGGCAAAAAGATGAAGCACAAGAAGCCAAGTCTTTGGCTCTAATTAAATTCTCAACATTGGATGTAAAATCAATAGTCCAAAAAGTATAGGAGCAAGAGAGAGAGGCCATGATAATTGGCTGCAAACAGGAGCAGCAGCAGGTCAGAATTTTGACTCTAGGTAAATACTGTGCATTGGACATTGAAACAAAAGTCCAGGAGATATAGGAAGAGGAAGCTTTGTGGACAGACTTTGTCTATGAGGAGGAGGGCAAGGATGTAGAATCAAAGAACCTAGGAGCAGAACAAAGCAAGAAAATTGCTTTGAAGCTAGAGGAAATCAAAGAAGAAGTTTCAGTAAGTTCTCAGACACAAGACCCCTTAGAAGAAGTGAATTTAGGGGAAGGTTCTATGCAACAGCCCACCTATATAAGTGCTTGGTTGAATGCTTTTGACAGGGACCAGTTGTTGGTTGTTCTAAAGAAATACAAAGATTGCTTTGCATGGTCTTACAATGAACTACCAGGATTGGATAGGGCATTAGTGGAACATAGGCTTCCTATGAGGCCTAATTTCAAACCATACAAGCAAAAACCAAGAAGAATGAGTCCAGAAGTGATTCAGAAAGATAAGGAAGAGATTCTTAGACTACTCAAGGCAGGCTTTATTAGGACAGCCAGGTATGTTAAATGGCTATCTAATATTGTGCCTGTAGTTAAGAAGAATGGCAAAATGAGGGTATGCATTGATTTCAGAAATTTGAATCTAGCAACTCCAAAAGATGAGTACCCTATGCCTATAGTAGATTTGCTGGTAGACAGTTCAGCAGGGCATCAAATTTTATCAATGATGGATGGGCACTCTGGTTATAACCAAATATGCATTGTAGAGGAGGATGTCCACAAAACAGCATTTAGATATCCTGGGAATATTGGCACCTTCAAATGGGTTAAAATGCCATTTGGCTTGAAGAATGCTGGGACTACATACCAGAGGGCTATGAACACTATCTTTCATGACCTCATTGGAGGGTATCTAGAGTGTTATATTGATGACATTGTAGTGAAATCCCAGTCCATGGAAGAGCATCTGTTTCATTTAGAAGCAGCTTTTGAAAGAATGAGGAAGTTCAAGCTGAAACTCAGTCCTCTTAAGTGTGCTTTTGGTGTATCATCTGAAAACTTCTTTGGTTATGTAGTGCACAAGAAAGGAATACAGATTGATCAGAATAAAGCCAAAACCATCATTGAAGCCGGGCCTCCATCAAGTAAGAAAGAATTACAAAGGTTCCTTGGGCAGGTTAACTTTCTTCGAAGGTTTATTTCTAGCACTACAAGGAAAACTAAAGTATTTTCTTCCTTGTTAAGGCTGAAAGATGAAGAGGAATTTGTGTGGACAGCAAAGCATCAAATTGCTTTCGAAGGAATCAAAGCCTACTTGGCCAACCCTCCAGTGCTGATGCCACCAAGGATTGACAAGCCCTTGAAGTTGTACATAGCTGCAGCAGAAGATTCATTGGGAGCTTTTCTGGCCCAAGACAATGAAGAAGGCAAGGAGCAAGCTGTTTATTACCTTAGTAGGTTTTTAAATTCTTGTGAATGTAAATATTCAGCTGTTGAAAAGCTATGTCTTGCTTTGTATTTTGCTACAATGAAATTAAGATACTATCTTTTATCTACAACTGTCTTGGTAATTGCAACCACAGATTTGGTTAAGTACATGTTATCTAGACCTATGTTGAGGGGAAGAATTGGCAAGTGGATACTAGCCTTATCAGAATTTCATCTAGAATATGTCCCTCAAAGGGCAGTAAAAGGGCAAGTTTTAACCAATTTTCTGGCAGACCATCCGTCTCAAACAGAGAACCAAGAGATAATGGAACTTGATATGGCTAGTGTTGAGCCATGACAGATGTGGTTCGATGGGTCGAAAGCCAATGGCTTAATTGGAATTGGCATTGTGATTAAGTCTCCACAAGGGGTAGAAACCACACATGGTTTCAGAGTGGATGAAGCCACCTGCTCCAATAACCAGGCTGAAAATGAAGCCTTAATAGTGGGACTAGAAATCCTTATTGGATTACAAGTTCATGCAGTTGACATTTTTGGAGATTCTCAATTGATGGTTAACCAAGTGAAAGGGATTCTCAAGTGTCAAAGCATAAGCATTTTGCCATACTATGTTGTTGCATTACATCTGCTGTCTCAATTTCAAATAGCAAATATAACTCAGGTCCCAAGATTCTTGAATAATAGAGCTAATGATGTGGCTCAGAAAGTTTCAAATTTCAAGAGAAAGGATAATGCCCAAAGGGACATAAGCCAAACAACATATCAGAAATTAATACTACCTTTGAATAAAAGGAATGTAATCTTGGAAGTCAACCATAATGACTTACAAGAACAAGATTGGAGGCATCCAATAATGCAATACTTGGTTGGTCCATCTTCGAAGGCCAGCAGGAAAGTTAAATTGCAATCCATGCAATACATGATATATGGTAATGCCCTCTACAAAAGGAGGGGATGGTTTGTTGCTGGAATGTTTAGGTCCAAAAGAAGCCTTAATAGCTATGGCTGAGGTTCATGAAGGCATCTGTGGTGCTCATCAGCCTGGTGTGAAAATGAGGTGGTTGCTTCGAAGGCATTCCTACTACTGGCCAACTATCCTTAAAGACTGCATAGAATATGCAAAGGGTTGCCAAGCATGTCAGAAGCATGGCACAATAAGGCATGTGCCCATAACTGACCTACATGCAGTAGTGAAGCCTTGGCCATTCAGAGGATGGGCCATGGATATGATGGGGAAAAACACCCACCTTCTTCGAAGTATCATTGTTTCATTCTAGTGGCCACTGATTACTTCACTAAGTGGGTCGAAGCTAAGCCATATAAGGCTGTAGACCAGACTGAGGTTATTGGATTTATTAAAGATTTGATCCATAGATTTGGCATCCCACAAACCATAACTGTTGATAATGGGACTGTGTTCGATGGGAAGATGGTGAAGTCCTTTGTGGCAGAGTTTGGAATTAGCCTTGTTAATTCCACCCCATATTATGCACAAGCCAATGGTCAAGCTGAATCATCCAATAAGTCCTTGAAAAAAGGAATACAAAAGGTTGTGGAAGATAATCCTAGAGATTGGCATAACCTGTTGTTGGATGTTTTGTGGGCTTACAGAACTTCCCCAAGGTCAAGCACAGGAGTTACACCTTATGCCTTAGTATATGGGCATGATGCAGTGTTACCTGTGGAGATTAATGTTAAATCTTTGAGGGTAAAATGCCAAGATCAGTTAGATCCTGAGCAGTACCATCAAAGTATGTGCTTGGAATTAGAAGGCATAGATGAAGCCAGAATTTTGGCATTAAATAGCATTCTTTTCCAAAAGAAGAAAGCAGCCAAAAATTATAACAAGAAAGTCAAACACATTGGCTTTGATGAAGGTGATTTGGTATGGAAAACAATACTCCCAATAGGAATTAAAAGCCATAAGTTTGGCAAATGGTCACCTAATTGGGAAGGACCATATCAAATTCATAGAGTTATGCCTTTTGGAGCATATCATTTGAGAAATTTGAATGGGTATATACATCCCAAAAAGATTAATGGCAGATATTTGAAGCCTTATTTTCCAACCATTTGGGAAACACAAGGAATAAAATAAACACTAAGCACAAGAACATAAGACTGCTCAAATGATAGACAAAAATTTGTTCTTTCATAAAGAATTAAATACATTGTGCCACAAATTGGCCCAAAAATCATTACAATGTTTAAATTGTTCTTTTACAATAGATTTTCTATTGCTTAGTGATGAAACTAGTTGAATAGCTGTAGCCATCTCTTCCTTTCGATCAGCCAGTCCTTGGTTGGTGATTTGCAATTTGGTGTCAGCTCGGACTAAGGCTCGATTCACTGCAGACAGCTCCTCTTCAAGCTGAGCTTTCCTTTCCAGCAGCTGGACTCGAAAGTGGGAGGCAGAGGAGTGTTGTTCTTTAAGATTTGACACTTCAGAATGTACTTGGGAAACAAAACTCTGATCGCCAGCCAATTTCTCATCCGCAGCCTTGGCAGCCTGACAAATGCTGATGTAAAAATCGACAGTAGCTGCTGCCTGAGATAGATGACTTGAAACATCCATGCCTGACTGCTAAGCAATTTTGCAGCACTGGAGAAACCCATTTCTGATTATAGGCCTTTGTAGAGCCTCAAAGGGGATCCTCGAAAAAGAAGTCAACAGCTTTAGGCATGTGTCCAGGTCTATCGAAGGTGCAGAAGGCTTGCTATTGGAGGAAGAAGAGCTCTCAAAAATTTCCAGCAAGGAGTCAGCCAAAACTAATGGCTCAGCTTCAACATTCAATGTTGGAGAGGTAGAGGGTACGTCGAAGAGACTAGCTAGTCTTCCTTCGAAGACATCTACCTCATCCATAGACATGAGGGGCGCATAAAGAGTTGTGATGGAAGACACAAAAGACTGCATGGGGATAGGAGAAATGGATGGAGCATCTTTGGCAGTCTTTATGGTCTTAGCCACCAATGAATCAAGCGAGGAGGGGCTGGAAGTAGGCAAAGGTGATGAAGTATGAGTCGGAGAACTACCAGCACCCTCAATTAGGGAATTAGTTGCCTTCAAAGAAGAGGTAGTAGTTGGAATTTCCTTGGAAAGAAGGGGAGGAGCAAGGCTCGAAAGAGAAGTAGATTGAGGGATAGGCTCAGTGGTTGTTGCTGCAAAGGGAGAAATATAAAGTAATGTCAAGTCTCAATATTAAGGATTCGACAAGAAAAGAATAGAGGCATGAAAGAAATTACTTGTTCTAGAAGCGCTGGCACTGATGGGAGAGCTGCGAAGGGAGTAATGTTTGGCAGTCTGTTGCCTTTTTGCTGTTTCCCTTTGTAACGCATCAGCAGCAGCAGCAGCAGCTTCCTCTCTTAGAAATTGTTGCTGCCGTCTCTTCTCAGCCCTCTCGAAGACAATTAGAGCCTTGGAATGTTCTTGTTCTACGGCCTTGGCAGCTGCTTCATGGATGGGGTCTTCAACCAAGTCAGTAGCTGAAGTAGGCACTTTCCTTCTCTTTTCTATTGCTTGGGCAATTATCTCGGAATCAGAGTCTTCAGCGAAATCAGAAGGAGAGATAGTAATCTTTCTTTTTTTTTTATCTGAATTGGTATTGTCCGCTCCTCAATTTCCTTCTCAACTTCTTCAGTCTGAGATCCTGATTCCCTAAAAATGAGCTCATCCTCTACCTCCCTAGCAGCTGTCTCCTCTTGAACCAAATCAGGCACTCTTTTCCTTCTTATCAAGGGTGACTCATGCTCTTGATTTGTTTCTTCTTCTTCTTCTTGCACCTCAGCTGTTTCCTTTTCAGGCTCAAGCAGTCTCCTTTTCTTTTGTTGTGGGCCACCTTCACAAAATAAAAACTAAGAATAGGACTACAACCATTATAGAGAAGGCCAAAGGAAAAGAAACAAAATTATACCTTTCTTCGAAGCAGCCCGAGTGACTCTAAGGGGAGTTGAGGCAGCAGGAGTGGACTGAGATGTAGTAGGTACTGCAACTGAAATAGTGGGAGAGATGACAATTCTAGCTCCCTTGGGCTCGGGCACATCTAACACCTTTAGTAGGTCTTGAGGTGAAATGGCCAAATAGACTTCCATATTGCTCACCCCACCAATTTTGGTATCTCTTCAATACGGTACCTTGAGGAATGAAAGGGGTGTACTCAAAATTAGCCAAGTCATCTATAAATTTGAAAGTCGCCTCTTCTAGCCTTGACTTCCGAACCTTCAAATCTCTCCTAGTAAGGCTCAGATTGGTGTTGCTGCAGAGAGGTATTGGGACCCCTTGTGTGAAGCCAAATTGTCTAGCAAATTGAGCAGGACAATAAGGCTCAGCTATGCATTTATAAGCTCTGGGGTTCGTGGTCCCGATAAATAGCTCTCTAGGAATCAGAAGGGAAGCCCATATATCCTTGTGAGCAGGCGAAGCACAGAGCCTGTCACTTAGGAAATGATTCAACCAAGTTGGACCAATGCTGGTTTTGAAGGGACGAAAACAATGAATAGGAAGGGCAGCTGATAGTTGATGGAAGAAAGAAAAATAAAAGGCAAAAGTAGAGGGATAGAGTGAAGCATTGGCCAGTCTTATGCCATGGGTAAGAGAGTGCAGCCCAGAAAATTTAAGGCATTTGGATTGTAATTCAGTAAAATAGGCGAAAAGCCAAAGCTGAAGGATCCAGAATGGCCCCCCTTGATTAGCATCTAAGGGTTTCTCACAAAAGAGGGAACAAACTCTATATACATGGCCTAGAACATATGGGGCTAAGGCTACCATTTTCTGCAAAATAAAGGCTTTGGCAAGAGGGGCAAATTCAGGCATGATTCTTTGGGAAGAGGTGCAGAAGAGGAATTTGCAAAGCCAATATAGTAAGAAGGAAAAGAATTCCCTATCAGTTACTGGGCCCTCTCTTTGATTCTTAGCTTTAACAAAATCACTGTAAGATGAGTTAAGAGAGGGGAGGGAGAAAGAGACTGCTAAGTCAGGGAAATCCAGTGTAATGGGGGTACCAATAGGGGATACTCCTAGTAGATAGCAAATGTCAAGAATAGTAGGGGCCATCATCCCACATCTAAATTGAAAGAAATTAAAGATAGGGTTCCAAAAACATAATGCAGTAGGAACCAGGAAGGGGTCCTCTGAGATAGTTACCCTAGATAATCGGAGAGCATCGAGAAGGTAGAGCTCTTGAAGGTCCAGTGTCCTAGCAGGGATGACCCGGTCATACCATTCTTGCCACTCCGGTCTCACCGTGGGCCAACATCAGTGAGGGCGATTGATTCTCCAGTTCCCCTAATCGAGACCACCTTCATAAAGGAGACATTGGTTCTCCAGATGAGGATATAGAGCTGGGAGCTCAGTGAGGATCTCCTTGAATATGGGCCAGAGCACGTAGTCTTGCTGCACATGGCGACGAGGGACAAAGATACGCCCATCGATAGCGCTTTTCTCCCCAGCCTTGTACTTTTCACATTCTGCATCAATGAGCCTTTTCAAGGCCACAGATGAGCTCACACGCTCTATGACTGGCACTTTTGGTGAAGAAGAAGCCATTGATAGTACGCTTTTCAGAAAGTGAAGAAGGGAGTAGAGAGAAGTGGGAGACTGATGAGGGTTTGTACGTTGAGAGCGTAAGTGATTCCAGAACGCGAAACAAAAGGGTTTTAAAAGCCTTTTTGTCTGGAAAATATATCCCAGAAGTCGTTAAATACTAAAAGTACGAATACGAGGAGTCTCTTCCAATATTGAAAGTTTTTGGAGGGAAGAGCATATTCCGGGTGTTGATGCCAGCTTTGAAGCAAGATACTTGGCTTCGAAAATAGATTTTGGCGCCAAAAAATCAAACAACAACGGCTTCGAACACAGAAGCCGGCTTCGAAGCATACTACATGCTTAAAAATGTAAGAATACTCAAGGATTGGTTTACTTCGAAGAGATCAAAGACTTGTAGTGAGTTTCTTAACAAAAGTAATACCCTTGAGGCAAAGCTAGAGGGTCCTTAAAAGATGTAATTGGGTGTTCGAAACATCAAAACCAATAGTTGGTTTATATAGACATAGAAAATTGTCTTTTTGGATTAAAACAGTGCAACCCCAAGAGCAGTTTTCATATTGTTGTAAGTATGAACTGTTCTTCGAAGCAAAAATAGTCAATACTAATCATGATCATATATTGGTTATGATTAAAACAGGTTTTAAGGGGAAAGAGCGTTAAATTCGAAGCACCAATTCTAAACAAAAGTCAACAAAAATTGGTGACCATAGTCCATAAATTGGAAAATTCATCTCAGCATCCTTATTAGAACTGATTGGATCTATAAGATTGTTAAGTTCGAAGCACTGATTCTAAATGAAAATCAGCAAAATTGTCAATTTTATTCCAGAAGTTGGAAAAAATTCGTGTTGGTTTTAGTATTATAGCAATTATGTCCAGTTTCGAAGGATGATTTTGTTCAGAAAAAAGTTCTGAAATTGATTTTAAAGATGAATGGAGGCAAAATCAAATAATGACAAACAGTCTTAGTCATATTAAAAACAACTACATTGAATGGCCCTCTTTGGATACAAGTTCAAGCTCATAGAAATAAGGAGTAGAATAAATAACAAGATCATGAAATGTTGTCCAACTATGGTCAATGAATTTCTTTTCTTTCTTTATTCTATCCTCCATTTCTTCTAGGATTGGCTACTGAAGTTGATGTGCTCTCACTTGATAAAAGAGCTCTTCAGCCCTTATTTCGAATGCTGCTTCTTTCAATCCTCGCTCCAGTTCGCCCATATCCATGTCATCACCGAGCGCAGAGTCTTTATTCTGAAAGTCATCAAATTTCTTGATGAGTTTCTCTGCTTTGTACTGGGCATGAACTTGAAGGGATGAGAGTTGGTCCAAAGATTGGGCGGTTGCCTTGGCAGTCCGATGCCAATGAAGGAGTAATGGGAGTTGGTCTAGAAACATATGAAGCTCTGCTTGAGCGATGGGGTTGAGGACATGACCCCGAGTTAGAATATCACAAGCCCATCAAAAGTTCTTGAGAGGAACATCGTCTACCAGAACGTCGAAAGGCAAGTGAGAGAAGGCTGCAAGCAAAAACTGGGCTTGTTTTCGCTCAGCTAGAGTAGGGGAAGATGGAGGCATGTAAGGAAGAAAGACCTTATCCGCAGAAAGGGCAAGCCCCAGTCTCTCTGGCCAAGAGGGAGTTGGTGGAGGAGAAGGTGTGGATGCTTCTAATTCAGGAGATGGAGAAGAAGATGTGGATGCTTCCATTTTAGGAGATGGTGCGAGAGCAGAAGGAACAAGGCATTAATGTAATCGAGCCAATCGGATGAGCAGAGTTTCGCCCTCTTGGCTAAAGATGATGGATCGTGCCCTTAGGCCTCTTCTAGGCGGCGGGTGGCAGACACTATCCTTGTAGGCATGGAAGACGTGTACCATGCTACAAGTAAATTGTCCTCCAAATTGCATCGGAAATCGATGGGCACATAAGGATAAACTACTGAGCTTCGAGCATTAGAAGGGAAATCTAAAGGGTCAGTGAACTCAACAAAATGATGGTTAATTCGCTCCCTTAAGACACGAGCCTCAGATTTCAACCAGCCAGAAATCCCAGAACCCTCGGAGGTAGAAGGAGCCATAGCTCTATCCCATGCAGACTGTGAAGAAGAATCTCCTATGTCTATACTTGCAATTTACTGAATTAAAGGATTGAGGGCAATATGTTTGTAGTCCAAAGATTAATAATTTGCGAAGGCCTTCATGACTTAAATACAGAAAGTTGATTAAAGGTGGCTAATTAATGTATGAAATTTTCTTCGAGAAGAAACAACATCATCAGATGACTTTTCATGTACTTTATCAATAGAGAAGAAGTTTGATTCAGCCATGGAAAAGATATCAGTCCGCTCGATTACTGAGGTGGTGGGGATATTCCAAAGTTTGGAAATGAAATTAATGCAATGGGTGACGGTTGTGTTTCTAAAAGCACCAAGCCCATGCATGACTATGATCCACTAATATCACCAAGTATTGGGTATATTAGTGCGGGGGGTAATGTTGGCTATATATTTTGTAAAAGTCAGTTACAATTCGACACGTGGTAGAGTAAGGGTATTATAGGAAGATTATTCAAGTCTTCGATTCTGATCGTATATGTGGTAGTGAATAATGGTTCTCACATGATCTGAGTAGCATTGGATCAGTAAAGAGATGCAAGGTGACGTGGCTTCAACGGTTACTTATATTCAAATTCAAATATAGGAGGGAAGCTCAACTGCAAGTGATGGCGTAGTGGAACTACTTATAAGGCAGCATGATCAGCGATCATAGAGGAGCAGTTCAACGGTTTAAAGTGCAGTTCGAAGGTCATTCTTGACAAGTATAAATAGCAGAGAAGCCCCCAGAAAAAGCCCTAGACCCAGATTCAACAAACCAGTCATTTACTTCATATTTTCTTTTCCAGTTTTTACATTTCCAGTCTTTACATTTCCTGCACTTTAAATACCTGTTCTTCTCATTCCTGCACTGTATTTCGTTCATAGGAGTAGTTTCAAGTAGATCATCATTGTAAACCTCTACGAGACTGAGTTTGGATCATTGTAAGTTTTCATTTTAATGAAATACTTTAATTGTTCGTCATTTAACTGTTATTTTGCTTAATTTCTCCTAAGTCTAGCCACCAGTAAAAGTCCTCTTCATTGAGGCTGAAAGAACTAAAACACAATCGTTTGATAATTGGTTGACAATTATAATTTCTGTAAGGACTAATTGATCCTTGCTGGCATGCTCGCATTTACAAAAATACCCTTCGAAAGCCAAAAAGCCAACAATCTTTCAGTGCTTTTGATACTTCCTCCCTTCCGCTCCCTGAAATTCCAATCTTTCAAAATATTCCATCTTGAAAGCATCTCGAGACCTGGTGAATAGCAGAATCAATAGCCAATTCCAACATTTCATCCGGCACTTCAAATTTACCACGCGTCTGACTCGTTAACCCAACCTCAATTCTGTGTGTCATAACCCAAGCTTCTCAAAGTCTTCCTGTGGCCTGGGCAGTGCACCCACCTGTTAATCTTCTCTCTTTATTATCTGCTGATGTTTCCTCCTTTGTTGGTTAATATACTTACCTTTCTGATAAAAATAAATAAATAAATAAATAAATAAAAAACTGTTATCTGACCTTGTAGTAATAACATCAGCTTCTTGAGGTAAATTCGTACCGTAGCAGCAGCCCATGCCGCTATTATCAACATGAAAAAACCCAATACAAATTTGCACACAGAAACAACCGTTTGCCTGAAATCTGCTAGCTTGTACAACTTTTGAGTGGGCATCTGGGAATCTGACAAACATATACTTACAGTCATACTCGAGTCGACCAAGAATGTTTAGTGGGTATTTGGTAACATAATAATAATAATAATAATAATAATAATAATAATAATAATATTAGTATTAATATTAATATTAATATTAATATTAGAGATTTGTTTAAAATATAATTTGTCTTTTATGGTTCTATAAATTACATCCCGTCCTTCCAAATTTTTAATTTCATAACAAATAGTTTATTTTATCAATAAATCATCAAGTTAACAAACAGTTTTTAATGATGTTAGAAATTTATTTCTATTAATAATTCAAGTAACTTAATTATTGTATAGTAGAGCAGTTAAAATTTTTATTTTTCCGGTTAATTCTGTTAAATAAAAAATTCTCATAAGACCACACAGGGACAATTTGTATTTTAAGTAAATCTCAAAAGATGTATTTATAATTTACCCTAATTAAAAACAGAAAAGATATAAATCCAGAAAGCTTGCCATCAAATTTGTCTAGAAAATCTGTGTATGGTGGCAACAATACTTCCAAATCTGGTTGGTTTGCTCTTGCTAGATTTGGTTGATTTTTAGTTTGTTTGTTTCGTTTGGCCAGCCGCTCTTCATGGGTTGGTTTTGTTTGTATAGTTTTGTTTAAGTCCTGGGGCAAGCCCCTTGTAGTTGTGTATATTTTTGGTTTTTTAATTTATGACTTACTCACCAAAAAAAAAAAAAAAACTTACATATCTATAAAAAAAAAACTCAAAAATTTATTTAGAAAAGTACATCTATGTATCACACTCGTTCTAAGTGTGATTCACATTTACCAACTTCAAATCTACACCACTCACCACGTTTTGGGATAGAATTTGGAAGACAAATTCATGATCCATAGCATTTTCCATAACGTAGAGATTGAAGTTGATTTGTCATGGGGAAATTTGGCTATAAACCCCCTTTACCTCCCTTTTATTGTTAAAAGGACTAAGAAAAAAATTATACTTTCTAAACCCCCTCATAATTATTAAATCTTGCATAAAAGACAAATTTATTATTTAAATATTTTATATGACTATTATACCCACTCTCTTCTCCACTCTCTACCATTCCATTGCAATTTCTATTTTCTCTCTCTAAAACCAGAGAAATGGCAAGGACGAAGCAGACGGCGAGGAAGTCGACGGGAGGGAAGGCACCACGGAAGCAGCTAGCGACGAAGGCGGCACGGAAGTCAGCGCCGGCGACCGGAGGAGTGAAGAAGCTGCATAGATTCAGGCCTTCTCTCTCGTCTCTCTCTTCTAACCCTAGCTTCCTCCATGGCCGGAGCTGTGGAGAACTTGCAAATCGCACTGATATATATATATCTATATCTATATATATGTGTGGGTTTGTGTGTTTTGAGATTTGAATTCGAATATATGTGTGTTTTGATATTTGAATTCGAATATATATATATCTACATATTCCGATCTCTAATCTATATATATATATCTATATATATGTGTGTGCAAATCGCAGTGATATACATATTCCGATCTCTAATCTATATATATATAGATCTATCTATATATATGTGTGTGCAAATCGCAGTGATATATATATCTATATATATGTGTGTGTTTGTGTGTTTTGAGATTTGAATTCGAATATATGTGTGTTTTGAGATTTGAATTCGAATATATATATATCTACATATTCAAGGATTATAGGCCTGATTCAAAGCTCAAAACTCAAAGTTCCATCGATTTTTCAGAGTAAACATCAAATTTCATTTGATAGAACCAGAGTAAAATTTTACTTTGGTTCTATTGCTCTGTTTTTTTCATTTGACAGAACCAGAGTAAAATTTTACTTTCATACAGAGTAAAATTTTACTTTTAGCTTCAGAGTCTCACAATTTACTTGTTTTTCAGAGTAAAATTTTACTTTTATACAGAGTAAAATTTTACTTTTAGTTTCAAAGTGCAAAATTTTACTCTTATTCAGAGTAAAATTTTACTTTTGTACAGAGTAAAATTTTACTTTAGTTTCAGAGTGTAAAATTTTACTTTCATACAGAGTAAAATTTTACTTTCATATGGAGTAAAATTTTACTTTCATACGGAGTAAAATTTTATGAGGGTAATATGGTAAAAGAAACAAGTTTTAAAATATCAGGGGGTTTTGAAAGTACTTATATAATTCTTATCCTTTTAAAAGACAAATTAGATAGTGAGGGGGCTATCACCAAATCCCCCTTTGTCATGAGTCATATCAACAATGAATCTGGTCTAAATAATTTAAATTCTGGATAATTTTTTAGATATTTTTTGTAAGTCTGTATCATTGTTGTATTAAAAAAGCTAATTTTTGTTTAAAAAGTAAAAAAACCTCCGAGTCATTTTTCATCGGTTAAAAAGCTAAATATACTATCAACATTTTTCACAAAAAAAAAAAAAACATTTTTTTACAACTTTCCAAATACATTAATAATAAAAACAACTAAAAAAATTAAAAAGTAAAAAGCCACTAAAAGAGTTAACTCCAAACTTACCCTTAGACCAGCGGCCTTCTCCACCATCAACCTCCCGTCCAAACTTACCTTTAGACGAGCCGCCTTCTACACCATGGAGCTCCATCTGACCAAATTACCGTTAAAACTGCAAATTCATAAATTTTATATCAATAACGCTAAGGATATCAATAAATAAATAAATAAATAATGGGTTACTTACATTTTTAAGGGATTTTTGGCTATTACCCCCTCATTAATTGCCTTTAAAATGAAAATCCAAACTTTTTTAATTTATAAACCCCTTGGACAAATAAATTTATTTTCATTTTTTTAGACAATTTATCCTTAATAGCTACTTTTATATTTCAAATTTTAAAATAATATAAATCTATTGATTTTTAATAAAATTAGTAATTTTAAAATTCTCTTGTCAAGATTTATATTGGTTATGAAATTCTTTTAAAGAATTTTTTTTTTCCTGTCAAAACTAACTTCAACGTCAAATTTTACCTGCTGTGAAAAGGAGTAAAATTTTACTAGTTACGTCAATTTCAACGATGAATTTTCTTTTTAAAGAATTTTATAGTCAACCAAAAAAATCTCATTGATGGAATAGCAAGTCTGTGGCTATCTCCTTTGTTCTGGAAGGTGAAGCTTTTGCTATTCGTCAAGCTTGTTTAATGGCTCAAGCAAAAAACCTTTCAAACATTGAGATTGAAGGTGATAACCAGTCTGTTATCCATCTCTGTGTTTCATAAATAGTCCCTCCTTGGGAGTGCAAGGCCATCATCATTCATGACATAAAATGTTTCGCTCAGCAAGGGAGGTTTTCCCTCAGTTGGAGTCCTCGATCGGCAAACATGACAGATCACTAGACAGCCAATCCTATCTTCAAGAGGTTTGGCCAATTTCTTGGATGTCTTCCCCTCCCCCTGGCTTAGTGTCGGTTCTTGCATAGCTTGGTTTCTGGTGTAATGTTTTTCTCTCAAAAAAGAAAAAAGAAAAAAGAAAAATCTAAATGTTATTTGATAGATCTTGATAAGAGGATTCTATAAAATATTAATTTTATCAATAAAACAAACATTTAAATCAAAATTTATATTATTTTAAAGCTTAAAATATTAAATTAGTCCCTAACAATATTTTGTAATAATGATGTATACTAGATTTTTCAAAGAAAATATTTTGTACTTGTCATTAATGTATTAAAATTTTATGAGTAAAATTCATTTAATCCCGTGTAGTTTAATTGTAGAACACTTTACCCCTGTATTTTAAAAGTAGCCAACTATCCTCTTATGATTTGGTCGTTTTGTAAATCACCTCTGTATTGTCAATATTTCCATCCAAATTGACAGAGTTTGTACCTCACGCTCCATAAATTGGAGTTGACAAGAAAGTAAATCAATTAAAAAGGCCAAATATGATATAAAAACACAGTTTTGCCCTTAACTTCATATTCTTTCCCAAAAAACCCTTATCATCTTCAACCCTAATCATAAAAGCACCCTAATCGGGCCCTAACATCCAGCTACCTTACTGTCACTATTAGGCTTGTCGTCTCCCATCGCTGATATGGTGACAAGAAAGATGACGTCTTATGCTGCAATCATCGTCGACATCTATGCTTTTGGTTACTGTGACCCTACTTCAATATCTACTCTTTGATTGTCGACGTGTTTGCAATAAATGTCCGATGGTGAGAATCAGGGAGAGATGTACAATATTGATCTTGTTTTTCTTGATTATATATATACATACATACATACATATACAAAAACTTGTGTATAAATATACATGTACGTGTACCCAATTTGATGTATATATATAAATATTTATGCATATATTGAGTTAACTCAGTATGACCCTTTGTGTGAACATGTGTATGTGTATATGTAATGAGTTGACACACTAATTCAAGAGGGTAAAATAGTAAATTTCTAATTCTGTTAACAAAGTTAGGTGTTAGGTGTTTTTCATTTTAGTTTAAAACCATATGGGATATTTTTGACTATTTTCAAAAGACAAGCGGTAAAGTTCTCTAGGGCTAAACCACAGGGTAAAATGAATTTTGTCCAAATTTTATTATGAGAAGGCTTTGAGTAAATCCCTTTATTTTTAGTCCCCAAAGTATGAAGTTATATTATTTTTTAATATTTAGATTATCCAATTTGGTCTCAAATATATAAAAGTTTCTATTTGGTTCTAATATATAAAAATATTTCAATTTAGATCTCAAATTTTTAAATTACATAAATACAGATTGGAGGAGGGTGAGAAGCCGCAAACATGTTGACTAGCATAATCAATTCTTACTTATGCTAGTGGAGTCCAGATCCTCTATATGACTATACTATAGTGCATCATGTAGTGTCTCAAAACAACGTCGTTTTGAGGCAAAACTTTAAAAAAAAATTAAAAAGAGAAAAAAAAAAAAAAAAAAACAAAGAGACAAAGAAGAAATCCATCACCGACTACACTCGCCGACAACCCCTCTCTAGCGCCGTCCACCGTTCCAACACCACCACTTTCTCTATGTAAAAATCCATTGTTGCTCCGGCGGCCACCCCAACCACCCTCTCACCTTCTACTCCTCTATCACCATCTTGTTCTTCTTTATTTTCTTCTACTTGATCTCTCTCTCTCTCTACCTCGCGAAGCTATCAATTTTACACAAACGACGGCAGCGACGATATGGTGAAGGAAAGGTGTTGGTTAGGTTGCCGGAGAAGCTCGTGTCGGTGGATTTGGTATGTTTTAGAGAGAGAACAGAGAAAAAGGAGGAAGAAGAAGAAGAAAGAGTTGGGATGGGGGGATGTGGGTTGCGACTACGATGGCGAGGAGATGGTGGTGTCGGATGGAAGAGGAACATAAGCGGTGGAAAAAGGGTTTGGGTCTGGAGAGGGGTTGCTGTCGAGGTCGCCGATGATGGCTTGTTCTTCTTCGTCTCTCTGTTTTCTTTTCTATTTTTGTTTTTTTGAAGTTTTGCCGTCGTTTTGGGACATTACAGGGATGCACTACAGAATAACCTTACAGAGGATCTGGACTCATGCTAGCGTGAGGTGTAATATTGACACTATATTCAAATCATCCAATAGAAACAAGACATATGGCTACCTACGACGACGAATGCATGAGGACGCGTGGAAATACATGTGGTAGTAGAATATGGGAGATAACATGAAGAAGTTATTGGTGGATGTTGGGGCACCGTCACGTGGTGCCGCAATAGTATTCTAATTTATAGAGAGGGTAGAATTCACAAATTTGTGTTGAGTGATTTAAAAATATAAAGTATAAAAATTTATAATTGATAAGATATACTATTATGTGGCACCGAGCAGCGCCAAATAATTTTTCGACAGCATGGTACTCGTAGCAATATGCATAGCATAGCTGAGTCAGCACGGCGCAAAATCCAACGCTACTTTTCTTCAACCAGTTATCTTTTCTTTCCGGTAGAAGTGGCATAGTCATACGCCTGTTTGCAACTAGAATTTTGAGTAAAATAATTTATTTTTATAAAAAAAATTAAAATAATTAATAAAATAAAATGTCACATTTATACATCAATCACTTTTTTTTTCTTTTTCTTTTTCTCACAACTATCTATTTAAGTATTAAAAAAAAAAAAAAAAAAAATCGCAAATTATCTTAAACAAAACTTTTTTTTTTTATATCTCATTAAACAAAAGTCAACTAAAATAACCAAATTTTCAAATAAGGCAATAGAATTTGATTTCCTTGTAGATTCACTTTGAGCAATTTATTTACTCACGGTTTCGTTCCGAAGTAGGAGTAGCAAGGTAATATACTTCAACTTGTGATTGAATTATCTAGTTAATTAATTGCAATTTCTCTTGTCTTCATCTCTCGTTCTTAACCTCTTTCTCGATTAATTTTCCTTGCAAATTGGTTATGAATTTGATACTCACTATGAAAATTCTCTTCATTGAGAAAAAAAAAAAAAAAGAAGAAACTCTACATAACCATCTATTAAGTGTTTGGCTTAATATTAATTCTGTAAGAAATTTTCGATTCTTACTAACATGCGCTCAAAATTACTTTTCAAACCTTCAAAAATTCAAAAAAAAACCAACAGTTGTGTTCTTACACCCAAAGCCAATTGAATAATTGGAGTCGTTTAAGAATGAATCAAGACGTGTCACTTAGGGATGTCCTGAAGATTCGCGGGTGCCTTGTATGCTTGAATCTTATAATGGATTTGATTTGGGTGTTAGCACTGTAACCTTTTTTCCTTATTTGGTTTTCTACATTAAAATACTGTGTTATTTTCTGGTGTATTAATTCAAACCAAGGTTAAAAGTGGTTAATCAAAATCATCTAAATCATAGTGTATTAGAAATTCGCCTATTCACCTCCCTCTAGGCACAACTAATTTGGCTTCAATATTTTAATTTTAATTCATATCACACTCATCTTCTTTTTTATCAATAATTTGTTAGTCATATAATAAATAAATAAATAATATTGTCATCTCTTTTACATTGAAATATTATTTGTTTATCCTTATATCTCCACACCATCTATATTAGTTCTTGTCACTTTAACATAATTAAAAAAAAAGTTGGTGTAATTATATTAAAATTATAATATTTACTGTATTTTTTCCGAATATCAGAAGAAGTCAGTGTAATTGTAATTTATATCAACAAAAAAAAAAGAAAAAAGATATGGATAAATTTATTTATTGTCAAAATGTACCAAACTTATTCTTTAAAAGACTGGATTTCTCTCATGTCCATCATCTGGACTGGAGGATGCTATTCAAGTCGCGAGGTCCACCATGAGTTTTGTTTTGATAATTCAAATAATTCATTTTGTAGAGCTTTACATGTAAATCATCCATAAAAAAAATTAGATTAATCCTTTATTTATAACCCATTCATTTTGTCGCATTTGTACCAAAATATATATATATAGTCTATTTTTAAAAACATATTTGCCGTTAATTTTTTTGAAGACAAGTCTGATAAAATGAAGGTGTTACGAATATCGGATTGACCTAATTTTTATTTATTTAGGGGTTACGAATATCGGATTGATCTAATTTTTTTTATGGATGATATACACGCATGGTCCAATAAAATGAACGATTTGAATTATCGAAACTGGACCCGTAATCAATCCCATGAGCCCAAATAACACTCTCTAATCTAAATTTAAACTTAAGGGAAGCCAATCCTTCTTTAAAATTTCTTTAAATCTGCAATTACTGCTAGTTTGTATAGAATGAAAAACCGTGCTGGTTAGCATATTTTTTCACATCATCCTCATACTTTTCTACACATCTTTTTATAAAAAATTAAAAAGTATACTTATTTAAATCATTCCAAACAACCCCTAAATAAGTAACAAGTTATTGAGCTAAGCTGAACTGGAAGGAAGAGTCAGCAAGAGTTGGTTGTAGTTAGTCGAGATGAAAGAGTGAGTTAGTTAGTTAGTTAGTGGAGATGATAGAGTAAGTTAGTTATAAGCTGTTAATCTTCTAAAGAATGAGTGGGAGTGAGTTAGTTACCATTGTGGAGATGACATGATAGAGTGAGTGAGTGAGTGAGTTAATCTTTTGAGCTGGAAGAGTCAGCAAGAGTTAGTTGTAGTTACTGGAGATTATAGAGTGAGTGAGTTAGTTGGTTAATGGAGATGATAGAGTGAGTGAGTTAGTTAATCTTCTTCCTTTCTTTGTTAAAGAATGAGTGGAGAATTGGGTGGCTTAGATTGGTGAGAGGAGGAATCAATTGGCAATGAGTGGAATTTGTGTTGGCTCTTTCTTTTCATCATCTTCTTCTTCCTTTCTTTGTTAAAGAATGAGTGGAGAATTAGGTGGCTTAGATTGACGATTGGAAGAACTAATTGGCAAATGAGTAGAGAGGCCCTTGTGTTTCTTACATTATATTAATTAAGCTTGAGTGGAATGAGTGGAGAGGGCCTTGCATTCCTTGTTGAAAATCCTAAGTGATTCGTGACTAGATCAAGATTTAATTATTTCAATTCCTAATCAATTAAAACTCACAGTCTATATCATCAAGCACGTACGAAAGTGATTTAGATTGCTATTTTCGAAAACAGTAAATCGACACAAACGATTTTTACGTGAAAAAACCACAATTGAAGCACCTTCAATTGTGATAAAAAACCACGGGCAAAATGCCACAAATCAATCCACTACTGAAGAAAGAAAGATTACAAAGATACCAAACAAATTACCAGAACCGCTTCCAATTTGTCTTCAAATCTTCTGTATGTCTTTCACTAAAACCTTCACACGGAATTGATTAACTTGAAGTTGAATCCACAACGTCAATTGTCGAATAAACGACTACACTCAGCATCAAACTCCTTTGATCACTGTGTGCTTGAATCTTTAGATTCTACCGAAGAAGAATACTCTCAAAGAATAAATAAAACAAACTCCTTAATGTGTGCTTATAAGAACATGAGTCAAAACTCAATCAAAACATCAAGGAAAAAACCAGGAAAAAACTCTCAGAAGAAAACCCTAAGACCCTTAAAGAAGATCTAGGAAAAGTAACCCTAGAGTTGGAGAACAAGCGAATTTATAGAAGCAGAGATCGCGCGGTTCGCTCGAGCGTGGAAATGGATGCTCGAGCGGGGACTCTATATCGCGTGTTCCAGACCAGGGTTCACACTCGAGCGGAAGATCCCATGCTCGAGCGGAAGATCCCACGCTCGAGCGTACAAACACATCACCCAGTATTTTTACAGACACACAAAATACTGTAAGAGTGAAAACTCCGCTCGAGCATCACTTTGCCAGCTCGAGCAGGAAGACTAAAACTAGAAAATTACAACTCGATTACAAACTTAGTTTTTCCATGGATTTTGAAAACAAGGGTCCTAACAATCTCCTCCTTTATCAAATCTTGGACAAAACTGTTTTGAAACAATTTTCCTAACAAATGCCAAAACACAAACCAACTAAGAAAAACAACAACCTCAAAAACAAGAAAAAAAAAAAAAAAAAACCACTGAAATCAATGACCATGAATCATGCAAGTCTTGAACAATCCACCTGAAAACACAAACACACAAACCAAAACTGTGGAACTAGATAAATAGCAAAAGATATAGATATCTAAAAACAACCCACCCAGAAATAACAATATCACTAAATATCTCAATAAAGCATGCTTGCTTCAAGTATTCAAGTATGAACATCAAAAAACCCATGTAAGCATGCTTCAAGTATTCAAGTATGAACATCCAAAAAACCCATGTATCATATAAAAACTTCTCCACTCCCATTTTTTGTCCGGGAGAGAACAAAACCAATATAAAAAAACCTCAAAAACCATATATGTGCATCAATGATCACTGAGCGGGTGGCTGTGGTGGGGACTGCATCTGAAAAAGAGACAGGATCTGAGACAAATGAGCAGAAGACTGTGCAACAAACTCCTCAATGCACCTGGATGAGGCCTCCAATGCAGTGAGCCGAGCATCGGCAGTAGTCTCTAGATCCATGAGTCTGGCCTCAAAAATATCCATCTGGCCCTCAAGTCGATCAAAACGAGAAACAACAGACTGCTCGAAAATAGTGGAGCTAGCCACAAATAGTACGGACTAGAGGTGGTTGCTCCCCCTCACCAACAGCCTCACCAGCAGCAACTGCATCAAACTTAGCCTCTTCTACCATAGCAGTATCACCTGGACCTGTAAAGGACCGACCCACCCCGGTAGAAACCCCCCGAACATGAGATTGACTCTAGGAGACAGTCTTTTTGGTAAAAGGCCGGGAAAAGGAAACAAACTCATCCTTATCAAACGAGGGAACCTCAAACTTGGCGAGAAGCCGGTTAATGAGGCACCTGTAAGGTAGACCAAGGTTGTTATGCTCATACGCAGGAACCATCTTCTAGATGATCAAAGTGGCAAGGTCAATGGAGCGATATTGAGCAATACACTGAAGGACAAACCTTTGTTCTTGGTTGATTTCTGAGCTATGGGCGATCACTATTGTAATAACCCCGATCCGTAAGTAGCCACTAATTAGTAATTAAGGATGTTAATTAAGTGACTAAGATAAATTATGGGTTTATTATGTGTTTTGCATGATTTTGGCTTTTTATCTGTTACCTGTGAAAATATCTGTTTGGAATTCCGCTTTGATATGTAAATTGAAAGCCTTATCGGCATCCGAAAACGAAATTGATTACATCAATATGTTATTTGAAATTTTTAGAACCATATGGTAAATTTTATTAAAAATCGATTCAGAACGATTCATTAAGTTGCATTTGGCCAGCCTTATGTACTAATTAATGTGTTATGGCATCTTGACTTCATATGTGACCCTTTTAAACTCATTCTTGAGTTCATTTCCCCTCATTTCTTGAGTGTAAAATTCTGAGAGCTTATTCTAGAGAGAGAGAGAGAGAGAGAGAGAGAGAGAGAGACTCCATTCTAGAGAGAGAAAGGAAGAATTGAAGAGATAACTCAAAGATTTGTAGGTGCTCATCAAGATTGTGCAAGTTCTTAGCAAGACCAAGGCTCTAGGTACGAACCTAAGCTATAATTCATGTAGATAATGTGTTTAATTGTTGAATTCTTGAAGATTTTGTTGAGCTAAGCAAGACTTGAGCTAAATAAGAAGGTAGAAGGATCATACTATGCATGCATGTACATTTTCTTACAAATTGAGCATGATTTCCATGAATTCTCTCTTGCATGTTTGAAATTCATCTTCATTAGGGGAAATCATCAAGTTTCAAGTTGTTTTGTGGTGTTTGATAATGTTTTGGGAAGCTCAAAACCAAGAAAACCCATGCATGTTGCGTTCTTCAGCATTAATCATGTTTTAAGTTAAAAATGTGAGTTTTGGGCAAACCCTTGGGCTATTATTTTATGAAATGATCCTCAATTCTTCATGTTTTACAAGTTTACTATGTTATCTCAAGTTTTGGGGCCCAAGAGATGTGTTTTGATGAGTTGAATTCGAGTTTTGAACTTGGAGGTGCAATCTGGAAATTCCAAAATTTGCATCTACGCTCGAGCGTAGGAGTTCACGCTCGAGCGACCACTCTGAGTGCGTGCACTCTGCTCAAGCGTGAATTGCAAGCTCCCAGAAGTTTCATATCTTTTGCAGATCGCTCGAGTGAAGGAATGTGCGCTCGAGCGACCATTCACATTTTGCATGTCCGCTCGAGCAAGGAAAGCTACGCTCGAGCGAGGACCTTATTTTCAAAAAATTTACCAAGTGTTCCAAGGCATGTTTTGGCATCCTCATTGCATCTTAGGCATTCCTAAGCCTTAAGTAAGCCATAGTAATGAGGTTATGGAGTAGAAACACACTAAGAAACGAATGTACTAAGTTACGAGGCTTCAAGTGTGTGTGTTTTAAGCAATGTGCTAAGTATGAACAAGAACCAACGTAATGAAAGCTAAGCCGTGTTGGCCACTTGAATGTGTAATGATAAAATATGCTTGTGTTATGTATTTTGTGATTGTAGGTCAAGCCTCGAGGATTGATTGACTGCTTATTGGAACCACTGTGAGTAACGTTATCGTAAAGATACGTTTATATGACTCATGTTCCAAATGAAATGTGGTAAGTTATGATTTCTGAAATGATATCTGTTTTCGTGAACGAATATTCCATGTTTGAAATCTATTATGGCATCCATAGATAGTCCCAAGTCATGGGGGACGACATGAAAATGCGGGTCCATGACATACAAGTAATTACGAGATCTCGTTAGCCACTTCATTGTGGTGATATGTGTTTAATTGGTATCCATAACCGATTACTCTAGTCGGAAGACGTTATGTGATGTGTTCTATGGGATGTACTATTATTATGTTCTGATATGAGAATGAATATGCTATGATCTGTTTTTCGCTTATGATATGTTCGGATTTCGTTCACTAACCCCTTTACTTTAATGTTATTCACTGGCTTTAGCTCACTATTTGTATATATGTATATATAGGTGGGCATTCTGGAGATCGAGCTTGAAGGCTTTTGTCTGGATCTGTGTCCTGTTGTCAGCCAACCATTGCGCCTCACTTGGAGGTTCCTGAAGTGTCATGTGTTAAAGCCTATTGTTTCTGTATTTGAGAGTTCTCAGTTTTGTTGGCTGTACTTAAGATACTTTAATGTGTGTGGGTATAATGTATGAATGACTATTGCATACTTATATAAAGTTTTAAATATTCTGTTCATATAAGTCAGCACAGCTCATTGGACAACTATATTTATGTATTTGCTTCTGCTAGCCCCTTAATCTTGTTAATCTGTTCAGAGGCGTTCGGTAGTCCAAGGATTGCTGGCCGATTACGATGCTAAACCTATAGGGGCGGGTTTGGGTCGTGACAACTATAATGTTGGCATACACGATGAAATTAAGTAACTAAAAATGGGGTAGGAGCTCATTTTGCTTGATTAATGAGCCTGGGAGCCAAGGACGAGATGTACCACATAAAGCACTGGCCACCTCATTAAAATCGCAAGTGGGTCTCACAAGAAAAGGATATAAAACAAAGGGGAGTATAATTGGAAGACTGTAATACTGGGATGAGATGATCCACACACCATGAAGCCTGTAAACTTGTACACTTAAAAAATATGAACCACAAAATCATGAGCAAGTTAGATAATATTCAATCAATGATCATAAGCAACATGAGAATGCATAACTCAAAAACAAACATGAGAGCTCACAAAAAGAATGTGTGTGTGTGCAATCCTTGAGAGGCCATAGAGCTAGAGTTAATCCTCGTAGTGATCGGATGGCTGGACCTCCGGCAAGAGTAGCGAAACAATTATAGAGAAAAGTCAAACCACTAGGAATCAAGGGGTATTTGTTGAGTAAGCATGGAGGCTCATCCTCAGTCAATAAGTTCCATTTTATTCTTTTTATTTATAATGAGACTTTTCTTTTCTGTGGGCACTCACTGGTGGCTTGCACGCTCAAGAGTATGGAGACCAAACCAGATAAGCATAAATCAAGAAGGATGGCCTGGTTGGTGCCTCTGAGATAGCCTTTTTCTAATGCCTGGACTTCAATGAGCTGAGGGAGGAACCGTGAAAGTGAAAAAATAATGGTAGATGGTTAAGAGACTCAACATCACCCATGATATACCAGTATAGGTCAATTCCTCCAATAATGAAACAGATACACTGTTAGTGGTCCATAAAGAACTTTGGTCACTTGTGCAGAAACCCCTGCAACAGTTTATCTCAAGAATGTGTACAGAATGAGATCATGAAGTCAATGAGTATGAGCATTCAATATGAGCTATGAACAATGAAAAATGAAGTCTAGCATACAGCATAAAAGGAGCTCATATTTTTTCTAAATGCAGGGATAACAAGAATTAAGGAGAACGAGATTATAACATCCAAGTATACAGAAAAAACAATCATTCACACCCCCTCCAGTAACAGATAACACTCTAACAACTGAGCACTACACCCAAGGTCTTTCTAAGGAACTCAAACCTAAGAAGATCAAGGGGTTTTGTAAAAATATCAGCTTTTTGGTGCTTAGTAGGAACATGTTCAAGTGTAACAAGGCCTTCTTCCACTAACTCTCGAATAAAATGATGACGAATGTCAATGTGTTTGGTGCGAGAGTGTTGGACCGGATTTTTTGAAATATTAATGGCACTTGTGTTATCACAAAAAAGAGTGAGACTGTTCTGATCTATCCCATAATCATGAAGCATTTGCTTCATCCACAGCATTTGTGCACAATAGCTCCCTGCAGCAATGTACTTAGCCTCAGCAGTCAAAAGAGAGATGGCATTTTGCTTTTTGCTATGCCAGGAAACCAAATTATTTCGAAGGTAAAAACACCCCCCAGATGTACTCTTTCTATCATCAGCACACCTTGCCCAGTCGGCATAAAAAAAACCAGTAATTTCAGCTGTAGTATCAGTAAAAAACCAAACCCCATATCCCAGTGTCCCATTAACATATTTAATGATGCGTTTGACTGCAAGAAGATGAGACTCTTTAGGACAGGCTTAGTAACGGGCACAAACACCTACATTGAAAGCAATATCAGGACAACTGGCTGTGAGGTAAAGAAGACTCCCTATCATACTCCTATAAAGGGTAGAATCAACATCAGTACCAGAGGAATCTTTGGAGAGGTGAAGACTGGTGCTTATGGGAGTGCGTGCATGTTTGGCAGACTCCAGACCGAACTTTGACACAAGATTTTTGGCATATTGGTTTGAGAAACAAACATACCAGAAGGAGACTGTTTAATTTGAAGACCCAAGAAACAAGACAACTCTCTCATCATGCTCATCTCAAACTCATGTGTCATGCAATCCGAAAAAATATTTTACAAGATGATCGGCAGTGGATCCAAACACAATATCATCAACATAGATCTAAGCAACAAGAATATGAGACTTAGTATGTTTCACAAATAAAGTCTTATCCACACTACCCCTTTGAAAGTTATTATCAAGAAGAAATGTAGTAAGTCTATCAAACCAAGCTCGAGGGGCTTGTTTCAACCCATACAAAGCCTTGTCTAACTTGTAGACATGGTTTGGACATTTAGGGTCCTTAAACCCTTTTGGTTGCTCAACATAAGCCTCTTCTTTCAAGTACCCATTCAGAAAGGCACTTTTCACATCCATTTGAAACAATTTAAAACCAAGAAAGCATGCAACACCAAGTAAAATACGAATAGATTCGAAACGTGCAACTGGGGCAAACGTCTCATCATAGTCAACACCCTCTACTTATGTGTAGCCTTGAGCAACCAACCTAGCTTTATTTCAAACCACAGTACCATACTCATCAAATTTATTCTTAAAGATCCACTTGGTACCTATTATATTAATGTCTCTAGGTCTGGGAACTAGAGTCCAAACATTGTTACGTTCAAATTGACCTAATTCTTCATGCATAGCATTGACCCAACTATCATCTAGTAAGGATTCTTTTATATTCTTAGGTTCAATTAATGAAACATAACACATATGAGATACCTCATCCCGAATTTGTCTTCGGGTTTTCATTCGATCCGAGACACTTCCAATCACCTGTTGAGCTGGATGATTCAGTTTCACCCTTGCTGATGGTTTAAACTCAGGACTTGTGGTGACAGAAGCATCAGAAGTGGCATCTCTTTGGACTCTGACTTACCTGAGAAGCTGGTGTTGTCTCAACTTCTTGTGCATGGACCTCAGCTTCTTTTTGACTATGTGGTTCAGTATCCAGGATTGGAGGCTCACCATTTTCTTCTTCATTTGTTGCTGAAGTAGGAGAACCTATGTCATCTATAACTACATTGATCGATTCCATTAAAGATGAAGTTCGCAGGTTATAGACTCGAAAAGCCCTACTAGTGGTTGAATACCCTAGAAAAATACATTCATCACTGCAGGAGTCAAATTTGCCCAAAGGCTCTCTATCTTTGAAAATTTAACACTTACTCCCAAAAGTTTTGAAGTATTTTACATTAGGTTTCAATCCCTTCCACAATTCATATGGAGTTTGTAAAGTGTCGGGCCTTAAATACACGCGATTTATGACATAAACAGCAGTATTTAGGGCTTCAGCCCAAAACTTTAGAGGAAGTTTCTTACTAAGGAGCATGACCCTAGCCATCTCTTGAACAACCCTGTTCTTCCTTTCAACCTCTCCATTTTGTTGTGGAGTAATAGGTGCAGAAAATTCATGCTTAATTCCATGTATATCACAAAGATCCGAAAATGAACTATTTTCAAACTCACGACCATGATCAATTCGGATTCTTATGATACGTCCAATAGAAATACCCTGTTCATTTTAGATTTTAAGGACTAAGGCCTGGAAAGCATCAAACGTATCAAATTGTTCTCTTAAAAAATTTACCCATGAAAAACGAGTGAAATCATCAACAGTTAAAAAAATGTATCTTTTACTTCTAATGCTTTCAGTGCGAGTAGGTCCCATTAGATCTATATGAACCAATTCAAGAGGACATTTGGGACATTTGGTTGTAAAACTGTTCACCTTTTTATGAGGGGCACAGATTTGCTTTCCAAGTTGACATGGTCCATACACATGGTTCAGATTCTTACCCAGTTTAGGTACGGCTCTCACAAGCTCTTTATTAGCTATCTTAGTTAGGTCTTTGAAATTCATGTAACCTAATCTTTGATGCCACAAATCAATGTTACTTATGATGGCTGAGTGGCAAGTGAGATCATTAGTGGTAACAATCTCGTAGCAGTTATCAGATGTGCGAACCCCATGCATGACAGTATTTCCCTTTTTATCCAAGATTTCACATTTATTTTTTTAAAACAATACTTCATGGTGGAAATCACACATTTGACTGATGCTCAAAAGATTTGCTTTAAGACCATCAACAAGTAATGCATTTTCAAGTTTGGGAAGACCAGCCACACTTATAGAGCCCTTACCAATGACTCTAGAGGTGCCACCATCTCCAAAGGTAACAATTCCACCTTCATATTTTTCAAGGGAGGTGAAGTAGGATTTGTCACCTGACATGTGACGAGAGCACCCACTATCAAGGTACCACATGTGTGAGTCACGTGCTTTTAGAGTAGTGTGAACAACTAAACAACTCAAGTCATCTTTTCTCACCTATATCTTTTTGGTCTTAACAAAATCAAGACTGGCGGTCTTGGTAAATGTCTTAGCGTTGTGAACACCCTCATGTATCTTGGTGTTCCACCTAGACATATAAGGTTGTCTCCTAACCCAAAAAGTATTAGAATTTCTACCCTTTTGAGACACCTTACCAAACAATTCAAAGCAATAAGGATGAATGTGGCCATACCTACCACAATGATGACAAACAAAAACAGGTTTTACCTCCCTTTTGTTGATCTTACCTCCATTAGGCAGATGAAGAGAGGGATCACCCTGGTGCACCTTTAGCTTTCCCTTTTCTTGAGTCTTCAGGTCATGAGATGTAGAGGCATGTCCCTTATAAGCTATCACATTACCATAGCCTAGCCCGCTTTTGTCACAACTCATTTGTTGAGACCCGAGGATGTCTTCTAATGACTTGGAACCTTTGTTCCACATGGCAATTGTGACTCTAGCAATTCTGAGTTCTTCATCTTTATGACAAACCATCTCTTCCAATGTAGCTTGTGACATCTCAAGGCTTTCAATCTTTTCTTCATATGTGGCAAATATTTTCAGAAGTTCATTCCTTTCGGTCTCACAAGATAGAAGTTTTCCACATAGGTCTTGCCTATCATTAGAGATCTTGATGACATTCTGCTTTGCTGTTGCAATTTCTCTTTTTAGCTTGACATTCTCGCTCTCACATGCTTTGAGCTTGAGAGTGAGTTTGTCATTGATCTTGGACAGATTCAGAGATTCATCATACAGCTTTTTGTAAGCTTGTTGTAGATCATCACCATCAATCTCATCATTTTCTTATGATGTTTCATCATCTTCTTTTTGTTCCTCTTTTTCCTGGACCTCATCCAATCGAGCCACTAAGGCAGGAAAGGTGATAAATGGTGGTGAAGATGATTCTCATCTTTTATGAAATTGACTCAGAATGTCCCATGCATCTTTGGCCATTGTGCAGTGAGCAACCCATTGCTGTTCTCCATCAGTAATTGCTTCACGAATAGTAATCAGAACTCTATGATTGCTCAGATTGTCAGTACTTTCAACATCCTCTTCAATGGCTTGCCAGCCTTCCGAGTCGAAAGCTCTAAAAAACGCCCTCATTCTGATCTTCCAATACAAGTAATTACTCCCATCAAAGGTAAAAGCACGAAACAGATTCTGACCATGAGCAAATTCTACTGGCTTCGGAGGAGGTTAAGTGAAAGTGGACCAGAATGCCATGAAAGCACTATCCCCGTCTTCAGCGGATTCAGTTTCTTCGGGTTCTTGCTTTGACCCGCTTTCATCATCCCAAGTCACTGTATAGACTTTCTTCCGATTCTTTTTTGATGGACATTCAAGAGCAATATGTCTAAAACATTGACATTCATAACACTTGACCCCTTGCCCCTTTACAATCTTCTTTTTAGTTTTTGGAGCATGTTTTGGTGGAAAAGTTTTGGGTTTATCATTACTCTTGTCTTTTGAACTAAGGTCTTTGAAATTCGGCTTCTTTTTCTTTAAATTTTTTTTGAACTATTTAGTAAACATAGCCGTCATCTCGGACTTTAGATCAAACTCAGTCTCAGGGGTTTTTGCAGTCTCATGAGCACTAGTGAAAGCCACACTATCTTTTTGTTTTTTTCTTAAAAATCTGGTGGGCTTTATAAGTCTGCAAGTTTGCAACCAACTGATCAAGCTTGAGGGTATCAACATTCTGAGCATCCTCAATAGCTGTCACTTTTGATTGGAACCTCTCGGGTAAAGACCTCAAAATTTTTCCAACTACCTTGGCTTCAGGGATTTTTTCACCGAGTGTGAAACAAGAATTCACGATATCACTAAGTTTAGCATAGAAATCATCAAACGTCTCATCATCACGCATAAAAAGGGTTTCAAAGGCAGAGGTGAGACGTTGAAGTTTTGACCTTTTAACAAAAGTAGTACCCCGTGAATCGTTTCAAGAATGTCCCAAGCCTCTTTTGCTACCTCACACGTGCAGATACGACGAAACTCTTCAGATGTGACAGAGCAAAAAAGGGAATTGAGAGCCTTACTGTTCTAACTCGAGTTTTGATAATCGGTTGTGTCCTATTTATCAAGGGGTTTGGGAATATCAATACCATCAATGGCGACAATAGGTTCACTCCACCCACAGATCACACAGTGCCAAACTTTCTCATCGATGGATTTTAGAAACGCTCTCATACGAGCTTTCCAATAAGAATAGTTTGTACCATCAAGTAATGGAGGTCTGTGGGTCGAGTTACCTTCACGAATTGAATCCATATCACCAATCACACAAAATCACACTCCTATAGTTTTGATAAAAACAAAGAGTGACCTGCTCTGATACCAATTGAAAATCCTAAGTGATTCGTGACTAGAACAAGATTTAATTATTTCAATTCCCGATCAATTAAAACTCACAATCTATATCATCAAGCATGTACGAAAGTGATTTAGATTGTTGTTTTCGAAAACAGTAAATCGACACAAACGATTTTTACGTAGAAAAATCACAATTGAAGCACCTTCAATTGTGATAAAAAAAACCACGGGCAAAACGCCACAAATCAATCCACTACTGAAGAAAGAAATATTACAAAGATACCAAACAAATTACCAGAACCGCTTCCAATTTGTCTTCAAATCTTCTGTATGTCTTTCACTGTAACCTTCACACGGAATTGATTAACTTGAAGTTGAATCCACAACGTCAATGGTTGAATAAACGACTACACTGTGTGCTTGAATCTTCGGATTCCACCGAAGAAGAATACTCTCAAAGAATAAATAAAATAAACTTCTTGATGTGTGCTTATAAGAACATGAGTCAAAACTCAATCAAAACATCAAGGAAAAAACCAGGAAAAAACTCTCAGAAGAAAACCCTAAGACCTTTAAAGAATATCTAGGAAAAGTAACCCTAGAGTTGGAGAACAAGCGAATTTATAGAAGCAGAGATCGCGCGGTCTGCTCAAGCGTAGGAATGGACGCTCGAGCGGGGACTCTATATCGCGTGTTCCAGACTAGGGTTCACGCTCGAGCGGAAGATCCCATGCTCGAGCATACAAACACATCACCCAATATTTTTGCAGACACACAAAATACTATGAGAGTGAAAACTCTGCTCGAGCGTCACTTTGCCCGCTCGAGCGGGAAGACTAAAATTGGAAAATTACAACTCGATTACAAACTTAGTTTTTCCATGGATTTTGACAACAAGGGTCCTAACACTTGTATTATATATTATTGAAAGGTCTGATTGAGAAATGGACCGTTTGTACCTAAAAATGTGATAGACCATCCAAGACCCGGCTTTGATATCATATTAAAATATCCAACTCAAAATCAATTGACAATGAGTGGATGATCCTTGCATTATATTAATCAAGTTTGGATGGCTTACATTGACGATGTGAGTTTAAGTATAGCAAAATTGTGTTTTCAAGTTCTCTTTCTTGCTTTCATATTTATGTACGCATATTTTATTTTATTTTTTTGGAGCAAATTACATTGATAGTTTTTATGTTTTGTCCTGTGTATCATCTTGGTCCATATGCTGAAGATAAGAGTTGGGATGGGTGTAGGATACACTTCTGGTCTGATAAATGGCACATGAACACCCAACTGAAGGTTGAGTTCCCTAGGCTTTACAGCCTATCAGGGGATAAGGATGGCACTCTGACGGACTATGTTCAAAGAAGACAGAGCACCGTGGTTTGGATTTTTTCTTTTAGAAGGCCTCTTTAGCATGGGAAGAGGAAGAAGTTGATGGTTACAAGGTTGGTTGGGTTGTGACCCAAGAATCAGGCTGAATTGCCTTGATGCTCTACATTGGGATGCAGATCCATCTGGCCAGTTCACTGTAGCATCAATACGATAGTGGTATGATACTAATAATGGACCTTGATTGTGATAAACAAAATTTAGCACAATAACAGTAAGAAGCAGAGGATGTAGAGAAAAACAGAGAAGATAATTGTGTCTATTTTATTGATAAACAAACAGCCTACAAATAGACTAATACATAACTGAAATAACATGAAAATATCACTACCCAACAAACTCCTATTGACTAGGTAAATAGAAAGAAACTAACTGACAATCCTAAAGACTAGGACAACCCAAACATGCAAATTACTAATTTCCTTAACAATCCCTTCTTTAAACTGATGTTCCAGACATAACATTCAGTTTAATAAGAGTCAAACTATAAAACACCATCTCTCAAATTGAATCATTTGAAGTACAAACACCAAGTAGCTTTCTGAGCTTCTGAAATGCAGGAAATTTAAGAGGCTTTGTTAGAATATCAGCAAACCGGTCTTCACTCCTGCAGTAAACCAGATTAATGACTCCATCATTCGTGAGATTTCTCAAGAAGTGATACTTCACATCTATATGTTTGCTTCGACCATGTAGAACATGATTTTTTGAAAGCTTTATTGCTGAACTGTTGTCATAATAAATATGAGTAGGCTTATCCTCCTTAAAATGCAGCTCTTTAAGAATCTTCTTTAGACAAATAGCTTGACAAGCACAAGCTGTTGCAGCAACAAATTCAGCTTCAGTGGATGAAAGTTGCTTCTTTGATGACTATGAAACAGCTCCTGTCCCAATCATGAAAATATACCCAGATGTACTTTTTCGATTATCTGAATCTCCTACATAGCCACTATCGGTAAAGTCGAATAGATCTGACTTTTCTCCCTTCTTGTAGAACAGCCCAAACTCCCTAGTACCTTGCAAGTACCGAAAAATTCTTTTTGCAGCCAAGAGATGAATCTCTGTTGGACACTCCATGTATCTGCTAATTACACTTACAACATGCATTATATCAGGCCTTATTGCAGTCAAATACATTAGGCTTCCAACAATCTGCTTGTAGAGAGTGTTGTCAATCCCCTTTCCTTCATTATCTTTGTTTAGCTTCAAGCCAAACTCAGATGGTGTATTTACTGGATTACAATCCTTCATATGAAACCTAGCCAATATTTCTCCCATATACTTTTTTTAAGAAATAAAAATTCCAGTAGAAGACTGCACCACTTCAATGCCAAGAAAATAATACATCATGCCAAGATCAGACATCTCAAATTCAGCCATCATGGATTTTTTAAAACTTTCAAACATGGCTGTATTATTTCCAGTGTAGATTAAAATCATCTACATATAAGCAAACAATGAGCATTTTCCCTCCATCCTCGACTTTTATGAAAAGTGTATGTTCATAAGGACATTTTTGAAATCCTTCCTTCAAAAAATAAGTTTTCTATACGATTATACCAAGCCCGTGGGGCTTATTTTAATCCATATAGAGCCTTCTTTAGTCTATACACTTCATGCTCATTTCCAGATTTAACATAACCAGACGGTTGATCGATAAATACCAATTCTTTCAAATCTCCATGGAGGAAACGTCGACTTCACGTCCAGTTGGAAGATAGGCCATGAGTTCTGAGTTGCCAAAGCAATCACCAATCTGATTGTGTCATGCCTTGCAACTAGGGCAAAGACTTCTTTATAATCGACACCGAACTCTTGCTTATAGCCCTTGGCTACCAAGCTTGCCTGGTACTTGTCGACTTCACAATTCTCTTTCAGCTTTGTCTTGTAAACCCACTTCACACCAATTGTTTTGTGCCCTTCTGGAAGATCAGATAACTCCCAAGTGTCTTTCTTTTCGATGGCTGCAATTTCAGTATCCATAGCCTTTCGCCATTTTGATTCTTTGACAGAACTTTCAAACACTATAGGATCACAGTCTGAAAATAGAGCAAAATGAGTAAGTGGGTCTTCAGATTGACCAATTTCGGTTACCTCATAATCTGAATTTTATGCTGGCCTCCTTCGAACACGATGAGAACTTGATTCAGCTGCTGCCTCTGGTGCGGTTGGAGTGACTTCAGAGGCTACAGGAGTTCCATGTTGAGGATTCTCAAGTGCATCAGTTGCTGGAGCAAGTTGTTGCTGCGGCTGGTTTGCTTCATCACCATCTACTCCATCAAAACTAGTTGGAATTGGCTCTCCAACTACATTTTTGTTTACTTCCCAGATTTGATCTTCAACAAAAAACAATGCCTCGACTGATAAGTATTTTCTTAGTGTTAGGATTGTAAAGCTTATAAGCTTTTGACCGATCACTAACACCAAGAAAAATACATTTTTCTTCCTTGTCATCCAGCTTCTTCCTCTTCTAATCTGGAATATGGGCATATGCAACACACCCAAAAATTCAGAAATGATCTACAGCAGGTTTTCTTCCACTCTATGCTTCCTCCAGTGTCATATTTTGAACAGCAAGAGTGGGACTTCTGTTCAATATATGAATGCTCCAATTAACTGCTTCGGGCCAGAAAACTTTTTTGAATGCCACTTGTTGTCAAAAGGCTTTGCACCATATTCATAATAGTGTGGTTCTTCCTCTTGCATACACCATTCTGTTGGGGTGTATAAGCTACTGTAAGTTGTCTCTTGATTCCATGGTTCTCACAAAAAATTGCAAATTCATGTGAGTTATATTCTCCACCGCGATCCGTGCTAAGAACTTTTATTGGGTTGCCAACTTCTTTCTCAACAAGCGCTTTATAGCTTTTAAAAACTTCAAAGGCTTCAGATTTTTCTTGCAAAAAATAAACCCATATCTTATGACTATAATCATCGATGAAGGTAATTATATATCTTTTACCTCCATTAGAATGTGGTGTTATTGGCCCACAAATGTCGGAATGAACAAGTTCCAATGCCTTCTTCGCTCTCCAAGATTTTCCTTGTGGGAATTGATTACGGTGTTGTTTGCTAACAATACATTCTTCACAAACTTGGGAAGAAGCTTTAATTTGAGGAAGCCTTGTCACCATGTTCTTTTGTTGTAGTGTTTTCAATTCGCCAAAATTCAGATGCCCATAGCGAAAGTGCCATAACCATGCCCCATCTTTTAATTTTGCTGAGAAGCACGAATGAGCGGTGTTTGTGGAGATAAAGTGGGAACATACGATTCCCCGTCATGTTAACTTGAGCAATTAAGCCCAACTTTGCATCTTGAATCTGACATACTCCATCTTTGATAAAAATCTCGTATCCTTTTTCTCGTAACTGACCCACACTAAGCAAGTTGGTCTTTAAATTTGGCACAAAAAGAACACTAGCGATAGTGTGGGTGGAATTTCCTTTGGTTTGGATTGTTACCTTTCCCTTTTCCCATAACAGAAATTTTGGAGTTGTCACCAAACTTAACAGAGCTGCGAAAGGATTCATCCAAGTCAGAGAATGCCTCATTCTCTCCACACATGTGGTTGCTGCCAGCCAGTGTCTAACTACCACGTGTTTTTGTTGAGTTTCTTCCTTCACGTGACATACCATCAAAAGAGACACCTCTTCTTCCTTTTCTGCAAAATTAGTTTGATCTCCACTTTGTTTATTCAAATCAGTTTGACATTCTGATTTATAATGGCCATACCTATGACATCTGTAACATTCAACCTTGGACTTGTCTGCTGACTTTGGTCAATAAGTTGTTGAGTGGTGGCCTCCTCTTCCTCTTCCTCTTCCTCTTCCTTGAAATTGACTCTCTTGATGCTGATGATTTTGTGGCCCACGATCATTGTTGTCTCTGTCTCCTCTTCCTCGACCACTGCCTCTTCCTCGCCCTTTATCAGTTCTACTAGGTGTAGAGTGATTTTCTGATAAGGCCTTCAATGCTTGTTCTTCCTTTTCCTGCTGGTTGATTTTTTGCTCATGAACCAACAAAGAACTTTGTAAATCATCAATTGAAAGTAAACTAACATCATTAGCTTCTTCTATGGCACAGACAACAAAATTAAATTTTGGTGTCAAGGATTGAAGAATCTTCTCAACAATGGTGACATCCTCTGTCTTGTCGCCATGGATCCGCATCTTGTTGACGATTGCCATCGTTCTTGAAAATTAGTCTGTAACTAACTGTCCTGATTTCATTCGAAGCACTTCAAACTCCGAACGAAGTGCTTGAAGTTGCTGCCTCTTAGCCCTTGTTGTACCCTGGTACTTCTTCTTCATGGAATCCCAAATACACTTGGCGGTGTCCTTGCAAAGAATGGTTTCTAAGATTGAGCGATCAATAGCTTGGAAGAGATAATTCTTTGCTTTAAGATCCTTCAACCTCAGTCCTTCAAGCTCAGTCTTTTGCCCATCTGTCAACACAACACCTGCTGCTGGTTCTGCTATGCCAGAAACAACAACTGTCCAGTATTCTTTGGGCCTCAAGAAGTTCTCCATGAGCATGCTCCAATGGTCATAGTGACCATCAAAGTGTGGAATAGCTGGTTGTACGAAATTGCTATCAGAGGCCATCCTTAAATGCTGCTGCACTATCTCACAAACCCTTTTCTGTTTTCTCTCTCAACCTCACTCTCCACAACCTTGCTCTGATACCACTGATAAACAAAATTTAGCACAATAACAGTAGGAAGCAGAGGATGTAGAGAAAAACAGAGAAGATACTTGTGTCTATTTTATCGATAAACAAACAGCCTATAAATAGACTAATACATAACTGAAATAACATGATAATAGCACTACCCAACAAACTCCTATTGACTAGGTAAACAGAAACAAACTAACTGACAATCCTAAAGACTAGGACAACCCAAACATGCAAATTACTAATTTCCTTAAAAGATTGCAAGTGTCGAAGTTGTTGTGGAACAATGTAGCACCAAATAAAGCCCAATTTTTCGGGTGGCTAGCTTGGAGAGGGAAGGCGAAAACAACAGATTTTCCACAAAGACTTGGAGTAATTAGTAGTAGTGAGGAGTTTACTAGTTCATTTTGCAAATCTAAACCAGAAACAGGGAATCAGGTGTTGTTACTCCGTCCAGGTGTGTGTAGATTATGTTCTGAGCTATTGGATTGGTGGGGAGTTTGCTGGACAACACCAGCAAGTGTGGAGGGGCTGCTCCAGTGGTGGATGGGAGTTAAACTCAAGAAGAAGGAACATCTGATCTGGAAATCATTACCGATTGCACTACTATGGTCTGTTTGGAAAGCAATAAATGATTGTCTTTTTAATGGAAGTCAACCAGATTATGCTGAGATAGGGGAATTGGTGAAGGTGAGGGTGGCTTTGTGGGAAAGATCAAGTATAAAAGGGTTCCATTTTACAGCTCAGGATTTTGCTTCAAATTTCGGGAGTGCAAGGCATTGCCTGAAATAGGTGTTCTACTGCTACGTGCTACCTATTTTGGCTCATGTCTGCCCTGCTGTGTGGTATGGTGGTGATCTGGTGTGACTTTGGGGTTACTAAAGCTGGGTGGTTGAGTTTTTATTGTTTTTATTGGTGCTTTGCGGTTGGTTGGTTTTTCACCAACTTGGTATTGTGCTAGCAAATGATTGGGTGTACAAGTTGGTGCCAACATAGTTGGGATGATCTTGCATACTATGATGCTCTTTGTATTCGCCTTCCTTTATTGATGTTGTATGTGTACTTTGTAATATGCGTTTCATCAATAAAGTTCAAAGTTACATATACTTACTTGACTTAAGATTGAATGAAACGTAGTTTTGAATGTTCAAGGGAACTTGTTTGATCTCTGTCCACCTATAGCGTTAGGTGAACAAATGAAAGTTATGAACTAATTGTCTGTATATTGTCTCTGTGCAGTACATCCTTGGAACCAAGATGGTTTTCCCTGGACTGAAGAAGCCAAAGGAGCGTGCTGACCTCATAGCATATCTGAAGCAGGCAACATCCTGATTCTTTTGCCTCATATATGAAGGGCGTTTATATTTTGCGGCGGTTGGAAGAGTTTGGTAAGTCGTCGCTAGTTTGGAATTCTTTTTCCTGAACTTTAGATACTACCTATTTGTTTAAATGAGACCATTAAGGTCTCTGCTATGCTTTTCTCCGGAAATCTGATCTGAAGTTGAGAACTTTTTTTTTGTTGTCAATTTACTTGTTTCTCCGATGATTAGAACTCATACCTAATTTGTTCGTCACGATAACGGAATTAAAAGACATGGTTCCATTTTATGTGATGTGATGGTGTTTTATCATGGTATCACTTTGATTGTGTGTTGGATTTGTCTGCTGAAATCTGGGAGCATAGTTAAGGTTACCTCTTCTATATATCAGTTTCGTTTTTCATGTTTTTAGAAACAAATACAACGAATAGTTGAAAAACATCTTACATTTTCATATCGTTTTTATTTGTGAAAACAATTTTAAAATTTTTGAAAAGGTTTGTTTTCATAATTTTAATTTTTTAATTGTTTAATTTTGAAAATAGTTTGCCATACAAGTTTAATATTGTGTTTTTCAAAAATGAACATAGAGAATGAGAAATGTATCAAACAGTTTAAGTGCTTTGAGACTGACCAACTGATTTGATAAATTAATTGGTTGAAAACGTTTGGTAGACCTATTACTCGTCCATTGAGAAATTAAATGCATGTTGCATGAGATGATTATTTGAAATTGTGTTGTATTTACTTGATTATATACAAGGATGGACGCACGTGAGGTCCAGGGGGTCACGTGCCCCCTCAACTTTTGGAAAATTATGCTTTTGCCTCTTGTAAAAAAAAATTATTTTAATTTAAACCTTTCATATAATGTTATGAAATTTTTATATCACTATTTTTTTTTTTACTTTATATATATATATGGTTAATTTGTTACTTTAAATGTTTAATAATGTTAAAAATTTCTTATAAATTTTATTTTAGAGAAATGTTATATATTATTGATTTTCTATCACCTTTTACATGAATACTCATAATTAGTTCATTTGTTTATAAATAATTATTACATAATTTATAACAACTAATAATATATTGCCATATGATTTAGTGATTCAAAGCGGTGAAAAAACAGCCCCTATATATCATTTATTCACCATTTCTTTTATTTCTTTCTCTATCCCTCTCTATATCTCTTTTTGTGTGTGTATTTTTATATAATTTAATTGATTAACTTGAACTTATATTTAAATATAGCTTTTGCATCACACTAATTTTTAGTTGCTATCAAATAAAAATTAAGTTAAATTGAATTGTGAATTTTGTTAAGATTTTAATTTAGTGGTGCCCCTTCTGAGTTAATATCTTGACTCCACCATGGATTATATAACACCTTTAAAACTTGGTTAATACCTTGCTCTCTCTCTCTCTCTCTCTCTCTCTCTCTCTCTCTCTCTCTCTCTCTCTCTTCTTTTTGTGTTTTTTTTTTTTTTTTTTTTGGGTGGAATAAAGGACCTAACATATAATATATAAATTATAGTACCAGAAGTTCTCCTTGTTGGGATCCGGGATCCCCCCAAGACCTTTGCGGAAATTAAACCAAGCAGAAATACACACCCACACTCAAGGAGACACAATATTTAACGTGGTTCGGCCTCAATGCCTACGTCCACGGGAGAGTAACCGGATTTCACTATACCAATTTGGAGATTACAGAAAGATTACATTAGAGGAGGAGCTCACACTCTCCTCACTCACCCACTCTCCCCGTCTCCCTCGCTCACACACCGAGGGAGACGGTCTCTCCGCCTCACATCTCAACACCTCTTTGGCTTCACGGTTTTCCCACACTCTCTCTCTCTTTGCTCTCTCCTTACCCTCACAATATATAGACATCATGGTGGAGAGGTGGCTGGCCTCATGGCCTCATGGCCAAGCCCACATGGCCTCATGGCCAACTCTTGCACATGAAGAATCATCCTTTGCAAGCTCACTTGTGTTGGCATCAACATGGCCTCATGGCAACCTCATGTCCCATTGCCAACTCTTGCACATGTTCCTCATGGCCAGCATGTTGGTGAATCACCCCTCACATGGGGTGATGATATATCCCACAAATCACCCCCTCAACCCATGTGAGGTGATCCACTGCACACATGCTGTTAATCTTGTCACGCCCAAATTCAACATAGTTTGCATCTCCTCACTGAGACGCTGCATCCCTTGAAAGCTAGAGATAATACACCAGAGATACAAGAGAAGGAGGGAATCCTACATCCTCAACTCAACTCACACCACTCTCTGATTTGGAGAGAGCCTCTGCTCCTATCTCCCACAGATCTCTTCCATGCTTCTGTCTCGGATGTCTATACCTGCTATGCTTGAACTTGCGCAACCAAGATATCCGACACCCCCTGATTGGATGTCCTGCACCCCCTGCTGGAATGCCCTTGACTGTCATGCATTACCTTGCAGGACCAATCATTGGAGCAATAGAAAACTCGTCGTTTATCCCATCAACGTCTTCTGTCTTCTTTGCTCGGAGCTTTTCCTCTGAACTATTGGCCTTTGCCTTCTGCACTGCTGAACAACCTCCTAGCGTCTCCATACGCTCGTTGTCTGTGCCTGTGCAATCCTTGATGTGCTGTCCAGTAGATTGATGGTTGACAGTAGCTCCATCTGTCAAAGCATCGTCAGCTATGCAATTCCCTGCATAGTGCCCGCACCCATGGCTTCTGGTCTCCCTGCGTCGAGCTCACCTGAGAGATCCGCATCAACTCTATCCTCCGCTGCCATGGAAGAAACCACCATAGAAGAAAAAAAAGACTTGCCACTCATTTGGCGCGCACTCTTGCGTTTGTCTCAATTTCTCTGTCTGGAAGTTCCTGTGAACTTTCAACAACCCGCTGCTGCACACTCCTTTGGCGCCTCTGTACGATACTCTACCATACCCTTGCACTACTGCACGTCTGCATTTGTGCTCCTGCGCTTAGTATGCTCCTCTGCAACTATTGTTCTACAGGTCTACGTACCACCAGTACTTACTCGTATACAGTAGCTCCAACAGCCACAGCATTTCCCTGAGCCTGAACTGGTTGCCAAATCATCTATCCGTCGATGAATGGTCTTCTCTTCTGATTGAACCAGATCCTCCGATGAACTCTGGAGATAATCATCTTTGCAATCCTCTGATCGCCCCTGACCAATCCTGATCTCCCTCGATCTGCCATTTTAATCAAGCCTGATCTCCTCTGGTCTTCAATGATCTATCTCGAGTTGTACCTGGTTGTCCAATCTGGTCAGAATTTGTCCATTCTAACCTCTTCAGTGAATCCGCAGCGTTTCACAATATCCGGCAACCTCCCTCCGAGTATTAAAGATGACAACCTTCCATGTTTAACAATCTTTAAAAAACCGTTCAGAATTTCACTATTCTGACCTCGCGGTTGCATCCGGAACGGTCCGTTTAGCTAGGACCAACCTTCGCTGCATTTCCGGGGACCTCACTGAAAAATATCCCCGAAAGCTGGGCCACACCACAATTTTCTGAAAGTTCTGGGCCACATTGCAATTTTCAAAAGTTCATGGAATATTCCGTGTACCAACAGAATATTCCGTCCACTGCACCTGATGCCGTCCATCCCTTTTATCTGCCTTCTTTTTACAGAAACTCCGTCTCCAAAATCTGACCGTATGGATGTGTCCGGAATACTCCAAATAGTTGGAAACCACTATTGGATCGCCTAAAACGGACTCCAAATGGCTTAGATCTAGCCAAAACATTTTGTACGCCTCAGATCTGCGGCTGCACCATAGCCGCGAAGCACTGGATCCTTCCCCTGCGGTTGCACCTTTGCCGCGTAACACTGGATCGCTCCCTGCCTCTGGATGACGTGGCAGTGATGACGTGGCATCCTCTGCTGACTTTGTGATGACGTGGACTGCCACGTGTGCCGACGTGGCCCTCCACGTGTCGATGACCTGGCCACCTGCGTGGCAGCCACGTGGCGCTCCGATTTGACGTGGCTGCTGACGCGTCTGCCACGTGGCTTGCGCGTGCAAGACCTGCGCGTGTGAGTCACGCGCCTTCCTCCACTCGTCGTCTTCCCTGTGCCGCGCGTGCGAGCGCGTGCGGGCGCGTGAGACGACGCGCCGGCCATCCTTCTCGGCGCGTGGGGCGCGTGCTGAGAGTGGGACTCACGCGCCTCCTTCTAGGGGCACGTGGGGGCGCGTCCGGCCTCCGTTTGGGGTCTGCTTTGCATTTCTGGACTCCTCTCGTCGAGCCCTTGCTCCTGGTATGCTCAAAACTGGATTTCGAGCAATTCGATTTCTGGGCAGATTCGGATTTTGCACTGTTTTGGTTCCGAAACGCCACCGACGAGGCTCTGATACCAATTGTTGGGATCCGGGATCCCCCCAAGACCTTTGCGGAAATTAAACCAAGCAGAAATACACACCCACACTCAAGGAGACACAATATTTAACGTGGTTCGGCCTCAATGCCTACGTCCACGGGAGAGTAACCGGATTTCACTATACCAATTTGGAGATTACAGAAAGATTACATTAGAGGAGGAGCTCACACTCTCCTCACTCACCCACTCTCCCGTCTCCCTCGCTACCACCGAGGGAGACGGTCTCTCCGCCTCACATCTCAACACTCACTTTGGCTTCACGGTTTTCCCACACACTCTCTCTCTTTGCTCTCTCCTTACCCTCACAATATATAGACATCATGGTGGAGAGGTGGCTGGCCTCATGGCCTCATGGCCAAGCCCACATGGCCTCATGGCCAACTCTTGCACATGAAGAATCATCCTTTGCAAGCTCACTTGTGTTGGCATCAACATGGCCTCATGGCCAACCTCATGTCCCATTGCCAACTCTTGCACATGTTCCTCATGGCCAGCATGTTGGTGAATCACCCCTCACATGGGGTGATGATATATCCCACACTCCTGGCAACGAAAGTCAGTCGATTACTAATACAATAAGGTGCAGTATTGAAAAACTGAATTCCTAAATCTATGCTGTTTCCAATGCTAGCTAGCAAATTAGTGCAACTATTTGCTTCCCCGTAACAATGGTAGACTCTGTTGATCCCCAGATTGCTCATTAAGTACTCCAGTTAAGAAGGATGTTACTGAACCTGTGATGAGTTGTGTTCTCTTTAGCTACTAGGTCAATGGCTAAATTGGCATCCACTTCCACTACTAGATTCTTAAGGTTTAGATCGTTTGCTAGAGTCAGCCCATTTCTTATGGTCCATATTTCTGCCTCAATAGCTGTGGTATGCCCAATGTTTCCGCAGAACCTGGCAAACCATTGCCCAAGATGATCTCTAATCATACTGCCCCCATTGGCCTGGCGTGGGCAGCCTTTGGCCCCATCCATATTGAGTTTCAAAGAGCCTGGTTCAGGGGCTGTCCATCTGACACTAATTGTCTCCCAATTTGGTGCGCGACCTTCTTGCCTTGTTAGGAAGCACCACTGAAGCACTTTGGCAAGAATGAGATGAGGTGTAGTGGATAGGTTGGGAGAGATGAGAGACGATGAAGGCCCAAAGACAGTTTTATTCCTAAGGAGCCAGATGTTCCAACAGGCAATAGGAAATATGATTGCCCAAGGAATGTCTGTCATGGACTGAATTAGATATGCAATTGGATTTGATCCATGTGTGAAGATTTGTATTAGGCCGGTTTGGAAGAGGTGTCCTCAGGTTGTTCCAATAGAGGAGGCAACATGGCTTACCAAAGGATGTGGTTGGGTTCCTCCAGAGCTGAGTGACAGATGGGGCAAGAAGGGTCTATAGCAATGCCTCTATGTGCTAAAAGTGACTTGGTGTTGAGTCGGTTCAATAGGGCAAGCCAACGGAAGTGGGGATGATTTTAGGGGTAGTCCAAGTTTTCCAAAGCCAAACCCAGTTAGAAAAGGGATAAGATGGTTCGATCTTCTGGATTAAAGGGCCGGTGCACTGGAGAAGAGGCCGTTCGAAGTTAGTTTCCACACAAGGGTGTCCTCCCCTGGCCTAAGCCATTGGGGGGATAGAGTAAATGTCAAAGACTACAATCTGGTTTTCCCCTTGTATGTTTTTCCGAAAAGGATTGAATCAACTGAGGAAGTGAGAGTAAAATTTTTGTTATGCAATTGAAATTTAAACCCACAACTTTTCATATTAAAGTCACAGTATTCTAACCAATTAGGACAACTCAATTAATTGTATATATATTATCTATAGAAATAAACTGAATCTACAATCTAGACTAAAATAATAGTTGGCAAAGTATGTTTATGGCAGTGCCCTTCAAGGAAGACTAAAACCACCCAGGATATACAGAGACATGCATTAGGGTTTCAAGTAACAACAATAACAAGTACATCAACTACAACACTGACAATACTGTTACAATCACATCCACACAAGACATTAAAACAAATAAAGCATCAAAGCAAATAAAACCATCACATCCCAATATTGTATTCAAAAGACATGAAGGCAAGCAGAAATTAATACAAGAAATAAATTAACCAAGAAGTTCTATATGAAGCTTAATCTGATCGGTTTTGCTTGAAGATGATTTATTGGTATTTACTGCCACCAATAGCAACAGTTGCTCAGCTTGAGCTCCTAAACTCCATTGGATTGTCCCAATCTTCCACAAGGTTTGTCACGACCTGTCACTCAGAAGACAAATGGTGGTGATTACAGTTAATGTCTTAATAAAATAGGTTCATTAAGTGCATGTTTCCAATTTTTTGTGAACCTATAATATTCATTCAAACTGTTTGTAATAGTAAGCCTAGCCTCGTAAGAGAAATTTGAAATTTGGACACATCTGTTATCTATATAAGTAATAATTTGTTGTTTAGCTCTTACCACAAGGGTGTTTATTTAATTAAACATTTGTAGTTTGATACCAGCGTTAAGGGTGTCAAAACGGAGCAAAATGTATACATAATTCACAGACTCATCCTAAATTAACTTAAAATGGAATACTATAATGAATCACGTCTATGGATCACAATGCACGGATGAGAGTTTGGTAAAATAAATATTTTTAAAAGAAAACGTACAGATGCTCTATACATCTTAAATGGGAAAGGATATGAAAAATTACCTACCTATTACAAGTCCATCCCCAGTTGGTGCGAATAGATGTCTTTAGCTAATTGATCCATCCAATCTTCACACTTCCAAGTTCCTCAAAAGTTGGCCAAATATTGGTGGACTCCGATTCATTCCACTCTAATGTCTCCAACCACTCCTCTCCTTTGATCTTCAAACTAGTACTGGATATTTCTTTGGCGTAAAGAATTATGAGCTTTGGACAATTATAAACAATCAGACTTGTCAATATTGGATTGATGTTTAGACCGCCTGAAATGGTAACCAATTCAGGTAGGTCATCAAGTGACATCCTCCGCAAGCTTCGGAGAACATAACCAGATTTGAAGTTGGTAGATTCCTGAGTAACTAGGCTCTTGATTTTGCAGCAGTCTTCAACTACAAGCTCTTCCAACTGCCACAAATTATCAAGCAAACTTGGTGTGAAAATGGTAGTCAAATTAGGGCACATACGCAATGTCAAGGATCTCAGACATGATAGACAACCCTTCTCAATTGGACCTTTCCAAATGCTTTGTAAATTCTTCATATAATGAATACCCAAGTAATTTAGCGATTTGAATACAAGTTCCTTAACACCACCCGATGGATATTCATAATTTCCATCAATAACGGTTTGAAGCTCATTGCATTCCACCAGCAAACAAAATTTGAGGTTATCCAGGTTTTCATTTCCAAAATCAGAAAGCATCTTAATAGTCCAGTGGTGATCGAAAGCCTCGGTAATCTCAGTTGGTTTGCCGTCACCATTTATATACTCAAGGCATTTCCTCCATTTGTTCCATTTCTTGAATCTCTCTTCAACTTCATATGGTAGGCCGGATATGAGGCGCTGCCGATGACGACCAACAATGAATCTAAATTCAAACGAATTTAGATACTTGAGTTCTGTGCCTTTCCATCTAAGTAGTTGTAATATTTTAACAGATGGCAGATACAACTTAAGGAATTTCAACTTCAATGATTTACTCAGTTCATTGAGTATGGTTTTCACCTCAGCATCCCACCACTCATCACCTGGGTTCACATCAATGGTTAGTTCTTCCAATTCAGAGAATTTCGATAATGCCTTTGTTGGGATTATCAAGTCCATATAGTGGTTTGCACGGCCACAAAAAGAAACCCTGAAGCACTTCAAACTAATTAATTCACCAATTTCCTCAGGTAGGTACATAATTTCAGTTCCTTCAAGATCAAATATCTCAAGATTCCCAAGTGCTCTGATTTGGGGGGGCAGCTCCATGAGAAGTGCACAACCTCTCAAATTGAATGTTTGAAGTGATATCAACCTGGAAATAGAAGGTTGCAAAGACTTTATGCTAGTTTAGGACAAATCTAGAACTCGTAGGAGAGGCATTTCTTCAAAGAATAACTCAGGAATTTCCATCAGATCATAGTTGTTATGTAAGAATAGTTTTTGGAGATTCGGGTTCTCTGGTAGCTCAGACAATTTATTATTCATCAGCTCAATCTCCTTGGCATTAGTCCATTGTTCAACCTTTCGTGTCTCAGTCAATCCTAATCCCCCTAGCCTTAGTAAAAGACTCGGTATAAATAATTCCTGCAGGACAATTTTAGTTTCGTCACGCGTTCGGACGTAACTGTTGCCAACCTTCTCAAGCAAGAAGGAATTGATAAGTTCTCCAAGAATTACATTTCCTTCTTCCAGTGTTTCTACTAAATCATCCTTGATCCAATTTAATACTAGTGACTGTGTACTCCATTGCTGTAGATGTGTACAGTTTTTTATGCAACATTTTGTTATAATGTCCTTCTGATCCCAAATGAGTTTTAACACATGAACCATGACTTGGCTCATTCCATGTACCTGATGGTATGAGGATTGTGATGCTAATTGGTTGATTGCAAGTTCCCACACACCAATATCAGTCACACCTTTCAAGGTCCTCGCAAGAAGAACGATGGCAAGTAGGTGGCCGTGGCACTCTTTCACTAAACGGGCAGCCATTTGTTGGATAACAGAAGAAGTATGAACAAGTGATGGCCCCACATTCCTACAGAATAGTTCCCAGGGTAACAGATGGTCCTCCATTCTGATCTCCAGATCCAAATCCATTATCTCATAGACTTTTTGCGACCGAGTTGTAAGCACTAGTACAAATCCACAATTGGGGATACCTAAGTCATGTAGATCAATCTGCCCATCGTCAGTACAATCCACCAACAAGAAGAAGTCTCTAGGTAGATAACAACATAATATATTTGGATCTGTGAAAATCTCATCAGCTTCCTTATATCCACGAATCTGTTCTGCAATGCTCTGCCTAACATCTTTGGTGCTGTGATGTCGTGAGACAGAGATGCAGAGGACATGCTTACACTTTGCTTTGATTTCCCATGTATCTTTCAATGCTTTTGCCACTTTCTGAACTCTGCTCCCTGAAATCCCAATCTTTTGATATAAACCATCATGAAAGCATTTTGAGACCTGACGAATAGTAGAATTGATAGCCAATTCCAACATTTCATCTAGCACTTTTGCTTCTTCAAATGTTGTACAACCTGCGCTTTCACTATGTGTTGTTAGCCCAACCTCAATTCTCCGTGTCAAACTCTCATCCGGCTTCATAATAGTGGTATCAGCTTCTTTATTAGGTAAATAAGCCAACATATCAAAATCAAATTCGGCCAAAATTCTTTCGGTATTGTTTAATTTGCTCTTAATCTGCTGCATTATGATTTTGTTACTTTATTTGAATATTTGTCGGAAACATCATTGTTTGATGGCGAAGCCTGTAGTCTTCTTACGTCTTGTTGAATAGAGGAAAAACTTTTATTGCCAAATGAGAATCGAAAGGGCTTTGCTTCTGGTTTGATAGGGTATGATAAGAGAAGGTGTAGGAAGTCTTTCTTCCTTCTCAAAAACTCAAATTTTGTTCTCATCTCTTCCCATTCATTTTCTTTTCCTGCTGACGGTGAGGCTTCCCATTGAGGTACTTATGATATTTCTCTTTCAAGTAGGTTGCTGGCTTTCAGCTTAAGAGCCATTTTTTCTTTTCCTTTTTGTTCTTCTTCTTCTTTAGAGGACAACAACTTCCGAGTTGTTGACTTCTTCTGTGAATCTAATAAATGTGCATCCATAGTACTATGCCTGGATCTTCCTTGTCAACATCCTCCATCCCCAACCAGCCAACTTTTAGCCTTAAAACTGCAAAATACATTTGATAAATTCATTAGTAATACAAGGAGAATTCCCTATCAAATGAAGTTAAATTTGTAAACTATTTTTGTGAAGAAGTCCTCAACTCTTAAATGTAGTGTATTACACAAAAATATTTCTACTGGACGTAATGTCTCATACTCTCTTTAAATTGGATTTATTACCAATTTTCTCTTAAAAATAATAATTAAATTAGAAGAAAAATTAGTAACATAAAATTAAAAGTAATTCTAACTATTTAATTTTCTTTTTTATTCATTTGGAAAATAAAAATATGTAGAAATAGAATTTATATAAAATTTATTTAAAAAATTAAATCTAAATAGGGTAAATTACACTAATACGCCCTAAGGTTGAGTTTAATACAAAATCCCTTCACATACATCCCCTTCCAGGAGAATAATAGTCACATTACATATTGTCCCGTCCGTTAGTGTACCGTTAGTAAAGTTAACAGATTGGGATGATATCACCTATAGTATTTTACAAAATGCTGATTTTACCCTTAGGTCATGTTTGATTCACAAGACTAATAGTGAAGTATTAATAATCCTATTAAATTAGTATGGTATTCACTATCCAATTGGATTAATATCCATTGGATTAATAATCTCACCCCTACCCCATTACTAATAATCCTACAAATTTGTTGGATTAATTATCCGTTGGATTAATAATCCTAAACCAAAATGTTAAAACAAATATAGGATAATTGGGCCCACGGATTAATAATCCCAATCCCATACTCTAATCCACCCAATCAAACATGCCATTAGATTCATAGACTCAATCTTTCCATCTTCCATCTTTTTCATCATTTTCATCTCTCTGCAGATGGGTCCAAACCCCCCACTATCACACTAACCCACTCTACCATCTTCCACTTTCTTCATTTCTCTTCCCTCCACCATCACTGTACTATCACAACACCATTAAAACATCAGTCCCCCTTCTTCCAGGATTCGGGGGTACTGCTGCGCCCAGCTCACAGCAGTTACTGCTGTGAGCTGAAACGGCGTCGTTTCGGCATTAAATAAAAAAAAAAAAAAGAAAATTCGCAATGGCTGCTGAGAGGGTTTGAACCCAGGCAACCTGGGAGTGCAAAACACGCCTTAACCAAGGCGCTACTCAAACATCCCATGAATATTGTAGACACATATTATATTTATATCAATCTTTATTCCAACATTAAAAAAAATTTACAACCAGTTATAAGTAAAATACAAAAAAAACGATTGAAGCAAAAAAACAACCTTTACAATCTACTATTATGGACATATATTATATTTATATAAATCTGTATTTCAGCATAAAAAAAAAAAATTACAATTAGTTACACCCACCATAAAGCTTATAAAATAAAATATATGTCCATAATAGTAATTGTAAAATATATATATTATATGTCCATAATAGTAATTGTAAAATATATATATATATATATATTATATTTATTTTATATTTATTTATTTTATTTTATAAGCTTTATGGTGGGTGTAACTAATTGTAATTTTTTTTTTATGCTGGAATACAGATTTATATAAATATAATATATGTCCATAATAGTAGATTGTAAAGGTTATTTTTTTGCTTCAATCGTTTTTTTGTATTTTACTTATAACTGGTTGTAAATTTTTTTTAATGTTGGAATAAAGATTGATATAAATATAATATATGTCTACAATATTCATGGGATGTTTGAGTAGCGCAGTGGTTAAGGCGTGTTTTGCACTCCCAGGTTGCTTGGGTTCAAACCCTCTCAGCAGCCATTTCGAAATTTTTTTTTTTTTTATTTAATGCTGAAACGCGCCGAAACGACGTCGTTTCAGCTCACAGCAGTAACTGCTGTGAGCTGGGTGCAGCAGTACCCCCGAATCCCTTCTTCCACCATCATGACACCACTATGACATCACTGAACATTAATCCAAGTAGACTTTTTGGTATGTAAAATGACAGACCTCAAAATTTATCCAATATGTATAAATATATATATTTATATCCTTTCTCTCATTATTTATACATACAGTAATTCAATGCGGCTCGATAAAAACACGGAAATCATAAAAAAAAATGAAATGCATTGTATAAAAATTCACCATTACAACTCACAAGAATCATCGTTTGTTATGCCCCAAGCCCCATGACAATGCCACACACTCATCCAAGTGAGCATGCAAGGTTAAGAGTCCAATCAAATAAACCTACAATATAAAATACTCAATTTAAATCTTTAATTATCATAATGCCAAAATCCATAAAACTAAATGATTCTTATCATATGAAATTGTCCACTAAGTCCACTAATATAGTCCACTAACAAAATAGTAACTTAAAATCATAATCCTACTCTCGGCACTCCCACAAGTATAAAACTCGTGCAACTCTACTCCTTAGAATTTGAAAAAAAATAAAATAAAATAAGGATAAGCTAGATTCTAGATAGCCCAGCAAATAACCAACCATCATTGCTAGTTGGATCAAGTATACACAAAATAAAAAAAAAAAAAATAGTCAATAACCAATGAATATAATTTTGCTACAATTCAATAAATGAACAATTATTTTGTAAAATGGTTTCATAACTGAAAATAAACAATGTACAATACATTTTAATTGAAAAGACAACAAGATAATTCAAAATAATTTCGTTGTTCAAATCGATGGTTCAATATTCAGATGGTTCAATGATTTGATTCACAAAACTCAAGTCTTGATGACTACGGTCACTTAGCTCGTGACAAGGCCCAACACCACACATAAGCCGGTGGTAAAGCCCCAAAAGAAACTAGTTTCTATGCCAATAAATAACCCCCATTGGCTAGGATCCAATTCATAGTCAGACTAGAGTGATGTTTAAAATTCAAACAATACACATCTTTTAAATAAAATATTCGATATTTTCAGAATAAACATTTGGTACAATTTTCAGAATAGTTTCACAAAATATTCAAATAATTTTCATAATAATATCAGATGCTGTTTATACTTGACCCATATTTTATTTTAAGAGAACAGGATACCTATAAATAAATATTTATAATTTCAAACGATTCAATAGGAATAAAAATGAACCAACAGTGATATAGAAGGTTACTTACCCTTAAACAACTAAAATAATATTCCAACACTAACTCCAAACACTCAGCTCCACCACTTCAATCACACAAACCTAATAAATAAAACCCCACATAAAATAATATTTTACGTGTTTCATACACTCACAAAAACCCCACCATATTAGTTTAATGTATTACTTTAATATCCAAGTGATACCAAACCATTCAACCCAATTTTATAGCCGAACACACCCTTAACCATGATACAAAACTCCATTGGCTAGCTACACCCACACACACTGCTTTACCACTGTTTTTTTTTTTTTTTTTTTTGATAAATAACCAAACTTTATTAAAAAGCATCAAGATGATGCAAAGAATACAAAAAAGGAAGCCAAAAAGGCAACACAAGCAAAGGAACTAACAAATCAAATCTTCCACAAATTCAACAAAAGCCAGAACATCCGGATCAACCAATCTAGTCACCCAACCGTACAAGATCGTAAGAAGTCGCCGTTCTAACCAAAGGGCTGAATGAGACAGTCCCTGAAAAACGCGTCTATTTCGCTCTAACCAAACCAACCAAAGAATACAATGAGAAGCAAGCATCCACGCCTTCCGACGTCTCCATCCAACACGACCCCCTACCCAACTATGCAGGACTACTTGAACCGACACCAGCTGCACCCAAGCCAAACCAAAAGTCGCAACAACTGACATCCAAAGGCGAGAAGATACCGGACAATGAATGAGCAGATGATCCACTGACTCCGCAACATTACAACACAAACAACACCAATTAACCAATATGTGGCCACGACGAATTAAATTATCCAAAGTCAAAACACGGCCCAAACTGGCCATCCACACAAAGAAGGCCACCTTAGATGGCGTACCCGGAACCCAGACACACTGCCAAGGAAAAGCAACCTCCTCCACCTGAGCAAGCACACGATAATAAGAAGAAACGGAAAAAGACCCCTTAGCCCCAGGACATTCCCAAACCAAAGAGTCCTGTCCGGCCTCTCCCACTCTCAAACCATATAGAAAAGCCAACATCTCCACCAACTGACCTTGCTCCCAATCCTGAACAACACGGCGCAGGCCCACATTCCAAAAAGCCGAAACCCCCTGGCCAGACCACACAGCACCCACCAAAACCTCAACATCAACAGCAATTCCAAAAACCAAAGGGAACCGCTCTTCTAAAGTGAGGTCACCACACCACTTATCGCGCCAAAACCGAACCCTATCCCCTACCCCAACCTTGAGCTTCACCCGCTTCCAAAACTCCTCCCACCCCAACCAAATCCCCTTCCATAGGCCAAAACCATGAGAATGCCCTACCCGCCCCGAGCACCACCCACCATGCCCCGCACCAAACTTTGCTACCACTACCCTTCTCCAGAACCGGTCATGCTCTGCCACAAACCGCCATAACCATTTCCCCAATAGGGCAATATTGAACAAGACCAGCCTTTGAATCCCCAAACCCCCCTGAACCTTGGGACGACAAATCCGATCCCAGGCCACCAAGTGATAATGGGAACCCTTCCCCCCAGAACCCCACAAGAAATCCCTCTGCAACTGCTCTATCCGCTTGGCCACTGAGACCGGGATCACATGGATAGACATAAAATATGTCGGAATGGAAGAGAGAACACTCTTAATTAGCATAAGTCTCCTGCCTTTTGATAAATACTGCCGTTTCCAACCTGCCAACCGCCGCTGCACACGGTCCACCACCGTATCCCACACCCCTTTAGCCTTAAAAGACGCCCCCAAAGGTAAACCCAAATACGTAACTGGCAAATTTGCCACCTTACACCCAAGAATAGCTACCAACACCGGCATAGTCGCCACCTCCCCCACTGGAATCAGTTCTGACTTTGCTAAGTTCACCCAAAGACCTGAAACGGCTTCAAAACACAATAACACACATCTCAAATAACCAATTTGATCCACGTCCACATCACAGAAAATAAGGGCATCATCTGCATAGAACAAATGGGAAACCGACAAAGTTGCAGGAGCCTTTCCCACCGCAAATCCCTGCAGCCGACCTTCCTGCACCACCCTAGATAACAACCGCCCCAGCGCTTCCATCACCAATATAAACAATAAAGGAGATAAAGGATCTCCTTGCCGGAGCCCCCTGTAAGTAGGAAAGAAACCCGCTGGAGACCCATTCACAAGAACTGACATCCGCATCGTGGAAATACAGTATTGGATCCAACGCCTCCACCGAACCCCAAAACCGAGCCTGTCCAACATATATAGTAAAAACTTCCAATTAACATTATCATAAGCCTTCTCAATATCAAGTTTGCAAATAAGCCCCGCCTGCCCTTGGCGGATTTGAGAATCCACACATTCATTTGCCACTAAGACTGCATCTAGAATTTGCCGCCCACCCACAAAAGCATTCAGAGACTCAGAAATGACCCCTTCCAACACACCTCGTAACCTATTAGCTAGCACTTTCGCCAAAAGCTTATACATACTACCCAACAGACTGATAGGACGAAAGTCCCGAATATCCTCCGCCCCACCCTTGTTTGGGATCAAAGCAATAAATGTGGCATTAAGACTACGCTCAAACTCACCAGTCTGATGAAACTGCTCAAACAGTGCCATCACATCGGCCTTCACTACCTCACAGCAATGCTGAAAAAAAGCTAATGTAAAACCATCTGGACCCAGCGCCTTATTCCCAGGCATACTGCGCAAAGCCTCCCACACCTCCTCTTCTGCAAACGGCCTCTCCAACCTACTGCTAACCGTGTCTGAAATAGCATCGAAAGAAACACCATCCAGGCTTGGCCTCCAAACCTCCCCCTCATCCCGAAAAAGGTACTCATAATAGCCCACAATACCGGCCCTAATCGCATCTGAAGAAGACAACTCCACACCATCTACACGGATATGACCTATCTGATTCACCCTCCGATGGGCATTCGCCATTCGATGAAAAAACTTTGTATTACGATCCCCATCCTTTAACCACAGACTTCTAGATTTTTGCCGATAACTAATCTCCTCCAAACGGGCAATGTGGCCAAACTCCTTGCGGACATCATCACGACGACGAAGGTCCGCCGTAGACAAAATGCCCTCAGATTCGATGACGTCCAATTCCTGCAACACGGCGAGCACATCGGCCTTCTGAACCTCCAAGCGTCCAAACACTTCCCTATTCCACCTCTTCAAATCAGACTTAAGAAGTTTCAATTTCTTTGCCAGACAACAACTAGGCAAGCCTGAGAGCACATAACTATCCCACCAGCCCTTTACCCGCTCTAGAAAAACCCTTAGACAACAACCACATGTTCTCAAACCGAAACGGCGTCAGCCCACTCCGGATACCCCCACTATCCAATAAAACTGGCCAATGATCTGAAACTGGACGATGCAATCGAGTTTGGGTCACATGTGAAAAATGCTCCTCCCAATCCCCTGTGACCAAAAATCTATCAAGCCGAGACAGCACTCCACCGGCAGACCATGTAAATGCACCACCCTGCATCGGAAGATCCACTAACTCCACCTCATCAATGAATGACGAGAACATCTGCATAGAAGGCGTTACCAAGGTTGCCCCCCTCTTCTCCTCCAAACACCGCACCGCATTAAAGTCACCACCGACACACCATGGAACCCCCCACCGAAAGGCAATGTAGTGAAGCTCCTCTCAAAAACCAATCCAGTCTCCTCCATGAACCGGCCCATAAACACCTGTGAAAGCACAGCGGAAATCATCCTCAATACAACGAAAAAGGCAAGAAATGGAAAAGGCCCCCACCTCCTCCTCCTCCTTTACTATCACCCTCCTATCCCAACAAAGAAGAACTCCCCCAGCCACCCCTTGGGCAGATAAAAACGTCCAATCCACAAACCGACCACCCCACAACTCCCGAATCATCTCTTCCCCCAGACTCTCCATCTTTGTTTCCTGTAGACAAACCACATCCGCACGCGCAGTTTTCAACACAGATTTCACCATCCCCCGTTTTCCCCTATCATTTAAACCACGCACATTCCAAGACAACATTTTTAACTGCATTGCAACATCAATGGAGTACCACGACCCTTCCTAGTAGCCCGTCCATCCCTAACTTCACTCCGATCATTATTGATAGAACACTCCAATCTTCGTAATTTCCTAACACTCTTCTCATTATGTTTCAAAGGCGTCACCACTTGGCAGTTCGGGGCACTCTCCCTCCAAGAGGCCTCAATGGTAGAAAATAAAGCAAAAGCCTCATGCTCATGACCTTTAAAAGACACCCCAAAAAAATGACTTACCTCATTAATGTGAGAAAGAACCCACTGTGAGACCTCCTCGGAGCTCGGAATGACATCCTCATGGAAGTCCACTACCGGACTATGAATGCCACCGTCAACCACAACATCATCCACAACTGCCTCAGCATCCACCATCTCGGGTTGGACCACCAACGCCAGTTGATCTTCCCGGGTGGACCAACAACCTTCAATATCAGTTCCATCGGTTTCGCAACCTTCCTCGCAACACAGCTCTTGCAAACAGTGTTCATCCGTCACAAGTACAGGAGAATGCTTTAGAGCAACCTCAACACTAGACCTAGGCAAATGCGAAGAACCTCCAAAAACCTCCACAGCAGCCGGCGCCTGAGGTCTCCCACACTCCAGCGACACTACGATGTCGTTATCGGTCCGACGAAGCTCCAAACCATCAGGACGGGAAGCAGAAACCCGACTGAAATCTGGAAGCTTTGGAGAAAGCTCACCAGAAGACCCAGGCGAAAGTGGCGAGCCTCCGACACCAGCCACAGCAACCCTCGCCCGAGGTCGCCCAGACTCCGGCGTCAATTTCACAGCAGAAAGGGTCCGATGAAGCTCCAAACCATCACGAAGGGAAGCCCAAACCCGACTGAGGGCTGGGTTAAAATGACCCGGGTTGGGCAGGACTGGGTCTTTCACCAATAGGCCCAAATCAGTCCCAAGGGCGTTGAAAGTAGCCTTACCACCATCTAAGCCCACTTGTGGGTTGTTTTGGCCCGGAGCCCACCGCTGCTGGCCCAAAGAAACACCAACATTCGTTTAGGCCTCAGAATAGCCCAAATGTTGAACTGGTAAATCCCCTAATGTGCCCATTTCGGAATGAACTTGGATAATAGGAGAAACCCGAACCTGTTTACCCGTAAAGTCAATGGGTCGCTGAAATCTCTGCTTATATTCATGGAACCCCACGATCTTCGCGGAACCCCGATTTTTCCGCGGCAGATCTTGACCTTCCAATCCGAAATCTAAACCACCATCCTCGCCGCCGAGCAGCGCCACAGGCACAACCAACGGCCGGACTTCCACCCAAATTGGTAAGGTATAGGACCACGATCCCCACCGGAGCAAGACAGCCATCGGCATCTTTGCCAAACCCCTCACGCACAGACGAAGAGAGCCGAGATCTGCCGATGACTCGTCGGCCTCCACGAAACCACCACACTGGCCGCCAGTCACACGATAAACCTCCTCCCCACGGAGATGCAAAGGCAAACCCGTCACACGGATCCATTCTCTAGATCCTGTTGGTGTTTCCGTCCCCGAAACACAGAGAGCCAAGGGTCTCCACCATTCCAAGAGCAAATCTCGACCATCAAGAGTCCATCGCCGACACAACAAGGTTTCCGCCTTGCATCTGGAATACTACCCACCCAAAGCTACACTCACGTTGCACCCAAACACCCAATTCTCAAACCAGGTAGGCACCTACAGATCTTTCAAATCCCTATAATGCATTGATTGATTCCTCAAAATAAAATTAATAATCAGTAAAAAAATTTTAACCTCAACCAATGGGTGTCCAAATATCACCAGTTTTGAGCCTTCAATTCTCTGCCGCAGCTTGTCTCTCGAATCCTCTATAAAATTGTGATAAATAACGTGAAAACCCTTTTTCTTTTTAAAGGTTAAAAACCTAATTCTTAAAATTACTAAATTACCCATACAATTTATTTTAATTATTAATCTATCAAAAAATAATTCTATACATAACTTTGGGTTTTACGTCATTGCAGCACCACCAATAATCAAACAAGCATTTCCACCACAACCTCAATAATGGAATAATAAAATTAGTTCTTTGAAGCAATTAATCAAACATGTATTGTGCATACACCTGTTACTACCTCACTAATTCAAGAATCAAACTATTCACTTGCTTTTTGAAGAGCCTATCAAGATGGTCTCCATCCATCATCAAACTACCAAAAGTCGCGAGTCTCAATTTCCATATTTTCCCAGTTTGGTACTCAAGTAATGTTGGATAGTGTAGAGTTTCTTCTCTGCAATGACGAATATGGTGGAGACTTTGGGTCCCTGGTCTTGATCTGTGGAGATCATCTCTGGTTGCCTCCAAGTCGGTGTGTCTGGTATTAATTATGCTCTATTTAATTTTAAAATTCTATTTTGTTGATCATGGTCGTTTATGGGGAGAGGGAAGATATTGATGGTGTAGGTGCGTGGGTTGAGGGTAGAAGGGGAAAAAGTGGCAGTGAGTGGTTTATGATTTGCCTTTATTTTCTTCTCTCTCTCAGACCAGGACTTGGTGGTGTTTTGGGAAGTTGGTAAAAAGTTGACTTTTTGGCTTTTTTAGCTTATTTTGTCTTTTTGTGGAAAAGTTTTGTGAGAGGTGATGTGACTATTTTGTTTTTTTGTAGGTAAGTTTTGTAAGAGATGATGTGACTCAAAATTGGTAAAAAGCTAGAAGCTGGCTTTTTACCAGCTTCCCAAAATGGCCCTTGGTCATCCATGAATTTTTAAAATTTATTAAAATAATTTTTTATAGATATTTTGTTGATGTTTATTTTAAAATTTTATTTATATTTGATTAAATTTTATTATTTAAATTTTAATAGATTTTTATTTTATTTTATTATTTAATTATTATAATTATTTAAAATAAATTTATTTAAAATTTTAATTAAAAAATAATATATTATTTTATTGATATTTAATTTATTTAATTTTTTTAAAAATAATTTTATTTAATTGTGCAAAAAATAAAATAAAATAAAATTTTATTTAATCTAGCTAAAATAATTAAATTATTAAAGTTATGTTTAATATTGCTATTACTTAGTAAATAATTGAAAATGATAAAATAGTCATTTGAGCATTTATCCTTCTCCATAATATCCCAAACAAATATTGGATTCACTAAAAATAGTCCAATCCAGACATCTAATCCCATGACTAAACAAACATGGGATATAAATTAAATCCAACCAAATAGTTCGGGGACAATGTATCCCAGGACTAATAGTCCGATGGATTACAATCCTCTCTTATCCAGTCCGTTCAAACAAACACACCTTAAGGGTAACAAGGCAATTTTACATTTTCTATTTACTTAGTTAAAAGGAAAATTCTGACAAGGAGTGCAGTGTAATTTTGAAAAGTTGGAGGAAAAATTTATATTAAATCCAAACCTTGAGGGTGTTAGTGTAATTTACCCATATAAAATATGTTGTAATTGGATAATCATATAATGATTTTATATGATATATATATTAAATTATAAGATTGTAAAATAAACACTCTTAATTAAATTAAAATATCAACTATATAAAATAAATTTAACAACGACTAATAAGAAAGAATCTCCTAACAACATCTAAACTCAAAAATAAAAAATAAATGAAAATATTCAAACGATAGATACATCTTAATATGTAAAGTGAATAATCATTTGTAATATGATGTCAAAACATAGAAAAACTTACTTTTCAGCAATTGAAAAAGTAATTCAAGTAGTAAATCCAAACTTCAGATGTTCTTTGAGAGTATCATTGTTATGCATATATTTCCTCCTGTGAGTTGTAATTATATAAAATAATATAGGAAATATTTTGTACAATCAAAGTATAATTCATATAGAATTTGTAGTTTGATTTCATGTAAAACTCAAATTGAGTCCATATAAAATTGGTATTGGGTTTGGATTATCTAAATTTACAAAAATATATGGGAAAAAAATATTTCTCAAATAGAGTCCATATAAAATAGGTAACGTTAGTATAATTTAAATTGGGTTTGAATTTGTGTAGAACTCTATATGTAAATAGAAAATGCATGCTGATATGTTTTTTTTTTTTTTCTTTTTTTTATAAATAAATTCTTTAAATGTGCTACTTAAGAAAGAGAAAAACATTACTTATATATATATGGAAAAGTCTGCTAACCCAGACTTAGCCACCAGAATTTTCTAGGTGGGTGGTTGTGTGGTGGAAATTAAATTTATGCTAACCTATTTTGAGAAGTAAGTTAAAAGCTAGTTTTTGATTTTTTTTCTTGAAAAAAGTGTAAAAAATTAGAGATGTGATGTGACCTAAAAACCAAAAAAGTCAATAAGTTGGTTTTTAATCTAATTGCCAAAAGAGGCTGTAGTATGAAGTCCATATGTAGAATAAATCTAAACCACAAGATGATAATTCTAAATAGTTAAATCTGAATTTGTAATATTACTGTATATATACCAAATGGACTTGGGATTTTCATTAAATCCCCCTTTATTATCATATATCTATATCTATACTATATATAAGCAATTGTAGTAAGTCTTCAAAAACTTCCAAAGTTTTAATTCTTCATTCTCTTTCAAAGTTAGCTTTATCTTTACTACATGGCAAGCTCTCTAGCCTCATTTTCCCTTTTTCTAATTTCTAATTATTGTAGACAACCCATTTTTTACCGCCCTTAAGACTTGTGGGCGCTTCAGGTTGATTACTCGAGGACGAAGGTTATGTTATGCAAAAGTTTGATTTCTTCGGCAAGAGGAGCTTCAAATCTCAACCTCACACCCCTTTTTTGGACCAAAACTATTTTGAAAAAAATGATTTTAGACCTTAAAACCCTCTCTTTCAAAATATTTTTGAAAAAAGTTTCTACGATGTTCTGAGGCTCACATTTCGTTAAATGTTGCGCTTTTCGGTAAACCGAGCAAGGACAAAATGGAAATAAATGAAAGAGAGGTGAACTCTTTCAAAACATCTTTCAAAACACCTTATTTAGAGGTTTGGAGTTGAAGAAAATTGGAGGAGAGGGAAGAAAACTAGTTGAGGAGTAGTTAGACATGAATCCGGTTAGGACTGAAACTGAGCAGCCTTCACTAAAAGAGGCATATTTTTTTTACACACTTGGAATTTTGATGTGAGGCTTCCACCATTGGAAAGAAGACTTCTGGGGATTAAATTTAGACTCAAGAATGATCTGTAAAGGAGTCAAGATGAAGGAGATATGCCCATTTGAAGTTAGGCTTGGAGAGAAGATTTTTTCGGCCGGCCACTGATAGAGTGTGTTGGCCATGAATGGAGTTTGACGGCCATGTGTTGGCCAAAAGTGAGTTTTGTCGGCCACCAGTGGTGGCTGGTCGGCCACTAGTGATGGCCGACTGGCCATTGGTGCAAAAATCAAATATTTTGCAGATATTTTCCCTTCAACTATTCCATACTGATCCAGCTGTCCATTTTGAGATATTTTCGACCTGAAGCAACATTTTTCTATATATAGAGGAAATTCTCTATTGTTTTCAAGGTTGGAAAAATTTTAGGAGCCTCTCTCTCTACAATTCTCTCTCTCTACATTTCTCTCTCTCTTGAATTTTTGTGCATACAAATAAAGATATACTTCTAGTTTGCCTATTAACCCTTAACCAAAGTTGCTTACCTTTGGGCTGAGGTTAGTTGAGACCCTATTTGAGCTCTAAAAGGTGTTTGTGGCTTGGATTGTTGCCTATTTTGTGCTTTGGCTCCAAGAGGTATAACACTTGTCTTTTAAGCTTGTTTCGTACACTTGTTTTGTCATCTTTTCAAACTATTTTTGGGCTAGTTTTCAACTGTAAAAACCTCTGCTTTTATGACCTAAAAATGATGGTTTGAGGCTATTTTGTGTTAAGGGGTAGTCCACCCTTTTTGCTTCTTTGCTTGTAAAGCTTTTGTACATTTTTTCATCACTTTCAAACCAACTTTTTTGGGCCTTTTAAACATTGAATTTCATAGATTTTTCAATGGTAAAAACCTTATTTTGATGTCCACAATTGGAGGGGTTAGCCTTCCCTTCTTGTGTCTTGTTTGTATGCCTAGATAGCTTCACATGTTAGCATGTTTTTCTAGCTTAATTTAGCTTAAGTCCAGCATGTTTTTGCCTCTGAAATAACCTGTTTTGGCTCTGTTTTGGGCTGGTTAGTTCAGTTGAGGCTTGTATTGCATAGTTGTAGGGTTAATTCCTTCACTAGTTTGATGTTTTAATGCTTTAATCATCATTCTTTTGAGTTAATAGCATATTTTAGTGCCTTTATCACTCATTTTAGTACATACAATCTCTGCAACCTCCCTCATTTCTTCACTTTTTCATTTACTTTGAGGGTTGTTTCAACCTTAGGGTTGTTTAAGCTTGAGGTTGAGGCTCATGCTTAATGGTTTAATCCTCATTTGAGGGTTCATTACCAACGGCATGAAGCTTCCCTCATGCCTTGAACTACCCCTTGGTTGACACTTCTTTCGCTTTAGAAGACACTCACCAATAGACTAATTGAGTAATGAATGGTTTGGTAATTAAAATGAGTAAACAAAATTGGCAAGTAAAAGTGTGCAAGATAAGCATTCTTTATGTTGCATTGCATGTGTTCAAATTGGACGCTAATTTGAACACAAGGAAAATGAGACATTTCATACCCAAAAATGATAAAATGTGTCATTTTCCTAGGTCACCATTGCTCTTGATCATGCATGATAGGGTGGTGGTGGTCATTTTGGGTCTTGTTTTGCACTCATTAACTTGTACAAACTTGGTTCTTTGGCCATCATGCATGGAAAATTCTTCATTGATGGTTTGAGAGCCAAGAGTTTCACTCCTTTGAGCTTGTTTGATGATAAGGAGTGTAAACAGTACACATAAACCTGTGAGAATACACTGTTTTGCTCTATCTGCTCTCTGTTGCAGTAAAAGGAGGAGTTCATGTCATCAGAGGCCGACTGGCCACCAGTGGTAACCGACCGGCCACCATTGGTAGTCGACATGTCCCCTGTCGTCTACTAATGAAAATTGCACAGTGTGTTAGTAAGTTGAAGCAAAGGCATTATGGGAGTTAGCAGCACTGTTGGTATTCAAATGTGCAAACAGAGGCATTCAGTGGCAAGGCTGCGGCTTTTTCGGGTGAAGAAACCGAGCATGCATGCATCCCTCGCTTCCTGAGGCCATTTTATTTCTTTGTTTAGTTAATTAGTGGTAGCTAATTAATTAGTTTAATTGCTTTGTACTTAATTAGCTTAGAATAAGTTAGTTAATTCGTTTCAATTTTTATAATTAACTTAGCTTCATTAGCATAGCTAGTTAGTTAGCTTATTCATTCGGATCCTCCTTCGTGAGGGAATAATGTTGTAATAAGTGTGTGCGCGTGTGTGTATGTCTTCCAACCCCACGTCTTTCTTCCTTTTATTTAATCGTTTTTGATGGATAGATTAAGGATATTTTCAATTAGCATATCTTATGCTTGCATGTTTGCATCCATTCATTTGTCTTGCATGCACCGAGGGTCTGCGCATCATTCAAACTACATTATTGTTTCAATATCATCTTTGAATACGTGTTTTAATCGCATGGTGTTTAAGTCAATCATATGCCATATTAGTAGTCGAACCTATTAATTGCATTATTACGTGTGTTACATTAGACATCTTGTATAGTTAGGATCATGCATCTTTCTAACTAGTTTTTGTTTTGGCTTGGAGTACTCGGTAAGTCTTTATGCTTTAGCATACTTGCATGAGTGTGATTGCCATATTACCATGTCTCGCATGCTTTCCATGAGGCTATGTGCTTACTTGTTAAATTGCATGAATGCCTGTGGATGAAGGCTTGTTGTTTGAATTGAAACAATCAACAAATGTAAGTTTTAAGCCCGACAAATCATGTTTTAAGTCCACTATGTTTGGTGGCAAATCCGCATATTTAAGCCCACTTGAGGTGACAAATTCAAACAATTTTCGCAAACAAACATAAGTTGAATTGTTCCAAGTCTTGCAAACTAGTCTATACTTGTTTGTGTGCATCACATAGTAAAGCTAGTTTAATAACCGGAATAAGAACACACTATGTTTATAAAAGAACATATCATGATTAGTAGAGGCCGAACTTTGATCGAGCAAGCGGGGGTGCTCATTTCAAGACCTTCCCCTCTCGTACCCAAGTTCCCGAGCCGAGGCAACTTTGATGATGACGGACACGTGGCCTTTGGCACGAGTTAGGGTTTCCTAAATTTCTCCAAAAATAAAATATTTAGGTAACGACTCTGTATCTGGCAAAGCAGTCCAATTTTGGCATTATTTGATTTAAAATCGATTTTCTAAAAAGGTTTGCCAGATTTGAACTCTTTGGTTTTTATCAGTTTCATATTGCACTTGTGAGATTAGATTCAGAACCGCGAGAGTCCGAATTGTGAGGCCTTCTTTTCAAACCCTTTTCGAAAGGCGGGGTGTGGAAAAAGGCGAGTCGACAATTTCTGGCGACTCTGCTGGGGATTTAGAGAACTTGACTCGAACTCATGATATGACATTTTATTTACACTTATGTGTTTCTTTGCATTTGCATTTGCATTTGCATTGGTGCTCCTAAGTCATAGTGTTTTCTATCTGCTATTCCTGAGCAATTTGCTGGAGGCCTGCTTGGAAAAGCTTGCCAAAAGGCTAACCGATCGTGGGCTCTACCACAATGGGAACACAACCCTTGGATTTGGACTACCGCTGTACCGTTTGATCCTCCTTTCACTTCTCGGTGTTAGGTGTGAGAGGTTTATTAGGTAGTCTTGCTGAGGTATCCTTTTTGACCAATCGACCTAGTTGCATATCGGAAACCATGGAGACTGTTCCAAACTAGGACAAGTTGCTTACACAAATGCAGGATTGTGTGAAGCCACTTGTTGTGCATAGTGAAACCCTAGCTCCTGACGAAACTAGGACAGGGTAACCTTATCCCCCTCATAGGGGTGTTTTGGTTCTTACTTAACTAGTATGTGCTTTATAGTGAAACTGTACAGGGATTTGCACATCAGTTGCCAAGTTGGTATCTGTTCTGGGGCAGAATTCAGTAGAGAGCACAGTCATTCAGCTATGCTCATATCTGTTCTAGTGAAACCAGGCTGAGGTGCTGTCTGTTTTCCCTTTTGCTAGGTAGTTCTGGAACCATAGCTTCAGAAGGCTCCAATATCCCTCGGGTACATTGGACTTGTGTTGATAGACTTTGTCAGGTTGGAGATTTAGTTTAAGGGCAACTAGTGTTTTCTTCGCTGGTGGCAAGGCAAAGAAAGGCCAGACAAGGCTCACAAGTTCTACTGTTCTGGCATTTATCAGCAAGGTCACCTCTATTCGGAGCACAACCGTCTACCCCTATCATGGCTCAGTCTCTGACGAATCTAGAGGATATACTGATCCGTCTTCAACAATCAGTAGATTCATTGCAACAAGATATGGTTAGGCAAGCCGAGATATTGCAGAATATGATATTCAACTTTAAGGACCTCCATGACATTGGGGTTCAAATCAAGGATGCCATCAGACAAGGGCTCATTATGGAAGGTAATGAGCTTATGAGGAAGAATGTTGTTTGCAAAATCCGATGTTGCTATCAGTGGTAGTGCAGTTATGAAATGCTCAGAAGAAGTAAACACTGCCACCATGCCTATCAAAAACCTTCCTCTCGATAATAGCCAAAGACCAACCACTTCAACTTGGCCCCAAGCCCAAACTTTCCATCCTCTTTTTTATGAGTCTCTCTCAAGCTTTGAAAATGCTGCGAGAAAAAGGGTGCCTAGAGCTCTTAGAACCCCGACCCCCCCTCCCCAAAATCCTTTTCCACCAAGATATGACCCAGCTAAATATTGTGCCTATCATCAACAACATAGTCAGGATACGAATCGTTGCATCCGCCTCCGTCATAAGATTCAGGATCTTATTGACGAAGGGACCATAGCTCCACCAAAAGGGCCTCGGGCTAGTACTAACCCGTCACCTCCACATCTCAATATAATCCATACACTACCATCCACCTACAACCCCAGCATATACATCACCCCAGCTTATTTACCCAAGCTTGAGGTGTTCATTCCAGAAAGCACGGACTTGTGCATGACGGATGCATTCGAACCCCAATCATCTCAAACCTATGAACCCACTACTTCTGAGCTAATGAGCATGATTGAAGATCTTCAGGGAACAGTGGCAGATTTAGCCTTTGGGGTTTTGGCTCTATCATCGACCACATCACATGCCAAAAATTTCACGTCAAAAGGCTCCCCAATCTTGGGACAAGCTGCATTGGAAGAAGGCCAATCCCTTGCAAAATTGAGGCAAATGGCAAGAACAAGGTTGGGGCAGGCATTGGTCCCCATGAACACCTTCTGTGGGATGTTGAGGCTTTGAAAGCTGAAGGACTAAACAAACAATAAGTGCTCACAGTTGTTGCTAAGATTGTGGATGACACTTTTGCCACTCAGGATGAAAGCATTCCAAATCAAGGGGTAAGCCAGGAAAAGGGATGCCGTATTAGAAATGCCCCTTTCAGCTCCAATCCTACACTCAGAAGAGATCATCAAACCCAGTTAGCACCTGCCAATCCCTTTGCTGGTACATCCAACACAACTTCACAAACCTCAAGCCATTAAGCCCGAGGCTAGAGGGTTTTCACCCCGCTTTACATGACCTTATCCAAGGCTCTCTAAATCATCATAGGACAAGGCCATCTCAAACCCCTTGACCCTCGACCTCTCCCGGATCCCCTTCTGACCAAGCACAATGTTGCCAAGTACTGTGCTTTCTATCAACAAATCGGCCATGACACTGACAGTTATTTTCGTCTTCGCCATGAAATACAAGATCTGATTGACAACGAGGTCATCGTCGCACCAGGTCCTGCAAAGTCTATTGGTACTGGATCGATGAACTTGAGGGATAATGTGACTATTTGATCAGGGGGATAAACCACATGCTGATGGCGCTCATTTTATCCTAGATATGGCGGATGGCATGCACTGTTTTGGACAATTTGCGAATGCTGTTTACTTTACTTTCTGACTTGGGTATTGGATCAGCCTTGTTGTGTTGTTTTGAGTCAGTCTTGTTGTATCAAGTCAGTCTTGTTGTGTTAGAGTCAAGTGATTTCGGGGGTGTTACCTCGGGCATCACTTTCTTGTTTTGTGTTTGTCTTTTACACCCTTTCTTTTGCGTCTGTTTCTATCATTGACCCAGTTGTGTCAAAAGATCTGAATGAAACGACAGTGATTTTTACCTACTTTTCTATGCTTTGAAATCATTGTATTGACCTAAGTTTTTCAAAACTTTTCGAACACTATGATGAAAACAAAGAGGAAGAAATTCCTCGAGATTTGCAAAAATTTGATCAATTGAGAGAAAGAGAGGCATGCTAAGCCCTTAATGAATGAGATCATGTTTGTTAATGTGAGCACTGAGAAGGATCCTGGCTTGATCCAGATTGGTTCTACATTGTCTTCCGAGGAGCTTGAGCAATTAGTCGCTTTATTAAAAGATTTCAAAAAATATTTTGCGTGGTCCTGCGAAGACATGCATTGAATTGATTTTGAGATTGTGCAGCATAGGATTACTCCCGGCCTCGAGACTCGACCCCTTTTGCTTTCAAACCTTGAACTTTAATTCAAAATGTTCAATGATCAACCAAAACATAAGGCTTGTATGGCCGGATCAAAAGCAACCCTTGAACTAGGGGCAATAAAGTAGGATCAAGAAGGTCAGATGTCATCAAAGGAAGCTTGCAAAGTTAGATCAGAAGTAACCCTTGAACTAGGGGAAAAAATGTCAGATATGCTCAAAGATTTGGAAGATGGGTCATTCCGCAAATCAATGGAGATCGGCAAGAAAGCCAAATTCCAGATTCTGAAAGAAGAAAATTTATTGCTGAAAGGACAATCGAGTTCCTATCTACAACACTAGGGGCAAATTCAGACCCAATTGGATAGGCTCCTACATCATCAGCGAATAACAACCATTCTTTTGGATTTAGATGACTTCGAGATCCTATGGCCAATCAACATGGACAAGTTAAACTTTTCTATCCTTGAGAGGCTCGTTGGGCTGAAAACCCGGAAGGGCGACCCAGGCAAAAGTTAGAGCAAATAAAAAAGAAAAAAGAAGAAAAGAATGAAAATGAAAAAAATGAAAAGAAAAAGAAAAGATGAAAAGAAAAAGAAAAGAAGAAAAGAAAAATAGAGTTCGCAAGGTTGAAAACCCAAAAGGACAGCTTTGGCAAAAGTTAGAGCGCAAAAGGAGAGTGTCAACACCCGAGTGAACCTCAAACTCGGAACTACGTCAGGCTTGATTCCCATCTTTGGGATACATAGGCAACTTCATCATGAAGTTCGGCCCCAATCATTTTTAGCCTGCTTGGCTCATCCATGTTGATTGGCTTATCCTTATTCAAACTCGGCTATCTTATCCATATGCAAATTGGCTCGTCTTCGTTCAAATTCGATTGTCCCATTCCATTAGAAAGATTCAGCTTCAAGACAATTCAAGTTCAAATCTAAGGTTGTGCATCTTGAGAATAGATTCCGTGTTGGTCGAGCAGTGGCCATTTGCAAAAATAGTTTTTGAGAATTTTTAATGAGGTTGATTAATTCTCTCGAAAATTATTCCATTTTTTCAAAACTAGACCATTTCTTGGACCCAAAAAAAGGAAAACTTTCAATGCACGCAACCTGACTTTCATGATTTCAAAGCAGAAAGTCGAACAAGCATGTTAATCTAACCCTCATGTTAGTCAAAATTGTTTTAACAGAAAGCAAAAACAAAAAATGGTCAAAATGATGAACTAGGGGCACCGTTGAGTCAGGTTTTCTGCCATTTTCCCGTTGTCAACATACGTGCCAGAAAAGGCATCACACTTGCCGGAAAGGGCACCATATTCGCCAGAAAGGGCATAACTGAAGCTAATAGCAAAGGTCTGAAAGCTCTCACATCCTTCAAGCAGTGAGGTATCAAGCTAAGTGTGAAGCACGAACTGGAAATAGCGTGGGATGTTCGGTTCCTTCATCCGGATGATCACACCCAAATTGGCATCTGACCCGGAATTGGGACATAGAAAATGCAATGTGTGAGACCAATCAATTGTATACCTAGCTGGTGGGACATGTTGTAACTCACCTTGATCAAGCTAAGCCAGGGGCGTCGTCAACTGATGTGAGTTGCAGATTTGCCCCAGTCGCACCACAACCCCTCTGTGGGAAAGTTCACAAGTTCTGAGCGAAAGAAGGAGAATCTAGCAGAATGCTAGGGGCAAGATCCCACAACTTCCTGTTTATCCTTCAACCACCCAGGGGACGGATAAAAAATAAGAGAGATTGAAGAATAGAGAGATGTGCGCTGAGAGAAAAAGTGAGGAAAGAGCTTTTTCAAAAAAATAGAGATTGAGTGCCAGAGTGATGTGAGACTCACAAATGAGAAAGGGTGGGAAACAATATCCGGAGAAACACGCTCCTCGTGAATCGAGAGGTCTCCCACCGATGGATAGTAGAGTATCTGAGTGTTGTGTGTGTGTTTTTGTTTGTCTCGATTCTTGCTTTGAGTCGTTTCGAGTGTCAGTAGATGTGTTTAGGTTGTTTTACCTTCATTTTCTCTTTGTTGAGTCGTGATGTACTGTGGTCAGTCGTAGGCTCAATACCCGATCAAGAACTCAAATTTAATTTTGAAAATAAATCGTTTTGTGTTCAAAGTGTTGTGCCATTCTCAACATGATCTGCAAAACAGGACTCTTTCTTTCATAAACTGCAGGGTTCAACCTCGATCAAGAGAGAACAATCGAACCAGGACCTATCTGAAGCTACATAGGTTCCGGATTGCAAAGCAAAAGAAAAGAGGGAAAATTGGAACATCTGAGTGTATTTCAACTTTAGCAAATTCCAAGTCTGCATTCCAGATGCACCTTCGCCAGGCCTCGCCATTGCTCTAGAATATGAGTGTGCCTCGACCCCGAGTTCAAGCCCGCTTCAAGTCAGACTGGCAATTAAAGTAGCATGCAGATGTTACCTCTCGCCAATATAAACAGGACGTATCCTTTTTGAGTTAAGCATGTTGCAAAGTCTTTCGAGAGGTAAATCGGAGGCACCAAAGTACATATTTGATGCCCTTTTATTGCATAGAATGTGCACTTTCATATACACTTATGTTGCATGCGTGCCTCACATCTTTATGATTCATGCATAGAATATGCTTGCTTTCAATTCCGCATAGAATATGTTTATGTTTCATGCGTAGAACATGCTTTCAATGAACATCCTGCATCGGTTATTTATCTTGCATGGAACATGCATTGTCAATGTGTTACATTGTGAACCAATAATCTCACTTCTGTGCATCTATCGCACAATAATCTTACTCAGTACATTTATCACACAATCACTCACTCTGCTCGCACTATTTTGTGCATTTGCTTTGCTCACACTATTTTGTGCATTTTTTTTGTTCGCACTATTTTGTGCAATTTACATTCACGCTTTCTTGCGCATTGCACTTTCTTGTGCAATTTACACTCACGCTTTCTTGCACATCACACTATCTTGTGCATTTCATCACATGCTCTCATTTTGCATAGAAAATGCTCGTATCTTTTGCATAGAACATGCATCGTGCTATTTTGCGCACCTTACTTGCATTTGTTTGTGCATTGTATCGCGCTATTTTGCGCACCTTACCTGCACTTGTTAGTGCATTGCATCGCACTATTTTGCGCACCTTACCTGCACTTGTTTGTTCATTGCATCGCGCTATTTTGAGCACCTTACCTGCACTTGTTTGTGCATTGTATCGCACTATTTTGTGCATTTGTATTGTTCGCACTATTTTGTGCATTCACATTGAGTTCGCACTATCTTGTGCACCCGCATCGCACTGTTTTGTGCACCCTGTATCGCACTTTCTTGTGCACACTTGCATCGCAATGTCCTGTGCATTCACTTTCATTCGCACTGTCTTATGCACTTTCACTTGTATTGTCTTGTACACCTGTATAGCACTATTTTGTGCATTCCTTTTGTATCGCACTGTCTTATGCATTTCACTTTGTGTCGCACTATGTTGTGCATTGCATCGCACTATCTTGTGCATTTCACCCTACGTTGCACTATTTTGTGCACTTACACTCGCACTATCTTGTGCACCTTGTATTTTTGTATCACTCGCACTCTCTTGTGCACTCTCGGTATAGGATACCTTAAATCCTGCATCTTGATTCGCACTCTCTTGTTCATCGCACTGTATTGTGCACTCCCTAGTCTAGGAGACCTTAAATCCTCTAAAGGTGCAAATCCTTTGGTGTTTGTCTTGCCCGAACGACTTTCGGTGGTTTGGTATAGCCACCTGCCTGTGTTTGCGATGAGTTCCTAAGAGATCAACTGAGATGGTGGAAACTAGAGTTCGAATGGCCGATGCCTAGAATGCAAAGGTTCAGGATTTCCAAGACTAAAGTTTGGTTTAAATACCTAGGGGTGTATCCTCGGCTTGAAATTTGTCTGGCAACCCCATAGGTTGAGGTAGCATGTATGTGTCTCAATTTTGGATACTGAACCAACCTAGTCTATCACCCTGTTGGAGAATAGGGAAAGTTGCGAACATAGCCAAGGAGAATAGTACCTGTGGTTTGGAAGCACAAGATGCAGAAAAAGAAGATCCCCATCAGCATGAGGTGAGTCATCGCCAATTGCCTCTGTAAGGTATTTTCTAAAGCATCACTTCCTCGCTACATCATCATCACATTTATTATCTATGACTTCTATTGCATTGCATATAGAATTTATGGCATGTATTTACTGCATTATCTGTTTTAGCATATTGTCCTTTCCATGTTAAGCTTGGTTTGGCATGTGCACATACCTTTTCACGTTGAAGCATAGCTCTACATGTGTATGCGCCTATTCCACTAAGAGAATTGTGGTCTGAGGGTTTTGGCACCTTTTCTGTGTTAGACGCGCTCTGTCTTGTGTCCATACCTTTTCTAGGCAAGATGTGGTTCGGCCTGCACCTTATTCACCACATCCATTGCATCGTATTTTGTTTTGTTGCATTCAGCATTTAGGATCACGATCTTTCCTCAGCAGATTATTCATCACTTATATCATACCATCCAATTACTCGTACTCTTTCTCTTTCTACAAAAAACATAATTTTGCATGTGCATGCACCTACTCTGCAAGAATTGTGGTTAGAGCGCTCCGGCACCTTTTCTATATGAAACGTAGTTTGATTTGCATTTCCATCCCTTTATGGTATTCGTGTGGTTTTGCACTACTTGTGGTTTGATTATTTCATTACATTGTTTTGTTCCATTGTGTATTATTTGCATCTTGCCCTTGAACTACGCTAGTTTGATTTCTTGCACAGGGATACGTAGGCAGCCGCGGGTGGAACCATTTGTTTCTGCATCTGCATTTTGTTTGTTTGCCCAAGTCTTACGGCCTTGTCAAAATGGGTCGTCTTCGGGCTTTGACATTCACTCACGTCATTTCATGACTTCGAGCTCTATCAAAGACGGGCAACTGTAGACACCCCATTTTTGACTACCCTTAAGACTTGGGTGCTTCAAGTTGATTACTCAAGGACGACGGCTATGTTGTGCAAAGGTTCGATTTCTTCAGCAAGAGGAGCCCCAAATCCCAACCTCACACCCCTTTTTTGGACCAAAACTATGTTGACCAAAATGATTTTAGACCTTAAAACCCTCTCTTTCAAAATATTTTTGAAAAAAGTTTCTACGATGTTCCGAGGCTCGCATTTCGTTAAATGTTGCACTTTTCGGTAAATCGAGCAAGGAAAAAGTGGAAATAAATGAAAGAGAGGTGAACTCTTTCAAAAAATATTTCAAAACACCTTATTTAGAGGTTTGGAGTTAAAAAAAAAAAATTGGAGGAGAGGGAAGAAGACTAGTTGAGGAGCAGTTAGGCATGAATCCGGTTAGGACCGAAACTGAGCAGCCTTCACTAAAAGAGGCATATCTTTTTTCACACTTGGAATGTTGATGTGAGGCTGCCACCGTTGGAAAGAAGACTTCTGGAGCTTAAATTTAGACTCAAGAATGACCTGTAAAGGAGTCCAGATGAAGGAGATATGCCCATTTAAAGTTGGGCCTGGAGAGCAGATTTTTCTGACCAGCCACTGGTGGAGTGTGTCAGCCATGAATGGAGTTTGACTGCCATGTGTCAGCCAAAAGTGAGTTTTTTCAGCCACCAGTGGTGGCTGGTCAGCGACCAGTGATGGGCGACCGGCCAATGGTGCAAAAATCAGATATTTTGCAGATATTTTCCCTCCAGCTGTCCATTTTGAGATATTTTCGACCTAAAGCAACCACTACAAGAAATTGCACTTTTGGCGACTAAATTTTTAGTCGCCAAAAGTCATATTTTTAGTCGCCAAAAGGTTTTCCTGACTAAATAGTTTGGTCGCCAACTTGGTTGCGGAAAGACAATTAGCAAAGGTATTGGCGACAAAAAAAATTTTAGTCGCCGAAAGTCCTAAATTGGTGACTAAACAAGTAGTCGCCAAAAGTAAAGGTATTGGTGACAAAAAAAATTTAGTCGTTGATAGGCTAAATTGGCGACCAATCTTTTAGTCGCCAAAAGCTTTCAAAAAAAAATTACATCGCATTTTCAGCGACAAACATTTAGTCGCCAAAACTAAATTTATTTTCCACGACTAATTTATTTAGTAGCCAAAAAGATTTTTTGTTCATCTTATGTTTTTTAGCTACTAAATGTTTAGTCGCCTAAAGTGTAATTTTTTTTAGCTACTAAAAATTTAGTCACCTAAAGTCTATTTTTTATTTGGCTACTAAAATTTTAGTCGCCAAAAGTTTTTTTCTTCATTTTTTTTTAGCTACTTACTATTTAGTTACTAAAAATATTTACTGCCTTTATGGCTACCAATTATTTAGTGGCCAAAAACACAATATTACATTTTTTTTAATTTGTCCATAACCTGTATGTATTCCGTGCAACCTATACCATATATATAAACAAAACAATACATATATTATCAATCATTTCAGAATTTGCACCCATTTCACTTCCAACCATCCAAAAAGGAACTATTGGAAGAATTATAAACTATAATAATAAGTTGGAACATGAAATTTGGGCTATTACATCATTGAGTAGCAAGTCACACGGCTCAAACATATGGATCGCATCTCCCATCCTAGGCCTATTTTCGACATCCGGATCAACACATCTAAGAGCAATCAAAATGATTTGTTTAAGTTCCTTCAATGCAATCATCTCAGGCATCTTAGGATCTGCAAGATGATCAAAGTTTTGCTTGGCAACCATAGACTTTAACCAGTCTATCAAGTATACCTGTAATTGGAGATTCATTTTGCACTGCATTAGTATATAATTATAAAGTAGAGATAGAAAATGAAGCATTTTAAAGACTAGCAACCTCTGCTTCAATTTCGGTTGAGTACTCTAGAGGGGTCTTCCCAGTTTTAATCTCCATGAGAAGTATACCAAAGCTATAAACATCACTTTTCTCATTGAAAACACCAACGGAAGCATATTAAGATCTATTGACCTTATTACTATATTAAGATTCAAAATCCAAATCACGTATTAAGATCTATATCCAAAGACCCCAGTTACATGCACATCTTGGAAGGTGTAGGGGGAAAAGAAGTAGCAGAAGACAATAGGCAGGATAATAAACACAGATGAAGCACCAAAAAATGGACTTGTTCAAAAGATTTCCATGTCTTAATTCTCATATAAAGAGGGAGGGGGGGGGGGGAAGCCCAAAAATTGATGGATTCAATCCCTGGGCAGAATTTTGTGCTGTCTTCAGTTAGTTACAAACATCATCCTAGTCCAGCTAATACAAGTATACAATCATGATAGAATGCAGAGCCTCACATCATTGATTTTAGTAAGCTCAGAAGTAAAACAACCTTCTTGTCCAACTGAATTCAGACCAATATGACCACTAAAATGTCTAATTGCCCATCAAATGGAGAAATAAGGTCTTTCAACATTCCTCATCATTTGCAAAGTTGAAGATTTATTGAACTTAAAGAATAAGTTGTGTAAAGAACTATGTACAGCAAAGCATAATGTGGTGTAAGTTTATACATCCCAATTAATAGTAATTAATAAAGTAGCATAAAGAACTGTCGCATTGTTGTCTTGAGTATTCATTTTTAAGGGACTTGTATGCTCAATTACATACTCTAACTGCTTCAAGCCCACCTTTTATTAGTCTATTTTGTAACTAATCAAGTCCTTCCACATAAAAACAAATGACTAGGTGAAATAACAATGAGTTTGATACTTGAAAATTTTATATTCTGGGATTAATTGGTAGTGCTTGAAACATTATTTATTCACAGATTTGTTAATAATGGTAAAGACAGTCATTTATCAATGAAATTTTGAATACACTCCAGTTGTGTAGGTGGCCTGGCCTTCTACAGTCTAGGCCTCAGGAATTGAACATTTTGTCAATCTTACACTCATCCTGGCTCTCTACTCCACTTGTACTCATCACAAGCATCAAGACACAATATTCGACTAGATTACACCAGCCAAAGAATCATAAACTTCCAATCATTAGCCCAGGAACTGAAAACGTTAGAAATTATAATGCATTTATTAAAGATGCAAAGTATAAAAAAGTGTGATATTTGTTGTACTAGTAATATACGTCAAACCTTCCCATACTAAAAACAATCAAAACCTCATGGGTCATATGCATAATCCTTCTAGTATTGCCATTCACCACATTGTACACAATTGCAGCTAGCAAAAGCCAGTGCAAGAAGCCATGCATGTGATTTAATTTTATAGTTACAAATGTCCATGAAGTTAGTTTTTAAAATTCCTAAAGTTTTGCTTTTTGGTAAGAATAATCACAGATTTTCTTTGAGCTTACAACAATGTGGACCAAATTTAAAGCAAAATCTCGTATTTTAAGAATAACTAATGCACACTATAATAATAGTAAGCACGCATTTTTTGGGGGGGAAACCAAGCAAAAATGTAAACGACAGTAACAAATGTCACATTAGAAAACAGATCAAACATTCAAACAGAAAAACCACTTACTCTACTCAATAATTATAAGATAACACCATCCTAAATAAAGACAAATACTGGTGTTTGAAATTAACACCATCCTAAACTCTTTGTAACTGCTTCAAGCCCAAATTCCCTTGTTTTCAAATTTTAGAACTTGAGTTGAAACAATTTAAACCACATATTTGTTTCATGAGCCAAGCCCATTGGTCTCTTAATTCCATATGATATCCTCAAAGTTCAATGAAAATAAAAACAGGTGAACAATGAAAATCAAAACAAAAATGATTTTTTAATAAGTAAACCACAATCTATAAATCGATGGGGAAATTTCTAGTATTTCATATTCCTTTAAAAAATATTTGAAGGATACAAATAAAATTTTAAAAAAATAATAAAAAATAGAAGAAAGTGGCAAATTTTCAGAGAAAGAAAGAGATGGGCCATGGATTGGTTCATAAACCATCAACATCCATTTTATTCTTTTAAGCCATATTATTTACTCAAAAAATATAGTTAAATTAAACTTGTGTTTATTACTTTTAATCTATTGACCTCCATGTACTTCACTGAATTTTATAAACTTCATTTGACTAGTCAGTCAATTTCATTAACAAGTCCTTTTCAGATTCCTTATTACTATATGGGGATTAAACTCATCATTTTCTGTCAAGGACCAAAAAGAAAAGGCTAAATATTGTTATTGTTTGTTGCCTATTCAAGAAAATCCAAGTATGTGGTTATGTGCTTTGTTTAGTGATCAATTGTATTATTAGAATTATTTAACTTTGACTTTGTCCTCCATCCCAAATAGGGGATGGGTCCAAAAAGGTGTTTTACACTAAGTAGTTCCTAAGAGACATTTTATCAAACAGTTCGAAGGCAAGAAAAAAATCCAAAACCTAAATTCAATAGGCCATAATATAACATCTCTCTAAAAATCCAAAACCTAAATTCACCATTTCTTTTCAATGAAGAGCTTGACAAGTGTAGATTTCCAAAAATCCAATACATACATAGACAATTTGAAAGAGAGAGAGAGAGAGAGAGAGAGAGATAGGTTACTGACTGAATAAGATCTTGGAGCTGTTGAGCGCGAGAGCGAGGGTTAATGCCCTTACGGAGGACATTGTCGTGTATATGATGTTTTGGGCTTGATCTAATCCTTCACCCATCTTACATCCTCTGCTGTCAGGGAGATCATTTCTTCTCCAGACACGATGGCTCCAGCGATGGTTAAGGTCGCGGGAGAGGGGCAAGAACAAGAAGGAGGAGGAGGAGGAAGAGGAGACGAAGAAAGAGACGACAAAGAAGAAGGTTGCGGCCATAGCAGCAGCAACCGAGAGCACCAGAATAGGCACCAGAGAGGGAGACAAACGCGAGAGAGAGAGGCGCTGGTTTGTTTGGTTTGGAAACCAAATATATATATATATATATTACACCATTAGCGACTAAAACTTGTAGTCGCCAATTAATTTATTTTATTTAACCCTCTAGAATTTGAAAGGTTTTCCCTCCAAATATTTTAGCCTTTTGGCGACTAAATTTTTTTTTTGTCGCTGAAAACATGTTTTTGGCGAACAAACTTTTGGTCGTCAAAAATAAAAAATAATTTTTTATTTTCCACTCAGCGACTAAATGATTTTAGTAGCCAAAACTCAATATATGGCGACTAAAATATTTTTTTGTCGCTGAAAATCTGTTTTAGGCGACCAAAAGTTTGGTCGCCAAAGATTAAAAAAAAAATTATTTTACATTCAGCAACTAAATCATTTTTAGTAGCCAAAACTTAATATATGGCGACTAAAATAATTTTTTTGTCGCCAATTCTCATATTTTTAGAGACTAAACTTTTTTTAGTCGTCAATAATTAATATTCCCCGACTAAAAAAATTAGTAGCTAAATATTGTACTTTTGGTGACTAAAAAAAATTTTGGTCGCCAATTTCATAACTTTTGGCGACTAAATATTTTTTAGTCGCCAATTTTGGTCACCAAAGATGTATTTTGTTGTGGTGAACATTTTTCTATATATAGAGGACATTCTCTATTGTTTTCAAGGTTGGAAAAATTTTGGGAGCCTCTCTCTCTACAATTTTCTCTCTCTAGATCTCTCTCTCTCTTGAACTTTTGTGCATACAAGTAGAGATATACTCCTAGTTTGCCTATAAACCCTTAACCAAAGTTGCTTATCTTTGGGCTGAGGTTACTTGAGACCCTCTTTGAGCTCTAAAAGGTGTTTGTGGCTTAGATTGTTGCCTATTTTGTGCTTTGGCTCCAAGAGGAATAACACTTGTTCTTTGAGCTTGTTTTGCCCACTTGTTTTGCCATCTTTTCAAATTGTTTTTGGGATAGTTTTCAACTGTAAAAACCTCTACTTTTATGATCTAAAAATGGTGGTTTGAGGCTATTTTGTGTTAAGGGGTAGTCCATCCTTCTTACTTCTTTGCTTGTAAAGTTTTTGTACCTTTTTTCATCACTTTCAAACCAACTTTTTTAGGCCTTTTAACCACTGAATTTCAGAGATTTTTCAGTGGTAAAAACCTTGTTTTGAAGTTCAAAATTGGAGGGGTTAGCCTCCCCTCCTTGTGTCTGTTTGCATGCCTAGATAGCTTCACATGTTAGCTTCACATGTTAGCTTCACATGTTAGCATGTTTTTCTAGCTTAATTTAGCTTAAGTCCAGCATGCTTTTGCCTCTGAAATAACCTGTTATGGCTCTATTTTGGGCTGGTTAGTTTAGTTAAGGCTTGTATTGCATAGTTATAGTGTTAATTCCTTCACTAGCTTGATGTTTTAATGCTTTAATCATCATTCTTTTGAGTTAATAGCATGTTTTAGTGCTTTTATCACTCATTTCAGCACATACAATCTCTGCAACCTCCCTCATTTCTTTACTTTTTCATTTACTTTGAGGGTTGTTTCAACCTTAGGGTTGTTTAAGCTTGAGGTTGAGGCTCATGCTTAATGGTTTAATCATCCTTTAAGGGTTCATTACCAACGGCTTGAAGCTTCCCTCATGCCTTGAACTACCCCTTGGTTGACACTTCTTTCGCTTTAGAAGACACTCACCAATGGACTAATTGACCAATGAATGGTTTAGTAATTAAAATGAGTAAACAAAATTAGCAAGTAAAAGTGTGCAAGATAAGCATTCTTTGTGTTCAAATTAGACGTTAATTTGAACACAAGGCAAATGGGACATTTCATACCCAAAAGTGATGAAATGTGTCATTTTCCTAGGTCACCATTGCCCTTGATCATGCATGATAGGGTGGTGGTAGTCATTTTGGGTCTTGTTTTGCACTCATTAACTTGTACAAACTTGGTTCTTTGGCCATCATGCATGGAAATTGCTTGATTGATGGTTTGAGAGCCAAGAGTTTCACTCCTTTGAGCTTGTTTGATGATAAGGAGTGTAAACAGTACACACAAACCTGTGAGAATACACTATTTTGCTCTGCCTGCTCTCTGTTGCAGCAAAAGAAGCAGTTCATGTCATCAGTGGCCGACCGGCCACCACCAGTAATCGACCGGCCACCATTGGTAGCCGACATGTCCCCTGTCGTCCACTAATAAAAATTACACAGTGTGTTGGTAAGTTGAAGCAGAGGCATTCTGGGAGTTAGCAGCACTGTTGGTGTTCAAATGTACAAACAAAGGCATTCAATGGCAAGGCGGTGGCTTTTTCAGGTGGAGAAACCGAGCATGCATGCATCCCTCCCTTCCCGAGGCCATTTAATTGCTTTGTTTAGTTAATTAGTGGTAGCTAATTAATTAGTTTAATTGCTTTGTACTTAGCTAATTACTTTGATTTGTAATAATTAATTAGCTTAGAATAAGTTAGTTAATTCGTTTCAATTGTTATAATTAGCTTAGCTTAATTAGCGTAGCTAGTTAGTTAGCTTATTCATTCGGACCCTTCTTCGTGAGGGCATAATGTTGTAATAAGTGTGTGTGCGTGTGTGTATGTCTTCCAACCCCACATCTTTCTCCCTTTTATTTAATCGCTTTTGATGGTTAGATTAGGAAAATTTTCAATTAGCATACCGTATGCTTGCATGTTTGCATCCATTCATTTGTCTTGCATATACCGTGGCTCGGCGCATCATTCAAAGTGAATTGTTATTTCAATATCTTCCTTGAATACGTGTTTTAATCGCATGTTGTTCAAGTCGATCATATGCCATATCAGTAGTCGAGCCTATTAATTGCATTATTACATGTGCTGCATTAGATATCTTGTATAGTTAGGATCATGCATCTTTCTAACTAGTTTTTGTTTTGGCTTGGAGTACTCGGTAAGTCTTTATGCTTTAGCATACTTGCATGAGTGTGATTTCCATACTACCATGTCTCGCATGCTTGCCATGAGGCTATGTGCTTACTTGCTAAACTGCATGAATGCCAGTGGATGAAGGCTTATTGTTTGAATTGGAACGATTCAACGAATGTAAGTTTTAAGCCCACTTTGTTATGGCAAATCATGTTTTAAGCCCACTATGTTTGATGGCAAATCCGCATCTTTAAGCCCACTTGAGGTGGCGAATTCAAACCATTTTCGTAAGCAAACATGAGTTGAATTGTTCCAAGTCTTGCAAACTAGTCTATACTTGCTTTTGTGCGTCACATAGTAAAGCTAGTTTAATAACCAGAATAAGAACACACTATGTTTATAAAAGAACATATCATGATTAGTAGAGGCCAATCTTTGATCGGACAAGCGGGGGTGCTCATTTCAGGACCTTCCCCTCTCGTACCCAAGTTTCCGAGCCGAGGCAACTTTGGTGATGACGGACACCTGGCCTTTGGCACGAGTCAGGGTTTCCTAAATTTCCCCAAAAAGAAAATATTTAGGTGGCGACTCTGTATCTGGCAAAGCAGTCCAATTTTGGCATTATTTGATTTAAAATCGATTTTCCAAAAAGGTTTGCCAGATTTGGACTCTTTGGTGTTTATCGGTTTTGCATTGCACTTGTAAGACTAGATTCAGAACCGGAGGAGTCCGAACTGTGAGTCCTTCTTTTCAAACCCTTTCTGGAAGGCGAGGCGCGGAAAAAAGGTGAGTCCACAATTATTTATTAAGTAAATAAATGAAACTGTGGAAAGATAAATAAAAATATTTTTTTATCCAATCTATTTCAATATTACAATCAAATAAGCATTAACATATATAAGATAATATTGATTTTTAATAATATCCTTTAAAAACCAAATAATTGATTGACTATTAAAATAAAAACAAACAAACAAATATTAAGAATTGAGTATTCAAATTTTAAATGATAAAAGTTATACTAGATAAAACAAAATCAGATAATTATCATTTTAATATATCCGATAAGTATTAGCTTCTTTATACATACATATATATATATATAATGTATCATCTTAATTTATGTCTCTCCACCTGAACATTCCATAGATATATCAACTCGAGAAAAAATAAAAATTGTAAAGTTTTCAAACTATGGTGTATCTCTCAACCAAAACTTTCTTCTTCACCTAAACTTAAAGCTTATATCATGTATACAATTAATCTATAACTCTGTTACATGCTTTCATTTATTGCAGTTAATATATTTACAATGATGCTCAATAAAATTCCATCAAAACATGTGATCTGTTTATTAATTTAGAGTAATTAAATTTAATGTATTTACGGTGGTGCTCAATCAAATGCTATTAGAGTATATGATTTGCTCAATAAAACTACGTTACAGTGTATGATTTGTTTATATGTGTAGAGTAATTTAATATTTTTGCAGTGGTATTATTTTCACATTTTCACATTTCATTTTTATTTTGCTTGGTCATTGAAGGTGCACTCAAAGAAAGAAATGTTATTCATATACTTTTAATGAAAAACTCTATTCATTCAAAAGAGTATTACAAGTATGTAAAATTAATTTGGAACTTTTAGTTTAGGGTTAAAATTTGGAATAGCTTGAATAATGAGTTTTGCAGAAATTGATATCTATATATTAATACTTAGAATTTGATCTAGAGTCAGTTCTTCACATTACAATTTGAAACATATATATTGAATAAAACTGTGACGGCCGGGTTCCTTTCCTTTCTCTTTCTTTCTTTGTTTGCTTCGTTCTCCATTTGCCTTCGTTGGATTTGAAATGTCCGGGATGGTTCCCTAGATTGGAGTTCAAGTGTTTTTCTGTTCGGTGTTGAATTCCGCTTGTTCCGGAGGATGCGCAGGTGAGTCTAGAGTGCCAGGAGTGAAGCAGAATATTTGGGTGGCTGGGCTTAGGCCGCACGTGCGAAGCTGGGCCGCTCGAGCGGTGAAGGCTTAGACCTAAAAAATTCGATTCTGCCTAGAGTGCACGAGCAGAGGAAATGGACTGCACGAGAGGTCAAGGTGGGGCGCTCGAGCGGTGGAGAAGGCCGCATGAGCGGCCAACTGGGCAGTCCGTGCCCTGTTTTCTTATAACATTTTGGTCCGAATATATCATCCATTATACACATTCCTCTCTCACTCTAAACCCTATTTCTCTCCCCCTTCTCTCTAGAAAACTTCTTTAAACTTCCAAACACTTTGATTTTGCAAATTCTTGGGTCAAGATCTTCATCTTCTCCCTCTAAATCTTGAAGATCAAGAACTAGGGCTTCACTTAGGTTGAGGAAATCAAAGCTCTCTCATCTATCTAAGCTAGGGTTTCTCTTCTCCATCTTCTCAAAGACTTTGACGTAGGGATTTCTTGAGTTATATATATAGTTTTGCTATTTGGGTGTTGATTTAAAAATGTTCTTGAAGTTTTGTGCTAAATCTTACATTTTGGTCCAAAATGTTGAGAGTCTTGAATATAGGTTTGAAATCTCTATCTTTTTACTACTTCTTGGGGGTTTCCCTCTATTGAACTCATGATGAATGATTATGATGGAGTTTCTCTTAGAAAATGATGAAATTTTGCTTTCAATGGAAACCCTAGAAATTGGGGCTTTTTGAAAAATAATGAAGATGCCTTGAAATTATTTATTTTCTTGTATCAATAGGAAGTATGAGAGTTAGTCTCACCAAATGTCTAACAAAATAGCAACTTCATGATATATATTTGTGTTGAAGACTAAGTCCCCTTTTAAAAATCCACTGATAATTGTATATTTGTGTAAAGTGGTATGATGGCAAGTTGTTAAGTGCCATATGTGATGTGAAAATGCTTAATCGTAGTGTAATGGAAAAATGAAATGAATGATGGCATGTTGGCCATATTGAAAGTTTGTGTTAGGTTTTTATTGTTGGCAACCCCGTTTGACAAAACTCCTTTGAGTTGTAATTTTATTCGCATTTTTGTTTTAGTAAGGCTAAGAGTTTATTAGATGCGAATCCAAACCCGAATCGAGCCATGCAGAGAAGTTTGTGATGTTAATGCTTTCAAGATTGCCACTTCGCTGATTATTACGGGGGTCGAGCTCGCGGCCGAAGCAAAATTCAAAATTGCATTCAAAATTGCATGTCAGCCATTGCTCGCTCGAGCCAAGGAATGCTCGCTCGAGCCAAGACTTTCTCGCTCGAGCCAAGGAATGCTCGCTCGAGCGAAGGACTGCGTCCATACAAAAACCTGAAAGCAGTGATTGGTCGCTCGAGCCAAGGATCCGTCGCTCGAGCGAAGGCACTAATAGAAATCACGAAATTTACTCTCCTCGCTCGAGCCAGGAAAGCCTCGCTCGAGCGAGCCTCAGAATCCGGATTTTTTTCAAAGAGTTGGTTTTCTTCTGAAACAGGATTTCTTTTGGTGTTCTACAAGAAGTTGGATTTCTTCCTTGGGAATTTTTTGGTTCTTTATAAGTAGTTGGTTTTCTCCCAAAACAAGACTACTGATTAATTATTCCTCCAGATCTTCTTTTTGGTTCTTAAAGGTTTATATCTGGGGATATTTTATTTTTCTTTGATGTCTTATTGAGTATTCAACTCATGATCTGAAAAGGCTACATCAAAGGTTTTGTTTGTTACACAAAAGAGAGAGTTGTTCTTCAGTTGTGGATTCTGAAGAATTCGAGCCTGAAGCTTCAGTTGTGAATTCTGGAGTGGCTCATCAAAGTTGTTCTTCAGTTGTGGATTCTGAAGAATTCGGTCTGAAGCTTCGGTGGTGGAATCCGGAGTGGCTCATCAGAAAGACAATTCCGTGGTGAAGATGGGGTTGGAAGAGGCACATAGAGGTTGGTTCAATTAGGCGTTGTGGATTCGCTAGATAATTGAGAGTGATACCTGTGTAATTCCTTTATATCTTCTTAGTGGATTGTTCTGGTGGCTGTGGCCCGTGGTTTTTTGATCACAATTGGAAGGTGTCCAATTGTGGTTTTTCCACGTAAAATCTTTGTGTCTCTTTCTCTTGATTGTTTGATTGGGATTGTTTTATTTTGCTTAAAATTGGTACATAATCACAAATCAACATCTAGGGGGTTTCTAGATTTTTTCAATTGGTATCAGAGCAGGTCGTTCTATTTTTTTTTTTTTTTAAAAAAATTCTTTTTGAACGCTCTATTTTTTTTTTTTTTAAAAAAAATTTCTTTTAGAACGAGATCTTGTTTGATTTGTGATAATGGATTCAATTCGTGAGGGAAATTCTATGGTTCGACCACCCCTACTTGACGGATCCAATTATTCTTTTTGGAAAGCTCGGATGAGATCTTTTTTAAAATCTATTGATGAAAAAGTTTGGCAATCCGTCATGAATGGGTGGACTGAACCAACAATTACTGTTGATGGAGTAACTTTCCCCAAACCAATTGATAAGTGGGACACAACTGATTACCAAAATAGTAGCTGGAATAGTAAAGCTATCAATTCTCTCTTTTGCTCTGTCACACCTGAAGAGTTTAGCCGTATTTGTAATTGTGAAGTCGCAAAAGAGGCTTGGGATATCTTACAAACTATTCATGAGGGCACTCCTTCTGTTAAACGCTCAAAACTTCAAAGGCTCACATCCAGTTTCGAAAACCTTTCAATGAAAGATAGTGAGACCTTTGATGAATTTTATGCGAAGTTGAGTGACATTGTAAATTCCAGCTTCAATTTAGGTGAAAAAATACCAGAATCCAAAGTTGTGGGAAAAATTTTGAGATCCTTGCCCGATCGGTTCCAACCAAAAGTTACGGCTATTGAGGAGGCTCAAGATGTTGACAACCTCAAGCTAGATCAGTTGGTTGGAAATCTTCAAACTTATGAGGCACATAGAAATTTCAAAAAGAAACAAAAAGATCTTGCTTTTAGTAGTGCTCATAAAGTGGTTGAGGATTCTGATGAGGATAGTGAGATAGATTCCAAGATTATGGCTGCTTTTGTTAAACAATTTAAAAAATCCTTTTTGAATAAAAATCCTAATCTTTTGGAATCTACTCATACTCATAAATCCAAAGGCAAAGATAAAGTCAAAATTAATTCTATAGCCAAGAAGGAGAAAGGAAAGATACAAGGGAACTCTGAAAGTGTCCAATGCTATGAATGCCAAGGATTTGGCCACTTTGCTTTAGAATGCCCCACTCGTTTGAGGAAGAAGAAAGCCCTCGCCATCACTTGGGATGATGAATCAGAATCTAATGGAGATGAAAGTGACAACGAAGATCTAAGTGAAGAGGGACATAAACAATTCCTTGCTTTCACGGCGGCTTCTGAAGCTGAAGGACAAACAGAGTCTTCGGAGAGGTCAGTTGAGAATACCTCTGATGATGAATCTTCGGAGAGTGATCATGAAGAGCTTGAGCAAGCCTATGAAAAGCTGTATAAGGAGTCTCTTAAGTTATTCAAATTGAATGACAAACTCACAAAGAAACTCAAAGCATGTGAATATGAGAATGTCAAACTTAAGGAGGAGATTTCCGAGGCTAGGATCAATGCCATTAAGATAGCTGATGATCAACAAGTTCTTTGTGCAAAACTGTTGACTTGTGAGACAGAGAGGAATGAGCTACAGGAAACCCATGCCATGTTTGAAGAAAAGATTGAATCTCTCGAGATGTCACAAGTTGCCTGGGAAGAACTAATGATCAAGAAAGAAGAAGAGCTCAAGTGTGCCATGGTTACCATTGGTCTTTGGAACAAAGGATCAAAGACTTTGGAGGATATCATTGGGTCTCAACAATTCTGTTCAGACAAGAGTGGCATTGGCTTTGGAGGTAAGAAAGAGCAAAAACAGAATGCTTCCACATCTCATGATACAAGAACTCAAGGAAAGGGAGGACCAAAGATTCAACAAGAGGAAAGACTTCTCAAACTCCCTAGAGTTGGTAAGGTAAAAGAAGAGAAGGTACACCCTGTTTTTATTTGTCATCATTGTGGTATGCATGGTCATATTCGCCCTTATTGTTATAAGTTGCATGGGAGAGTGTCTCAAAATGGTAGAAATTCGAATACTTTTTGGGTTAGTAGACAACCTTACATGTCCAGACGGAATACCAAGATTCATGAGGGTGTTCACAACACCACGGCATTTACCAAGACCGCTAGACCTAATTTTGTTAAAACCAAAAAGATTTGGGTGAGAAAACTTGACTTGTGTTAATGTGTTTACTCTTTTTAGTTTTTTTTGGGTCTCTGTTCTTTTTAATGAAAAAAAAAATGTGCATGTTTTTTTTTTTTTTGTCTTGCTTTGTTTAAAAAAAAGAAAAAGAAAAAAAACCAAAAAGATTTTCTTAGTATGGTTTTGCAAGCTTGAAATTTTTTGAGATGTCCTTGGTGCATATTGGAATTGATGAGAATATCCATTACATGTTAACATGTGTGTGCTTTCTCTAGTCATTACTCATTTTGGAGTGTGTGTTCTTTGATTAGTATGTCTCATTCTGTACACACTCTTGGATTAGCAAATATTGGAGTCTTTTGCCTTAGTGGTTATTTTTTCTATGGACTTCTGGCATGATATCTTTTGCTTTTCTAAAGGAATTGACCTATACTAGCATATCTTGGGTGATGTTGAGTCTCTTAACAGTTTGGTCGTGATGAATTAATGTTGAGGAATTGTTGTGGTGTGTCGAGGACACATGACTATTGTATGAAATGAGAAATTGTAATCATGCATTGGAGACGTATGGGTATCTTGTGGAAGAACATGGTAAGGAGGAAATGAAAATGTGATGTTGAATATTGTTGTAGACATGTTTTTTAATATAAAAGAATGCTATGAGTTAGTAGTTATTGCATCATATCCTCAATTGTTTTAATGTCATTATTACACATCATGACATGAGTTGGAAAAACATTCATTTTGGGAAAGATCATTGTAATGAAAACTAATGGAAATGTATATGGGGTAAATACGTTGGTAAGTCCGGATAGGGGGTGTAGATGAATTTGATAAGTTGGCCAGAGTGTCTAGGGTGAAAGACCCGAAAGCCGCGCGGATAGGTGTCGAGCCTTCCGGTTAATACCGGTAAAAATGACAGTTTTGTAGTACTCGTAGAGTCTACTTGCAGACACCAGCCTAGGGATCACCAGTGTCGTATTTACCACCCCTGTTGATTTAAATTTTGAAAGTTAAAATTAATGAGATTGCTAAATATTATTTAGAACATGGTGGATTTAAAATAGTGTATTGAATATTATTGAGAACATGATGATTTTGAAATGGTGCATTGAAATAAGATTTTCCTTCACTATTGGCACTTGCATGGCATTACATATGCATTTTTAACGTTAATGGAATTGGCATAACTGTATATACTTTGTGAGAAATCTCTACTGGGCTTTATGCTCACCCCTATGGGAATTGGTGCAGGTAAAGATGTGGTGACCCCGCCAAGCTAAGGGCGTGGAAAGGTTTGAAGAAGAGTAGTTTAACTCTTATTTTGTTATGACATTTTTTTTCAAGCCAAGGGCTAATGTGTTTGGGTCCGAGAGACCATTATGTGTAACCGAGCTATCGCCTTGGAACTTGTAAGCCCTTGAGGGCCTTATTTGTTGTGATTTAATGATTTCTTTTACATGCTATAGATTCATGTACTAGTTTGTAAATAAATGTATAATGGCATGTGTGAATACTTTAGTAAACATTTGGAGCTATGTAAATGATTTTGGTTAATATCTCGTTTTGGAAGTGGGTTGATGTAATAGTTATGTGGGATTATTTTCAGGGCGTGACAAAAACTATGAGTACTTTTTTTGAACATCAAAAATTAGCCCACCAAGTATGTAATTAAGGCCTCCTGTGCCTAAGATTTTTAAAGTAATTTTTTTAGTTTTTTTTAGTTAAAAAAAAACCATTTTGTAATTTTTCAAATATCAAAAAGCAAATAAATAAATAAATAAATTATTTCATAAAACAAGCTAAAAAGTGAAAATTTTAAAAAAATTTGAGTTTTGCCATTGCTTCTTCATCAAAGTGGATTATTATCTCGAGGGTTTCGTTGTGTGCAGTGAAGATCAAGTTTAGGCATCGTTGATTTTGGGGGTTTCATCTCATTTCTTTTTCAAAACTTGAGGTAGGGACTTTCTTGGAGTTATATATATATATATATTTGCAAGATCTATATGATTTCGAAATCATCTTTCGATAGCTTTGAAAATTGATTGTTGATTCAAGAAGTTGAGCGATTTTGAAAGTGGATTTGTCACTTGTTCTTTTAAAATGATCTTATGGGTTTGATCTTCGTTGATTGAAGAAAATGTAATTTTGGAAAGTTTTCTTTCAAAAGATTTGAGTTGTATAGTTTTTGCGAGAAACCTAGAAATTGGAGATTTTTAAAAGAGATTGAAAATCCATAAATGATATTGTTATATTTATTTTGTGTATCAAAATAAATGGATGTTTGGAAAATTTCTTATTTATATTTATATAAATGATGAATTTCATGGAATATGAGAATTGTTATTCATTTTGGAAATTATTGTTCAAAACGTTGAAATAGTCTTGAAATGACTTTGTTGAGGATACTTGAGAAGAGGGAATTTTGTTATTCCTTGGATGATGAATTGGAATAAATGATTTATATTCATCTTGTGAAATTGGCATATCAATTCATTTGATTACATTAAACTTTGAAAGTTGATTTGAAAACTTGCATCGAGAAAAGAATGTTGAGAAACAAGTTTTCATGGAATGGTTTTGGGGTAAATACGTTGGTAAGTCTTGATAGGTGGTGTAGATGATATTGAATAAGTTGGCCTGAGAGTCTGGGGTGAAAGACCGAAAACCCGCGCAGATAGGTGTCGAGCCTTCTGGTTAATACCGAAAAAAATGACAATTTGGTAGTAATTGTATAGTCTACTTGCAGACACCGACCTAGGGATTATCAAAGTTGTATTTACCACCCTTGAAATAAATTGTTAAGTTTTGAACAATTGAAATTGCATGACATCATTGAGCATGATGGTTTTCAAAAGATGAAAATGTGATTTATCTTCAAAAAGGGCATAGTATGGCATGTGCATTTCATCTCTTGAGACTTGTATAAAATGTATATACTTTGTTAAGAATTTCCTACTGGGCTTTATGCTCACCCTACAGGATTTTTGTGCAGGAAAAGATGTGGTGATCCCACCCAACTAGGGGCGTGGAAGTATGTGTGTTGAGAGTACAATGCTCTCATTTTGCATGACTCTGTTTTGTAAGCCAAGGGTTGTATGTGTGTGGGTTTGAATAACTGTTTTGTGTAACCAAGCTCAAGCCTTAGAAACTTGTAAACCCTTAGGGGTATTTATTTGTTTATTTACTTGTTGTTGGATTAATGTATTATTGCATGAAGAACTATTGTATCATGTAATGCAAGTGTGGAGAATTATTTCTGTTTTCCGTTAAGGAGCCATGATGGTTGTGTTATCATTTGGGCATAGGAAATTGGGAGTTACATTGTGCGTGTGATACATGCACTGTTGAGTTGGACGGAAATGTTAACAGTTGCAGTTTGGGCATCCGGATCCTCTAGAGTGATCCTGTGAAGTGATCCTCTAGAGCGATCCTTTATGGCGTAACATGTGTCCCACTAATGGAACCAGTGGTTGGGATGATTCCTTTTCAAAAAGACGACGTTTTGGTGAGCCAGACCCAAAAAATAATAATAATAATAATAATTTACAGAGTTTGCAGATCGAAGGAGGAAGAAGAAAATAGATTTGAGAGAAACTGTGTTTGAGAGAAAATGGGTGGATTTGCAAAGAAAATGGGTTTAAGAGATGAAGAAAAAAATGGAAGTTCATCCATGGCGATGAACTTCTTGAGAGACCAAACCCATTAACCCAACACAGCAAAAAAACTTTTCTTCTTCCATTTTCTTCTTCCTCAAATCCATTTTCTTCTAGTTTTCTTCCAGTTTCTCTCAAATCCATTTTCATCTTCCAGTTTTCTTCCATTTTCTTCCTCCTTCTCCTCCCTTTCAAATCCATTTTCTCCATCCTCCTCTTTCCTCTCGATCTACGAACTCTGCAAATTTATTTATTTTTTATTTTTTTGGGTTTGGCGCACCAAAACGACATCGTTTGGCGAGAAATCATCTCAGCCATTGGTTCCATTAATAGGACACATGTCGTGCCATAAAAAATCACTCTAGAGGATCACTTCACAAGATCACTCTAGAGGATCCAGACACACAGCTTTGTAGCAAGCACAAGGCAGTTTAGTGTGACGAAGTAAACATTAAGGGGGGCGCTGTGTTTTTTAACATAACTTCAGGGGATAAAATGCAATTTACTCTAAAATTTAATTCAAAAGTCTACTCTGGAGTTTCAACATTTTGTTAATTTGAATCCTAATTTTATTCTTCTTCATTTTGTTTTCTTTCTCCCCTCTCAAACCCTTTTTGCCCTATCAAGTCCTGAACTAAAGCCAAAACCTCTGGTCTCATGAGTTTTGGAACGGTGGATTTGTTAGATAAAATATATGATTTCCCATAAGTAAATCAATTAATGAAAATAAAAACTAATGTGAAAAAATTAAATCAATAATGACACAAGAATTTTACGTGGTTCTCTCAATGTGAGATACATCCACGGGATCAAAATCTTCGATTCCACTATCAACTAAAGAGTTTTCAAACGATTACAAACGAGACATGAATGGTTTTACAAACCACCCTTAGGTGAGTTCCAAATTATCACAAATAATCAAGAGGAAAGACCTCACCCAATAGATGAATAAAAGTCTTTGAAACAGAGTTGTAGAAGATCTAAAATAATAACCCAAATCAATTTTGAATAAGAAACAGCAGTAGCAATGAACCAAGCACAATTTCTACTACACCACCAAGCCAAATCCACCGAATCAAAACAGTAGCACTATGCTTGTCCACAATGATGATAACCCCACCGAAGATGCCCAGCACACACACACACAAAACAGATAGTATGAACATCTACTATTCACAGGAAAGAATGCCACGATATCATCCAGAACGTAGCACCAACACACATTATAAAAGCTCACTACACTCGGCCCACAATATAGAATCTCACAACACTCAAAATACTTATGCTCCAAGTACCTGCACAAAAAAAGAGGAGATAGTATGCAAGAATATTTCAAAAACACTCAATGTGGTCATTGACAAGTGGGTATGGATTTTTATTCTCCTCCCAAAACTCTTAACCAACAAATATTGGTTTCTCACACTTACAGTCTGCATATCAAGCTTATCCATGTACCTACAAAATGAGCAAACTTGAAATAAGTGTGGAGCTAGATCACTGCCAAATCCAACTGAGAACAACAACAAATTTGATTAAATCAGATCAACAAGTTAGCTTACAGAAATGATGTACACAGAATTTCTCCTTTAGAAGCTTAAAAACAGAGTGTAGTGACCTGTCTGCCTTCAGACACAATATACACAGAAATGATGTACACAAAATTTCTCCTTGAGAAAATTTTGTAACTAATTTTAACAAACATATCTTGTAGTGACCTGTTTGCCTTCAGACACAAAGTACTATCATATATCATTTGAAGGTTTGATGCCTCTACCCTAATCTAAGTTATATGCTTCACCTATAATGTTAACCAAAACTTTAAATTTTAAATTATGAAGCCTGTACCAGACTAGGGTTGGCACGAATTCCATTGTTGTCGTAGAAGATTAGGGAGGGAAAAAGTGAATGAACAAGCATTAGATGGCATTAGATAGAGAGTTTAGAACTTACCCACAACTGGTATTGTTTTGACACAGTAGCTGCACCCCAGAAGTTCACTCAGCAGCTGCATATCTCCTTTGCTTTATACACCAGTACCCATCAATTGCCCCATCATGCCTCACTTGCTACATCTATTGATCCTGCATTCTCAAGCTACAACCAGTTCATACTTCTATTTCCCATCGCTGACAACAATCACCAGCAAGTAGAATTAATACCTCATATGCCATTTTTGCAGAAAGCCTAGGCACAAGTTCTACGTCTTAGGGAGAAAGAACAGAATAGCAGTGAGCTATTAAACTAAAAGAACAAAACCACTTTTGAGTGTTCCACTAGTAGGTAAGCCATGGAGTGTAGTGAGCAATACGAAGCGTCCACTGGTCCTGAGGCAACTACTGATAGTAGGTTTCTTTAGATAAATTTGCAGGAAAACCAGGCCACCAATAGTTGACAACCGGAGCTATAAGTGTTGCTCCTGCCAAAGCCAAACTCTTCATTGTTTGTTTTGGATTAGGATCACTTTCCTCGTAACCAGGTCTGTCGATTGACACAATGTAAACCCTTAAACCTTCAGCAACATCCTGTTAAAATCAACCACGAATCAAGCAATACTACAAATAAATTAGATTAGAATGAAGATCCACAAAAAAAGGGAAACAACATAAGAAAAATAAATAGTATTATTATAGGAGATAATCTTGTGGCAACTATAGCATAATGTTTGCAAGAGTCGAAGCCATGGATATACACTATTTTATAATGGGCTTTATCTATTGGGACACCATATTCACTGTAGGACAAATGCCTTCTATCACTAAGTTTTATCCTAGTTGCTGTAACAGGAGGACCATCTGCAGAGCCACATTGTCATGACCCGAACCCACTCCTATGGATTAAGGTCATAACAGACCAGTAATCAAGAGATTACCTGCAGCCTCGAACCAAATAAAATATATTCCATCAGAGTTAAGGGGCCAAACAGAAGCAAACTTACAAATTGTCCATAGAGTCATGCTTACATGGCACATCAAATAACACATACCTGTATTCATTAATAACTCGCATCAAAAGGGAAAATAACACAAAGTTCTATATGCACAGGATCATTCAAAACTTAGTTAGCCAAACCAAAACTTATGTACAAAGGTGATTCAATGTTTTCGGCATCATATAATATAACGAAAGAACAAAAGGGCGAAGATGAGTCTCGTGCGTGAGATGTTTGGGCTGACTCTTCAAAACCTCGACCATTTCTCACATACTTCACTGAGGCTGAGTTTGGACATTTCTTGGCTCACCTACAAATACATGAATGAGAGTGAGCGAAAGCCCAGTGAATAATATCAAATAAAGAGAATACATAAATGAAGTTCGAAATAGATATACAAATATCAAACGGCCTTGGGCCCATTAAATATCGAACGGCCTCTGGCCTATTTCATTCATGTCAAACGGCCTCTGGCCCAATCATTTACATCCAACGGCCTTTGGCCCAATCGTCTATGTCAAACGGCTTTTGGCCCAATCATTCATGTCAGACGGCCTTTGGCCCACTTATTTGTATCCAACGGCCTGTGGCCCAATCAATCGTATCCAATGGCCTTTGGCCCAATCATTCATGTCCAACGGCCTTTGGCCCATTTCATTCATATCTGACGGCCTTTGGCTCATTTATTCATATTTGACGGCCTTTGGCCCATTTATTCATATCCGAGGGCCTTTGGCCCATTTCAATTGTACCCAACGGCCTTTGGCCCAACCATGTGGCATAACAAGTATTTGTCCACAATTCAAATTAACAAGCTCATAAGACTTATATAGGAATAAGCAATTAGACAAATAACATACTTCAGAATATCTTTACTAAGATATTACTCACAGTGATCGGCTGGTTGATTTGCCCTGGAGCTCGACCCTACACATTACATAACACATATGGGTCACAATTGATTCAATCCGCTCTTAATCCATACATCCCTCTTTGGCTTCTTTCTTATTCTTTTAATTCATTCATAATGTTCAATACATGCCTAAGAGTGCTTGGAAAGGAAAGAGAACGGAAATTTAAACACAAAATTAACTTTACAAATTTCTGAAATAGGGCTCCCCGCTCGAGCGTGGCTTTTGCCGCTCGAGCGGACCCCTATGGTCTGCAAAAATACTGGTTGCCTCCTATTTACGCTCGAGCTTGAATTCGGATGCTCGAGCTAAAAGTCACTTTACATAGCTCCCCGTTCGAGCGTGAATTTCCCCGCTCGAGCGGACATCAATGTCTACAAAAATTCTGGGAGCTCGCATTTCACGCTCGAGTGGCCATTACCCCACTCGAGCGGACATGCCGGATTCTGGAAATTCCAGCAAGCTACTTGAAGCTCAAACTTGCATGCAAACTCATATAACTTGCCTATTATGACTTATACTTCACATGCACAACTCTTAACATGATACAAATGTTAAATTACAACATTATGAAGTTTAATTCCCTTCAATCAATTACATACACATACAATTCTTGTAAATTTTCATCTTCAACACTTCAATTTCATGCATCCAACACCCATGCTTCTATGAATTGCACTTGCATGTGGAATATAACTTCCATTTTCAACTTAAATGGTGCAAATGGTGATCAAAAGCATGAACTTTAACCAAAATTCTACATGGATCATACTTTTCATGCTCAACTATACAAATTCATAGCAATTTCTTACATGGTTGCTTATAATGGTTTCATAACCATCAAATTCAACTCATTTTATGTTCTTGATCATCATCAAACCTTGAATTCACAAAATTACAAACTCAAACTTATAAGCCTATGCTCAATTACTCACATATGAGCTTCAATTCTTCCAAATTATAGCAAATTCTTGAGCCTAGCCTTTCAAAGCTTGAGCTCCTTAGCAAGATCTTCAAGATTGGCCCCTCTCTCTCTCTCTAAATTCGGTTCTCTCTCTCTCTAAGGTGTGATTTCAGCCAAATGAGTTTAAAAGAGAGGAATTTAGTGAGAATGAGCCTTTTTATAGGCTCTCTTAATCACATTTCATTAACACTAATTAATTAAGCACTATTTCATCAATTTAATCTATTTAATTTGGTCCGAATCAATTTTCAATTAAATTTTACCGTAGGCTCTAAAAATTATGCCAATCACAATGGCGTAATCAATTTCGGTTTCTGTGGCCGATAGGACCTTCAATTTAAATTCTAAAGCAGATAATCAAACAGGTTTTCCTACGGTGAACAGATAGAAATTCAAAACCACATATATTCATATAAATGACACTCAAAATCATATCAAACACATAATCACAATTGTAATTAAGATTAATTAGCATAATACGGACCAGGGTTATCACACACATATCCTGGATGGAGGTGGCCATGTTGCCTGATAAGCCCATAAACCCCATAAAGAACACTACTAGTATTTTCTTAAACATCCATGAAAATATGAAGAAATGATTAATTAGAATACAGTCCATAAAATTGCAAGAGAAAAAAACAGTTGCATAGTAAATTTTGGAAACAAAAGCTATGATCAATCAATTTTATCCCACTCAAACCATAGAAATATTAATCATATTAAATTCATCATAACAAAGTTTACATACAAGTTACAAGAAATGAGATGACACATGTTAATAAAATAACACTTTAGGAAGATATGATGCATACTAACTACTGGATTTGGGGAATCATAATCTACTAACCATGGATATTCTGGGACTTAAAACACAGAACACTGAAAGATGGAGATCTTAGATTCTGTTTGGATAGATGGATTTCAAATAAAGAAATTTGAGATCAAAATTTATAAAATTAATAAAACACTCTCCTTTTGACTTTTAATAAAGATTTTGGAAAAGGTTACATAATTAACCTTGACCTTGGTTCATGTCCCCTCACAACATGAGTATTATCTCATCTACTAAATCATCAAAGTGCTAAACATAACTTGCTTGCCAATTAAAACATAAGTTTTGTACAATGCTTTCTTCACATTCCTAAATCTCCACCATCATATGAATTGCTATTGAAATAATGATATTATATTGACTTTGTAATACTTGAATTCTTTTACATGTTTTCTCTTGACATGAGTTGCCTTATAGTCGTGCACTAATATATTGAATATGTTACGTTATTCATTGTTGTTAGTATCTTATAGTTCTTGCAAAATCAAGTTTAGTTGTTTTTGTCAATCATAACTTTCAAATACTTGTTATTGATATATGCATGTTTTAATGTTCTAGAAACACTTTGGACACTTGTTTAATCGAGATTGTTTACTTATGGATAAGACATGGATGTATCGATCAAGATTAAGTGATGCATACCAAAAAGGAGTTAACATGTTTCTCGATTTTGCATTTACTAATGCAAGTTATGAGGATAAGATCATATGTCCATGCATCAAGTGTGGACTTACAGTTCCCGTCACTCGATCAGTTGCATATGATCACTTAGTATGTGATGGCATCACAAAGGGTTAGACTAAATGGGTTTTACATGGTGAAGCATCATCTATTGCTACAACAAGTCTTGATATGCACATGCAGAATAGGCCACAATTAAATATTGATACACATGGGTACACAAGGCATTTGGAATCTCAAATGACAATGACAGAGTTGATGGAGGCAACCCTGAATATCTGGGAGATAAACCAAATCCACAAGCAGAGAAGTTCTACAAGTTGATACATGATGGACAAAAGGAGCTTTATCCATAATGTAGGAATTTTACAAAGCTCTCATTCATTCTTCAGTTATTTCATATCAAGAATTTAGGCGGATGGAGTAATAATTCGTTCACTATGTTATTAGAGTTATTGAAGGAGGCATTCCCAGAGGGTGTAACACTGCCTAATATTGTTTATGAAGTTGAGTAGATAGTTATGGAGTTAGGACTTAGTTATGAGAAGATTCATGCATGTCCCAATGATTACATGTTGTATAGGAATGAGCACAAAACCGATTCTGAATGTTATGTTTGCCATACATCTAGGTATGTAATAGACCAAAATGATTCAGGCAACGAGGCATCCTCTAAAAAAGGCAACTATAAAACACCTTCTAAGGTTCTACATTACTTTCCTTTGATACCAAGGCTACAAAGGTTATTCATGTCATCTAAAATAGCATCATCTATGAAGTGGCATAAAGAAGGTCGCACTAATGATGGTTGTATGAGACATCCTGCCAATTCTCCAGCTTGGATGACTTTTGACCACCTACATCCTGATTTCGCAGTAGATTGTAGAAACGTCAGACTTGGTTTGGCGTATGATGGTGTAAACCCTTTCAGAACATTGAGCAGCACGTATAGCACTTGGCCTGTAATTCTTATACCATATCATTTGCTTCCATGGATATGTATGAAGAAAACCAATTTTCTATTATCATTGATTATCCCTGGTCGTAGTGCACCTGGAAATAATATTGATGTGCATTTGCAATAGATGAATTAAAGGAGTTATGGGTGGATGAAGTAGAGACATATGATGCATCAATTAAACAAAATTTCCAATTGCGTGCAGCATTAATGTGGACTATCAGCGACTTCCCTACTTATGCTTATTTGTCAGGGTGGAGTACTAGGGGGAAGTATGCATGCCCTTCATGCCACAAAGACACATGCTTTCAGTGGTTAAAGCATGGCTGGAAACATTGTTACATGGGTCATCGTCGATTCTTGGACAAACGTCATGCATTTCGAGATGATGAGCAATCTTTTGATGGTACTAAAGAAAAAAGAACTGCACCCAATCCTTTAACTGGTTCTATGGTATTGGATATGTTACATGGCTTCAATATCACTTATGGAAAGATGAGTACTAATCCAAAATTACTATATAATTGGAAGAAAATAAGCATATTCTTTGAATTACCATATTGGAAGGATAATCTAGTGCGTCACCATCTTGATGTGATGCACATTGAGAAAAATGTATGCGAGAGCATGCTTGGAACACTACTGAATTTAGAGGGGAAGACAAAGGGTAATCTAAATGCACGTCTTGACTTGAAACTTCAAGGTATAAGCCCTGAACTCCATCCAAAAGAAAATGCAGCAAATAAAACCATCTTGCCTCCTTGTTTCTCATTAAAGAAACAAGAAAAAGATGTTTTTTGTAAAATTTTAAAGACTGTTAAAGTTCCTGATGGTTATGCAGCGAATATTTCACGATGCGTCGACTTAAGGCAACATAGAATCTTTGGACTTAAAAGTCATGATTGTCATATTTTGATGCAACAATTACTCCTTTTAGCAACTCAAGAAACGTTGAATTCACATGTGACTTCACCTTTGATTGAGTTGAGTAATTTCTTTCGAGAGTTATGTTCTAAAGTTGGTTTGGCACAAGACTTTATGCATCTTGAAAGGCAAATTCCAATAACACTTTGTAAATTTGAAAAAATATTTCCCCCTAACTTTTTTGATATTATGGTGCATTTGGTGGTTCACTTAGCATCTGAGGCTAGATTAGCAGGACCTGTGCATTATCGTTGGATGTATTCTATTGAGAGGTAAATTTTATATTAAATTACATATTTCTTTACCATCATTATGATATTTTACTTCTGTTATTATTGAACATCATTCAAAATTTTGTTTTTTGAACTTACCAAAACATAGGTACTTGAGTAGATTAAAGTCATATGTGCGAAATAGAAGTCGACCGAGGGTAGTATGGCAAAAGGATACCTTGAAAATGAATGCTTGACATTTTGCTCGAGGTATATGGAAGGTGTTGAGACACAGTTCAACCGGATGTCTCGAAATTATGATGAATGGGGTAATGGTATAGAAGGATTATCTATTTTTTCAATGCCTGGCCGACCATTAGGTAAGGGCGTGATAGACACAATAGATGATGGCACAAAAGAAAAGGCACATCAATATGTGCTATTTAATTGTGAAACAGTCAACAAATTTATTGAGTAAGACACTCCACATTTGTAATCAATTTTTTATTATTATTATTATTATTATTATTATTATTATTATTATTATTATTATTATTATTATTTTACATACTTTTCCACGCACTCACAAATCTTTTATATGGCATACAGAAAACACCGTAGACTTGTTGCCATACAAAATCCACGTCTTCGTGAAATGGCCGTTGATCGCATTCATAGTGAAACATTTCCAACATGGTTTGATAAACATGTAAGCAATGTTTTAAAGTTCCTTAAAATTTGACTTGATATTAACTTCAATTTCATTCCACAGTTACAGAAGTTATGTCGTCAATTGTCTGAAAACAGGTTGAGGAATTGCATAATGCAGGGGATAGTCAAATAACTGAAGAGCTTAGATGTTTGGCTCATGGTCCAAATAGAATTTTCACAAAATATAAGCGATACTTGATAAATGGTTTTAGGTTCCATACTAAGGAGATCGAGCGAAAGAGAAAAACTCAAAATAGTGGGATTATTGTAGTGGCAAAAACATGAAACTTTGCAAGTGGTAGAGATGGAAATCCTGTCTCTAGAGATGTTACATTTTATGGTGTGTTAACAGATATAATTGAGTTAGATTGTTTGGGAAGAGGGTCGTGTTATTTAAAGGTGAATGGGTGTCACAATAAGGGAAAAGACAAGATAAAGATTGCACACTAGTCAACTTTGTATGATTAATGAAAGATGCTGAGCTTTTTGTGTTGGCTTCTCAAGCAGAATAGGTAATGTATGTAGAAGACCTCAAACACAAAGATTGGCAAGTTGCTATCAAGATAAATCCGAGAGATTTTTATGATATGAATAGAAGGTCTTCTGTGGACAATGTGGAGGCATATTTGCAGAGTGTTGTATGCAATAAACAAAGTGGTGATGGGGACAATAATTTTGATTTGGTTAGGACAGACATGTCTACTGCAATTGTAGATGCACCACTTTCTTAGGTGTTGAGAGACAACGATGTTCATGATGATGAAGATGATGATGGAGATGAGGAAGAATTAGATCTTATGTGACTGTTAAACTTGTTGAACATTGCTAGTTATTTATATTTGAAAACAATTCTATAGTTTCATTTTGCTCTCTTTCTTTGTCATTGTTTTTGTTCATTTAATTGATTGTTTGAAGAATGAATAATGCGTTTTTAATTTAACTATGTGATTTTCATATGTGGCTACAAAATATTTATTCACTATATGTTACATTTAGTCACTATCAAGATAGCAACGCAATAAAGGTGAATTCACAATTTATTTTTTGTTAATTTTCTTCAAGTATTTTGTTCATTTGCAAATAATTTATTTGGATCATTTTAAGTTTACAATTTGATTTGTCTATTTTACTTGAATCATACTACGATTCATCTATAAAGCAAAAAGCCTATGGACCCATATCTTCAGTTTCACTCAGGCAATGTTGGTGAGTTTAGTGAGTCAACTCCATCTGAGATTCAACCAAACTCTAGTCAGCCTAATGATAATGCAGGTATACAAGTTCAAACCTTATAAAAATGCCATTATTTCTTCGTATATAATTTATTATTAGTATTATTATTTATTTATTTTTAATAACTAGATGGTGCTAGTGGACAAAAGAAAACTAGAGGTCCCACTCAAATGCGTAATATTTGGGGTACTCGTGACGATGAGCGCCTAACAGTCAATTGGAACACACTTGGCCAACCTGATGACGAATTGGCAGCAAAGTTATCATCGTTCATTGGAACTATTGTGCGTGATGGGAAATATGCACCACTCACTTACAAGAATTGGCATAAAGTCACAGAACATTACAAAGATCACATATGGGCACTTGTACAGGTAAATGACACAATATTGTGCGGAGATGATCACATGTGAAAAATAGTAAACATGAGTAATATGATTAAAATAACACTCTTTATAATTTTTTTATTTTTAATTTTTTATGTGGAAAGATTAATTTTTTATTATTTTATTCTTCTCTCTCTCTCTCTCTCTCTCTCTCTCTTTTTCTCTCTCTTTTCAGTCAAAGTTTGATCTTCCAAGTCATGCTAGGAAGTGGGTTATGAAGTTCTCTGGTAAGAAGTTAAAAGACTGGGAGGCAAACATAAAGAAAAATTATTATAAAAACCACTTGAGTTTTGACCAACAAAAGCATTATAAAGATAGTAGAGTATATGCTGATCAGTGAGAACACCTTATTAAGTATTGGGCCATCGAAGAAGTAAAGGTATACTCGATCTGATTATTATATGTTATTTTACTTGCTATAGCTTGGGCACCATTAATTTATGCATTTGTAATTTTAGGCACGAAGTGATAAAAACAAAGCAAGTCGTGCGAAGCGAAAGTATAATCATACTACTGGAACACAAAGTTTTCCACGTGTTCAAAAGGAGCAGGTTAATTCATCTTTTCATGTTGTATATTTAATATGATAATGTATACATGATGTGACAGAATGATATAATTTATATTTTGGAATATATTATTTTGTAGAAAAATAAGTTGAGACACTCTCCAACTCATGCTCACATGTTTAAAGTATGTTATACAAAGGAGACTGGAACCCCTAAGGCAACGAAAGCAATGATAGTATGTACCAAATAATTATATGTCCATTTGAACTTGTAGATTAGTTAAAATTTCCACATTATAGTGTTGAGTGATTGAAATGTATATATTAAGTTATGTTTTTTGCAATCTTATAGGATGAAATGAATGAGAGGACAACCTTAAATGCAAATTTATCAAATGAGGGCCCAAATGATACATTTGGACAAGTGATGGGTAAAGAAAAATATGGACGAGTTCGCATGTATGGATTAGGTGTCTCCTTGTCTAATTTATGGAGAGATACATCTGGTCATAAAGCAAACTAAGACACAACAATGGATGTTATGGAAGCTGAAAATTCGGAGCTAAGGTCCAAAGTTTCTCATGTTCAGCATGCTCTAAATAACTTGACAAACACATCTAATCAGGTAATTTTTTTAATAGAATTTATAAGTTATTAATCTTTTCCTACACTTACATGTACATACATATATCTATGCGTGTGTGTTTGTAAAATTAATTAGTTCAAATTTGATTAGGCCACAACAACTTCTAGTCCTCTTGAAATGGCAGCTCGACATCAAGTCTTTGTCATCAATACAACATACTTCTCTTACTCAGGTACCCACTAAGAGCTAATCATATATATCACATTACTTCCAGCTTTATTTTAGAATATCATGCAACACTTATTTTACAATTTACCAAGGAATGAATATTGCGGACATAAATTCCATTGTTTAAATCTAGACAAAATGTGCTACATAGTCAAAATCATGACATGACAAAGTTTGTGCTTTTTTAAAAATATTTTATTTTATTTTCTTCTGAAGCTTTAACAAGACATCTGTCCATCGTTTATTACCGCATGGGCTCTTTCTAATTCTCTCAAAATATTGCTTGAAAGTAATTAGTTGATTGTCATTTTTCACAATTACATTTGATTTACATCGTTGAGGTTAGAGGATCCTTATATTGATAATGGACATGGTTTTGATTGTTGTTGATTAGTGCTTTCGGTTGTTATTGATTTTTTAAGCTATTGTTTGATATGGTCTAAAGACTTACGGTTGTTACTTTTATAGAATTTGTTGTAGTGTAGTGAACCAATTAAGTGATTAAAGCATTTGGCTTGCTTATCTACTAGAGAAATGCCTATCACTTTCTGTTGTGATCATCTTCACTCTAGCACTTTGTACTAGTTTTTTTTTTTTAACTATTATTTATTAATTTTAAATATACAATTTCTTAAGTAGTTAAATCTTGATTTATAGGTGGGAGATATAGTTGTTCTAAAAAGTATCATTAGGCCAACAGAAATAGTTGCAATCGGAGTACTTAAAAGCACAGACGCATCTAAAGAAGTAGAAGAGGAAGAACTGGGACCTAACTATTGGGAGGTACATGTTCAAGTGCCAATCAAACCTAATGAGAGCTTGATCTGATCATATGGACTTGTCAACACAGTTGGACAAGCTATTGGAGCTCATGTTGCTTGGCCTGCTCCATTTGTGGCATATTTCTTTCGCAAATACTAATTTCATTAACAAATTTATATTAACTTAATATAGTTTCAATTACCTTTATATGTTTATCTTTTGGATGCAGATTTCGCAAGTTATGGATGCTAGCCGAGAATATTTATACAAGTGAGGTTGAGAATTTGGGAACTGATTTTATTTTTGATAATTTTTGTCACGCCTCATATTTTATCACTCGGATAACATTACCAATATTCATTGATTAAGTACATTTACAAATAACATTTCATCCTTGGGTGAAATGATGAATAATTAAATATACATATTCCCTCTCATTATACAATAATGACATTTACATGCGAATAAAAGAAATGTCCTGAGGCTTACAATAAAAGAGAGGACACTACTTTTTATAAAAAAAAAAAAATAGCACTCAACCAAACAACAAACGAAGTAGTACAATCCATCACTACATTACACTTATGAAATGGTAAAACTCATTGTTTGATATTCAAATCCGAAAAGCATTCCCTGTACACATGTACAGGCAGGGGGTGAGCAACCACTAGCTCACCAAGCAATCTCATATTAAAACATTAGAAGATATGTGGGTATCAAAATACTCGTACATATATGTGAAATCATATCATGTCAAAACCGTATGATTTTATTACATAATCTCTTAAATTCAATTTATTTAATTAACCACAACAAGTTAACTGAAATAAATAAATATGTTCTAATAGCAACAGGACATCCTTTTCAATTCATTCAATTATCTCATTATCAATTGAATCAAATAATTAAACAATTTATCAAATCCTTTTTATACAGTCTTATGAAATGAATGCATATGCCATTTCATGCTCAAAATATTTTTCTCATTTTTTGAAAATCTTACGCACAATGCCAATTTGAAAACACATTAATCTAACAATTTCAATAAAATTCCAAGATGGCAAATACGACTCAGGTAATCCTTAGGCTGGTGTCTGTAAGTAGACTATACAAGTACTACCAATTTGTCATTTTTACTAGTATTAACTAGAAGGCTCGACACCTATAATCTGTCATTTTTACCAGTATTAACTGGAAGGCTCGACACCTATTCGTGCGGTTTCTGGTCTTTCACCATGGACACTCAAACCAACTTAACCAATATCAAACTACACCCCCTAGCCGGACTTACCAACGTATTTACCCAAAATAATTCAAAATGATCTTGTTTCACCAAAAACAATTCCTTTCTTAAAACAATAGTTTTCAATTGCAATTCGAAATAACTGATAACAATGAAATGCAATGGCAATGCAATATGTAACAATGCATTAGAATTGTTCTAATTTCAATTCCACCACACAATGCTTCATTGTGATCAAATTCCATATCTCTATCAATGTAATATCATAATAGAATTCCAAGAGATAATCCAACAATATCCACATTCATATAGTCTCCATAAGTTAATCAGCATTCCCAATTTAGTTATTTCAAGAAAATTCTATAACAAACTATATATCAAACTTCCCATTGTTTGGACTCAGACAAAACCTTCAATCAATTTAAGTTTCACCTAAACCAAGATAACCAAAATAATTTTCACCAAATCCCATACTTATTGAATATTACCATTTCCATCCTAATATATTAAAAGTTATGGTATAATCTCAATAACACACTTTTAATCATAAAGGATACAAAATATTAACCAAACTAATTTAATCCATCAAATTAGTAAGTTCATTATATTCACAATTTTTCAAAATAAATTATATCAAACCTAACTTAACATGTCTCATCTTTTAAACATAATCACATTTCATGCCAAGCTACTTAAATAGTTCATTTTTCTCTCAAATCTCTACAAATAACAATTTCTACAACTTTTCTAAAATTAACTAATTAACATGATATTTACATAAAAAATTATGAAATATGGCCAAAAGTAACATCTTCAAGGTTATAAGTTCAAAAGGTCATATTTCACATTTTTCATTTTCACCAACAAAAAGAAAAAAGAAAAAAAGAACACAATCATCAACATATCATCTTCCATAAAGTTTCATGAATATAATACTTTTAAAGTTTTTAATCCCAAAACAACTCTATAATCTCTACTTAAGCATTTACTCTATATTCCTCAACATTAATTTATTTTTCTCAAAAATAAACTCCAAATCAAAGATTAAAAAAAAAAATCAACTTTATATTTCTCAAAATAAATCATCTAATCATAATATGATGTAAATACAATCATACAACTATTAAATTTTATTTTCGGATTTCTTTACAAAATTATCAACGCAAAATGATTTTTCCAAATCAATCTCAAAATGCCAACATTATTAACATTTCAGCATAATTTTTCTTCCAAAAATTACCAAACAAAAATCTAAATATATATATATGCAATACCTCTTATAAATAACCCTAACAGAGCTTTAATATAAAAATATGAAGAAAGTTCTTACCTCAAATAATGAAGAAGAGTAGATCTGGAAAGCACATCTTGTCCGATCATGAATCCGAGACTACCATTGCGAAGATCACGACGAGCTCACCGACTTTCATTTACAAATTTTTTGCAAAATCTCACTCTAAAGGACTCCCATTTGAAGCTCAAACCTTGAGCAAAAATGGAGGAAAGAGAAAGGGAGAGAGAGACGTACAGAGAGTGAGAGAGAGGCAGAGGGTTCTACCAAACAAATGAAATGAAATGGAAGGGAAGAAGAAATGATGGCAAGGAGACAAAAGGGGGGCCACCCACATGGGTTTGTTCCCCAAAGCTTGTTTTTTCCCAAAAAATATATTTTTTGTAATAATATCTCAAAATTTTATAATATAAATTATAAAATGATATAATTTTTCTTACCACAAAATATAATATTTTTGTACACCACAAAATATAATATTTTGATCACTACAAAATATACACATTTTCATTCTTTATAAAATATAAAATTTTTCGCCATATGGTACACACCATAGAATCAACTATCAAATATTTATTATAATCCTATATAATAAATAATAACAACTCCTAAGGTGGTTATTAAAAATGACCAAACAGTTAAAGTTAAACATGAGTCATTAAACAAACTCAATTTAAATTAAATCTAAATCGTGTGTCTCACCCATAAATCAAACATGGTCCAATTATATACCAAAATAGTCCCAACAAATTTATCCAAATCATGATCTAAACATTCAAAATTAAATAACATAATTCTGCTATAAATTAAACTGAACACCAATCAGTCCGTGAATTTTCATAAAATAAATACTCATCATTTAATTTTGAAATTTTTATCCAACGTGTAGACTCATACGGGAACAACATATAAAAATTTCATAATTTTCTGAGATCGGGAACTATTTTTAAAAAATATAAAACCGAACTGTTTTCGCATAGAATTTACACAGCAATTAAATTCAAAAATTTGTTCAATTAAATTATGCACTGGCTATTTAAAAAAAAATTCTGAGTCATTACAATTTTTCTCTCCGGAATATAGATATCACTATGGCTTTCCAGAAGTTATGGTTGGAATAATTTTCTTTTAAATTGTTTTTGCTTTAACTTTGTTAGTGTGGTAGAATATGTTATAATTTTGGCAAGGGGTTTTTATTGCAATATAAATAAATTTATATTTCAATAATAAATAATTGATTGTGGTTTGAATTTTTTTGTTTTTGATGTGATGATCTTATGGTGGTAATATTTTTTTATTATTATGAAAATATTACAAGATGAATGGATGTCAAATTAATATATGATGTGGCAATTAATATTCAATTGTTTATAAAATCGATTCAATTTTTATAGGCATTTACGCATGCATAATTGTAGCTTTTAAAAGTGTCAATGAAAAGAACATATAAGTGGCATTTTATAATATTGATAGTAGCTTTGCAAAGTGTCACTAAAATAAGTTCCAATGACACTTATATCTATTTAATGGCACAAATGAATTGGATTTAGTGTCATTTATGAAGGTGTTATAAATATCAATTGTGGCATAATAAGCGTCATTAAAAATCCATATCGTGGCATTTTTTAGATTGCAAGTCTTCTTTAATGGCATTTGATAGCGTCGTGAATAGTGCCTACCATGACATTAAAGTGTCACTGAAAGGTTTTAGTCCTGATGGTGTAATGGCATTTATAAGTGTCACTGAAGTGTCACTAACTCTTTTTTTAATAGCGCTTGATAGTGCCACAAATAATATCTACCATGACATCAAAATGTCATTGAAAGTTTTTAGCCATGATGGTGTAGTGGCACTTGCAGATATCTACCGTGGCACAGATATAAATGGCACTTGTTCAAAATGCCACAAGACTAAAAAATGTCATTAAACTAATAGTTTTGTGACACTTTCAAATGTCACTAAACTAAGAAAATATTGTAGTGTTTCTGCAGACAAAAGCTACCTTGTGGCAGCCACCACCCTTCCGTCCTCTTCCTTCTACCATTATTACACCACCACGACACCACCACTCTTTCATTGCTCAATCCTCCTTCCCTCCACCTTATGGAAACCATCTCATGAAAGAAGGCACTTTTTGTGACAAAAATTTTAGTTGCCATTGAGAAGAATTTTGTCCCCATAGTTGTTATTTATTTATTTATTATTTTTAATACAAATTGACAAGATCAAAAACACTAGAAAATAATGGGAAAATAGCTTGTTTGGTTTGAGTTTTCTAAATTCACTTTTCAGAAAATTGAAACTTTTTATTTTTCGTATTATTTTGTTTTTACTGAATTTTTAAAAATATTTTAAGCATTTTTTTAAAAAAAAAATTTAGATACATCTAACATAAATACACTTATTTGTGATTTTTTTTAAAAAAATTCACTAAATACAAAAAATACAAAAAAAAAAAAATTATGAAAATTCAGTACATTTTTTGTATTTATATTTTGTGTATATATTGATTTTTTAAAATATTTTACTTTTTAGATACATCTAAATAGGGTGCATCTAAAAAAGTAAAAAAATTACTTAAAATTTTAAAAATATTTAATAAAAACAAAAAAATACGAAAAATAAAAAAATCACAATTTTCAAAAAATTAAATTTAGAAAATTGAGACCAAACACAGTGATTACTTTTGTTTTGGGGAAACAACACTAAGAAATAATTTAATGCAACACATTTTTAATTAAGAAGTTGTATGAACCCAACATAATGTTCTGATATTTTGTAACGGTGGTGCTACATGCACCAATTAGTATACTAACTAGTGTATCAACACTAGTTATGACATTATTATTGACCCCACTCATTAATTACATTACAAATACTAAAAACCTCTTAAATTATGCCACATCGTTAATTGGTACACTAGTTAATACATTAATTGGTGCATATAACATTATTAGGCAACCTTCGCGGATTCTCTAAAACTGGAATTGAGAAAGGGAAAATAATTACTGCAGAATAGGACCAGTCAACGGTTTCATCATTCATTTCTTTGTTAGTAGTGAAAATGGACTTAGTTCCTTGCTTAGAGACGTTGAGAGCCTGCATATGCACTCTGTTTGGCTTAACATTCAGTTGATTTAGCAACTTCTCATATGGTTTAATTTGTTAGAACAAGTATCAAGGACTTACACTTAACATGGGTTTTGGTTCTTGTATGGTTTGGTTATGATTAGAATGAATACCAGTAAATTGAGAGAGAGAAAGAGAGATTGCCTGATGGATGACATCAGGAAGGCGAAGTGTGTCAATGGAGGTGGAGTTCTTGACAGTCTGGTGGTATGGTGATAGCAGCAACAACGGAAATGGTGGCAATGACAATGACAGAATTGAGGCGTGAGAGTGTAAGAGAGAAAGAGACAACATGGTGAGGGAGAGAAAGGAAGATAATGGATTGAAATGAGGAAGATGCTAGTTAGGGGGTTTTAGGATAATCAAAAAACGTCGTTTTGGATTTGGTGACGATCAAGAGTTTGGTTGCTAAATCTACAACACAAACTCATAGGACAAAACAACGATGTTTGTCTTTGATGACCAAACATATGTAGTCTCTAAAAAATTTGCACCTCCCTCATAAATTTTAGCCCCTCTTGCCTGTTTACACCCCCAATGACTGACCAATGAAATGATGTGGGTTGAAGAGTGCATTTATCCGTGGAAGAGTCCCGTAGAGACAAGCTCAAGTTTTGCAGAGAGTTGGCCGGAATGGACTCCAAATGAGGAGTCTTTGTTGATGTTCCCTTTGCCAAGGTGAGGTGGAGGGGGAGAATTGTGAAGGTCCTAATTTAAGATATATTGGCTACCCAATGCCAAGTCTCAACTATAAATACCCCATTTGAGGGGAGCTTCTAAGGCATCAAATAGAGAGCAAGTGAGAGTTACTTTGTGTGTTTCTCAAGTTTGGGCATTAACTTGAGAGTGTTTTTTGTATTCCCATTTATGTTTTGTGTTTTACCCACAATTGAGTGGAGAGTGTTTGTATATACTGACAATTGAGTGGAGAGTGTGTATGTAACCATTGTTGAATGGAGAGTGTTTTTGAGTACTCACAGATGAGTGGAGAGTGAGTGTGTGTGTGTGTGTTCTTCTTTGTACCCATTATTTCAGAAAATAGTGGAGGTTTTATTTTTGGCCTGTTGTTTTTCCCTCTGCGTTGAAGGGTTTTTTTCATGTAAATCTTGGAATCTCTTGTGGTGGTCTATTTTTTCCTTGGTCTCACTAAATTAATTTTGTATACTTTAATTCACACTTGACTATAGTTGGAAGCATATTTTCCAAACATCCCTACCCTGTAAGGCCCAATTTTTTTAGGAATACCTACATTAACATTTATGAAGAACACGTTATTTTCTTTCTTCTTTTTCTTATTTCATCTTCGTTATTTCCTATTATCTTCTCTCAACTAATAATACCACTTTGCCCAACCATTGCACCACCATTTCCCACGCTTGATTAGCACCACCACTGTCATTATTGTTTACAAGCATTTGGTGCGTCACTAAGAAGGGTTGAAGAATATTGTGATGGTGTAGAGAACGAGATTTGGTGGTGGCTGGATGAAAATGAGGGTAATATGATAATTTTATTTAATATTAGAGAGTATTTGAGGGGGTTTTTTTTTTCTTTCCTGTTAGATTAGTTATGGGTGACTATTTACACACCACACTTGATCTCAGTAAACACCATTTGTGCTGTTCAGATATCAACTTCCTACCAAAATACAAATGTTTGAATATCTACTTTCGAACTAAATGCAAATGTTCAGATATTAACTATTGAGCATGATTTTTGTTCGAACATTTTGTTTTTGTTCGGAAGTTGATACCTGAACGGCACAAATGATGTGTATTAAGATAAAGTATGGTGTGAGAATAAAATTACCCGTCAATTCTAGAAAATGCTTGATGAGGGGGTATTTGTAATTTCTAGGACGTGAGGGAAAAATCTGCATTTTTGACAAACCTCAAGGATTGTTTATGTAATTTACCCTAAATACGATAATCATAGATATGTATACAGTACATGAAATTATGTTCATATACTACATATATAGCAAAAACAAATTAGGGGAAATCGGTCTATGATTAGAGGCGCGATTTCGCTTTCCTAAAGCTATTATTGCCTCCCCACACGAAGGTAGTGACGGTCAATCAATAGCTCCCAGATTCAACGCAAATTACTGCCAGCCTTCTAGTGTTCGTGCACACTAGAAGACATGTAGAACCATCTATGATTGAAATTGCTCAAAACAATATATGAAAGTAAGAAAATCAAAGATGAGAGATAAGAGAAACCCTGTGCTTTTTTCTGGTGCAGAAAACGTGAGAGCTCATATCCTTAATAGACAATTCCAGTGTCTGTTTGTGAAAGCCATACCTCTTGGTCAAGGCGTTGGTTCTTATTAGATAGAACTCGTGGCCAAACAAAAACCATTGCCTTATAACAGTTAAGGAAAAAATAATAAAAATAAATAAATTAAAAAAGAAAGAGAACAATTTCAAAAAATTGTGGCCACGCTGCACTGCATCACAAGCACTTGTACTAGCAATACATAACTAAGGGAAGTTTTAAAACTTTCTGTTCAAGTTCCAACAATCGCCCACACAAGTGTCTATGAGCATGTTTCCAAATCTTATTTTTATAGTCACACCACCCCTTTCCAAGCTGCCTTTCCAGTTTCCATAAGGAAGTACTTGTCCAACCATTTCCATATCAACATAATAGCAAATGCTAATTGTTGTGTCACATAAATAAAAACAAAGCTGAATTGACACAACAAATGGCAAATTAAGTTTGCTATCCTCTTCAAAACATGACAAATTTGTTGTGTTGAATTTCACACACCGAATGAATACTTTTGAACAATGTTATTAGTGGGCCATGACATCCATTCACAATTTCATCCATTACATTTTGATGTTACTTCTAAATAAAAAAAAAATAACAAGGTTTACTATTTTCATTGCCAAATCTCAATAATAACAAATGAAGGTAGCAAATCTGCATATAAGATAGCCATCAACACATTTGCTACCTGCTTTGGAGATGATCTTACGGTGGGAAAAGAAAATAAAAAAAATTTCATTACTATTAATTCAATATGATTCTTGTCCTGTCATCGATTGCAACCACAAATGCATTGCCTATATATAGTAATTGACTTGCCATTCCATTTGATTTTCTATTACTGGCAGCTCAAATATCATCTTAGGTAATACAATTGAGGTGATATTTGACATGAGCAGGAATTAAAGATGGCAGCTTATATCCATCCTTACTTTTGCTTCTTTCAACTTCTCTGTTACAGTTTCTGGGTTTCTTGATTGTCAGAACAATGGATCCAGTAACAATTTCCACTGTAGCAACGGCAATATTTACCGGGCTGCAAACTTGGTGCCAAGCACACAATTTATTTTGGGGTTCACACTCCAGCAAACCCGTCATCACAGACAATGTAGAGGGCGATCCTAGTATTTTAAACGAGGCAGTTGGTGTGCTTCTTTCTCATGTTAAGGATAGTAATAAGATGGTGTCATCCGAAACTTGTAAGGAATGGATCAGCCTGGTTTTAGCTGAATATCGTTCAAGTTTGCATTCCATAGAACAGAGAAGAAATATGCTCGAAAAAATAAAGAAAACTTGTGCAAAAGATGTATGAAATGATGCCAGAACGTGTTGTGAAAAAAAGCGGGGCACCAGATATCAGCAGATTTAGAACACTTCAAAAGCCACTAGAGGAGACACTGGTTTTGCTGGAACAGGACAAGATTAAGAGGATTTGTATCCACGGGACAGTGGGGATTGGGAAAACAACCATACTGCGCAACTTGAATAACCATGAACAAGTTGCCAAAAAGTTTGACATAGTCATCTGGCTCAAAGTATCAAAAGAGGAGAGCAAAGAAAATTTGAGCACAGAGGATCTGGTAAAGGATATTGCGGAAAGACTGAACATCGGAGACACCAGCAATGCCGCGGAAAAATATTAACGGTGTTGGAGTGCAAGAGGTACTTGCTGCTTTTAGATGACGTCAAGGATTATCTTGATTTAAGTCAGATTGGGATTCCTGAAAGCAACAATCGCAGCAAGATAGTATTGACAACTAGGCTGCTGAATGATTGTCACAAAATGGTGGACAGGGCGATTCTGGTGGAACGATTATCTGAAGTTGATGCATGGCGGATGTTTCAAGATGTTTTGGATGAGCCAGAACATATTGAAGATAAGAAAATTATGCAAGTTGCAATGAAACTGTGCAAAGATTGCGGTCAACTTCCACTCGTGATAGGAAAAGTAGCAAAAATTTTCAAATGGAAATCCAAAATTGAGCTTTGGGTTGATGGATTGAATAGTTGGAGGAGTTGAGCCAAAAAAGAATGCCTAGGCATTAGGGAATTGTATGAATTGCTGAAGCAATTTTGTCATGATAACTTGGATGATGACCAGTGTAAGAAGTGTTTTCTTTATGTTGCCTTGTATCCTCAAGACACAGACATCAACAAAAACGATTTGTTGGGGTGCTGGGAAGCTAACAATCTCCTTTTCAGCGAAAATACCATGATAAAGGGGAATTCAATATTGCACTATCTTCATCAGTTGTCAATACTCGAGGAAGGCAAGAGTATGGATCATCTTAAAATGGATAAATTCATCCGACAAGTGGCTGTATATATAACAGAAGATTATCGTGAACATAAACATCTGGTGAAAGCAAGCAAGCAAAGCAGTAAAAGAACCCCCAGAAGTGGATTTGTGGGGTGAGATGAATAGAATCTCCTTGGGTGACAATAAGTTGGAGGAGTTGCCAGCTTCCCCTGATTGTCCCATGCTTTCTACACTCTTCCTGCAGAAGAATTTGTGTCTGAAGAAAATCCCTGATTTGTTCTTTAAAAATATGAAAAAGCTTGGAGTTTTGGATTTATCTCATACTGGACTCATTTTGTTACCACCATCAATATCAAGTTTGGACAGTCTCAAAATTCTCTATCTAGTTGATTGCAATTTGCGGAACCTTCCTTCTGACATTGATGGACTTAAGCAACTAGAAACGCTTGATATTCGGGGGAATGCATTCAATAATATACCAGTTCAAATTGAAAAGTTGAGGTGTCTGAGGAGCTTGCGGGTATCCTTTATTAAGTCTGGAAATGAAAATGCACATTTAAACTACGACATAATTTCAAAACTTCCTAAATTGGAAGAATTGATTATTGATGTCAATTCAGTTGAGGAGTTGCCCAATGAGATGGTAGATAATATCATAAAAGAAGTAGCAACATTGCAACAATTTAAGAGTCTAAAGATTTGTTTATCCAAAAAGGTTGCAGTTGTCATAGAGCTTAAGTGTAGTACATCTCTCCATATTTGTAGTCTTGAAACTGCATTTGCTCTATATTTGACGAAAAATAGTTCATCGAGAGATGCCATCAGTGCATTTAAATTTTACATTGGTTGCCAAAACTTCGAAAATTCTCAATTTCCCAAATTTGATGATAAGTATATCAAATATTGCAATGGTGCAAGTAGCAGTTTTCCACTTCCTGAGGCCCTTGCTAAAGCAGATGCATTGGAATTAGTCAGTCACAACGACATCAAGCAGCTATCAGACTTCGGGATTAGCATGAATGTGGTCCAAGGTTGTCTAATTGAAAGTTGTAAGGCAATTGAAACCATCGTGGGTGACAGTGCAGTATTACCAAAGGTAGAGCACTTATTTCTGAAAGATCTACCAAATCTGGAAAGCATTTGCAAGGGCCCAGGCCTAACCAAATTAACGACTCTAGATCTGTTTAGTTGTCAAAATCTGGTTGAGATTTTTCCTGCTGGTGTGATTCAACAACTTGAAGAAGTCCAATATTTGAAAATTGGTAAGTGCCAAAAAATTAAAGAAATAATTGCAGAATCTGACACTGATAGAAATCCGAATGTACTGCCAAAGCTGAAGGAATTGATTCTCCTTGACATGCCAACATTAGAACTTGTCTGCGCTAGTAAGTCACTGAAGTGGGGATCCTTGTAGAAGATTGAGATTTTAAAGTGTCCTATTTTGCTTAAATTGCCTTTCAACAAAGATAACGCAGCAAAGCTAGAAACTATTAAAGCAGAGCAGGAATGGTGGGAAAAATTGCAGTGGCAGAATGATGAGGTCAAAGAACGTCTTCAAAAATTATGTACCCTCAGGTAATGTTCCATCTTTAAAATGTTTTATGTTCATATTTTGTGCATTTCCTTGTCTAACTTGAAGTCTGCCAAAGTTCATAGATCTCGCAGTGATGCGGCTCTCTGAGGATGGTCGTATGGGCTTTCGAAATTTAGCAGCACTGGATCCTTTCCACCCTCTTTTGCCAAAATAGTTCAGAGGTCCCATTGGCATGGAACTTCCAAGTTAGTTTGGATGCAATGGTGTTGTTGTTGTTGTTGTTGAGTGCTTCTTTTGTTTGTGTTTGTTTGTTTCTTGTTGTTGTTGTTAAGTGCTTCTTTTGTATGTGTGTTTGTTCCTCCTTGTTTGTGTTCTTGTCTACGCTGCTGCAATTTTACATGTATGTATTCATGTATGAAAACAACAGACCTACTATTTTCTATTTTATTTGATGTACTAAAGAACAAGACTGTCACGAATATGTTGTCTTTTATCCAGTACACTTGTTCTTGTTCTCTAGTCTTGGTTTTAGCCGCTAATTGATATTCTAATTATTGTTTCATCGTTCACATACATGCCCTCTACTATGACTCTCTTTCACTTCCCTACTTTATTATCTGTATGACTCTAGATATGCACTGAAGCAAGACTTTCTGCAAGCACTTAAAAGTGATAGCGGTGAGATTTTCCAATAAAATGGTAGTCCTCACGATTTTTTAATTGATTGCATACTTCACACTATGTGATTTCTTCTTTAGTGGAGTAAGGTGAACACCGTTTGATTTATTCTTGTGATGCATACTTAATTATCTTTCACTTATTCTTTTTCTTCTTGTTCATACTTTGATACATCCTCCATGATTACCTTTCTTCCAAGTTCGGTATAGAATGGAGAGTTCTCATCTATGTAAACTTCAAAAACAAATAGCTGAAAATTTATTTTCATTGCCAAATAGATAAATTGATTTGGTTTATTTTTGGATACACTGAATTGATATGATTTTAGAAGTACATAACAGATTTCCAAGATTAATTAAAGTTTGATGTGAAGAAGATATCTTCAGCACATGAAAGAATTTTGAAGTGGTTATTAGATTTCTTCAAGGCATGAAGGCATTTGAAGTAGTTAGATTCTGAATATAGAAGTTCTGATGCAAATTTCTTGAATATAAAGCTTGAAGTTGGAGAAAGAATAGAAGTCTTGTATAGTATTCATCCAAACAGAAAATTAGAAAATGAGTACATCCAACAGAATATTAGATAGAGTAAATTCATATGCCATGCTGATTTTTTTTTTTTTGTATTGTGCCTGCTACGTTGAAAAATCTCTCCAAATAATGCTCCATTTGTTTCAATATAAAATATTTCCTTTTTGAAATATATTTTTTGTAGATTTTTTTTTTTGGTTGCAATATTTAGTTGCGTATTTGAAACTAATGTGTTGGTGATTGTATTAGTGATGGTGTTGGTGTGGTGGTAGTAGCAATGGTGCGGTGGCAGTGGCAAAGGCAGTGATGGTTTTCTAACTTTTATAAGTAAAAAATATCTTTGGCTTAAATAATTTGTTTGGTTGATTATGAAAAATATTTTCTATAGAATTTTTAGTTTTTCGTCCAATCAAACACAAAATGAAATTTTAAACAAAGTCAATGTTAAAAATAGACTGTTGCAATCAATGTAATGAAATAGCCTTATATGTGATCAATTATGATATGTATGAAAATCTAAGGCTCTATTTGGTGCAGCTTTCGAAAGTTGATTCTATCCCTTCACCTGAACCGTCTGTTTGGATAACATATTAGAAAATTGATTCCACCACAATTTTCAAAACACACTTCTGTTTCCCGTTTGGTAGAACTGCTTGCAATCCACCCTATTTGTTGTAACTTATTGGATCTACTTATAACTTTTTTTTCTTCTTCTTTTTCCTTTAAAAAAAATTAAAAATCGATATCAAAGTATTTGATATAGCTTTAACTTATGATATAGATATAACTTAAATAATTTAAAAATATTAAAAAACTAATTATGTGGAAGTTAGGGAGGAATACTATTAGCTCCTATTTCTCATTATTTATTTTCAGCTTAAGAAAAAAAAACTCCACCCATTATCCAACCACAATATAAATTTAAAATTGCATTATTACAATTTATCTAAACTATTATTAAAGATGAAACACTTGACTTGATATTATTAAAAACAAATCATTGTCAATTTTCAACTAAACCTAAATTAAGCTTAATGTTGAACAACTTGGCCTATATTTTTAGGTTACTAAAATTTTATTTAAGGGAAAAAATGTTAAATCTACTCTGTCTACTTGGAATAATAAGATTTCCATAATCTTATAATTCTTGAAATTTACAATCTATCTATATGTATATATATCATAAGTTATTTTTACAAAAAATAGTTCTAAGAGTTTCAAATTTTAAAATAAAATTTGCAAATTTTTATATATGCTAAAAACATCAAACGTACAAGTGGTAGATTTTCATTAGGTCAAAATTTGCCTATAAATTTAAAAATATGTTGAAGATTTAAAATACTTATTCTTACAGGTGTTACAATTTCATTGGGTCAAAATTTAACTATAAATTAAAAAAAATCTAAACACATATATTTTTTTTTTAATAAAAAATATCTATCCTTCTATACATAAAGGCTGAATGCAGCTCGACAAAAATTTGTAACTTTTTTTTAGAGTAAATCACAAATATATCATTTGAGATTTGCTTAAAATACATATTATCCATATGGTTTGAAAAATTATAAATACTCTATTATCATAATTTTTTTATTTAATAGAATTAACTGAAAAAATCAAATTTCTAACTACTCTCTTATGCAATAATAAAATTATCTGAATTATTAATTGAAATATATTTTTTATATCATTAAAAACTATTAATTGACTTGACGATTTATTAATAAAAATGGTCATTTGTTATGAAATTAGGACATTCAAGAGGCAAAATGTAATTTCTAGAGAAAAAATTAGTTATTAAATATCCATATATATAAAGGATGAATGCAACTGGACAAAAAATTGTGACTTTTTGTTTTATGATAGAGTGGTGTGTACATAAACTTTCTCAAAACAAATATTGGAAGTGGTAAAACAAAATAAACGAACCAAACTAATATATAATTATATATACATATATATAAGGTTGTATTTGAATCATGTATGTAAAAAGAGATTCAAAAGAGAAAGGAAAATGTGAGAATTATAGATAAAAAATTAATTTATATTTTATTCAATTTTTTTGGCTTTTTTCTTTTGAAATATCTACCCAATTTTATAATTTAAATACAACATAAATGTAATTTGAACCTAGAAAAAAAAGTGGTTATTGCATTTAAAAAAATAAATATAATAATAAAAGGGCAATGAGTAAACTTAAATGGCATGGCATAAGATGACATGGGATGATGGTGATTAGATGACATGAAACTAAAAGGGCAATAAAGTCATTTCGGCGACCCGAAATTTTTGTCCAAGCTGCATTCAGCCTTTATATAAAGGAATGGATGATGATTTTTATGTAATTTTATAAATTTAATCCTAATCAATTAACATCATCATTATATTAGTGTACAAATAACTATAATTTATCTTATATTTTTAATTTTTATATATTTTTCCAGAAATGATTGAATCAACTTAGAGAGTGAGAGTTGAATTTTGGTTGTGCAGTTGAAATTTAAACCCATTTTCCATATTGCAATCATTGTATTCTAGTGAATTAGGACAACCTAATTAATTGTGTATATATATACAATCCAGACTATTGTAAAGCACTCATTTGTCGCCCTAGTACATGTGAGGATCCATATGTACACAAAAAAATAAAGCTACTGCCAAAATCATATTGATGGCATTGTGGACATCACCACTAGCAAAAAAGGAAAAAGAAAAAAACACAGCATTTCAGTATTGATATTGTTGGCCTTTAAAAAACAGAAGTCACCTTGTTAAATGCAATTATTGAGAAGAATGAAGATCATATCTCTCTTTATTTCATTGAATTCAAAATACACTGGCTCAAGATATTTATAATACAAGTAGTAACAGAATTGCTAACCAACTCAGTAACTAACTCAGCTAACTAACTAACTAACTTGATTAACTGATTAACAAACATTACAGCTGTAGTTATATCTGTTACAGATATTTTCTGAAGTATGATTACAATTACAAAGCTGTGATACATCAGTCGTGAATGCTAACTTCTTATTATACTGAGAAGTTGACTCTGCATCTAGCTGCTGTGATGACTGCACCTTAGACTCTGCATCTAGCTGCTGTGATGACTGCACCTTAGTAGACTGCTGCATCTGGGTATATATCTCAGCACTCCCCTGCAAGCTGAGAGGGCAAGGCTGCACAAGAAGCTTGTCTTTCAAATAAAGAAACCGAGAGGTAGAAAGAGGTTTTGTGAAGATGTCTGCCACCTGATCTGTGGTAGGAACATAGTTCAAAGTAATCATTTTGGCCACAACTTTGTCCCGAATAAAATGGCAGTCTATTTCTATATGTTTAGAGCGTGAATGAAAAACTGGATTAGAAGCCAGTGCCATTGCAGACATGTTATCACACCAGAGCTCAGGAATAGAAGAGGGCAACATATGCATATCTTTGAGCAACTACTGCAGCCAGGTTAATTCAGCAGTGGCATTTGCTAAGGCTCTGTATTCTGCCTCAGTAGATGATCTAGAGACAATAGGCTGTTTCTTAGCACTCCATGAAATGAGGTTAGAACCCAAGTAGAAACAGTAACCTGAAGTAGACCTTCGATCAAGACTATCACCAGCCCAGTTTGAATCAGAAAAAGCATGAAGAGATAAGGGACCAGCAGTAAAGTGGAGACCATGATGTAGAGTACCTTTCACATATCTCAACAAGCGTTTGACAGCTTGAAAATCAGCATTTGTGGGCAGATGCATATGCTGACATGCTTGGTTAACAGCTAATGCTAGATCAGGTCTGGTAATAGTAAGGTACTGGAGACCACCAACAAGACTTCTATACAAAGACGGATTAGAAAATGGAAGTGCATCTGAAGAAGAAGAAGAAAGGGAAGAAGAAGTCTTGATAGCTAAGGGAGTGGAGCAAGGTTTGCAATCAGTTAAACCAGCTTTGTGAAGCAGCTCAGTAGCATACTTAGTTTGAGATAAAAAGTAACCATGAGATAGGTCTTGAATGGAGATGCCTAAGAAATAGGACACAGTTCCCAACTCTTTCATGGAGAATTCTGTATGCATATGCTGAATGAATTGAGCAAGAAGAAGAGAATCACTACCAGTGACTAGAATGTCATCAACATAGACAACAAGAAGAAGCAAGCTGCTGGAAGTGTGTTGGACAAACAGAGAAGAATCTGAATGACTATTAACAAAGCCTTGTGAAAGAAGAAATTTAGAAAAAGTTGAATACCAAGCTCGAGGAGCTTGTCTAAGTCCATACAAAGCTTTCTTGAGTTTGCACACTTGATTGGAAGATTGAACAAAACCTGGAGGTTGTAGCATATACACTTCTTCATCTAATGTGCCATGAAGAAAGGCATTAGATATGTCTAATTGATGAATAGGCCAATTAAAATGAAGAGCCAAACACAGAAAAATCCGAATTGTAGGCTGTTTAGCCACAGGGCTAAAAGTTTCATGGAAATCAACACCTTCTTGTTGAAGATATCCCTTTGCAACCAATCTAGCTTTATATCTTGCCACAGAACCATCAGAATTTCTTTTGATTCGATACACCCATTTACAACCAATTGCTATTTTATTAGGAGGAAGAGACACAAGATCCCAAGTGTCTTGTTGCTTCAAAGCTTGAAATTCATCCTGCATAGCAGTAAGCCACACAGGAGAACCTAAGGCAGCTTGAACAGTAGGAGGTTCAGTGTGAAGATAAGAGGATGTAGTAACTGTAAGACACAGAGGAGATTTTGTTTTGGATCGGGTAAGCATGGGATGAACATTAGATGAAGTCAAAGAAGGAACCAGAGTAGAAGGCAAATCAGAAGGTGGAGGAAGATCAATAGAGATAGAATGAATAGGAATGGCATGAGAAGAAGAAGGCAAATGTAGAGATGAGGAGACTGTTGAAGTCCGAGAATTAGTAGGACTAGCATGAGGAGAAGAAGAAGATGTGGAAGCGTCATGATGAGAAGAATGAGATGAAGATGTAGTGGAAGCTGTGAGAGAATCAGAAGAAAGAGAAGAGGAAGGCCAGAAGAAAGTATGAATTTGAGATAAGGAACTAGTAGAAGATGAAGAAGACACATTAGGAGAAGAAAAAGGAAAACAAGTTTCATTGAAGATAACATGCCTAGAGACAAATATTTTTCCACTAATAGGATCTAAACACCTATAGCCTTTGATAGTAGGATGATACCCTAAAAATACACAGGATAAGGACTTAGGTTGAAGCTTGTGAGTGTTATAAGGCTTTAACCAAGGAAAGCACTGACAGCCAAAGACTTTGAAGAAAGAAAAATCTGGAAGTGTATGAAACAAAATCTGAAATGGAGATTGATGAGACAGAACAGAACTAGGCATTCTATTGTTGAGAAAAACTGCTGTAGCAATAGCATCAAACCAATATTTCAAAGGTAAAGAAGATTGATGAAGCAAAGTAATAGCTGTTTCAGTGATATGGCGATGCTTTCTCTCAGCAACACCATTCTGTGCTTGTGTATAAGGACAACTGGTTTGATGAATAATACCATGTGAAGAGAAAAGAGAAGCAACTTTGTGATTTACAAATTCAGTCCCTCCATCAGTTCTTAAAATTTTAAGAGAAGTATGAAATTGATTTTCAGCATAGGCTTTAAACTCAAGCAACTTTTCATAGACCTCACTTTTGAAATGTAAGGGATAGAGCCAAGTGAATCTACTACAATCATCAACAAACAAAACATAAAATCGAAAAGGAGCATTATTGATAGTAAAAGGGCCCCATACATCAGCATGTACAAGAGAAAAAGGACTATCACTAGAAGAAGAAGACAATTTGAAAGGAAGTCTGTGACTTTTTGACACATGGCAGTCAATACAATCTATGACTTTATTAAAATTCTTTTTATTTGGAAGATGAGCAGCCAGATGTTGAAGCTTGGAAATAGACGGGTGACCCAATCTTTGATGCCACAGCAAATCAGAGATTGGAGAAACTGAACCAGTGGATGACTGAAAAACCTGTGGTTGCTTAGCACAAATAGAAGAAGTAGGAAACAACTGATAAAGGCCATTGATGTGTGAGCCTTTATGCAGAATCTGTTTTGTGGATTTGTCCTGAATGACAAAAGAATCAGAATCAAAAATAACATGACAGTTGTGATCTTTGGTTAATTGATGAACAGACAATAGATTGGATGATATAGAAGGAACATGCAAAAGATTGGACAGATGAAAAGAAAATTGAGGTGTAGGAAGTATACCATTTCCAACATGTTGAATAGGTAAACCCGAACCATTTCCTACTGTAACCTGATCTGAGCCTTGATAGACTTGATACTGCTGAAGATTGGTCAAATCATGTGTCAGATGAGTTGTTGCTCCTGAATCAAGATACCAAGGTGGAATAGGAGAATCTGATGAGGAAGAAGATACTTTAGCAGCATATGCCTTGTGAGGTGCTGAAGGTTGAAATTGTGGATCAAGCCTATACCAACAGTCCAATGCAAGATGACCAGATTTGCCACAGATTTGGCAAATAGAAGAGGCAGAACCAGAATAGCCTAATGCTCTGGATTGATTGTTAGAAAAACCAGAAGAGGCTGATGCTCTGGATTGATTATTGGAAAACCTGTGATGAGATCTGTTACCACGGAAAAACCTACCACTTCTACCTCCTCTGTATGTAGATCTACCAGTAAAAGTAGGATGAGGTCCAAGAATGGAGTGTTGACCTTCAAAACCAGAACCAGAAGTAGAACCTTTAGATGCTGAATAAGCAACATGCAAATCAGATTTGGAAGAGTGCTTGATCTTGCTTTCAATGTGAATTTCTTCTGAGCCAAGTAAGGAACATAATTCTTCCATAGAGACAGCAGTGGATCTGGTGCGAATGGAAGTTTTGAAGGCATCATATTCGTCTGGTAAGCCGTTTAAGGTAAGAAGAATAAGATCTTCATCCTCAACTTTTGCACCAGACAGAGCTAGCTGATCTGCAACTGTTTTGATCTGTGAAAGATAGCAGTCAATTGAAGAAGATTGTTTTCGAATAGTATGAAGCTTGTTCTTCAGTTGAATATGAGAGCGAGAGACAGAAGTAAATTTCTTCTCTAAAGTTTGCCAAACTTGAGAACTACTGTGGAGATGAAGAACAGAAGAGTACACTGATCAGGATAAAGTTGCAGTTAAGCATGTGAGCAAATTTGCATCAATGGCTTCCCATTGAAGGTATGCAGGATTGGAAACAAGTTTTCCAGATGCATCTGGAATTTCAGATGGAGGACAAGGAATTGCACCTGTCACATAGCCAAGAAGACCTGCAGCTCGAAGAATATTATGGAGTTGATTTCTCCAAATCAAGAAATTTGTGGAATCAAGTTTAACAGTAATGAGAGAACCAAAATTAGACAGAAGACATTGAAGACTGGAAGGTAAAGACACAGGATCTGCCATGGATGACTTTTGAAGAATGCTCGTAAGAGCTTAAGAGGGCTCTGATACCATGAGAAGAATGAAGATCATATCTCTCTTTATTTCATTGAATTCAAAATACACTGGCTCAAGATATTTATAATACAAGTAGTAACAGAATTGCTAACCAACTCAGTAACTAACTCAGCTAACTAACTAACTAACTTGATTAACTGATTAACAAACATTACAGCTGTAGTTATATCTGTTACAGATATTTTCTGAAGTATGATTACAATTACAAAGCTGTGATACATCAGTCGTGAATGCTAACTTCTTATTATACTGAGAAGTTGACTCTGCATCTAGCTGCTGTGATGACTGCACCTTAGACTCTGCATCTAGCTGCTGTGATGACTGCACCTTAGTAGACTGCTGCATCTGGGTATATATCTCAGCAATTATCATTGAAAATAAAAGTTTGTCAGAAAAGATAGAAAAAATTTGAATCATTTCATTACAAAGATTTAAAAATATAAAATTGTAGCATAGACTCATCTGGACATTTAAATGATCTCAAACTTCTACGACATTGTCCAAACTACTAATCCCTCCATTCCACATGCTCTAGGTAATTACTGACTAAACCCTATAATTTCAAGGACTTAGTTCCAAGACATGTCCTAGTGTCCTTTAGGTTACCTACACTTTAGGCCGCAATTGTATTTTCAAATGAATAAATAGAATGGAGTCATATGCAATGAGATAGTTATAAACTTTCGCCGAATGCAGCACTAAAGCTCCAGATGTATACAGACATGTATTAGTTACCAAAATACATTGAACAAAACAATTGATAGATTTCAGGCAAACAACAATAACAAGTTTATTAGCAAACAACCCTCAACAATAATTATTTTCATTGTCGCATCCAAACAAGACATTAAAACAAATACAGTATCAAAGACATTACAGCAAATAAAGCATCACATCCCAATCTATCCAAAGACATAAAAACAAGCAGAAATTAATACAAGAAAGAAATTAACCAACAAGCTATATATGAAGCTTAATCTGATCGGTTTTGCTTGAAGATGATTTATTGGTATTTACAGCCACCAGTAGCAACAATTCCCCAGCTTAAGCTCCTTAACACCATCGGATTGTCCCAATCTCCCACCAAAAGGGTCTTCATGAAGCTGTCATAACCTGTCACTCACCGGACAAATGGCAAAGATGACAAATAGCATCAGAATCAATTAAATTAATTAGGTAATTGTCGTGTTTCAGATGTGTAGTGACCCTAAATTCATTCACTATGCTTGTAATAGTAAGCCTAGTGAAAAAATAAAAATAAAAATTTGGATCCATTTGCTGCCCATGGAAGTAATTTGCTATCAGGCTATAACCATATAGGTGAGGGTTCAATTAGCTAAGGGAATCAAGCACGGGTTGTTTATTTAATTAAGCATGTGCTGTTATTGCAATCTAATGTTACCCAAAAGGGTGCTAAAAAGAAGCAAAATGTATACATAATTGATGATCTATCCCAATTTAACTTGAAATAAAGGTGATAATAAGACTGATCACAATGCAAGTGGGAGAATTTGCTTGGTTTGGTATAATAAATGCTTTTAGAGGAAAAGGTATGAGACATTACCTAGCTATTAAAAATGCACTGTGAGTAGATGTGTCTAGCTAATTCATCCATCAAATCTTCACCCCTTCCAAGTTCCTCAAAAGTTATCCAAATACTGTTGCTTGACTCTGATTCATGCCACTTTAATGATTCCCACCACTCCTTCTCTCCTTTGATCTTCAAATCTTTGATAGCAGGCACTTTGTTAACATAAAGAGTTTCAAGCTTTGGACAATTATAAACAATCAGACTTTTCAACATAGGACTGATACTTGTAACATCTGAAATGCTAACCAATTCTGGTAGGTCAAGAAGCGATATACTCTTCAACGATTGGCGAACATAACCATGTTTCAAGTCTGAAGATTCTTGACTTACTAGGCTCTTGATTTTGCAACAATCTTCAACTATAAGCTCTTCCAATCGCCTCAGATTACCAAGCAAATTTGGTGTGAAAATGGTAGTCAATTGGGGGATGTATGCAATGCTAAAACCCTCAAATTGAATAGACAACCCTTATCAATTGGACCTTTCCAAATACTTTGTAAATTCCACATATAATGAATACCCAAGTACTCCAGGTATATGAATACAGGTTTCCTATAAACATAATCAACACCCAACGGATATTTATGATCTCCTTCAATAATAGTTTGAAGTTCATTACATTCCACCAGCAAGCAAACTGTGAGGGTTTCTAAGTTTTCATTCCCGAAATCAGAAAGCATCTTCACTGTCCAGTGGCGGTCTAGGAAGAAAAATTGGCATGGTTGAGTACCTCGGTAATCTCAGTTGGTATGCCTTCACCATTTATATACTCAAGGCATTTCATCGATTTCTTTTTTTTCTTGAATATCTCTTCAACTTCATGGGGTAGACGGGATATGATGCGTTTTTTATGACGGCCAACCGTGAATCTAAAATAAGTTTAGTATTTTGTGAGGTCCCGTCTAAGTCGTTGCAACAATTCAGCTGATGGTAGATGCAACTCAAGGATAGACAACAATTTTAAGTTACTTAGTTCATTCAGGATTACCTTCACATCAGCATCCCACCACTCACCATCTTGATTCACATCAATGATTAATTCCTGCAATCTATTGAGTTTTGACAACACCCCTGTAGGGATTGTTGTGTCCATCTGATGAGTTTCCTTGTAGCGATTTGCATGTTGACAGAAAGAGACCTTGAAGCGTCTCAAATTGATTAGTTTTCCAAATTCCTTGGGCAGATACATTATTTCAGTTCCTTTAAGATCAAAATGCTCAAGATTCTCAAGCGCTCCGATATCGGGCGGCAGTTCCATGAGAAGTTCACAACCTCTCAAAAAGAATTTTTGAAGTGATTTCAAATTGGAAATGGAAGATGGCAAAGGCTTTATGCTAGTATAAGACAAATGTAGATGTGTTAGGCGAGGCATGTCTTGAAAGAATAGTTGAGGAATTTCCATCAGATCATTGTTGTTATGTAACAACAATTTTTGGAGAAATGAGCACTTGGGTTTCTCCGGTAGCTCAGATAATTTATTATTCATCAACTCAATCTCCTCGGAATAAAACCAATCTTCAACCCCCTAGCCAATGACCAAGTTTAAAACTTCTCATGACAAATCGAGTTTCTTCATGCATATGGACAAAACCATTGTCAAAATTCTCTAGCAAGAAGGAATTGACGAGTTCTCGAAGAATAACTTTTCCGTTTGCCTCTGTTTCTACTAAACCATACTCAATCCAAGATGATACTAAAGAATCTGCTGTTCTCCGTTCCGGGCAAGCTGTGCAGTTTTTAATGCAACATTTTGTTATAATGTCCTTCTGATCCCAAAAGAATTTTAACACATGAAACATGACTTGGCTTGGTTTGGTTTGGTTTGGTTTGGTTTGGTTTTGGTTTAACCATGACTTGGTTGAGTGCAAGTTCCCACACACCAGTATCAGTCACACCTTTCAAGGCCCTCGCAAGAAGAACAATGGCACGCAGATGGCCGTGGCACTCTTTCACTAACTGGGCGGCCATTTGTTGGATGACAGGGGAAGAATGAACAAGTGACGGGCCCACATTCCTACAGAATAATTTCCAGGGTAACAGATGATCCTCCATTCTGATCTCCAAATCCAAATCCATTATCTCATGGGCATTTTGTGATTGAGTTGTAAGCACTAGGAATCCACGATCAGGGATTTTTAAGTCATGTAGGTCTATCTGCCCATCAATGCAATCCACAAGCAGCAAGAAGTTGCCAGGCCAATATTGGTCTGGCGATCCCTCCGAAGTATGATCAGTTTTACGAGATCTTAATCTGCCAGTCTATGTTGCGATGTTCTGCCTAACCTCTTCGATGCTGTGATGTCGTGAGACAGTGATGCAGAGGACAACAGTGCACTTGGATACGACCATTTGCATATCCTTTAATGCGCCTGCTACTTTCTCCCCTCCGCGCCGTGAAATCCCAATCTTTCAACTTGTTCTACCTTCAATACAATTTGAAACTTGGTGAACAGCAGAATCAATAGCTATTTCCAAAAGTTCATCTCCTAGTTTCAGGCGTTAGTCCAACCTCTGTTTTATGTGTCAAGTTTTCCTCATATGACTTCGTAATATCATCTTCTTGGCATTTAAAAGTCCAATTAGCAGAACCTTCAAGGGAAAAGCTTTTCTGTGTCAAACTCACATCTAAGCTCATAAAATCATCTTCTTCTTGAGGTATAAAAGCCCAAATTCCTGAATCTTCATGGACCAAGTTTCTTCTAATATCCTGAAATTAGTCCTTAATCCGCGCTTTGATACCATAAATGCGTCTTCGAACATCCTGAAATTCTTCATGTTTGACATGTGTTAGGTTTTTTTTGTTGGCAATCCCGTTTGACAAAACTCCTTTTAGTTGTACTTGTTTTCGTACTTTTATTTCAATGAGGCTGTGAGTGTTTAAATGCGAATCCAACCCGAATTGTGCCTTGTAGAGAAGTTTGTGATGTTAATACTTTCAAGATTGCCACTTCGCTGATTATGACGGGGATCGAGCTGCCCGGTCAGCTCGCGAGGGTTGAGGGGGCAGCGCCCCTTGGCGGGTCCAGGGCAGCACTCAGGCGGGGTCAAGGGACAGCACCCCCGAAGGAAAATACAAAATTGCATTTGAAGTTGCATGTCCGCCCTTGCTCGCTCGAGCGAAGGAGTTCTCACTCGAGCGAAGGCTGCATCTGGCAAAAACCTGAGAAGGATGATTTTACGCTCGAGCGCAGGTTACTTGGCTCGAGCGAAGCCACTTATGGAAAACACGCGTTTTTGGTTCCTCGCTCGAGCAAGAGAGTCTTCGCTCGAGCAAGCTTCGCAGTCCCAGATTTCTATAAGTATTTGTTTTAGTCCAAAACTAGGATTACTTCTTCAGATCTTCTTCTTGGATATTAAGGTTTATATCTGGGGATATTTTGCTAGCTTTCTTTGATGTTTTGATTGAGTATTCAACTCGTGGTTTAAAGAATATACATCAAAGGATTATTTGTTTGTTCTACACAAAAGAAAGACTTGTTCTTCGGTGGATTCTGAAGAATTCGAGCCTGAAGCTTTGGTGGATTCTAGAGTGGCTCATCGTCAAGACAATTCTGAGGTGAAGACGGAGTTGGAAGAGGCACATAGGGGTTGGTTCAATTCGGGCGTGGATTCGCTAGGTAATTGAGAGTATACCTGTGTAATTCTTTTATATCTTCTTAGTGAATTGTTTTGTGGCTGTTGCCCGTGGTTTTTTTTTTCATCACAATTGGAGGTCTCCAATTGTGGTTTTTCCACGTAAAATCGTTGTGTTGATTTGTCTTGATTATTTGATTGGGATTGTTATATACTGCTTAAAATTGATACATAATCACGAATCAACATCTAGGGAATTTCTAGATTTTTCAATTGGTATCAGAGCAGGTCGCTCTATTTTTTTTGTTTTACAAATCTATTAGAGCGAGATCTTGTTCGATTTGTGATAATGGATACAATTCGTGAGGAAAATTCTATGGTTCGACCACCCCTACTTGACGGATCCAATTATTCTTTTTGGAAAGCTCGGATGAGATCGTTTTTAAAATCTATTGATGAAAAAGTTTGGCAATCTGTCATGTATGGGAGGACTGAACCAACGATTACCGTTGATGGAGTAACTTTCCCCAAACCAATTGATAAGTGGGACACAATTGATTACCAAAATAGTAGCTGGAATAGTAAAGCTATCAATTCTCTTTTTTGCACTGTCACACCTGAAGAGTTTAGTCATATTTGCAATTGTGAAGTCGCAAAAGAGGCTTGGGATATCTTACAAACTATTCACGAGGGCACTCCTTCTGTTAAATGCTCAAAACTTCAAAGGCTCACGTCTAGTTTCGAAAACCTTTCAATGAAAGATGGTGAGACCTTTGATGAATTTTATACAAAGTTGAGTGACATTGTTAATTTCAGCTTCAATTTAGGTGAAAAAATACCATAATCCAAAGTTGTGGGAAACATTTTGAGATCCTTGCCCGATCGGTTCCAACCAAAAGTTACGGTTATTGAGGAGGCTCAAGATGTTGACAACCTCAAGCTGGATCACTTGGTTGGAAATCTCCAAACTTATGAGGCACATAGGAATTTCAAAAAGAAACAAAAAGATGTTATTGCTTTTAGTAGTGCTCATAGAGTTGGAGAGGATTCTGATGAGGATTGTGAGATAGATTCTAAGATTACGGTTGCTTTTGTTAAACAATTTAAAAAATCTTTTTTGAAAAAGAATCCTAATCTTTTGGAATCTACTCATACTCATAAATCTAAAGGTAAAGACAAACTCAAAATTAATTCTATAGCCAAGAAGGAGAAATGAAAGATACAAGGGAACTCTAAAAGAGTCCAATGCTATGAATGCCAAGGATTTGGCCACTTTGCTTCAGAATGCCCCACTCATTTGAGGAAGAAGAATGCCCTCGCTATCACTTAGGATGATGAATCAGAATCTGATGAAGATGAAAGTGACAATGAAGATCAAGGTGAAGAGGGACATAAACAATTCCTTGCTTTCATGGAGGCTTCCGAAACTGAAGGATGAACAGAGTATCCGAAGAGGTCAGTTGAGAATGCCACTGATGATGAATCCTCGGAGAGTGATGATGAATAACTTGAGCAAGCTTATGAATAGTTGTATAAGGAGTCTCTTAACTTATCCAAATTGAATGACAAACTCACAACGAAACTCAAAGCATGTGAATATGAGAATGTCAAACTTAAGGAGGAGATTTTCGAGGCTAGGATTGATGCCATCAAGATAGCTAATGATCGACAAGCTCTGTGTGCAAAACTCTTGACTTGTGAGACAGAGAGGAATGAGCTACAGCAAATCTATGCAACATATAAAGAAAAGATTGAAACTCTCGAGATGTCTCAAGTTGCTTTGGAAGAACTAATGATTAAGAAAGAGGAAGAGCTCAAGTGTGCTATGGCTACCATTGGTCTTTGGAACAAAGGATCAAAGACTTTGGAGGATATCATTGGGTCTCAACAAATGTGTTGTGACAAGAGTGGCATTGGGTTTGGTGATAACAAAGAGCAAAAACAGAGTACATCTACATCTCATAATACAAGAACTCAAGGAAAGGGAGAACAAAAAATTCAACATAAGGATGGACTTCTCAAACTTCCTAGAGTTGGTAAGGTAAAAGAAAAGAAGGTACACCCTGTTTTTGTTTGTCATCATTGTGGTATACATGGTCATATTCGCCCTTATGGTTATAAGTTGCATGGGAGAGTGTCTCATAGAGATGAAAGAAATTCCAACATCTCGTGGGGTAGGAGACACTTCATTGGTAGTAATGAGATTAAAGGTCATATTAGACCTCGTTATTTTGATCAGCTTGAGACCAAACATGGAGTGAGTTTGTATTTGCCTAGACCTAGAAATAGGAAGTTGGAAACCAAGTCGAGACAGGCTCCCATTGAAAGCAAAGGGAACCACAACGTCAAGACACCATCCAAGAACCGCAATTCTCATAACTTTCTTCATACTAAAGCGGTTTGGGTGCAAAAACTTGACTTGTGCTAATTTATATAGTCTTTTTAGTTTTTAGGTTTCTGTGTGTTTTTTTTCTTTTTGAGTCACTTAATGTGTGCATGTTCGTTTTCTGTCTTGCTTTGTTTAGAAAAAGAAAAAAAATATATAATAAAAAAAAAAACCAAAAAGATTTTCTTAGTATGGTTTTGCAAGCTTAAAATTTTTGAGCGGTCCTTGGTGCATATTGGAATTGATAAGAATATCCGTTACATGTTAATATGTTTGTGCTTTCTGTGGTCTTTACTCATTTTAGAGTGTGTGTTTTTTGATTAGTATATCTCATTCTATGCACACTCTTGGATAAGCAAATATTGGAGTCTTCCGCCTTAGTGATTTTTTCTATGGACTTTTGGCATTGTATCTTTTGCTTTTCTAGAGGAATTGACCTATACTAGCATATCATGGGTGATGTTCAGTCTCTTAACCACCTTCCATCTTTTTGCATCTCCACAGCTTTCCCCTCTGTTCTTTGGACTCCAGCCATAAGGAAAAGGTTACCTCAGAGTCACCAACCAAGCTATCCTTATTATATCCATGCTTCTCTGGTCCGGTTTCCATACTCTTGAGCGTGTCAGCCACCAATGAGTGTGCAAAAGAAAGAAAAAAATGTGAAAAAAAAAATGTGCAAAAAAAAAAAAATGTGAAAAAAAAGGATTCATTGATTGAGGAGGAGCCTCCGCTATTACTCAACAAATACCCTTTGATTCCTAGTGGTTTGACTTTCCTTAGTTGTGCTTAAATTCTCTTGTCAGAGGTCTAGTTTTCATATCACTACTAGGATTTGAATCTAGTATTTGTCGAACCCCAAGAGTCACACACACACTTTTTTCATGGGATCTATGCTTTTCACATAATGCATCACTTTCTTTTATGAGGAATCTTCTAGAGGCTGTGCACATTGTGTTTTTAAGTAATTGTGCTTCTTGGATAATCTTGTGTGTTTCAAGGTACAAATCTGAAATTCCTTGCTTGCTCCACCATATTATTTTTTGTCATTTTCTTCTTGTTCATTACTTTTATTGTGGGGGAGTTTGATTTATCTTTACAAGAGTTTGTTAGCATGAACACTTTGATTTGTTTGGTAAGGGAGATTGGCTATAGTTGTTTTGCATGTTGTTATGCACTATTTGTTCATTATTTCCTTCTTGCATGCTCCTGATATTTACATAATCTTATCATTGCTTGTGTGGTTTCTGATCTTGTTTTAGTTGTTTGAGCTTCCTTTGTCAATTCGTAACAAAAAGGGGAAGTAATGTTGTCCGGTGCATGTCTTAGGATTTCATGTATTCATGCCATGTGTCGGGTGCATGTGTCTTAGTTTTTATCTATTCATGCTACATGTTCTTAAAATTTCCAAGTCGCATCTATTCATGTTTTCCATCTCATGCTTCAAGATAATCTTGTCATATGTTTATTACTTTTTCATATACTCTTATGGCACTAATAGTTATTTTGGAGATTGTGGCACTAATAGCTGTTTTGTAGATCATGACCTTGAGAAAGAAGTTTGTTTTTGTTGGCTGTAATGGGTTGGGGTGTTTAGGATTTTATTTGTTAGGTGTGTTTTGTCACGACATTGCCAAAGCGGGAGATTGTTAGGTTTTTATTCGTAGAAATCCCGTTTGACAAAACTCCTTTCAGTTGTACTTGTTTTCGCACTTTTATTTCAGTGAGGCTATGAGTGTTTAGATGCGAATCCAACCCGAATTGTGCCTTGCAGAGAAGTTTGTGATGTTAATACTTTCAAGATTACCATTTCGCTGATTATGACGGGGATCGAGCTGCCCGGTCAGCTCGCGGGGGACGAGGGGGTAGCACCCCCAAAGCAAAATGCAAAATTGCATTCAAAGTTGCATGTCCGCCCTTGCTCGCTCGAGCGAAGGAGTTCTCGCTCGAGCGAAGGCTGCGTCTGGCAAAAAACCTGATAAGGATGATTTTACGCTCGAGCGCAGGTTGTTTGGCTCGAGCGAAGCCACTTATGGAAAACACGCATTTTTGGTTCCTCACTCGAGCGAGAGAGTCTTCGCTTGAGCGAGCTTCGCAGTCCCAGATTTCTATAAGTATTTGTTTTAGTCCAAAACTAGGATTACTTCTTCAGATCTTCTTCTTGGATATTAAGGTTTATATCTGGGGATATTTTGCTAGTTTTCTTTGATGTTTTGATTGAGTATTCAACTCATGGTTTAAAGAGTATACATCAAAGGATGATTTGTTTGTTCTATACAAAAGAAAGAGTTGTTCTTCAGTAGATTCTGAAGAATTCGAGCCTGAAACTTTGGTGGATTCTAGAGTGGCTCATCGTCAAGACAACTCCGAGGTGAAGATGGGGTTGGAAGAGGCACATAGGGGTTGGTTCAATTCGGGCGTGGATTCGCTAAGTAATTGAGAGTATACCTGTGTAATTCCTTTATATCTTCTTAGTGGATTGTTTTGTGGCTGTTGTCCGTGGCTTTTTTTTATCACAATTGGAGGTGTCCAATTGTGATTTTTTCACGTAAAATCGTTGTATCGATTTGTCTTGATTATTTGATTGGGATTGTTATATATTGCTTAAAATTGATACATAATCACGAATCAACATCTAGGAGATTGCTAGATTTTTCAACATGATTGTTATTTGATACCGAAATTTTTAGTTCTCTTAGTTCTCGTATCCACCCGAGCTTATCTATGAAGTCAAAAAAGTGGTATGATACTGATTGGTATGACTGGAGAAGATGAAGTAAGTCAATCTTCCTTGTCAAAGCCTCAATTTTTCATATCATCCCTACGCATTCTTCCTTGTCCGTCCTTCTTGCTTGTCAAAGACTTGCTTTGATGCGGACAAAGGTGAAGCTTTTTTCTCCATTTTTCCAAAGGCCTTCTTCTCGTCCGATTCCATTCCAGATGACGCAACTTTCTTTATTACTTCGAAATGAATATCGTGGTCTTCCTTGTCTATGGATAATGCTACACTACTTCTTCAGACAGACAACAGAAGAGATCCTCTTTGGACAACTTTTTAGTTGACTTCTTCCTTCGGCAAGCCTGATTAATGTGTGCTGCCTTTCTGCTCCATCTCCACCCAAATTAACCTTTAAAACTACACAAGACATTGATGAAAATCAATATTAATTGATTGTTGGTTTTGAAAATTTACAAGTACATTTTGAATTTTCTCTAGAGTCTCATTTCTACAAGTGTTTTATACTTATCAAACATCCTCTTCAAATTAGTTAAAATTTTATTATATTTTATTTTAAAATTATATTTTCTAGGAGAAATTATATTAAAAAATAAAAATTCATCCTAAAGTTTAATTTTTGAGTTTTTTATCGGGGATTTTTATTGATAAATCTCATTTAGAAGTGTTTTAACCCAAGAAGTACGAAGGAATTTTTTAACCCACTTAGTCCCATGTATTTATAATTTTATTTCGTAAATCCTTTTTTTCTTGATTTACACTATTTTCTTAGATTCTTATGCCTTTATATTTAATATTGATATTTAATGTTGATATTTAATGTTGGGGGAGAAGAGAGAAGGAAAAGGACCAAGGTATAGGAAATTTCGTACACAAATTAAATAACATTGATATTATTATATAATGTGAATATATTTTTAATTGACAACACATTAAAAAAAATGTAAACATTCTCTCTCATCTGATGTGAACCTTAACATCACTTGTATCACAACGTCATCTGATGTGAATATTCACATTCACGTCATCTAACGTGAGCATTCATGTCATCACGTACAGTCATGTTTATATTCAAATGAAAGTTGAGGCTTGTGGTTGTATAATTTGATGCAATACTGATGTGAAGCTTAACATCACATTTTTCACACGTCATCTGATGTGAACATTCACATTCATGTCATCTAATATGAACATTTACGTCATTACGTACAGTCAATATTTGGATGCATGGAAACTACCAAAACATAATGACAATCAACAAAAGAACCATATTTAATTTTTTGTGTGTGATATATATCAACATTAAATAGTGGTGTATAGTTAATGCATTACATTAAATATCAACATTAATGGGTGCATGAGAGATTGAGAGTGTTTTGCTCTTCTTACCAATCATTAAAAAAGTTAGAAAAAAATGTCAAAAATTAAAAAATAACTAAAAAAAGTAAGTTATACATACTATTAATTCACTTTTTTTTTCATACAACAAAGAGATATTTAGTCTAACATCCCTCTTCAACTTTTAGTAATCAAAGAGGTTCACTATATTTTCTTTTGTAGCCTAAGATTCATCATCCACACCCATATATTATGCCCACTATCTCATTCGCTCTACTCTCAACTTCTCCTCTTTTCATCTTCCTCGCCGTAACCTCCTCTTTCGCCACCGTGACTGCCGCGATCGCCATCGCCACCACAACAATTGGCAACAACAACAACAAGAACAGAGCAATTCATTACCCTTGGAACAGGTTTATTGCTCCTGTGAAAACTCATCATCATTATCATAGTATGTATGTTTCTCTAAATCCTCATTATTTCCTTATCAATCTCTAAACTGAGTGTTGTTTACTTATTATTAATCTCTCTCTCTCTCTTTTGGAAGGAAGCAAATGCAAATTAAATAGGAAGGGCTTTGTGTGTGTATATATATATTTGTTCATATGAGTTTGTTATTATACTCAATTTGACAACTCTAGTGGACAAACTCAGATTCAAGCATAAATTTGAGTAAGACCATTTTCAATCCTCAATTTCTTTTTGTGTATGTGTTTGTTGAAGGTTGCCTGATATTTCTCTCAAAATTTATCTTGTGTGAAATTTCTCTTTGGAGAGTTTAAATTTTTTTGTGAAAAGACGCAATTTTCTCTGGTTTGGTTAAAACACAGAGAAAATTATGAGCAAATTAGAGAAAATTAGTCAAAATATAGAGAAAATTGTGAGCAAATCACAAAGAAATTTGTGAGCAAATCAAAGAAATTTCAATCTAGAGGAATTTCAAAATACAAAGAAAATCAGAGAAATTGAGCAAATCAGGCAAGTTTCAAACTAGAGAAATTTGTCTGTGTTTTGAAATTTCTCTGAATTAAAATTTCTCTGAAAAAATGTTAAGGGACCCCAACCACTATGAAAATATTGCATGTTATTTATCTTATAAAATATTAATAACATGGAGCTTAAATTTTTTTCCCCAAAATAGAATCTCAAACTACCTCATAAACATGAACTTCTCCACTTACATTATTAATCTATGTACATAAAAAAGTTATTCACTTCTTAAAAAGTTATTACATTTTCTAATCTTGATTATACTATTGAGAGTTATTTCATTTATTTTTAATCTTAAAAATTTCTCTAGGCAAATTCTTCTTATTTTTAAATTGATTTTTACATTAAAATTTTGAAGTAAAATTTTGAAAATGAGAAATTCTCTGTTTGGTCAAATTACGAAATTTCTCAATTGTGTGAAATTGAGAAAACAAAACTTTTAAAATTTTAAAAATTATGTTAGTTTGTATATATATGTTTGTGAAAGAAAGAGAGATATCTCATTATTTTAATTTTTAATTGATTTTTCAATGAATAACTAGAAAATGAGAAATTCAATAAATAGTTTGTTTGGTGAACTGAGAACTTTCTCAGTTTTATGATGAAAATTTCCAGTTTTAGATTGATATCTATTCTGGGATACAAATTCACAATTTTGAGTTAAGAATTAATTTTAAAATTCTTCTAGATGAATTCCTTTTATTTTCAATTGATCAACAATTTTAAACTGAGAAAACAATGAAACTTTTAAAATTTATGTTAGTTGTACATATATGTTCACGAACTATGAAGCACGGGTAATTCGAAAAACATGTCATACCCGTACCGGGTATTTAGCGGTGTATTGTACCTCATGTGGTACTTCTGCATACGTACCGGGTACACGAAACACGTACCAAAGTTTTTCCTTCTTAATTTTGGCGTACCAAGGCGTACTTAGTATATATTCAAGCCGTACCGTACCGTACCTCAGTTTGAAATAATATTTTCCTCCTACTATAGAGATAAGACTCATTTCGCTAGACTTCTTTTTTATTTTTTGTTTTATGCTTAGCATGATTTTAAAATTAAATTATGGTTTATACGTTATTTAATATATTGACATTTAATTTTGATTTATACTTTTACTTTTGGCATTAAATGTTAATTATAGGTTGGACCTTAACAAATTAAACCATTTAATTAATTTTTGCATTACTCTAAATTAAAAATAAATATTTTTTTACAAGCATACCAAGCCGTACCCATACCTTATTTTTTTTGAATTTTACTATATCAACGTACCTGTATCGTATCCGTACCCGTACCCGTACTTCATAGTTCACAAAAGAGAGATATCTCATTTATTTTTATTTTTATTTTTATTTTAATTGACTGTTCAATGAATAATTAAAAAATGAGGAACCCGATAAATTCTTTATTTGGTGAGCTGAGAACTTTCTCAATTTTACAGTGAAATTTCTTAGTTTTGAATTGATAATTATCCACAATTTTGAGTTAAAATTTTTAATTTTCGCAAAATTGAGAGAAACTGGGAAAATTTCATACAAATAATGGATTATAATCATTACTACTTTTGAATATAACTAAATATTGTAATAGAATGTAAATAACTTTAATTTGATAATTTGTTGGTTTTAACACTACAATGACTCATAATCAATCGCAAGCCTGTGAATTGTTTTAGTGTGGTAGGGTGTTGGTGGGTGTGGCGCTCAAGAGTTTGATTTTTATTTTTTATTTATTTAAAAAAATATAAAATTATGAAGTTAAGGAATTGATTGTAAGGATGCGAGTTACAGTAGTAAGAGAGTTTGCACTTTTCAAATCTCTCTCAATGCATCTTTTTTTTCATGTACCTTTAAGTTTTATGTTTTTAATGAACTTTTTACTTTGAAGATAAAAAATTAAAAAAAAAAATAATCACTATAATATTTCATAGGGATTTTTATTGATAAGTCCAATTTAGAAGTGTTTTAACCCAAGAAGTTCATGAAGGAATTTTTTAACCCATTTAGTCCCATGTATGTATAGTTTTATTCCATAAAGTCCATTTTCTTGATTTGCACTATTTTCTTGGACACTTATGCCCTTATATTCAATTTTGATACCTTTATAAATATTTTTTGAACGATTAGCAATTTAATGATGTGAACATTCATATTTTAAAATTCACATTGGTAGGAATGTAAAATTGGCCCGTTGGCAGCCCGAAACCAGCCCGCGAGCCCGGGCGGGCCGGCCCGTTGACAATGTGAATATTCACATTGACATGTTAACATTCACATTAATAAGAGTGTAAAATTGGCCCGCGTCCCGTGACGGCGCGAAACCCGCTCGTGGCCCATGGGCGGCCCGGGGCAGGCCCGGTCCGGCCCATTGACAATGTGAATATTCACATTGATAAGAGTATAAAATTGGCCCGTGGCCCATGGGCCGCCAAAAGCCCGCCCGTGGCCCGGGAAGGGCCCGGCCCGGCCCGTTGACAATGTGAATATTCACATTGACATGTTAACATTCACATTGATAGGAGTGTAAAATTAGCTCGCGCCTCGTGGCTGCCCGAAACCCGCCCACGGCCTATGGGCGGCCCGGGGCGGGCCCAGCCCGGCCTGTTGACAATGTGAATAATCACATTGACATCTTAACATTCACATTGATAAGAGTATAAAATTGGCAAGCAGCCTAGGGCGGGCCCGGCCCCGCCCGGCCCATTGACAATGTGAATATTCACATTGACATGTTAACATTCACATTAATAGGAGTGTAAAATTGGCTCCCGTCCCGTGGTGACGCGAAACCCGCCCGCGACCCATGGGTGGCCCGGGGCGGGCCCGGTCCGGCCCGTTGACAATGTGAATATTCATATTGACATGCTAACATTCACATTGATAAAAGTATAAAATTGGTCTGCGGCCCATAGACGGCCAAAAGCCCGCCCGCGGCCCGGCCCGGTCCGTTGACAATGTGAATATTCACATTAACATGTTAACATTCACATTGATAAGAGTGTGAATGTGGTCCGCAGCCCGTGGGCGGCTCGAGGCGAGCCCGGCTCGGCCTGTTGACAATGTGAATATTCACATTGACATGTTAACATTCACATTGATAAGAGTGTAAAATTGGCCCGTGACCCGAGGGCAGCCCGAAGCCCGACCTCGAGCCGGGGCGGGCCCGGCCCGTTGGCAATGTGAATATTCATATTGACATGTTAACATTCACATTGATAGGAGTGTAAAATTGGCCCGCCGCCCGTGGGCGGCCCGATGCTAAACCGTAGCCCGAGGTGGGCTTGGCCCGACCCGTGACAATGTCAATATTCACATTAATATGTTAACATTAACATTGATAGGAGTGTAAAATTTGTCTACTGCCCGAAGCTCGCCTGCGTCCCAGGGTAGGCTCGGACCCAAACCCGGGTCGCCCTGGGGACGCGAGTCAATTTTACACTTTTATCAATGTGAATGTTAACATGTTAATGTGAATATTCACATTGTCAACAGGCCAGGCCGGGACGAGCCCACCTCGGGCCGCCCATGGGCCGTGGGCGAGTTTCGGGCAGCCACGGGGCACGGGTTAATGTTACACTCTTATCAATGTGAATGTTAACATGTCAATGTGAATATTCACGTTGTCAACGGGCCGGGCTCGCCCCGGCCCGGGGCCGGGTTTCGGGCTGCCCACGGGTCACGAGCCAATTTTACACTGTTATCAATGTTAATGTTAATATGTCAATGTGAATATTCACATTGTCAACGGGCCGGGCAGGGTCCGCCCTGGGCAGCGGGCGGGTTTCGGGCCGCCCACGGGCCATGGGCCAATTTTACAGTCCTATCAATGTGAATGTTAATATGTCAATGTGAATATTCACATTGTCAACGGGCCAGGCCGGGCTCGTCCCGGGCAGCCCACGGGCTTCGGGCCGCCCATGAGACGCGAGTCAATTTTACACTCTTATCAATGTGAATGTTAACATGTCAATGTGAATATTCACATTGTCAACAGGCCGGGTCGGGCCCGCCCCGGGCTGCCCACGGGCCGTGGGCTGGTTTCGGGCAGCCACGGGGCGCGGGCTAATTTTATACTCTTATCAATGTGAATGTTAACATGTCAATGTGAATATTCACATTATCAACGGGTCGGGCCGGGCCCGCCCAGCACAGCCCACGAGCCGCGGGTGGGTTTCGGGCCAGCCACAGGCCGCGGGCTAATTTTATACTCCTATCAATGTGAATGTTAACATGTCAATGTGAATATTCACATTGTCAACGGGTCGGGCCCGGCCCGGTCCGGGCTTCGGGCTGCCCACGGGTCACGGGCTAATTTTGCACTCTTATCAATGTTACTGTTAATATGTCAATGTGAATATTTAGATTATGAACGGGTCGGTCCGGGCCCGCCCCGGGCGGCGGGGCTGGCTTCGGGCCGCCCACGGACCGCAGGCCAATTTTACACTCCTATCAATGTGAATGTTAACTTGTCAATGTGAATATTCACATTATCAACGGGCCGGGCCGGGCCTATTTTTTTGGCTTGTGGGCCGGCCCGGCCCGACTCAAATTTTTCCCGGCACCCACGAGGATCGACATGGGCCGGGCCCCTACACATTGACGATATGAACATTCACATTGACGGTGTGAAAATTCACATTAGGGGTATTTTGGTAATTATGTCACCCATAGGACTTATTGAAATATAAGAAAATAATGTGAACTAAATGGAACATAGGTGGATGAAAAGGATATTTTGGTCTTCTTATCTCAAATTGGACCTAATAGAATAGTCCAAAAGAATATGGGTTGGATGGAATAAAGCTCTTAGAAAATGGATTTATCAAAAAAGCTCCCAATTTCATAACTAATACTAATTTGGACCACAATGATAGGATATGTGGATGGGTAAAATAAAACCCAAAGCAATTAGGTAAAGTGGCCCAAAGGAATGGGAAGACCCAAATAAATTTCTAAGGAGCCCATTAGAGATAGCTGGCAGTACAATGGTGCGTGGCCAAGAGTGTGAGGAGCAATAGAGAGTAAAGATCTCTTTCTAGAAGGGGATTTGCAGAATGGAAGAGGAACGTCAGATTCATCTTCTTTTAACGGTAAAAACATCAAAGTAGTAAATACAAGAGTATGGGTCAGGCTAACTAGATGATAAGTCCGTCTAATCAACCTGATCCGATGGACACAACACTTGGCAAGTTGGTTACTAGCACTTGACATAATTTAAACCGTCTATAGGAGGATTATCCTACGATCAAAGGCAACTTGACCACTTGCCCAACCATAGCCAAGAACGAACAGAACCCTCAGATCAAATATTGATCCAACGGATAGGATTCAAGCCAGGAAAACTACAAAAGGCAAAGTAGGTGAAATAAAGAAAATAAACCAGAGGTAATCTAAGAACACTCTTTTAAAATACAATATCCATGGCTAAATAGTGTTTTGACTTGATCATCAAAGGGTCCTCCCGACCAAATTGACATTTTGGTTTCTCTTGACAAAATAAAGGAAGAGACATGTCGCTCACTTTTGCTATGAAAAAGAATTCTACCTTCCACAATTGGTGCTGTCTGTGGAAACGATGAGAAGATGAATGTCCATCCCTCTCTAGAAGAAATACCAAGTGATTATCAGAATACCTTGGTCGGCAATATGCTCGGCCAGAATTTTGGTCACGACTTAGAAATGGCACCAGTGGATTCGAGAAGAGTAACTCGCCCACCAAATAATGATAACCAACAAACCAGTTTGTAGATCGGCTTCTAGCTCAGGTTGAGGCTCTCAAGGAAGAGTTAAGAATAGTTTAAAAGGGACCAGAAGTCCAAAGAAAGACAATCGAAGCACGAAATGCCCCAACAAAAAATGGTTGTCTCCTAGGACAAATTACTAGTAGCCATCCCGGTTAAAAGAAAAGAAGCGCCAATTTGCCAAATGTGACCATATTTCAAACCCCAAGATGGTTCACCAAAGCACCAAAAGAGTAACCTAAGGAGTTGGCTCGACCAATGTACATGAGGAAACCCCAAGATGGTTCGATGAAAGCTTTTTACAGAGGAAATAGCCTCCCCCTGCTCCCGAGCAATTAAGAGCGCTGATCCACTGAAGAGATTTACTCCTTTGAAGTTTAGCTTGTATGATGGCAAAAGAGATCCGACCAGCTATATCTAGCACTACACGTAGGCTATGACCTTATGGAGCAACAATAGACCAATCATGTGTAGAATGTTCTCCTCAAGCTTAGAAGAGATGGCCCATTGATAGTACTCTAAGCTGGAAGCCAGATCAATTAACGATTGGAGCAGCTTCAACAGGCGTTTATTTCATGCTTTATTACCAATAATCGACCACCAAAAAAGGTGGACGTGCTCCTTTCCATAAAGAAGGAAGAAACATAGAGTTTATGAGATTATGCCAGCAGATACTTGGCAGCTTGTAATGAGATCGACAACTGCAATGAATAGCTAGTGGATGCCTCATTTAAGCTAGGCTTGCAATCGACCAGTAAGCTTTACCAATCCTTGACTAGAAGCCTCCTACTGATGTGGGTAGGTTGATGAGTCAAGTAAAGCAGCATTGTAAAATCGAAGACGATTTGTGAAGATCCAAAGAACCAAAGCCTACATGGCTTCTGCTGAAAACTCTGCAGAAAAAAGAAAGGAAGGCTCATCATCCTTAAAGAAATGAGTCAAACGCAATCTTCGAACAACCTAAGCCACAAAAGGAAGCATTCAAAGCAATGGTTACCACCTTCACAGAGCCGATATATTGGATACTAATGAAAATCTAGAACGAACCCTACTTCTTGTGGCCCCCAAAAATGATTAGAGACCCACCTCTTCAAAATTGAAGGTTGCAGTGCTTCTATCACAAGGACTACAAACATCTCATCTAAGATTGTAAGGCATTGAAGCAATTCCTAGAAAAGTTGGTACAGAGCAGTCATTTACGATCATTCATTGATCATTCTACAGACCACAAGGGAAAGCACAAAGACAATAAGGGAAACACCTAGCCAATGACAATTATCAACATGATATATTTGATTCCCTCGAGGAAATAGATAAATCAAGTCAGGGAAGAGATGAGAAGGTCGGCACACTTAAGAAAAGTGACGTCCTTGTCCAAAGGCTATGCAAAGAGAATACGTTCTTCAAAAGTGAGGATCTCGTTTTTTGATGAAGACTTGTCATGGATTCACCATCCACTCAGTGACGCCCTTATGGTAACCTTACAAATTGGAGAATTTACCGTCAAGAGGATATTGGTGGCTCAAGGAAGCTCTTCAAAGGTCATGTACTATTGGTTGTTCAAAAAATTAGGATTGTCACACATCGACATGCTTCTTGCAGATTCACCATTGTATGACTTTAATTCTAACCCAGTTTTTTCTCTGGAAAAAATTCTCTTGCTAGTAAGGGTAGGAACAATAACCCAGTAAGTAGAATTTCAAGTGGTGAATGTCCCTTCCCCATACAATATGATAATAGAAAGGGCATGGCTTCACAAAATGAGAGTAGTTTCGTCTGCTTTTCATCAGCTTATATGATTCCTAGTAAGAGATGGCATTAGAGAAATCAAGGGCGATCAAACACTTGCTAAGCAATGCATGGTAGTATCTTCTTTTGACAAGAGAATTTAGGAGATTTGAGCACATGAAGAAAGCAAAGAGCATGTCGGCATGGAGCAATCCACAAAAAGTGTAAAAGAATTAGAAAAGATATCGATTGACCCACCAGACAAGAAAAAATTCTTTCTCATTAGAAAGAGCCTTAGTTCAGAAGAGAGGGACCAGCTGGTCCACTTCATATTATAATCCAGGGATGTGTTTGTATGGACTCTGTATAAGATGGAGGGAATTAATCTAGAAGTGGCTTGCCACAAGCTAAACATGGATTCGAACTTCAAACCAATAATATAGAAGAGCAGAAGATCAGCACCACAACACATGAAAGTCATTAAGGAAGAAGTAACAAGGTATCCAATACCGTAGTTGTGAATAAGAAGAATGGAAAGTAGAGAATTTGTGTGGACTTCACCAACTTAAACATAGCATGCCCAAAGGATAACTTTATTTTGCCGAAAATTGACTAGTTGGTAAATACCACATAAGGACACCAGAAGATGAGTATCTGTTGATCAGAACATTCTCAAGTTGGTTCAGAGGATGAGTATCTCCGGTACATCTCATGGCAGCCCTCCACCCATCTCTAAAGAAAACATTCTCAAGTTGGTTCAACTGATCAAGAAAAAGGGCATTAGCTTCTTTTCAAGTGGCTTCAGTATTCTTCCTTATACATGCCGCCCGCTGAGCACATTCTTCTTCTAAAGTAGCCTTGAGTACCTCATGCTCTGCTTTAAGACAGTCGAACTGACGTGTGATAGTTTCAAAGTTCTCCCATGTTACTATCTGACCAGACTCAAACGAAGTCACCCTTGCTTTAACCCGAGCAAGATCATCTTTAATTTGCATCATCTCTGCTTCCATCTGTTTTCTCTTTTCTACCATCAGTTTTCTCTTTTATTCGATTTGTTGTCTCTCCTCATCAGGATGATCCCTTTTCCTAGTTAGTCTAATTCCAGCTTCCATGAATTGATTTATCGCATGCACTGACACATATTCGAGCTTCACCATGAAAGATCATGACATACATTTTATAAAAGATAAAGTAGTAACCTTACCATCACCAAATTTTTGATGCCATGTCCGAGTATTTGTTGATCGAAATGCCCTTCCAGATGATGAATGTCCTCAAAGATGGGCATGCCTTGAGCCATAGCTAGAGCGACCCCTACATCCGAAAAGACAGAATCCCTTGTATTCAACGAGCGGTCTTCTACTATTGGTTGAAATATTTACTCAGTGAGACCCTCAGCTGAAGCTTCCATTTGTTCTTCACTTGATCAGAAAATGTCGGCGACTTGGTGTAGAAGGCGTGCCTTCAAACAAATGCTCTGCGGTTTGCGTGACCCTCCTTCACCCGCTTCTCAAATTGATACATGAGACAAATTGGACTGCCTTGTAATACGATGCCGCCCTGCCATGGTTGGAGTAGAAGAATCTGGCAATTCGACGAGTATATGGATGGTTTCTTGGGCGTAAATAAGATGATTGGATTTCCCCAACAGCAAAGGTAATAATGGTCATCCTTTTGAGGCACTATGGCAACCTTAGTAACAAGAACGAAAGCAGAAGGAACTGGAATAATGACTACCCGAGAAAGAAACTAGTCTATTAGCACTTCAATTGATCGGGAAGCAGCGTCTATGCATATCCAAACAGTTTGTAGAGCTAGTAGGTTCACAGCCCACAATTCATTGTGACGATTGGTGTTGACCGAACAATTGGCTACAAGAACAAAGGGGATGTCACAATTAGAATGACAATAGATACCGAAGTAACAAAACAAAAAATCTTTTTGTTTAATGATCACCTGACCCAAAATTAGGGGCATGATGGCAACACCATCTGCAAAAAGAGATGATGCAAACTCTCAATTCCCCGAAATTGTAACAACATTTTTCTCTACTGAAGAAGACCCTGGAAATACTTGAACTAGAGATCGATTTTGATCTAGATTCTTGGAAGCTAAAAAGAACACCCTAGTTAGAGATTGATAAAGATTGGAACAATATTGAAGCTCCTTCAAACCCAAGTTGATATTCAACAAGTTATTCGAGGAGACCATTCCATTTATGATTTTGAAAAAGTTTGTATTGAGAAGAAATTGATGAAGTCTATAGTGAAAAAAAATCCCATGTAAACAGGGATGAAGGGGAAACCTAACTCCACCATCTATAATGGCTGAAACCAGCTATAGAACCCTATCGTCTGAAGGAAACAAGAAATTATCACTACGACGAGGGGTTTCTACAATTACGTTTACTGGGATATCACCAATGGTTCAAAGATGGGTCAAACCTTCAAGGCTATTAAGTAAGTAAGCGTATTTTCTCATTTTTTGCAAAGCTAAAAATCGAGAAAAGTGGAGGATAAGTGCACTTACAGTAAGCAAAAGGAGAAGACACCCAAGGAGTTTTTGAATGTTGAAATAGGAACAGGTGACAACTCCTAAGGACGTTTTAGTGGAAAATGCTATCGAGAAAGGATGATGCTATAGAAGTAGAGCACTTGTCTCAAAATGGGGTGCAGGGGAAAACAGACACCTCCCTTGACAATGTCAGTAAGGGGACAAAAGTAGGAATGCTATCGAGAAGACACCCAAGGAGTTTTTGAATGTTGAAACAGGAACATGTGACAACTCCTAAGGACGTTTTAGTGGAAAATGCTATCGGGAAGATATTGCAAATATCAACATAATGATTTGAACTCCCATCTGTGTAAGAGAAGGGGAAATATCACACTATTTAAACGCGCATGTCGCTTCATTTGAATAATGTGTGTAGCACGTCCGCGGGGGACCTCGCTACTACAGTTCGGACTCTCTTGTTGTCACGGTTCTAAATCTGAACCAAAGAGTCCAACTCTGGCAAATCGTTTTGAGAAAAACAGATTTTGAAAAGAAGTGCCAAACATGGACTGCTTTTCCAGATACAGAGTCGCCACCTAAATATTTTTAAAATGGGAAATTTAGGAAACCCTGACTCGGTGCCGAAGGCCACGTGTCCGTCATCACCAAAATGATCTTGGCTCGGGAGCTTGGGTACGATCGGGGAAGGTCAGCTATGAGCACCCCCTCTCGCCCGGTGCGAAGACCGGCCTCTACTAACCATGATATCCATTTTTGAAAACATTACATGTTCTTATTCCGGTTATTAGCCTAGAATTACTATGTTATGCGCACAGCAAACAAGTATAGACCAGATCGCCTAATTTGGGAATAAGCATTGCATATCCGTTTGTTTTTAAAAAACAGTTTGAGTTTGCTACTCGCAAGTAGGCTAAAACACGGATTTCAATGAGTGTTCCCAACTCAAGCAATCCAACCTCCACCCACAGGCATTCAAACAGTTTATCTCATGTAAGCATCTAGCCGCATGGCAAGCATACTGTCATATTAGCATTCACACGCATGCGGTATGCTAAAGCATAAATACTCACATTGTATTCCGTGCCAAAACAAGAAACTAGTTAGCAAACATGCATGACCTAGTTCATGTTAAATGGCTAATGCATCGCACACAGGGATGTAATCTAGACAGGCTCGGCTATCCTAAGCATGACACATGAAATGCAACAACTACCACGTATTCATCTTGGAATTGAAAGTACGATGCAGTTTGCATGATGTACCGAGCCCGATGCATGTGAACAAATGCATGAATGCACGCATGCATAGCATAAGGTATGCTAAAATAGATATGCCCTAATCTACCATCGTAAGCAGGTAAATAAAAGGGTAGAAAGAAATGGGGATTGGAAGACATACACCCACTCACACACACTTATTACAAGTTCGCCCTCACTCGGAGGGACCAAAAGAATAATACAAATAATTAACTACGCAAGCTAATTAAATATTACAAATTCACTAAATTAATTAAATAAATTAATGAATCTAATTAAGGCAGTAAACCGCCTCGGGATGAAGGCCGGATGCAGCGTGTGCTCGGGACTGGCTCGGAATCGCACTGCCATGCATGAACTGCCTCTGTTTTCCCTGCTCTCCTCCTCTGAAGACTGCCAAAATCTCAGGAATTCCTCTTGGGACCCTGGAGGTTACCACCGGCTGGAATAGAACACCACCGGCTGAAGGATGTGGCCACCGGCTGCAAATGAATCTATCGGCTACTGGTGAACTGCCGGTCGGCACTAAATACTGCCGGCCGGCAATGAATTCCTGCAGAACCTGCAACTCACAGCAGCAGAGGGCAAAACTATGCATGGCAAGGCAATTCAAAGCATGTATGCACCAAACACACTCCTTATCATGTTTTTGACTCAAAGGAAGATGTGCCTCGGTTCGCGGACCACCAATCACGCATTTTGATGCATGATGGCCCAAAGAACCAAGAATGCAACTTTGATTTCAAATGCATGCAATGCAAACAAACAAACAAGGGTGCTAAACCTCTATCACACACACTTCAAGAGGCCAAGCATGCACAATGCAATGCAATGGAGTCCTAAGCATGTCATCTATATGCAATATGAGCAATGCAATATACTTATGCAAACATACAAGTGAACATGCGAACCAATTGAAGGATGGACTTAAACATGAATTGGGCAACTCTAAGAAGGCTCAAAACAGTGGCCAAGATGCTAAGTCATGAGGGCCAAACACACATGCACACATGCACATATTAAGACACCAACCTAAGCATTGAACAAGCAATCCCTAAGCACACTTGAAGGGACACAACAATGGACAACTAGCATGCATGGAAAGCTCTGAAAATCATGCAAAACATGGTGCCAAATCATACAACAAAGCAAGCTAAACATGCAACAAATGGCCCAAGTCTTCAAAGCAAGCCAATGAGGCATTGGACTACACTTATGCAAAACAAACATGGCATGCATCGGACGACCCAAAACAGATTTTTAGCATGCAAAACTAAGCCCAAATGACTACTTAGATGGCATCTAAGAGGCTTGAAACCAAAGGCATGCACAAATGCTAAAACATGAGGCATACAACACATGCTTTTGAAGCATTAAAGAGGCACTAAGGCAAGCATACAAGCACACCAAAGGGACTGAAATAGCATGTTAAATGGTTCCAAACCATCAAAAATAAAGCAAGGAAGGCATGCTACACTCTCATGCTCTTAAGGCCAACAAGCCAAATGCAAAGGAGCTATGAGATACAAGTCATGACCGACCAAAACAAGCATGGACAGACCTCATGCATGGCAAAATAAGCATACAAGCTTCATGGATCTAAGCCTAAAACATGCTAGAAATAGAGGCACACAACCTAGGCATGTTAAGGGGACTATTAAGGCATTACAAAGCAACTATGCAAGGCATGCAAAGAGTGCTAAAACCAACACTTAGCAATGTCATATTAGGGCATAATAAACATAAAATGCAGCTAAGACATGCTCAACAAACAACCAAACATAATTCTCTCTCAAGAGGCCAAATCTTACCCTTTTCAAGGACATCAAGGAGGGGGGGTGGCCCTCTCCTTCTTGAGACTCTATGGCATCATCTCCACCGCTGAAATCCCTCAAGATTTTAGTGGTGAAGAGATCCTAACACCAAAGTCTCGGATCTCTCACAAAATGGCACAAAAAGTGCCTTTTTCAAGGCCTAAGGGTGGTTAAACCTACCCAAACCACCAAACACTCTTAATAAACAATGAAGAGGGTTAAAAAACAGAACTTTTTTGTATTAAACACCAAGCACAAAAACAGTTCAAAGATAGGCAAAAATGGAGTGCAAGAATGGGGAATATAAAGCAAGTTTCTCACCCTTGTAGCCTTTCTTCAACAATGGTGACCTTGATGCCTCCTTAAGCTTCAAACCAGCCAAGAACACCAAGAACAAGCCCTTAGCACCTCAGTTCCAAGAGAAGGTGAAACACTAGGTGTTTGTGAGCAATAGTAAGGCACAAACACCTAGTGTACAAAACAAGAGAGAAAGAGAGAGATAGGATAGATACACAAAACCTAACCTAAAACCAGAGCTTCTCCCTCTCCAAAAATGTCTAAGTCTCTAACCCTTCTAACCCTTGAGCCAAGAGAAGAAGCCCTTCTCTTATAGGCCACCAAAGCTTACAAGCTAAGTCAACCAAAGGCTCATCCCCTCCATACACGTGTATGGAGGGGAAGCAAAAGCTAAACAGCTGTCTAAAAATATCTCATAAAGCAGCTGTAAAGTGGTCGGCAGGACAAAATGGTCATTTTGCCAAAACAAGTGCCGACCGGCACAAAAGAGTGCCGACCGGCACAATATAGTGCCGATGGAAACAACAACCAGCCGGTGGCCTCTAGCTAGTGCCGGTGGTGTGTGGGGATGCCTCACAAGGCATTCCCTGCCCCTCCAAGGCAAAGCACAAGTGTTTGGTGCAAAACCAGACACAAAACGGTCGAGTCGAGAGATCCTGAGGCAAGGCGCGCGAGCCGAGACCTCCGGGAACTCAAGAAGAACACAAACATGGATAATCACCGAGTGTTCAAACGGTGACGTCCAAGTCTTGAGGACGGTCAAAAATGGGGTGTCTACAATGTGCCTTCACATTTAACACAAAGTATTGATGAACGTTACCTTGTCAATACCTGGAGGAAACTATTAGTTTCCCTCGATGATCACGATTATGTCATTCATGCTCTTGCCAAAATCAGGGAGCAACTAGACCAGTTGGTGCTTCTTGTTTCTAGTTTGGTGGTTGAGACAAAATTGTAGCAATACCTAATCCTTGGGAGCCCTAAGTTTATTCTCAGAATCTCATTCAAGGCAACCACCCCCATCACTATCCGAAAGAAATTGGGGCAAGCTGAGAAAGGACGACGCTATAGAAGTAGAGCACTTGTCTCAAAATGGGGTGCAAGGGAAAACAGACACCTCCCTCGACAATGTCAGTAAGGGGACAGAAGTATCTAGACCTCAGACCTCTCAACAACGTCATCATTGTCATTAGGTAGACGAACAATGACGTTGTCTGGGATATCATGGAGAGTTCTAAACTGAAGAAGGTTTTCCTCAAAATTGAAGAAGTGTTTAAGGCGATTAATTTTTTGAAGAAGAAAGGGAAAAACAGCAACAGAAATTGAAGAAAAACAGAGGAACAAGAAAGTAAAGAGAGAAGAAAGAAAACAGAGGACTTACAAAGAATGGAAGCAAAAGCTTTGAACGGTGGAAATATGAATAGATGCACCTGGTGAGTCCCTGAAAGGAGTAAAATGATGGAAGGGAGGAGTCATTTCCCGGTTTAATGTGTCAGAAGTGAAATGGAGCATGAAGAGACAATTGTCATCATTACGTTCCCACTAGCGTAAGGGGAAAAAAAAACACATGTCATTATACTGGATAATCTTGCTTCCATGCATTGAAGCCATCTGATCGGCCCAAATGCTTCGGCAACCTTCCAAGATCGACCACCAAAGGGAGGCAATTGTGAAGGGAAAAAATATGAGCCCAGCCCAAGCCCAACCACTCTAGCCCAAACCAAAGAGTAGTAAGTCCAAACCCATCCCTTGTAGCCCATGGAGGACAGCTGACGATAACTCGGCATCAAGTCAAGGTGCGTGGGGGGACAAACAAAATATAAAAGATAACTTTCTAGAAGGCAAATTCGTAAAATAAAAAAGAAACTTCGGATTAGGTATAATCCAATGGTGATAATTATAGAACAAACAAAACTAAGGCCTATGCTAAGCCTAGTAGGAGACAGAGCCATTCGATCAAATTGATCGGTGAGTTGGCCACAGATATCTGACATCTGACATTATCCAAGCTGTCCATATATACGGCAGAGATCCAACGATCAAGGATAAGGGCAACTCAGCAAGTAGCCAGGAGCAGGCAAAACCTTTCAATCAAAACAAGATCCGACGAATGAGATTTGAGCTAGAATAACTATAAATGGGTAAGCAAGCAAAGCTTAAAGGATAAGTGAGTGAATTCTATTCAATCCAATTATACTCAATCTTAATCAATTTCTACTACAGAAATATTTCTTTTTTTTTTTATATTTAAGCGCTATGGCCGATTAGTGTACTGACTTGATTGTCAGAGAGTCCTCCCGATCTACCCTAGTATGGAGTGATCACTGACGCTTGGTTTCTCTTTACAGAATACAAAGAATTGGGCGCATCATCTCTCTTTCCCTGTAGAAATAATTTCACTTTTCACATAAATAACTACATAAAATTTTATAATAGAAAATAAATAAATACTACAAAAGATATCAAATTTCTTTTCATAAGAATCAAATTTACAATCTTACACCACAAGGTGGCGTTAAACTCCCTAAAATCCGCCTGACACATGTTATGTGTAATTATTTTTGTGATGGATTGATTATGTTACCAAATTTTTTATGGCGAACTTGTTCCATATTGGCATACTTGAATAAATTTCATTTGGGATAGAGTTTTGTTAGCAGATATGACTATTTGAGGAGAGATACTAGCTACACAACAGAAGCCAGTCAATTTCTCAAACAAGGCTATATGGCAATGTGGATCAGAGGCAGGTGTTGTAAAGAATGAAAACTGTGGTAGTTTTTTTGACATCAGTTAAGAAAGTCACATTTTATTTAATTTGTTTTTTGTTTGCTGTGAAATTTTAACAATTTCCACGAAAGAAAATAAAGTGAATATATTGATGAAAATCAAACTATATATGGAGATCAAAGAAATGGAAACCTCATACAGAAGCCAGACAGACTACCTTTTACACTGTATGCAGCGGCCAAGAAATAAATATTCCGAAAGTGATTGAGAAGAATATGGGTTTATGCTTTGCTTTGCTTTCCTTCAAACTGATTCCACAATCATCCTTCACTTTGTGTTTTACTACGTACGGCTAGGAGAGCACAATTCTGGAGGGATAAATGGGCAGGGGAGCTGTGTTTAAAGGATGAATTTCCCAGACTGTTTTCTCTCTCTACTGTTAAAGATGGAGTAGTGGCTGACTTCTATACCAGTAGTGGAGGGATCCAGGACTGGTTTCTCGAGTTTAGGAGACCTCTGTTGGCTTGGGAAGAAGAGGAGGTAAATAGGTTACACAACTTACTTAGGAGTGCACCAGAAGTGAGGGTCATATCGCCCGATATATGGATGTGGAGGGCTGATCCCTCTGGGATGTATTCTGCTGCTTCAGGTTATAGAAGTTGTGAATCATTATTGGGTCCTGATAGGAAAGTGGCAAGGGAAGTATGGAACAACTGTGCACCACCAAAAGTCAAATTCTTTGGGTGGTTGGCTTGGTTAGGCAAGGTGAAAACATCCAGCTAAAGAATTGGGATTTTAGATGAGGAGGCCAATGTGAGCTGTGTTCTCTGTCAAAATGAGGTGGAATCGGTCAACCATATCTTGCTTTTTTGCCCATTTGTCTGGCTACTGTGGTCTCAGATTATGAAGTGGTGGGGTGTTAAGTGGGTGATGCCAAACTCAGTGGAAAGGCTATTGCAGTGGTGGTCATTTTGCAAGATGAAGAAGCTTGAGAAAGTGATGTGGAAGGTTGTGCCTCTGGCTGTCTTTTGGTCCATTTGGAAGCATCGGAATGATTGTATCTTTAATGGTTCTCAACCAAATTTAGAAGACTTATGTGAGGTTGTCAAAGTAAGAATCGCTTTGTGGGTAAAATCCTCCCCAGCCAAAGTAGAGTTCTCCATTAATGATGTAGTTTTTAATTTGCACCAGGTTCATTATTGTTTAAGGCAGGGGAGCTGAGAATAGGCTGTCTTGAAGCATTCACTGTATGTTGCTGTCTTGATGCGTTCACCAGGCTATTAATCTGGGCTGTCTGCTGTATGTTCTGCTGTCTGCTAATCTGGTTGCTCATCTGTTAAAGTGCAGAGAACAGTGGGTTGGAGGATGTTCATATGTTAGAGTGCTTGGGTAGTCTTCAGTGTGTTTCTGCTCATTTGTTCATCTGTTATGCTGCTCATCTGCTAATCTGGTTGCTTATCTGGCTTGGTGATGTTATTAGGTCTTGAGTGTGCTTCTGCTCAGTTGGGTAAGCTTCATGGTAAGGGTAAATGGTGTAATGGGGTGGTCCCTGGTGTGTTTGGAGATAAGTGCAGGACTGATGCTTTTCAGCTGTATGCTTTGGATGTTAGTGCTGGTAGTGGCTGCAAGAGTTTGGTTCTTGTGTATGGTTCTGCATCAGTCTCTGGCCTTGACTTATTTGGAAAATGGCTTGAATTGGTATGAGGTCTGCTGGGTTTTTGTTGCTGAGTGGAAGATGGATCTGTTTTGATCTGGACTGGGTCTGCATAGTGTCAGGCTTGCTGCACCAGTATGTATTGGTGAAGCAGAGCAGCTGGGTTTGTATGAAAAAGGAGTGCTCTATATAGGGGTGCCACTAGAGAGAGGCTGAACTGATAAGTGGTGTAAGGCTGAACTGATATGGTGTATCAGTATGGTTGGTGAACTGCTATGCTCTACTGCTGGGTGTGGATGTTTGCAATGTCCTCTGTGTTTGCTTGCAGTGATATCTTGGTCATTCTCGTTGGTCTCTCACCAACTCTGGGGGTGCTAGCAAATGATAGGATGTGCTAAATGGTGCCAACCTCGTTGGGATGATTTAGTCCATTGTGATGCCTTTGCACCTCCCTTTCTTCTTTATTGATGTAATTTCGCTATGTTCTTTGTACTTGTGTTATTCCATCAATAAAGTTCTTTTTTTGCCGATCAAAAAAAAAAACATCTGCAATACAGTAATACACTTGAGTAATTATTCGAAAATTTTGAAATATCATATGAAACATAGTGGTTCACATTTGTTGACATATTTCGGAGTCAGAAACAACGTAAAATATATAAAAAGGAAAATTAAAAAGGTTAAAAGAAAAAAATATTGTATCTGACCTAGCATCTTGATCAAAACAAGACTGATTATGCAAGATATAAAATTAAGTTTGTGAAAAAATTGTATATACCTCAACCTACGAAGAATATATGAGGGGGAGGGGGAGGAAGAAGCACAACATGAAGGGTGCCTGAATCACATACGTTCAAAGCAAAGCGAGCTTGGATCTGAGCCTTTCAAGCAAAATCAAACTGGTAAGTCTTTCTTGCCATATTAATTTTTAATATTATAAAGCAAAACCAACTCAGATGAGGTATTGCTCCCTCAGGTCCAACCTACTCATCCATTTTTTTTTTTAATGAAAAAATATTGGACAAATCATAATGGTAGTCTCTGTGCTTTGATTATTGTGTTATTTTAATCATTGTAATTAAATGGCTCGATTTTGATCCTGAATTTATATTTTATCTCAATTTAGTCCAATTGATTACAACTCTTAGCATGTTTTTTTTAAGAAAAAATATGTATATAAGTGTTATGTGTCATATCTTTAACGGTAAAATTATAAACTTATTTAACTTAATGAGTTAATCTCAATAAATTTAGTGATAATTTTCTTTAAAAAACACTAACGATATTATCAATTAGATTAAATTGACACAAAATTCAAAATTAAAGGTCAAAATTGAGCCAATTGAAAATGTAAAGATCAAAATAACACAAAAGGTAAAATATAGAAATTACCGGTGTAATTTTCTCAAAAATATTTTATATACAATATATATATACGTATAATTAGAAAGTGATTTACAAATATAATTTGTATATATAAAGTGTATTTAGAATAAGCATAGGCACAATAATGAGTGTTTTAGCTAGAAATTAAATAATATAATATCATGTCATTTGTTTGTATAACATTACCCATATAAAATACATTCGAAATGATGGAACAACAACATATCTGTAATAATGAACCACAATTGTGAATATTTTAAATAGAAATACTATCTTAAAAAAAAAAATAGAAATAAAACGATGATAAAAACCCATGTCACTTCTTATGAATTTCTCTATAAAATTTTTGTTGGTAGAGTATCAACTTTTTTTATTATTTATTTTCATTTTTATTTTTTCAGAAGACCTAGTCCTCATCTTAAGTTGTATTTTTCGTCTCTAATGTTTGAGTTGTTTTCCAACTCTAAACTTCTCTTTGGGCAATTATGCTCGTATTTTTGTCATTTATGTTTTATATTAATTTAATTTTTCTTGTTTTGATTACATTAATATTGTCATTTAAATTTTTACATTATCTTGGCTAATATTAAGTGAGGTCTGAATTTGATCTCTTGAAATTTTTACCATGTGTAAATTGAATAATAATATAAAAAAAAATTCCCCTACATCTACACACGTTCTTTCCGGTAGTTTAACTACCATAGCAATTTCAAATTTTGAAAATTAAATTTGCAGATTTACTTTCAAATTTAAAAAGAAATGAATTAGAGGCTATGTTTGAGATACTACTTTGGGCCAAAAGAATCATATAGGACAAAATTGAGTATTTTTGTCAAATAGGACAATATAATCCATAATCATTTCATTTTTTCTTTCAGAAAAATTAAAAAAATCAAAAAAATTATCTAAATGAAACTTTTTAATTATAAATTAAAATAGCCAAAAAACTAACTTACACCCCAAAAAGAAGGCAGAGTTCTGTTATTGATGGGCTCCGCTTTTTTCCTTTGGATGCCCACCCTTTTCACTTTTTTTCTATACAGTTTTATTCAAACTAGCGGCCGCGCACACGCGATGCGTGTGCAAACTCGTTTGAAATTATAATATGAAATTTACATTAAATTTTCTAATAATGCACATATAAATCATGTATAACTATGTGTAATGTAACATTTGATATTAAGATATTTGATAAACGAAATAGATGTACGTTAAAACTTGTTCAATTTTTTTTTAAAGAAAATATAATATTTACTAATCTTAATTAAAGAAAACTCTACAACAAAAATTCATATAAAATTTCAATTTGGTAAGATAAGACTAAAGATCTTACAAATCTTGCAAAAAATATATAAGATACATGTAAAAATTAATTTACAAACAATGTACATTGATTAAATTAGAAATTTACGTTGTTAAAGTGAGCCACAATTGTTCACATGCGTACTTTGACTAATAGAGTACAATAATAATTTTGATTTTGTAATTGGCTTATTATATATAAAGGCACAAAATGTAAATATTATTGAAGTTTTTTATAAATGAAACTAAAAAATTTAAAAAATACGTTTTGACATCGATTAACATAGTCCAAATCAAATGGAAAAGAAATCCTAAACTTTTTAAGTCTAAGTCTAAATAATTACACACATTTTATGCTTCACAGTTTTTTAAATATATATATATATAAATGAATATAAACTTACAAACACAGATGTTGATATAAACCAAGAAAAATAATAATTGATTTTTTTTAACCTAATAACACAATGAAACATTTTATTTTGTAAATTTTTTTTATAGAAAGTATAACTAACAGTATTACACCAAAAATAAAAAAATTTAAAAATACAAACTCAAGACACTCATTTTATATGATTTTTTTAAGACCACTGGATTTAATTTTAAATAACATACAAACAAAATTAAGTGAACAAACAAATCTGTTTTTTAAAAACTGAATTTATACACACAAAAAAAAAAAAAACAAAACAAAACAAAACAGAACCGGAAAAAAAAAAAAAAAAAAAAAAGCTTAAAGAGTTAACTATGAGAAAAAAAAAAAAAAAAAAACCAAACTTTTTAAATGTAATCTAAGTCTAAATAATTGCACACATTTTATACTTCACAATTTTATATATATATATATAAATTTGAATATAAACTTATACTATATGTTTTTTTTTTCCCAAAGGAACTTGGTTTGGAAACATTTCACAGAAATATAGAGAGATAAAAGTATACTTTTTTTTAGAGAGAGAAGCAAAAATCACCCATACCCATAACTCAGCAATCAACGGTTTTGATCTCCACCAGTGTCACCACCACCGCCAACGCCAGTCCCGGACTACACACCGCCGCCCATCGCCGCCGCGTCAGAGATTTCATGGATTGCGAGAAATCATCAGATTGTTATTTGTTAAACGGAGTAGATTACGAATACGATTACGATTACGATTAGATATAAACGAGGGAAAATGAGAAAAAACTAAATGAAAATAAAAAATTACATGTAAATAAAACTAAAAATAAAAATAGAATTAAAAAAACTACATATTTTATTTTTTCAAGCATATATATAAAAATAAAAATAAATTACATATTTGATTTTTTGAAGCATAGAAAAAGAAATTGTATATTTGAAGCATTACAAACTGAAGCAATAGAATACTTACAGTCAGAGCAATTAGGTGTCAATAGAGAATAATCCGAAAAGTTTCTTCTGAACAACAGAAAGTTATAAAGCAACTTGCCAAAAATATAAACGAAGGAAAATAATAGTCAGTTTTTCTCTCCAACAAATCGATTAACATACTTTTTTTTCTTTTACTTTTTAAGGAAGAAAATAAAAAGTGTAAGTAATAATGGTACACACAAAATAACAAAACAGGAACCCATATTCTTGGAACACTTGCAGTAAAAAATAAATAATAAACCCAAAAAAAAAAAAAGGACTACTATTTTTTTTTAAAAAATGACTTTTGTGCCAATTAATTGGGTGGAGGAATGAAGACCCCACAACAGACGAACGAACCCAGAAACTGTTTTACTTCAATTGAACAGTGTTTGCATGGAAGAAGCCACAGAGTGTGAATCAAAGATACACAAAAGCACTTCAACAGAACGACTATTTTTTCATAATATCAAAATTGCCCCTTTAAATATAGATAGAAGAAATATAAAAAAAACATGTAAAAATGTTATTTTAATACTATAAACCAAATAAGATAGGCGAGAAATGTTTCTCTTCTATTTAATTTGTATTTATCCAAACAAAAGGCCAAAGAGAGAGAAAACATAAACTTTTATTTTACATCACATACAAAGTGCAAAACAGAGTAGAAACCAGCAGAGCTAAATGTAGGAATCAACCACTATGTCTAAAAATATAGATAGAAGAAATTAAAAACAAACACCTAAAAATGTTATTTTGATAATATAAACCAAATAAGATAGGCGGGAAATGTTTCTCTTCTATTTCATTTCTATACAAAAGGCCAAAGAGAGAGAAAACATAAACTTTTCTTTTCCACTCACATGCAAAGTGTAAAACAGAGTAAAAACCAGCAGAGTAGAAACCAACAAAAAGAGCATAGTTTTTGGATATAGAAAAGCTTACCAATTAAAAAAGGGAAGATCACATACACACTGCAACTGCAACAAACCGTGCCTATGTATACCATCCAAAACAAAACTACATCATCCTGTTGTGGAGAGGTTGATAATGTGGGTGGTTGTTGTTGTTGTTGCGGCGGCAGTGGTGGTGGAGGTGTGCTGGTGTTGGGGAGAGGAAGCGAGGCAGAGGAACACTGCAGAGATCATGATATTCACAGAAGATGCTGAGGAGGATAGGGCCGATTCTTGGGGTGATTGGGCCGTTGGAAAGTCATCCCCATGAGCAAGCTCCTTCGATATATGTTACTGTTTGAAATTGTCAAAAGAGAAGTTACCAAATACAGTGAACTTTGAGAAGAGAACTTTCAGAAGAGAACTTACCAAGGAAGATGCAAAATGCAATTGAAGGAAGAAGGTGTAACTGCTTCAGACGTGAACTTTGAGAACAGAACTTTCAGAAGACAACTTACCAAGGAAGATGCAAAATGCAATTGAAGGAAGATGGTGTAACTGTTTCAGACGTGGAGAGTGGGAAGTGGGAGGTGGAATTAGTGTTTGAATTTATCATTTTAACCCTAATTAAAATTGATTAAGAAGTTAAGGTCATTTTAGGGAGAATTGAGAAAAGTTTTTTAGGAATGGTTTCAAGACACCAAAGTTTGGTGTTGGCTTTTAATAATAGAATAGATATAAAATTTCAACTTCGTCCTCATAAACCTCCCAAATCTTAACCCTACCCGTGCTTCTGCATCTACCAGTTCCAATCGGTATCCTCTCTGCTCCTCCCCCGGCTTTGGAGATCCTCTCCATCCTCATCCGCCCTTCACATCCCATCTTTGCCATCATGGTCCATTTTCCAACCTTTCACATCCACCGCTACCTCTCTCTCTCTCTCTCTCTCTCTCTCTCTCTTCATGTGTAATGGTTGTTGCGAGGGTAAGAGACAGTGAGAGTGGGAATTGCAGAGGGTAGTCATCTCAAGAGCAAGAGGCAACAAGTTGTAGGGAATGAGGATCATTGGTCAAGGAAGTGGGGCTAGGATGGGTTGTGTTGTGTTTGTGTTTGTGTGTGTGAAGGGGGTTACCAAGGAAGTAGTAGTTAAAAAAGGGTTGGGAGTAAGGGAAGGGTCCAAAGAAATTTGTGGGGACAAATAGTAACATTCGATGAATTATTTAGAATAAACTACACTTTTTATTCTTATTATTTTAATTTAAATAATTTAATTATTATACTTTAAGTTCAGTTTTAATTAGGTTTGATGCAAGATTACCCTGATTGTAAAGTTGATTATATGCTTAATACACCATAACTTGGTGCAGCAATGCTAGGTATCATGAAAAGTCTTTCATGAAAATGGTCATGAAAGATTTGTGACCTTTGGATTACACTTACAATAAAGCACCACACACTAATCAAGGTAATCTAAGGGTCACAAATTTTTCATGATCCCTAACATTTCCCAACTTAGTGCCTTTGTTATTTTGTGTCCCATTTTTTGGTTTTTTTATTGAATACATTATGTTCAGGTTTGACCAAATTTTCTATTATTCACAATGGAAAAACCATTACCTTCAATAAAATTTAGTATGATGTTTTAGTTGTTGAAGGGAATTTTATTTTACTTATTATAGTGAACTGTTTTCTAAGTAATGCTTCTTTATGTTATCTACTTTATCATTTTAAATGAGTTTGATAACAAACAGCATCATAACTTGTCACTAGTATTTCCTTTGATAATTCAAAAAATCTTAGTGTTGCGAAGTTAAAGTTTAGTTTTCATAAAGATACAAAGTTCCCTAGTTTGATATGAATGACTGATATTTTTGTCTTCTTTTTTGCCTATTTTTTGTTTGTCTGTTTCAACTTTTGAGGTTTATTTCCTGGTTCCTTTGAAACATCCAGGACCAAATTTGAATGGCCTTTTCGGAAGGCAGTCTGGCACCACTCCTGGGTATTCATACTCTAATGCTAACAAGAGCGTGGCTGTTAATTGGGAAGAGAAAACACTGTACGATTACTTGCTTAATTATTTCCTGGTTCCTTTGAAACATCCAGGACCAAATTTGAATGGCCTTTTCGGAAGGCAGTCTGGCACCACTCCTGGGTATTCATACTCTAATGCTAACAAGAGCATGGCTGTTAATTGGGAAGAGAAAACACTGTACGATTACTTGCTTAACCCAAAGAAGGTATGAAACTGTTCTTGTTGCCCTCTTAATTGGTTGATTCTGTAATTTTTTAGGACTATTTATGAGAAATTTGTAGTCTTGGGACACCATAACCTCTATTTCTTATATTCTTGGTTATGCTGCTTGACCGTGGATATAATAATTTTGGAGCCTGTGATGTGTACATCATCTAGCACCTGTGGAGGACGGACACTCTAACTTAGTTGCCATAACCGTGTTGGATATGACACCGGCACGCCAGGGTATGCATCGGTCTGTCACGTGGTGTGTCATGGACGACATGCATGCCTTGCCTCTGGACAGGCTTCAGGGCATGGTTATCTTACTATGAGCTATTCTAATATGGTTTTAAATTCATAATCATCACTGTGTAGACATGTTGTCAGCGTTACCACTGTATATTTTCTCTCCCTTATTCGTTAAACTCTTCCTTAATTTTTGAATTAGTGTTTGATTATTGAAATTGTTGAATTGTCATTTTAAATTAGTGTATGATTGTTGAAATTACTATTTTAAATTGAAATGATTATTGAAAAACCTGCCTTCTTCCATTTTTGCAAGTAGAGCACATATAAGTTTTGATGTTGATGAAGAAAAACAACTCTAATGTAATGTTTTATGACTGATAAAATTGTATTTTTCATATTAAGTAAAGTTTAACTTATAGATTGAGTTATTTTTCCATGTTGTATTATTAGTGTTAGTTTTCATTATTTTCAGTTGTTTGTGGATGTAATAGCAAATAAAAGTATATAAAAGTGTTTTTTACCCTATTCCCTCCGTGTAATATCCATATGCATTGTTGTTGGTGTCTTGTTGCATTTCTAATTTCACCAGCCCTGGAATTCTTTATTATTTATCACTGATGTGGAGCTCGGAACTTGAATGATCCAACTTCAGTTCATAGCACCTTTGTTTTGCATGCATTCAAATTTAGACTGCATCTTTACCTTGCCATATCACAAATTCTTTCTCAATTATTTGGGGTATTTTTATTGTAAGGTAGGGAAGATGTAGAACACCTTCTTTTATTGGGTCATATGCATAGTAAGTAACATAGATCCTATGCTATAATCTGCCCAATCAAATAGGCCCATACAGTTGTGATCTGGTGTGATTTTTTGTTGCATGTGAAAACTGTGCATGTACTTGGAAGGTGGTCTAATTTTTAAAAAAATGCTTGCCTGACATGGTTTAACCTGGAAGAGAAATTGTACTTCTGAAGTGTTGGTCTTCCCAGTGTGTTTTTGAAGTGCCAATTTCTTTTTAGACAAGTTTCATCATTCCAGGTAACAACTGCTCAGGAGGTGATGAGGACCTGTTATGAAGATATTGGAGATAACTTGGTTGTTTGTGTACCAATGGGGGAGAATAATTTAATAAAAAATTGTTAGTTATATTAGTACTTTTTTGGGGTAGTAAATGGAGAATATTCTTGATGGAGATTTTGCTGAATAAGTTGTAGAAGATTATGACGGCTTTCTATTTTTTAATTATAAAATTATGGAGGTGCAAAAAGATGTACTGAAACAGGCAAGGTGATATTGTAAGATAGAAAAAGAGGATGATGTGTTTTTATTGAGGAACCCACTGAAGAAAAGAGCATCCTGTGAAAATGTAGTATCTTTTTGGGAAAAGGACCTTCTTGGAGTTGTTAAAATGGTGGCGTGCTCTTATCTTTGTCTATAAGATGGTTTGGAAGTTTGGAAATTGTGGGATCTTTTTATTGACTTTTGAATTTCATCCTTCTCATTTTTAAACTTCATGTGACATGAGTGAAAATTGAGAAGGAAAAAAAAGGAAAGGTTCTCTGAGATCATTCTCCATTTTTAGTTGTAGTTTCTTTTAACTCTAGTTTTTTTGAGGGTATCTTCTTTTAAGAAAAGTAATTCCATAAAAAGGAAATGCTAACCACCACCCCATCTAATGGGGCCATATTTTAGATTCGAATATGTAGAAAGTGTATAGAAATATATGAATTGTGTATTGAAATTCTTACATTTTTGACATTATTTGGTCTTTAACAAATGCCCAATGGCAATCTACCAAATATATCTTTCATGCCATTTCCACCTTTCCTTCTGCTGGGAACAGAGCACAATTCTCAAAATGAGCACAATTCTTTCTTTGGTTTTGTAGTTAACTGTTAACAAATGTGTGCTAGTAATGGCCGTGTAGGGCGCCTTGTATTACTTAGACACGTTGCTATTTAAGTGGATGGTCTAATTTTTATCACTTTAATGTACATGAATTTTCCAAATGGTCCCTTTAGCCATGATATTGGATTTTACTTCAATTGTTGAGTTATAAGTTAGAAATTGTGGTTAATGTGTGATTTTTTTGTTGTTGCAAATGTGTGATTTGAGCTTCCAATTTGCATAGCTATATCTACCTGAGATTGAATGAAACTTGTAGATTTGAATGTTCAAGGAACTTGTTTTCTCTCAACGCGTACACATTAGACAAACAAACGAAAGTTGTGAACTAATGTCTATATGGTTGTCTCTGTGCAGTACATCCCTGGAACCAAGATGGTTTTCCCTGGACTGAAGAAGCCACAGGAGCGTGCTGACCTCATAGCATATCTGAAGCAGGCAACTTCCTGAGTCTTTTGCCTTCATATATTAAGGCATTTATATTTTGTGGCAGTTGGAAAGAGTTTGGTAACTTGTCGCTAGTTTGGAATTCTTTTTCCTAAACTTTAGATACTACCTATTTGTTGAAATAAGACCGGTAAGGTCTCTGCTATATGCTATTCTTCGGATATCTGATCCGATATTGAGAATTTTTTGTCAATTTACATGTTCCTTAGATGATTAGATCTCATACCTAATTTCTTCGTCACAATAAATGAATTAAAGGACATGGTTCCATTTTATGTGATGTGATGTGATGTGATATGATGGTTTTTTCTCATGGATCAGTGTGATTGTGTTGGATTTGGCTGCTGAGAAGCATGGTTAAGGTTACCTTTTTGGTATATCGTTTTTGTTTTCCATGTTTTTAGAAACAAATACAATGAAGAGTTAAAAACATCTAACATTTTCGTATTTTTTTATTTTATTTGTGAAAACAATTAAAAAAAATCTTATGGCTTTTTCATAAATTTTTATCCTGAAAATAGTTTGCTTGTGATTTCCAAAAATGAAAATAGATAACGGGACTTGTATCTAGCAGTCAAGTGATTTGAGACAGAGCAAGTGATTTGATGAAGTAATTGGTTGACAATGTTTGGTGGATCTATACTCCTCGTTTGAGAAATTAAATGCATGTTGCGTGAGATGATTATTTGAATTTGTATTGTATTTTACCTATTATATTACTCCTTTAAAATTTGCTTAGTACCTTCGCTGGTTTCTTCTCCTTTTTTGGTGCCATTTCTGTTATTTTATTTTGTTTTGTTTTGTTTTGTTTTTGATAATTGGATGTTCGGGTTAATTTGTGTGTACTTCGATTAGTCTCAAGACTGAATGATTAATCTCAATATTTTAAAACGATGACCGGACAAATCTTCGTTGGCCTCTTCGGCCATGTTTGTTTTCACAGATAAGGGGTAGGATTGGATTAATAGTGAGGGGGTTCACAAAATTATGTTTGTTTTGAAACATTGCTATAGTCTCGGGAGACTATGAAATCTAGCGATTCCATGAGATGTGGAATTGAAATCTAATTTCATGGCATTGAAGATAGAAAGACTATTTTGCTGCTCTTTTTACAAAAATAACTAAGTTACTTTTTATATATAATGATGATTTTTATGTAATTTTGTAAATTTAATTCTAATCAATTAACATCATTTTTATATTTGTGCAAAAAAAATACAATTTATCTTATATTTCTAGCTATTGTACATTTTTTGGGGAACAGATTGAATCAACTGAGAAAGTGAGTTGAATTTTGGTTGTGCTGTTGAAATTTAAACCCATAACTTTCTATATTGAAGTCATTGTATTCTAGTGATTAGGACAACCTAATTAATTGTGTATATATATACAATCCCGACTATTCTAAAGCACTCATTTGTCGCCCTACTATATGTGAGGATCCTTGTGTATAGGGGTGTGCGCGGTGCGGATTGGTGCGGTTTGAGAGAAAAATAGAAACCGTATGGCGGGTGACGGATTGATAAAAGTGCTACTAGAATTTGCCATTTTCCTTATCAAAAACCGACGGTTCGGTTGGCAAATAATGGTGGATTTGCCTTGGCGGTTCGAGCGGATTGGCGGTTTATAAAAAATATAATTTAAATTACAAAACTTAAATCAAAGAGTAAAAAAAAGACGAGAGATACCGTGATATTAAGCATCTTGCAAAGCTTTCTTCTGATGCAGCAAGTGTAGCAACAACATGATAATATCAACGACTATGCCATCAGTTCATTACAAGTATCTGTGGAAGCTAAAATGATCAAATACAATACATAAAATTAATATCATTCAGGGTTTACAATATATTGAAAATGTTTACTGTTGAAAAGTATTTAAATTGAAAAGTGAGCTGATGCAAGTTTGCAACATGGCCAGAAAAAAAAAAGATTGAAAAGTGAATTGGAATCCAACTTTATTTTGGATTACTGACATCTTGATTTCCCCTCGAACAGTAATGTAATACTATATTCTAAGGTATAGAACAACAAGCAAACTTAAGTAAAAAAGAATTTTTAAAATCTTATAAAACATGATTTAATAGCGGTGCGGGTCGGTGCGGTTTGGAAGAAAAATAGAAACCGACGGATTGATAAAAGTGTCACTAGAATTTGCCATTTTTCTTACCAAAATCCGGCGATTCAATTGGCAAATAATAACGAATTTACCTTGGCGGTGCGGTTCAGTGCGGTTTTGGCGGTTTCGACGGTTTCAGCGGTATTATGCACACCCTACTTGTGTATATAAAAAATAAAGGTACTGCAAAAATCATATTGATGGCATTGTGGACATTACCACTAGGAATTTGCCCCAGACCCCAGTGGGTGACCCCCACCACCCCCACTAGTTTTTGATTGGCCTAAATTTTTATTTTATTTATTTATTTTTTTTTTCAAGTCTTGTTCTCACAGCAAGACAAGTGGCACTGGGGTGTTGGGGGTTGCCCCCACTGGGGGTCCGCAGCACGGTTGTTACCACTAGCAAAAAAAGAAAAAAGAAAAAGAAAAAGAAAACAGTAACTTGAAAAAGTTTCAGCATTTCAGTATTAGTATTGTTGGCCTTTAGAAGGCAGAAGTCACCTGTTAAATGGAGTTGTCACTGAAAATAAAAGTATTCGAGAAAAGATAGAAAAAATTTAAATCACTTCATTACAAAGATTTAAAAAAATAAAATGGGGTACTTACGTATAGGTCTTAATAAGTAAACTTATTGTCTAATAGGTCCTATAGCAAAAATTTGTCATAAAAAATGTCATTAATTGTAAGTTTTAATGACAATTTATAAAAATCAAGACAAAAAAAGTCACTAATTATCAATTTTTAGTGACATATATAAAAAATTGTCACAAATTATTTTTAGCGACAATTTTACCAAGACTTATTTTCAATAAAACTTGATGAGAATTAAATCAAACTATTAGGACCTATTAGTAGTTTACTCAAATAAATAATAAAATTGTAATATAGGTTCATTTGGACGTCTAAACGATCTCAAATTTCTAAGACATCGTCCAAACTACTAATCCCTCCATTCCACATGTACCAGGTAATTACTGCCTAAACCCTATAATTTCAAGGAAATAGTTCCAAGACATGTCCTAGTTTCCTTTAGGTTGCCTACACTTCAGGCTGCTATTGTATTTTCAAATGAATAAATAGAATGAAATCATATGCAATAAGATAGTTATAAACTTTCACTGAATGCAGCACTAAAGCTCCAGATGTATATTAGCTACCAAAATACATTGAACAAAACAATTGATAGATTTCAGGCAAACAACAATAGCAAGTTTATTAGCAAACAACACCCAACAATAATTATTGTCACTGTCGCATCCAAACAAGACATTAAAACAAATACAGTATCAAAGACATTAAAGCAAATAAAGCATCACATCCCAATGTATCCAACAACATAAAAACAAGCAGAAATTAACCAACAAGCTATATATGAAGCTTAATCTGATCGGTTTTGCTTGAAGGTATTGGTATTTACAGCCACCAGTAGCAACAATTCCTCAGCTTAAGCTCCTTAACACCATCGGATTGTCCCAATCTCCTACCACAAGGGTCTTCATGAAGCTGTCATAACCTGTCACTCATTGGACAAATGGCAAAGATGACAAATAGTGTTAGAATCAATAAAATTAGTTAGCTAATTGTCGTGTTTCAGATGTGTAGTGATCCTAAATGCATTCACTATGCTTTTAATAGTAAGCCTAGTGAAAAAAATAAAATAAAATAAAATAAAATTTTGGATCCATTTGCTGCCTATGTGAGTAATTTGTTGTCAGGCTCTAACCACATGGGTGAGGGTTCAATTAGCTAAGGGAATCAAGCATGGGTTGTTTATTTTATTAATCATATGCTGTTATTGCAGTCTAATGTCACCCACAAGGGTGCTAAAAAGATGCAAAATGTATACATAATTTGATGATCCATCTCAATTTAACTAGAAATAAAGGTGATAATAAGACTTATCACAATGCAAGTATAAGAATTTGGTTAGTTTGGAATAATAAATGCTTTTAGAGGAAAAGCAAATATCCAGGCCTTGGGGTTTAAGCCCCAAGGTCACAAGTTCAACTCCCCACCCCCCCTTGGGCCAATCTCCTGGGCGGAAGCACTGTTGGTTAGGAGGTTGGACCTCAAGTTGTCTAGTCAGCACTTGGTGTGGGTTCAATGCTCCCCCGCTGTGCGAGTCCTGACTTAAGCGGAGCTTGTCTTGGGAGGTCGGGGCAAGTTCCCAGGTTATAGTCTCCTCGCTCGGAACGGCTAACAGGACACCTTGGTGATCTCTGCAAGGGGCGCTGCCTTGGACCTGCGGGAGGGTAGGGAGGATTTTCCTGTAACAAAAAAAAAAAAAGCAAATATCCACTATATTTCTTAAATGAAAAAGGCATGAGACATTACCTAGCTATAAAAAACGCATCTCCTGTTGGTGTGAGTAGATGTCTCTAGCTAATTCATCCATCAAATCTTCACCCCTTCCAAGTTCCTCATAAGTTGGTCGAATACTGCTGCTTGACTCTGATTCATGCCACTTTAATGATTCCCACCACTCCTTATCTCCTTTGATCTTCAAATCTTTGTTAGAAGGCGCTTTGTTGGCATAAAGAGTTTCAAGTTTTGGACAATTATAAACAATCAAACTTTCCAACATAGGACTGATACTTAGAACATCTGAAATGCTAACCAATTTTGGTAGGTCAAGAAGTGATATCCTCTTCAACAATTTGAGAACATAATCTGAAGATTCTTGACTTACTAGGCTCTTGATTTTGCAGCAGTCTTCAACTATAAGCTCTTCCAATATCCTCAGATTACCAAGCAAATCTGGTGTGAAAATGGTAGTCAAAGTGGGGCACGTATGCAATGCCAAAACCTTCAGATTGGATAGACAACCCTCATCAACTGGACCTTTCCAAATACTTTGTAAATTCCGCATATAATGAATACCCAAGTACTTCAGGTTTTTGAATACAGGTTTCTTATCAACACCCAACGGATATTCATAATCTCTGTCAATAATAGTTTGAAGTTCATTACATTCCACCAGCAAGCAAAATCTGAGGTTTGCCATGTTTTCATTCCCGAAATCAGAAAGCATCTTCACTGTCCAGTGGCGGTCTAGGAAAAAAAAATTGGCATGGTTGAGTACCTTGGTAATCTCAATTGGTATGCCTTCACCATTTATATACTCAAGGCAATTCGTCCCTTTCTTTTTTTTCTTGAATAGCTCTTCAACTTCATGGGGTACACGGGATATGATGCGTTGTCGATGATGGCCAACCGTGAATCTAAAATAAGATCCTGTGCTACCCCGTCTAAGTCGTTGCAACAATTGTTGCAACAATTCAGCTGATGGTAGATACAACTCAAGGATAGACAACGATTTTAAGTTACTTAGTTCATTCAGGATTACCTTCACATCAGCATCCCACCACTCACCATCTGGATTCACATCAATGATTAATTCCCGCAAACTCTCGAGTTTTGACAAAACACCTGTGGGGATTGTTGTGTCCCTGTGCTTAGTTTCCTTGAAGCGATTTGCAGGTTGACAGAAAGAGACCTTGAAGTGTCTCAAATTGACTAGTTTTCCAAATTCCTTGGGCAGATATATTATTTCAGTTCCTTCAAGATCAAACTCCACAAGATTCTCAAGTGCTCCGATATCGGGCGGCAGTTCCTTGAGAAGTTTACAACCTCTCAAAAAGAATTTTTGAAGTGATTTCAAATTGGAAATGGAAGGTGGCAAAGACTTTATGCTAGTATAAGACAAATCTAGATGTGTTAGGCAAGGCATGTCTTGAAAGAATGGTTGAGGAATTTCCATCAGATCATAGTTGTTATGTAACAACAATTTTTGGAGAACTGAGCACTTGGGTTTCTCCAGTAGCTCAGATAATTTATTATTCATCAACTCAATCTCCTTGGAATAAAACCAATCTTCAACTTCTGGTGTTTCAGTCAATCTTTTCCCCCAAGTTCTAAATGACTAGATATAAAACTTCTCATGACAGATTGAGTTTCTGTATGCATTTGGACAAAACCATTGTCAAGATTCTCTAGCAAGAAGGAATTGATGAGTTCTTGAAGAATAACTTTTCCGTTTGCCTCTGTTTCTACTAAACCATACTCAATCCAAGATAATACTAATGAATCTGCTGTTCTCTGTTCCCGGCAATCTGCGCAGTTTATAATGCAACGTTTTGTTATAATGTCCTTCCGATCCCACAAGAATTTTAACACATGCAACATGACTTGGCTCGGTTTGGTTTGGTTTGGTTTTGGTTTAACCAGGAGTTGGTTGAGTGCAAGTTCCCACAGACCAATATCAGTCACACCTTTCAAGGCCCTCGCAAGAAGAACAATGGCACGCAGATGGCCGTGGCACTCTTTCACTAACTGGGCGGCCATTTGTTGGATGACAGGGGAAGAATGAACAAGTGACGGGCCCACATTCCTACAGAATAATTTCCAGGGTAACAGATGATCCTCCATTCTGATCTCCAAATCCAAATCCATTATCTCATGGGCATTTTGCGAGTGAGTTGTAAGCACTAGGAATCCACGGTCAGGGATTTTTAAGTCATGTAGGTCTATCTGCCCATCAATGCAATCCACAAGCAGCAAGAAGTTGTCAGGCCAATATTGGTCTGGCGATCCCTCCGAAGTGTGATCAGTTTTACGAGATCTTAATCTGCCAGTCTGTGTTGCGATGTTCTGCCTAACCTCTTCGATGCTGTGATGTCGTGAGACAGAGATGCAGAGGACAACACTGCACTTGGATATGACCATTTGCATATCCTTTAATGCGCTTGCTACTTTCTCCCCTCCGAGCCCTGAAATCCCAATCTTTCGAATTATTCCATATTCACTCCTCCATACACGCTCTCCAATTTCATCTTGAAAAAATTTTGAAACTTGGCAAACAGCAGAATCGATAGCTATTTCCAACCTCTGTTTCATGTGTCAAGTTCTCCTCATATGACTTCATAATATCATCTTCTTGGCGTTTAAAAGTCCAATTAGCAGAACCTTCACGGGAAAAGCTTTTCTGTGTCAAGGAACTTGTTTTCTCTCAACGCGTACACATTAGACAAACAAATGAAAGTTGTGAACTAATGTCTATATGGTTGTCTCTGTGCAGTACATCCCTGGAACCAAGATGGTTTTCCCTGGACTGAAGAAGCCACAGGAGCGTGCTGACCTCATAGCATATCTGAAGCAGGCAACTTCCTGAGTCTTTTGCCTTCATAAATTAAGGCATTTATATTTTGTGGCAGTTGGAAAGAGTTTGGTAACTTGTCGCTAGTTTGGAATTCTTTTTCCTGAACTTTAGATACTACCTATTTGTTGAAATGAGACCGGTAAGGTCTCTGCTATATGCTATTCTTCGGATATCTGATCCGATATTGAGAATTTTTTTTGTCAATTTACATGTTCCTTAGATGACTAGATCTCATACCTAATTTCTTCGTCACAATAAATGAATTAAAGGACATGGTTCCATTTTATGTGATGTGATGTGATATGATGGTTTTTTCTCATGGATCAGTTTGATTGTGTGTTGGATTTGGCTGCTGAGAAGCATGGTTAAGGTTACCTTTTTGGTATATCGTTTTTGTTTTTCATGTTTTTAGAAACAAATACAATGAAGAGTTAAAAACATCTAACATTTTCGTATTTTTTATTTTATTTGTGAAAACAATTTAAAAAAATCTTATGGCTTTTTCATAAATTCTTATCCTGAAAATAGTTTGCTTGTGTTTTCCAAAAATGAAAATAGATAACGGGACTTGTATCTAGCAGTCAAGTGATTTGAGACAGAGCAAGTGATTTGATGAAGTAATTGGTTGACAATGTTTGGTGGATCTATACTCCTCGTTTGAGAAATTAAATGCATGTTGCGTGAGATGATTATTTGAATTTGTATTGTATTTTACTTATTATATTACACCTTTAAAACTTGCTTAGTACCTTCGCTGGTTTCTTCTCCTTTTTTGGTGCCATTTCTATTATTTTATTTTGTTTTGTTTTGTTTTTGATAATTGGATGTTCGGTTTAATTTGTGTGTACCTCGATTAGTCTCAGGACTAAACGATTAATCTCAGTATTTTAAAACGATGACCGGACAAATCTTCGTTGGCCTCTTCGGCCATGTTTGTTTTCACAGATAAGGGGTAGGATTGGATTAATAGTGAGGGGGGTTCACAAAATTATGTTTGTTTTGAAACATTGCTATGGGATTAAATTAGTCTCGTGAGACTATGAAATCTAGCAATTCCATGAGATGTGGAATTGAAATCTAATTTCATGGCATTGAAGGTAGAAAGACTATTTTGCTCCTCTTTTTACAAAAATAACAAAGTTAACTTTATATATAATGATGATTTTTATGTAATTTTGTAAATTTAATTCTAATCAATTAACATCATTTTTATATTTGTGCAAAAAAAATACAATTTATCTTATATTTCTAACTATTGTACATTTTTTGGGGAATAGATTGAATCAACTGAGAAAGTGAGTTGAATTTTGGTTGTGCAGTTGAAATTTAAACCCATAACTTTCTATATTGAAGTCATTGTATTCTAGTGATTAGGACAACCTAATTAATTGTGTATATATATACAATCCAGACTATTCTAAAGCACTCATTTGTCACCCTACTATATGTGAGGATCCTTGTGTATATAAAAAATAAAGGTACTGCCAAAATCATATTGATGGCATTGTGGACATTACCACTAGGAATTTGCCCCAGACCCCCAGTGGGGTGACCCCCACCACCCTCACTGGTTTTTGATTGATCCAATTTTTTTTTTTTTTTTTGAAGTCTTGCTCTCACAACAAGACAAGTGGCACTGGGGTGCTGGGGGTCGCCCCCCACTGGGGTCCCAGCACGGTTGTTACCACTAGCAAAAAAAGGAAAAAGAAAAAGAAAAAGAAAACAGTAACTTGAAAAAGTTTCAGCATTTCAGTATTAGTATTGTTGGCCTTTAGAAGGCAGAAGTCACCTGTTAAATGGAGTTGTCACTGAAAATAAAAGTATTCGAGAAAAGATAGAAAAAATTTAAATCACTTCATTACAAAGATTTTAAAAAATAAAATGGGGTACTTACTTATAGATCATAATAAGTGGACTTATTGTCTAATAGGTCCTATAGGAAAAAATTGTTATAAAAAATGTTATTAATTGTAAGTTTTAGCAACAATTTATAAAAATCAAGACAAAAAAAGTCACTAATTGTCAATTTTTAGTGACATATATAAAAAATTGTCATAAAAAAATTATTTTTAGCGACAATTTTACTAAGACTTATTTTCAAGGGGAACTTACTGATAAGTCCCATGTAACAAGTTCAAAACCCAGCTAATCCCAAAACAAAATACTTGCACCAATTAGTCCAACACATTTTTAATTGTTACCAAAAAATCCTTTTTTTTTTTTTTAAAAAAAATTTACAGACACTGTTCACATCTTACTACCGTAGGACTTCCGTCAAACAGTCGCCGGAGACTCGTCGGAATGTTCAACATCGCCGGGAAGTCGCCGGAGTATCGCCGGAAGTTCGCCGGAGTGTTAAAAACGTTAATGGAAATCGCCGGAATGTTCAGAACGTTCACTGGACGTTAAGAACATCACTGGAGACTCACCGGAATGTCTAGAATATTGCCGGAAAAAAAAAAAAAGAATAAATGGATAAATTATAGCAAAAAAAAACATAGCAAAATGTGCTAAAATATTGATAAACTAAAAGGGAAAAAAATGAAACGACAAAAACCAGCAACAATGGGGAAAACATATGTTATTTTTCAATTTTTGTAAGGTTCAAGCAAATAATCTCTAAATAGTTATCAAACTGAAAAGTAAGTTTTGAAACTGTAAAGTGTTACAGTTTCAAAACAAAAATCTATTAAGCATTTATCTTTATTAATCAAACTGAAAAACATGTTATGAAACTGCAAAATTTTACAGTTTTAAACCATGATTCATTCCAACACCAAAAAAAATTTGAAACTGCAAAATTTTACAGTTTTCACCGCCTGTAACTAAAACTCGAAAACTACTTGTTCAGAATTCGAAAATTTTCTCCATTAGAACAGAAAAACAGAAGTGTATAGCAGAGAGAAAAAAAAAAAAGAGATCGAAGGGGAAAGACAGATGTAGAGAGAGGATTGTACTCCGGCAACTATTTTTTGTTTAGATCTAGCCAAATCTGTGTAGATCTAAGTGGATCCACTCATCTTCTTCGTCGAAAAATATATCATCTTCTTTGTCGGAGTTGATTTCGATGGTTGGTGGTTATCAATGAACCCCGATCAATGGAGAAAGACATGATCACCGGTGGTCGTCTTCCATGACAAACACGAAGAGAGAAAAATGCAGAAAAAAAAAAACGAGAGAGAAAGGGAAGCAAAAAGCAGAGAGAGAGAGAGAGAGGAAAGGACTTTTGGGTGTAGTGAAAAAGTTTTGAGATTAAATGGAGACCACATGTTTCACATGGGACCTATGGGTAATTTCCCCTATTTTCAATAGGACTTGATGGGAATTAAGTCCAACTATTAGGACCTATTAGTAGTTTATCCAAATAATAATAAAATTGTAGTATAGGTTCATCTGGACATCTAAATGATCTCAAATTTCTAAGACATCGTCCAAACTACTAATCCCTCCATTCCACATGTAACAAGGTAATTACTGCCTAAACCCTATAATTTCAAGGAAATAGTTCCAAGACATGTCCTTTAGGTTGCCTACACTTTAGGCTGCTATTGTATTTTCAAATGAATAAATAGAATGAAGTCATATGCAATAAGATAGTTATAAACTTTCACTGAATGCAGCACTAAACCTCCAGATGTATACAGACATGCTTTAGCTACCAAAATACATTAAACAAAACAATTGATAGATTTCAGGCAAACAACAATAACAAGTTTATTAGCAAACAACACCCAACAATAATTATTATCACGGTCGCATCCAAACAAGACATTAAAACAAATACAGTATCAAAGACATTAAAGCAAATAAAGCATCACATCCCAATGTATCCAACGACATAAAAACAAGCAGAAATTAACCAACAAACTATATATGAAGTTTAATCTGATCGGTTTTGCTTGAAGATGATTTATTGGTATTTACAGCCACCAGTAGCAACAATTCCTCAGCTTAAGCTCCTTAACACCATCGGATTGTCCCAATCTCCTACCACAAGGGTCTTCATGAAGCTGTCATAACCTGTCACTCATTGGACAAATGGCAAAGATGACAAATGGTGTCAGAATCAATAAAATTAGTTAGCTAATTGTCGTGTTTCAGATGTGTAGTGATCCTAAATTCATTCACTATGCTTGTAATAGTAAGCCTAGTGAGTGAAAAAAAAAAAAAAAAAAAAAAAAAAAAATATTTGGATCCATTTGCTGCCTATGGAAGTAATTTGTTATCATGGGTGAGGGTTCAATTAGCTAAGGGAATCAAGCATCGGTTGTTTATTTAATTAAGCATATGCTGTTATTGCAGTCTAATGTCACCCAAAAGGGTACTAAAAAGATGCAAAATGTATACATAATTTGATGATCCATCTCAATTTAACTTGAAATAGAGGTGATAATAAGACTTATCACAATGCAAGTATGAGAATTTGATTAGTTTGGTATAATAAATGCTTTTAGAGGAAAAACAAATATCCACTATATTTCTTAATTGAAAAAGGTATGAGACATTACCTAGCTATAAAAAACGCATCTCCTGTTGGTTTGAGTAGATGTCTCTAGCTAATTCATCCATCAAATCTTCACCCCTTCCAAGTTCCTCATAAGTTGGTCGAATACTGCTGCTTGACTCTGATTCATGCCACTTTAATGATTCCCACCACTCCTTATCTCCTTTGATCTCTAAATATTTGTTAGAAGGCGCTTTGTTGGCATAAAGAGTTTCAAGTTTTGGACAATTATAAACAATCAGACTTTCCAACATAGGACTGATACTTAGAACATCTGAAATGCTAACCAATTTTGGTAGGTCAAGAAGTGATATCCTCTTCAACAATTTGAGAACATAATCTGAAGATTCTTGACTTACTAGGCTCTTGATTTTGCAGCAGTCTTCAACTATAAGCTCTTCCAATATCCTCAGATTACCAAGCAAATCTGGTGTGAAAATGGTAGTCAAATTGGGGCACGTATGCAATGCCAAAACCTTCAGATTGGATAGACAACCCTCATCAACTGGACCTTTCCAAATACTTTGTAAATTCTGCATATAATGAATACCCAAGTACTTCAGGTTTTTGAATACAGGTTTCTTATCAACACCCAACGGATATTCATAATCTCTGTCAATAATAGTTTGAAGTTCATTACATTCCACCAGCAAGCAAAATCTGAGGTTTGCCATGTTTTCATTCCCGAAATCAGAAAGCATCTTCACTGTCCAGTGGCGGTCTAGGAAAAAAAAATTGGCATGGTTGAGTACCTTGGTAATCTCAATTGGTATGCCTTCACCATTTATATACTCAAGGCATTTCGTCCCTTTCTTTTTTTTCTTGAATAGCTCTTCAACTTCATGGGGTACACGGGATATGATGCGTTGTCGATGATGGCCAACCGTGAATCTAAAATAAGATCCTGGGCTACCCCGTCTAAGTCGTTGCAACAATTGTTGCAACAATTCAGCTGATGGTAGATACAACTCAAGGATAGACAACGATTTTAAGTTACTTAGTTCATTCAGGATTACCTTCACAGCAGCATCCCACCACTCACCATCTGGATTCACATCAATGATTAATTCCCGCAAACTCTCGAGTTTTGACAACACACCTGTGGGGATTGTTGTGTCCCTGTGCTTAGTTTCCTTGAAGCGATTTGCAGGTTGACAGAAAGAGACCTTGAAGCGTCTCAAATTGACTAGTTTTCCAAATTCCTTGGGCAGATATATTATTTCAGTTCCTTCAAGATCAAACTCCACAAGATTCTCAAGTGCTCCGATATCGGGCGGCAGTTCCTTGAGAAGTTCACAACCTCTCAAAAAGAATTTTTGAACTGATTTCAAATTGGAAATGGAAGATGGCAAAGACTTTATGCTAGTATAAGACAAATCTAGATGCGTTAGGCGAGGCATGTCATGAAAGAATGGTTGAGGAATTTCCATCAGATCATAGTTGTTATGTAACAACAATTTTTGGAGAACTGAGCACTTGGGATTCTCCGGTAGCTCAGATAATTTATTATTCATCAACTCAATCTCCTTGGAATAAAACCAATCTTCAACTTCTGGTGTTTCAGTCAATCCTTTTCCCCCAAGTTCTAAATGACTAGATATAAAACTTCTCATGACAGATTGAGTTTCTGTACGCATTTGGACAAAACCATTGTCAAGATTCTCTAGCAAGAAGGAATTGATGAGTTCTTGAAGAATAACTTTTCCGTTTGCCTCCGTTTCTACTAAACCATACTCAATCCAAGATGATATTAATGAATCTGCTGTTCTCTGTTCCCAGCAATCTGCGCAGTTTATAATGCAACGTTTTGTTATAATGTCCTTCCGATCCCACAAGAATTTTAACACATGCAACATGACTTGGCTCAGTTTGGTTTGGTTTGGTTTTGGTTGGTTGAGGGCAAGTTCCCACACACCAATATCAGTCACACCTTTCAACGCCCTCGCAAGAAGAACAATGGCACGCAGATGGCCGTGGCACTCTTTCACTAACTGGGCGGCCATTTGTTGGATGACAGGGGAAGAACGAACAAGTGACGGGCCCACATTCCTACAGAATAATTTCCAGGGTAACAGATGATCCTCCATTCTGATCTCCAAATCCAAATCCATTATCTCATGGGCAGTTTGCGATTGAGTTGTAAGCACTAGGAATCCACGATCAGGGATTTTTAAGTCATGTAGGTCTATCTGCCCATCAATGCAATCCACAAGCAGCAAGAAGTTGTCAGGCCAATATTGGTCTGGCGATCCCTCCGAAGTGTGATCAGTTTTACGAGATCTTAATCTGCCAGTCTGTGTTGCGATGTTCTGCCTAACCTCTTCGATGCTGTGATGTCGTGAGACAGAGATGCAGAGGACAACACTGCACTTGGAAATGACCATTTGCATATCCTTTAATGCGCTTGCTACTTTCTCCCCTCCGAGCCCTGAAATCCCGATCTTTCGAATTTTTCCATATTCACCCCATTCAATCTCTCGAATTTCATCTTGAATACATTTTGAAACTTGGCGAACAGCAGAATCGATAGCTATTTCCAAAAGTTTATCTCCACTAGTTTCAGGCGTTAGTCCAACCTCTGTTTTATGTGTCAAGTTCTCCTCATATGACTTCATAATATCATCTTGGCGTTTAAAAGTCCAATTAGCAGAACCTTCACGGGAAAAGCTTTCCTGTGTCAAACTCTCATCTAAGCTCATAATATCATCTTCTTCTTGAGGTATACAAGCCCAAATTCCTGAATCTTCATGGACCAAGTTTCTTTTAACATCCTGAAATGCCTGCCCAATCCGCTCTTCGATACCATTAATGCGTCTGCGAACATCCTGAAATTCTTCATGTTCGACATGATTGTTATTTGATACCGAAATTTTTAGTTCTCTTAGTTCTCGTATCCACCAGAGCTGCGGTGTAAAGCCAAAATATTCGCATGACGGGTCAAGACGATCTGATTCTGATTGGTATGATCGGAGAAGATGAATTAAGTCAATCTTCCTTGTCAAAGCCTCAATTTTTCGTATCATCCCTACGCATTCTTCCTTGTCCGGAGAAGTTGAAGTCTGTCCTTCTTCCTTGTCAAAGACTTGCTTTGACGCAGACGAAGGTGAGGCTTTTTTCTTCTCGTCCGATTCCATTCCAGATGACGCAACTTTCTATATTGCTTCGAAATGAATATCGTGGTCTTCCTTGTCTATGATAATGCTACGCTACTTCTTCAGACAGACAAGAGGAGACAACTTTTTAGTTGACTTCTTCCTTGGGCGAGTCTGATTAATGTGTGCCGCCTTTCTGCTCCATCTCCACCCAAATTAACCTTTAAAACTACAAAAGACAATGATGAAAATCAATATTAATTGATTGTTGGTTTTGAAAATCAACAATGCTAGGTATCATAAATTTTTTTTTATGAAAATAATCGTAAATGTTTTGTGACTCTTAGATTACACTTAGAATAAAGCACCACACACTAATCAAAGTAATCCAATGATCATAAATATTTCATGATTATTTTCATGAAAATTTTTTCATGACCCCTAACTTTTCTTTTTGAAAATTTACAAATACATTTTGAGTTTAATCTACTATCTCATTTCTACCAGTGTTTTATTCGGTGGACTGATTAATCCTAATATCCTTATCAAACATCCTTATCAAATTAGTTAAATTTTTATTATATTTTATTTTAAAATTATATTTTCTAGGAGAAATTATATATATATAAAAAAATTCATCCTAAAGTTTAATTATTTTAACAAATTAACCTCTGAGTTTTTAATTATCAATTTAAGCTCCACACTTTTGATTTATTATCAATCTAAACCACACTTATGCATATTGTCACACATATTGGCAAGTCATACTTTCTATTTTTTTAAAAAATTTGCTACCAAATATCTTTCATTTACATTTTTACTAAATTTATCTTTTTAAATTTATTTGTCGAGATCTATTAATCAAGGCTTATCATTAATATAAAATTATATAAAGATAATTTTTTTTTGGGAAAAAAATTATGCATAGACCTCGTTTAGAAACTTAATCATTTAGGTTAAAAATGCCAAAAAAACTTTAAAGAGAAAAAACCAATCATTAAAAAAGTTAGAAAAAAATGTCAAAAATTAAAAAAATACTAAAAAAAGTAAGTTATACATACTATTAATTCACTTTTTTTTTTTTTTTCATACAGCAAAGAAATATTTAGTCTAACATCCTTCTTCAACTTTTAATAACCAAAGAGATTCACAATATTACCCACACCCATATATCATACCCACTGTCTCATTCTCTCTCCTCTCAACTTCCCATCTTTTCCTCTTCCTTACCGTAACCTCCTTCTTTGCCATCGTGACTGCCGCGATCGCCATCACTACCACAGCAACCGGCAACGACAACAACAAGAACAGAGCAATTCACTACCCTGGGAATAGGTTTATTACTTCTATGAAAACTCATCATCATCATCATAGTATGTATGCTTCTCTAAATCCCCATTATTTCCTTATCAATCTCTGAACTGAGTATTGTTTACTTACTATTAATCTCTCTTTCTCTCTCTCTCTCTCTCTCTCTCTCTCTTGGAAGGAAGCAAATGCAAATTGACTAGGAGGGGCTTTGTATATATATATTTGCTCATATGAGTTTGTTATTATACTTAATTTGACTACTCCAGTGGACAAACTCAGATTCAATCATAAATTTGAGTAAGAGCATTTTCAATCCTCAATTTTTTTTATTTTTTATTTTTTGTGTATGTGTTTATTGAAGGTTGCCTGAAGTTTCTCTTAAAATTTATCTTGTCTGAAATTTCTCTTTGGAGAGTTTAAATTTCTCTGTGAAAAGACACAATTTTCTCTGGTTGGGTTAAAACACAGAGAAAACTATGAGTTAGTTAAAACACAGAGAAAATTGTGAGCAAATCACAAAGAAATTTGTGAGCAAATCAGAGAAAATTCAACCCAAAAAAATTTCAAAACACAAAGAAAATTAGATAAATTTCACGAACCAGAAAAATTTCAAATTAGAGAAATTTGATTGTGTTTTGAAATTTCTCTGAATTAAAATTTTTCTGAAAAAATGTTGAGAGATCCCAACCACTATGAAAATATTACATGTCTTTTATCCTATAAAATCTTAACATCAGGGAGTTTAAAAAAAAATTCCCAAAATAGAATCTCAAACTACCTCATTAACATGAATTTCTCCACTTACATTATTAATCTATGTTATTCACTTCTTAAAGGGTTATTACATTTTCTAGTCTTGATTATTCTATTGAGAGCTATTTCATTTGTTTTTAATCTTAAAAATTTCCCTAGACAAATTCTTCTTATTTTTCAATTGATTTTTACATTAAAAATTTGAAAATGAGAAATTCTCTGTTTGGTCAAATTACGAAATTTCTCAATTGTGTGAAATTGAGAAAATAAAACTTTTAAAATTTTAAAAATTATGTTAGTTTGTATATATATAATTTGAAACTTAGAAAACAATGAAACTTCTAAAATTTTAAAACTTATGTTCATGAAAGAGAGAGATCTCTCATTTATTTTAATTTTTAATTGACTATTCATTGAATAATTAAAAACTCCGAGAAATTCTTTATTTGGTGAGTTGAGAACTTTCTCAGTTCTACAGTGAAATTTCTCAATTTTAAATTGATATTTATCCCTTTTGAGATATTAATTCACAATTTTGAGTTAAAAATTTTGATTTTCACAAAATTTAGAGAAACTGGGAAAGTTTCTTACAAATAATGGATCATAATCATTACTACTTTCAGATATAACTAAATATTACAATAGGATGTAAATAACTTTAATTTGATAATTTGTTGGTTTTAACACTACAAGTACTCATAATCAATCACATGCCTTTCAGTGTGGTAGGATGTTGGTGAGTGTAGGGCTCAAGAGTTTGATTTGTAATTTTTTTTTTTTAAATAAAAATTATGAGGTTGAGAGACTGGTTGTAACGATGTGATTGCAGTAGTAGGAGAGTTTGCACTCTTCGAATCTCTTTCAATCATCTTTCTTTCTTGTACCTTTAATTTTCATGTTTTCAATGAGCTTTTTACTTTGAAGATCAACAAAAAAAAAAAAAAAAAAAAAAATTCACTATAATAGTTCATAACTAATACTAATTTGGATCACAATGATTGTAACACTTCGTATTCCTTGGACTAGTGAGATTGCTCTTGACACTACTACCATCACCTTCATCACCATTGTCATTATTGTCATAAACACTACCATCATTTTCTACCAACACCATCACCACCCCCACCACCACCACCATGCCATTACTACTACCACTACCGCTACTACTACCACTACCATTACCATTACCACCACCACCACTACTATCACCATCATCACAATATAAAAATTAAAATATATAATTAAAAAATAATAAATTTTAAATTTGATTTTATATATATCAAACAACTAATTTTTAATTTGGCACTTAAATTTTTACCAAATAACTTTTCAACTTAAAAAAAATTCAATATTCAGTTTTCAATACTTAATTTTCAGTGTTCAGTTTTTAGTTTTCAACTTATCAAAAGATACCTTAGTATATCTACAATTTGAGGTATATATGTGGTATTTTGTTAATTATATAGATGTATGAGATGATTTTGCTATATAGAATGGGTTTGATAAACAAAAGGGCTTATACCTAATGTTTTTTGGAAAGATTATAAATGTTTATTGTTGATTATTGTTGTTGATGATGAATATTGACTCTTTAAGTGCAAAGGAAAGGAAAACTCCAATTTTTCCAAAAACCCTAGTTTTGACCAAATTGGCTCTTAAACTTGAAATTTTGGTGAATGATTATGACAATGGTGTTGAGACATGAGGTTTTGAACTTTCTTGGATATTTGTATTGAGATTAATAAATGTTGAGATTCTAGAAATTTTGAGATTGGAGAAATCCTTGTGCTGTTGATATTATTAAATGTTGTTATGAATTAAACAAACCTTAGGGAAATTGGATTTGAAAACTCATGCATCATGTGTAACATAATTTTTCTTGTGATCCTACAATTTTGTGGATGTTTGGAAAGTGTCAGAAGGGGGTAAATAGTGTATGAGTTTAGGTAGTTGAGTAAGGTCTTCGGTAATGGGTTGTGTGTTGTAGTTGGTACCCTGTACGAGGAGTCAAGGTACCCAATTGCCTTGTCTTGAACATATCGTTGGACGAATGTAGGAAAAGGTTTTTGGGTGTCCACGAGCCTACTGTTTTTAGAGTTGGCGAATGTGGAAAAACTTGGTTTTGGGTGTCCACAAGCCCGCTGTTTCTGTAGTCAGCAAATATGGAAAGGAAAGGTTTTGGGTTCCCATCGCCTCACCGTTTTTAGAGTCAATAAATGTGGAAATATTTTTAGCATATAAATCTATATATGTATGTATGGTTTGCGGCTCTTGCTTAGGACATCATAGCGTATTTACCACCTTATGGTTGTGAATGAGATTTTGAATGGAAATCATGCATTGAGCATTTTTGGTTTTGAAAGAAAAAAATATAGGGTGTGTTTGTAAAGTAGTTTTTGAGATAAAAAATACGAAAACTTGTTTGGTTTGCCTTTTTTCAGAAATGGTTTTGGAAAATTGTTTTGGGGAGAGTTTTAAAAAAAGTAATTGATTTGATGTGTATGAGCGAGAAAGTGATTTTGAAAAGTAGGTAACCAAACAAAATTTTGAGATTTTTTTTGGAAAAATTTATTTTGTTCGATTACTCTTAAAATTTTGTTTGTAGAGAATTTTTCCCAAAAATTTTTCTGAAAAACAAACCAAACAAGGCCATAGATTTTGTAACAAGTGCATGGCATGATCATATGCACCTTGATTACTTATATACTCTGTTAAATGTATTCTTACTGTGCATTAGCTCTCCCCTCCCCCCCCCCCCCCACTAACAACATTTCACGAAATGATGGTGTGATTTCGCCAAAGTGACTTGGCGATTGATGTGTTTTGACTGGAGCACAAAGGGTCACTGGATGTTATTTGTTGAAGCTTCGAAGCTATTTTGTGGTTTGGAACTGAATGCCTATTTTTGTACAATCAAGGACTATCCTTGAAAATGTGTACGCCTTTAGGGTGCTTTATTTTTGTATTTTTTTATCCTCTGAATTGTTATCATTCATAATTGTATGTTAATGAACAATGATGTTTATTTCACTTGGAATAGTACCATGATAATGAGATTATTTTGAGTAAAAGATTTTGCTCTTTAATGGTATTCATTGGAATCGTTGGAAAAATATTTAATAGATTTAATTATAAACTGGATGATAATTTTTGGGGCGTTACAACTTGGTATCAAAACTAACTAGGTTTGAATACCTTGAGCTCGTGGGATGTGGCTTTTGCCACAATGGGTTTATCATGCTAGGATGGGACATTAGTTGTCTTGCATGTTTATGTATTTATGTGTCTATGTGGGTATGGAATTAAGCTTTTTGGATATGACTAGCGCCCATTGCATTGATCAAAATCCTTTTAAAAGGATACTTGATCAATGCTTTTTCCATTTGGAAGTCTTTGAGCGTCGTGGGACTTGTTGATATCTTAGGAGAGTGATCTGTATGTGCTTTACGTATGCTTACGTGGTTTGCCTTATGTGTAGATTTATGTATAGGTTTATGTTTAACTCGTGTAGAGTATTAAACTGTGAGTTAATTTTGTCTCTACTTTGAGGATGTCTCTAAGAAAAAGGGGTAGGATAGGCTAATAGGGCTGGACAGATGGGTCAAGATGATTTAGAATTGGTATTGGATCATATGATAATTAGTTTTGTAGAATTGTGTGTGTAAGTGTGACCTTCAAATGGTGGGGACTATGATGCATAGTAAATGGTTTGTCATTATAAGTAGTGGCTATTTCTGAAATCTTATATTAAATTGAAAAGGTGAGCTAGGTGTAGTAGTATAGTTGATTGAGATTTTAATGATAAATGGGGTGACTTAAAGTAAAATGTTTTAGAGTGATGAGGTCAGAATAAGTAAAAATAGTTCAAAATTACTTTGGGATGGATGAAGTTAATTGTGGTTGGATTGCTCTAATTGTTGATTGACTATTTGTGAGGATTGTGTTGGGTCCTAGGCCAATTATCTTGGTATATATTTAGAAATGGGTGTGTTCTTAACATGATAGAAATTGTAGAGTGTAGTAAGAGATGCATTTTCTGTAGAGTTTATCTAGTTTAGAATCTTGTAACAAGTTCTTGGTGAACGAAGTAGATAAAGAATTTTTGGATGAGATTGAATTTGATTTATGTTGCACTGCTTGGTTAAATTTCTAGTGATGGAAATGGTGACCTATGAATTTGTGTCATGAGTATTGAAGGTAAGGATAAGTAGGCTAATTTTGAATGCTTTTGAGACTAGTAGGGTCAATTGTTTCGGAGTTGTTTGTTGATGTGTTTGAGTGTAATAGATGGATGTTTACAAAGATGACAAGGAATTGTGTTAACAAATTAGTGTCCTTAGAGAAACTGTTTTTGGATGAATTGTGAGAATGTTATGATTCAATAGAGATTGTGACTAGTTGTTTTGGGATAGTTGATGTGACTATAATTTGAACATTTACATGGAAATTTATGGTTGATTCACCAAGAGTAATTAATGTTAATTTTTAAAGTTACCCTTGGCTAGAAATTGCAAATTGTGAAGACTAGGGGTATACATGAGTATTCTGAGTTAAGTTTGGCGTATGTAATGACAATGTGTTTTATGGAATTGAAATGGGGATTAATTTTGCATCCCTAGTCCTTTAGCTATAAGATAGTATTCTTGTTGTAAAGGTTACGAATCCCTTGTATTAATCCTTGGCCTCGTTATTGGTGTTGTGAGAATTTGTGTTGTTGGTAAGCTGATTTCGTAGTATTGGTATTGGGTTCAAATTGAGTGCATTTGATCTTGAGTGGTTAGTGGTGGTCCCAATTAAGGGGTATTTAGTTTTACTTGATAAATGATGATTTCTTATTTAATTTTATTCCATTGTATATTGTGGTGATATTATTTTGGGTGAATTACACTTTGCACCCGTGCACTTTGTACCAAATCTCATTTTGACCCATATACATGAAATCATGACAATCAACCCATTGCACTTCTGGTCAAATCCCACTTTGATCCCTCCACATGAAATCGTGACAGTCAACCCCCTGCACTTTTACTCAAATCTCACTTTAGTCCTACACAAGTGTTAATGTTTGTCTTCTATTACTTTATTTTTAAATCTTTAACAAAATCCAGTCATGTGACAAAAATATGACTACGAAACGAGGATAAGAGAGAAAAATTATCCATGTTTCCCACCAATACACTTTGTCCTACGTGATAAGCACATAAGAGTTATATGATACACAATATATATATATATGTTTGTATGGTAAAATTGGGATGAAAATGCAAGAAAGTAGAGTTTTTGAAATTAAAAAAAAATGTGACAAAGAAATTAAAGAGAAAGAAAGATGAACAGACAGAAGACTGTGTTATTATGAAAAACAGAGTTTCGTGATTCTGATTTATGCAAAACCCAAGTTTATCTTCTTAATTGTTCACAATCTGTGTTTTGTTTTAGCCTAATACAGTTATATTTTGTTCTAAATTTTGGGATAAAGTGTGCATTGGTAGAAAATGCAGATGATTTTTCTTTCTTACTCTCATGTTGCAGTCACATTGTTATCACATGACTAGCTTCTGTTAAAGATTTACACAATTGAGTAACAAAAAGGAGACATTGACACTTGTATAGGTATTAAAGTGAGATTTTGACCAAAAGTATAAGAGGTTGACTGTCACAATTTCATGTGCAGGGACCTAAGTGAAATTTGACTAGAAGTGTAGGGGTTGGTTGTCATGATTTCATGTGTAGGGGCCAAACTGAGATTTGGTACAAAGTATAGGGGTGCAGAGTGTAATTTACCCTATTATTTTAGAAGCAGTTACTCGGCAAACCCCTTGTCAGAGAATAAATTGGTATGAAGTACTTATGTTATTTTGTTAGTCATGAAAATTGTTTTGGAATGATCATTGTTGATAGAGAAAAATTTCTTAGGATGAATGAATGACATTATAGCTTGTGGTTGTATCTTTAGAGTTTGAGTAGAAGTGAGCAGCTAACTAGAGACTTTGGAGGAAATTTCAAAATAACTACAACTATGAGTATTTGTTAGTGTAACCTTTCATCTTGAGTTGTGTAGGTTTTTGTGGTGGGTAGTTGGTGTTGTTGTTTGTGACATAAGCATTTATGAGAATTAGATTTCATTTTCATTTTAGTAAGTCGTGGTGAATTACTTCTCGAATTAAATTGTTTTTTTTAGAGGCGGAGCAGCTTTAGTAGTGATTGGATTGATACTGAAAATATTATTTTAATTAGAATTTTATAATAGAGGCATAATGTTATTTTGATGAGAGATGCATATTGAATTTTGTTTGGAGAGATTTTATTAAAATTTGAGATTAATTTATATATTAAAGATTCGGAAATTTGAAGGTCGTTTCAGTGTTACTCTTTACATGTGTCTTATTGTGATTGGTTCGCTATACTTCGAGGGTGAGAGGTAGAATATTTTGTTAACTATCCTTAGGAATGTTATAAATATTTGTCATTGAGTGAGTTCGTGTTATAGAAGGTGCTAAATTTAGGCTTGATCTCGTGGGACATTATAATATTAATGTGGTGTGGTGTGGAGTAATGTTACAGCTTTATAGTTAGTGTCATGGCATCGACCTTAAGGAATGTAGGATGTTGTGCGAGTATAGGTAGACGATGTAAGTGTGGATGATTTTCTTCTTGCGTGATTGTCTATTATAGTTGTGGTGTTGGAAAAGGTTGACAATGAGCCACCTCAGGACTCGTCTTACACTTCGAATATGAGACGTAAGGATGAGTATTACTTGTTTGCATGTATTTCAGTGATTGTCTATTATAGTTGTGGCGTTGGAAGATGTTGACAATGAGCAACCTCATGACTCGTCTTACACTTCGAATAGGAGGCGTAAAGATGAGTATTACTTGCTTGTGTGTATGTCATTCATGAGAGTGACAAGTCATGCTGAATATTTGATGCTTGTTTCTAGTTGGTCACATGCGATCCCCAAGATGGGGGTAGTTGCGAAAATTATTTTTGCGAGCTTGAAATTTGTAATGAGTGATTGATATATTGTAATGGTAGTTGTGGGGGAATACGACTTCCCAAGTTTATGGGCAAAACTTATTTATTGTTTTATTTAACCTTATTGTTATTATTTTGAATTATTGTTGCTTGTATGATTGGAATGGGATTGTTGGGTGACGGTTAAGGGTTTCACCAGTTGAAATCTGTTTGAGAAAAAAGTTGAGAACAAAGTTTTCCTATTGAGTATGACCTTATTTTTGCCGAAATTGAGCATTTATCATTTTGGATAAACTAGTGATGAAGATGGCGTATCGAGTCTTATGAGGTGTGTAACCCTTAACAATTTCAAAAAAAAAAAAAAGATTCTTTCCAAACCCTTCACTTTTACAATTCACTTGTTTGTATCTAAAGTATATATATATATTTATAAAGCTTTCTGTTAAGAATAATCTCTTTTAATTTCAAAAGTCAAGAAATATATATATTTTTTATAAAGCTTTCTGTCAAGAATAATCTCTTTTAATTTCAAAAGTCAGGAAATATATATATATATATTAGTGTTTTTGGTTCTTAAGTATTTCAAAAATGCAATTGAGTGATGTGTGGGCATGTAATACTATCTGTGTTGTAAGAACGTAGTTCGTAGTGCTTTTGGTTTTGTTGGATTATGTTTGTCGAAGGCCATGATTGGCAGGTGGAGTTCTTATTAGAATATTTTCGTTCTTATGAGAAGGGGTTGAGGACTTTTTAAGTGGTGTGAGGTAATTATTTGAAAATTTTGGTTCTCTAGCGACTGGTAGTCGTTTCTTGGGGTGTGAATGTGACGTAAGAGCTTACTTTTATGAGGTTTTAGGTCGTTAGACAACCGTGAGTTATTCTCTTGAGGTTGAGTCTGTTTGAGACGCGAGTACTATAGGGCATGTTAGTGACACCTTTTGCTTGACTTTTATTTCGTAGGATCGATAGGTTCTTGTGGAAATTCTTGCGAAGGAGTTGAAAGAGAGACTTACCACTTTCAAATTGTTATTCACATCATTTGGGATGTTGTCAGAATACCAATGTGGGACTGAAATACGAAAATTTCCTTTAGATTTTGAACTAGATTTTTGGAGTGACAATTGTAATTCTATTGGGAGTTATTCTACCCCTTATATGATTGTGTTGCTTCATCTTCTTTCGCGGGAGTCGTTTCTTGTTTATCACGCGAAATCCTTTGCATTGGGAGACTCTTTTAGAAACTCATTGTTAAGTAGAGGTCATTTGTGATTAGTTGGTGGTAGTGTTAGTTCCAATATCTGTTTCATTTCGGTTTGTACAAACTTTAAATCTTGAAGTGTCTAATTTCAAGGACGAAATTTCCTAAGGTGGAGAGAGTGTAACACTTCGTATTCCTTGGGATTGCTATTGACATTCTTATTATTGTACTTGGAACCTCTTTAATTCATTTTAGAGTATTGATTGGGGTGGTTTTATAATGGTAAAATAGGATTAAACTAAAAACATTGATTCGGATAATTGTCCTATGAGCAGTCTTCACTCTTTTACTTTTTTATCTTTCTACACTTTGAATCTGGATGTGAGGGTAGAACCATTGGAAAGCTTATTTCCGAGGTTTTGATTTAGACATAAGAACGGCCCAAAATGAAGTACGGACGAGAGAGTTATACCCGTTTGAAATTTGGGTACCTGTGCTAGAAGCAAGTCCGCTCGAGTGAACTTTAGACCACTCAAGCTATTTGTTCGAGTTACAGAGATTTTGAGAGATTTCTTTCACTGCTCAAGCCACGCTTTGACCGCTTGAGCGGTCTGTTTGAAGTCTACCACTTTAAAGTCACTTTTTGGTCCAAACTTTTCATTCTTTCTTCCTCTCTTCTCTCCCTCTCCTTCATTCTCAAAACCCTAGACCTCCAAACCTTGATTTGATATATTTTTCACCAAGAATCCACCAAATATCTTGCATTAAACGTGAAGAACAAGTGAAGATCAACATTTTGACTAATTGAATTGCGATTCCTTCGAGATTTCTCTTTGGGTTTGCATCTTCTTGCCTCCATATTTGAGGTAGGGTTACTTTTAACTTAGGGGGTGTTTGATAACATGATTCAACACTTAAAATTGAATCGATTAAATGATAATCAATTAAGTCCGTTTGATAACCATAATTGATATTACTTGAAAATTTAATTACCTCTTAAAATGTAAGCTAAAATTTTAACAAAAATTTAAGTCATATAAAACTTACTTAATTCTGACTGAATTTATAAATACTAAACATAAGTATTAATATATACTATTATAAAGTCACCACCACCACCACCACTGCTACCACTACTACCATCACCACAACCACCACCATCATGCCACCGCTACTATTACCACAACCACCACAACCACAACCACAACCACAACTACTACCATCGTGCCACCGCTAATATTACTACCACCACCACCACCATCACTACCGCTACCACCACGACACCACTACTACCACTATTACAACCATTGCCACCATCACTACCGCTACTACTACCACCACCACCAACATGTCGCCGCCGCCGCCGCCGCCGCCGCCACTGCTACCATCACTTTTATCGCCATTGCTACCACTTTAAAGTCACTTTTTGGTCCAAACTTTTCATTCTTTCTTCCTTTCTTCTCTCCCTCTCCTCCATTCTCAAAACCCTAGACCTCCAAACCTAATGGAGTTATTCTGGTTCGAGCCCCCAGAAGCTCATCTTATCCCGAACGTACTAAAAGGCTGGGGGGATTCAGAGAGTCTTGTCAGGCAAGCCCACTCAACACTTGACTGACTCATTGGGAGACCCGTGTACTTACAGGCCGACCCTGATGAGGATTTCTTATTTTGGAGACTTAGTCGGGGCAGCACCTGTGAAAGGTACATAGGGCCGACCCACATTGTTGGTCTTGCTCCGGACCTAGGACAACCATATTTTCTGGTCGCACCTTTACCCCTGGGCTTTGCAGAGAGGAGGGGACACGCATATCCTAGCAGCGACATTCGCACTACGACACCTCCTCCACAATATATTGTCTATATCCCAGCTGTGGACTTCACTGTGCATCATACTTGGAGATACCAGTGCGGATCACCGGACGAGAGTTTTGGGGTTATGATCACGGTATTCCTGTCTACATGGTCCGAGTAGTATGGCGTTTCTTTGGAGTACAGCACAATGAGTGGGAGTTTGAGTCCCTCATGCAGAGTGAGTTTGTGGAGTTATTTCATGGGCCAGTTTTCCAAAGCTAGTTCTCATGGTGGCCTAATGGTCCCTTCTAGACATCTGATCAGGAGATTTTTGTGACCTGACCGTGATTAGTCTAATCCTGAAATTTCTGTATCAATAAGATTAGACACTTTTTGTGACCTGACCATGATTAGTCTAATCTTGAAATTTTTGTGTCAGTAGGATTAGACACTAACTCTTGGCCATTACCTAAGTATGTTGTACTAACATCTTTTCTTTGCATAAGTAAAACAAGTATTGTGTAAATGATATATGTGTTATTATAAGATCTTTGTGAAACATAGATATGATATTACGATGATTAAATCTGTAACCATTGATTCCAAAATATATATATATATGGCTATTTCACTGACCGTTTTCACCTTGTGGTAATGGCTAAGATAGAAATAGAACCAGATCGTTAGTCAGCGGTACCGACCCAATGGAGCAAATCATGGAAAGAGCAGTTACTAGTTTTCTACAAGCCTTACAAACCAACATAAGTAACGGAATGCCTGAACGGTGAGAAGAGCCAACTATAATAAAACAATTCCAGGACTTGAAACCTACCATATTTACAGGCAGTATGAACCCATTGGTAGCACAAGCTTGGGTCAGAGACATGGAGAAAATTTTTCGCGAGTTACCTTGCATAGAAAGACAGAAGGTGGCCTTCGCCACATTCACCTTCAAAGACGATGTACAAGAATGGTGGCTTCTTACCCTAGAGAAAGAAAATATCGTGACTTGGGCAAGATTTTTGGAAGTATTTTATGAAAAATACTTTCTAGATTCACTGCGACAACAAAAGGCGTCAGAATTCATACATCCAAGGTAAGGAACCATGACAGTGGCCGAATACGAGAGCAAGTTCACGCAACTAAGTCGATTTGCAACAAACGTCATCCTTACCGAAGCTTGAAAAGCCAGGAAATTTGAAGCAGGATTGGATGCTGAAATCAAGGATATGCTTGAGGTTTTGAAACTGCCAACCTATGCGGAGGTGGTGGATCGAGCATACATTGCGGAAAAAAGGATTAAAGCCTCGCTCTCCGGGGAACCAAGCCAAAGGAAGCGATTTTGGGAAAGAGATAACAGAAGATCCAGTGTTGCACCTCCCAAGAGGGTGAATAGGGGCTCAACCAGTTTAACCAGTTCAAGCAACCAAGTTCCTATGAACCCCAGAGGTGGCACTAGTCCTAACTGTTCTACTTGTGGAAGGGCTCATTGGGGACGATGCCATTGGGACTCGAGAGCATGCTTTAGATGTGGTGAAGTTGGCCACTTGCTGAGAGATTGTCCAAAACTTACCAATCCTATAGCTAGGCGCTCTGAACCAATTAGAAAACCCGCGGTATCTAGAGGAGTAAGGAAAGACCAAAAATGCCAAGGAAGGGCTTTTGCCTTGGTACTTGGAAACGCAGAACTTACCGAGAATGTTGTGTCAGGTACACTTTCTATTTGTGGTCATGTAGCTCGTGTTCTCTTTGACTTTGGTTCCACTCATTCTTTTGTTACACCACACTTTGCCTCCAAGTTAATATCAACCCCCGAACTCTTAGGATACGTATTGTCTGTGTCCTTTCCTTCTGGTAATTCTGCCTTTAGTGCTGATGTGTACAAATCTTGTATTGTATCCTTAAAAGGTGAAATATTACACGTAGACTTGGTTCCCCTCTGCATTAGTACCTTTGATGTGATCTTAGGAATGGATTGGTTGGCTGTCAACCATGCCTCTATCGATTGTGAAGCCAAAAAGGTCTCCCTCTAGTAGCCAAACCAACTCGAACTTGTCTTTGATGAAACTGGAGTTTCTTTCCCTCCATATGTTATATCCTTCATGACAGCCTAACGGCTTCTAAGAAAGGGTTATTGTAGTTGTATATGTTATGTGATCGATATACAACAAGAAGCCCCCATACTTGATGCAATCCCTGTGGTTCGAGAATTCCTGAATGTATTTCCTAAAGACCTACCTGGTACCCTGGTTGACCGACAAATCGAATTCACCATTGAAACCCAACCTAGTACACAACCAATCTCAAAAGCCCCTTACTGCATGTCCATGACAGAATTAAAAGAGCTGAAGACTCAATTCCAAGAACTACTGGACAAAGGTTTCGTTCGACCAAGTACCTCACCCTGAGGAGCTCTAGTACTATTTATAAAGAAAAAAGATGGCACAATGAGGTTATGCATCGATTACTGGGAGCTAAACAAAGTCACCATAAAAAATAGGTACCCTCTGCCACGAATCAATGACTTGTTCGACCAACTGCAAGGTGCCCAAATATTCTCAAAAATTGACTTGCGTTCTGGCTACCATCAACTAAAAGTCAAAACGAAAAGTATCAAGAAGACTGCCTTCAGAACTCGCTACGGGCACTACGAGTTTCTCGTCATGCCATTTGGCGTCACAAATACTCCAGTGGCCTTCATGGACCTCATGAATCGAGTGTTCAAACCCTATCTTGATGAGTTCGTCATTGTCTTCATTGACGACATTCTCATATACTCCAAATCACCAAAAGATCATGAACATCACTTGCGAAGAGTTCTACAGACAATACGTGATCACAAGCTTTATGCTAAGTTGAAGAAATGTGAATTATGGATCACTAGTGTACACTTCCTCGGTCACGTCATTAACAAAGACGGCATCTCAGTTGACCCCCAAAAGGTTACAGCAATCGTGGATTGGCTATGACCTACTAACGTGTTTGAGATTCGAAGCTTCTTGGGTCTAGCAGACTATTATCGGTGCTTCATGCAAGATTTCTCGAAGATAGTATCACCCTTGACCCAGCTAACTCAGTAGAACACACCTTTGAATGGATGGACAAGCAGGAACGTTGCTTCCAAGAATTGAAGAACAGACTCGTGACGTCTCCTATACTAGCACTCCCCACGGAAATAGAAGGGTTCGTAATTTATAGTGATGCCTCATACAATGGTTTGGGTTGCGTTCTTATGCAAAATGAGAAGGTCATTGCATATGCCTCACGTCAACTAAAGACCCACGAGAAGAACTATCCGATCCATGATCTGGAATTAGCCGTAGTAATCTTTCTCCTCAAAATCTAGCGTCATTATCTCTACGGAGTAACCTGCGAAATTTACACAGATCACAAGAGTCTCAACTATCTGTTTACACAGAAGGAATTGAATATGAGGCAACGACGGTGGCCAGAATTTATGAAAAACTACGATATAGAGATCCATCACCATTTAGGCAAAGCTAACGTGGCAGCAAACGCATTGAGTCGAAAGACGACCAAAAGTTTGGCATGTACCCTCGTTCCCTGCAAGATCTATGGACTGTTCGCCAACATAATCATAGAACCCACGTTAATTGAAGAAATTAGAGCATGCCAATGTGAAAATAAACTTTTGAAGAAAAAGTACGAGGAGCAAGGAAGCATGCCCGATCCTAACTTCACAATAAGCAATGGGATGCTAAAATTTCAAAATCAAATTTGCGTACCCGACCTTCCAGAACTCAAGAAGAAGATATTGGAAGAAGCTCACAGCTCGAGGTTTGCGATCCACCCTGGCAATACGAAGATGTATCAAAATCTGAAGAAACGCTTCTGGTGGACAGGAATGAAGAAAGACATAGCAAGCCACATCTCCAAATGCCTACATTGTCAACGAGTTAAAGCAGAACATCAAAGACCAGTAGGAATGTTGCAACCACTCCTTATTCCTGAATGGAAATGGGAGCACATTACTATGGACTTCGTGGTCGGGCTACCGCAATCAGTCTCGAAGAATGATGCAATATGGGTTATCGTGGATCGGTTGACGAAGTTGGCACATTTTCTACCAATCAGAATCACGCACTCCCTTACTAAGTTCGCCATTCTATACATTAAGGAAATCATTCGTTTGCACGGCACCCCAGTTTCAATTGTATCTGATAGAGACCCCCGCTTTGTGTCTTATTTTTGGAACAAATTGCAAGAAGCTTTGGGAACCACTCTGAAGTTTAGCACGGCTTATCACCCACAAACTGATGGGCAATTTGAAAGAACAATCCAGACTTTGGAAGATATGTTACGTGTGTGTATGCTAGACCTCAAAGGTAATTGGGATGATCACCTACCTTTGGTGGAGTTCACCTATAATAATAGCTACCATGCAAGCATTGGAATGGCACCATACGAGGCACTATACAGAAGAAAATGTTGATCACCTCTGCGTTGGATGGAAGTTAGAGACAGGAAACTGTTAGGCCCTGAGATCGTGCAAAAAACGAGCGATAAAATTCAACTCATCCAACAACAAATTCGCATTGCCCAGAGTCGCCAGAAAAGCTATACAGATACATGGAGACAAGACCTAGAATTTCAAATAGGAAATCATGTGTTTCTAAAGATCTCGCCAACAAGAGGGGTTATCCGATTTGAAAAACGAGGAAAATTAAAGCCACGTTACATTGGGCCATTCGAGATATTAGAAAGGATTGGTCTTGTTGCATATCGCCTTGCACTACCACCTGAATTGTCTAATGTCCACAATGTGTTCCACATTTCGATGCTTCAGCAGTACCTTCAAGATCTAGAGCATGTTGTTGATTATGAGGACTTGGAAGTTCAAGAAGATCTCTTTTATGAAGAGCAACCAGTGCAGATTCTTGATCATCGTGATCAAGTTCTTCAAAACAAGACTATACCTCTTGTAAAAGTCATATGGAGAAACTATTGTGTCGAAGAAGCAACATGGGAAACTGAAAGCTAAATGCGAACCAAGTACCCATACCTCTTCGAAAAGTTAGGTATGACAAGCTTGAGGACAAACTTCTTTTAAGTAGGGGAGAAATGTGACACTTGAATTTTTAATTTAATTCAATACCATGATTAGATCATGAATAGAATATATATATATAAATAATAATACACCCTAAATATGTAATTAATACCATAACTAATCACGATAATAATAATAACAATAATAATAATAATAATAATAGTAAAATAAAATAATTAATGTTGTAGGTGATAAAATATAATTTAATCAGATTATTAAAACAAAAATTTTGGGCCAAATAATACTAACAAAAAAAAAAAAAAAATCTCCGCTGATTCTTCAGCCTAGCATATAGGATGGCGAGTGTGCATGCATAGCCTTGGTGAATCACCAAAAGGGACATGTGGGGGAATGGGCAAAGTGGCACCTGTTGGACAGGTGGTCGAATTTAAACTCGCCACACATTGTCACACGTTGAAAGTTAAAGAAGAGTGAAACATATTCACCAACTATAAATAAGTTACGAAGCTACTGAGCATTAGGAAAAACAAGAAATATAAACTGAGGCAAAATACGGGTAATAACAGGGACTCAATAGTAGGAAAGTAAAAGCTAAGGGTAAATAGTAAAGTGAGTTATATTATACCTTTAGCTACCATAATATGTTTTATATATGTCTTGAGCCACCATAATATATTTTACGAATATTTTGAGTTATCACAATTTATTTTATATAATTTATGTTTCATGGTTATGTTAATGTTTCAATTACGTGAATTATTTTCTGAACTCTATTTGCTTAAATTAAAATCCATGGATACGTTCGTTTAAATTTTAGAAATTATTTGACAATGATTTGATAATCAATTATTTTCTGTAAGTACTACCACGGGAGTCCCACGCCTTGGGTGACTTAAATAAATCATGGGATTCTATTTGGCCATTTTGTAGTCCTCTGTTTGTCATGGATCCATTGACTTATGTTCTGTTTGTCACTCCAGTGACTTTTGTTCTATTTTGTACCGTGGTTATAGTTATTACGTAATTTTTGTATTTTAGTTTTTGCTACTTAATTAATTTATTCAACTTAAATTATGTTAATGTTTTAGCGTAAATAACTATCCATGACTATTTTATGCCCCTATATTCACAGTATAATATTTCTCACTTTGTTATGTGTTTATAGCTGTTATCCCTTTCAGGTGATGAGATTTAGCGGGATCAAGATGGTTTCTTTTTTTTATTTTTATTTATTTACTATTTGTATTTCTGATTGGACTCTTATAATAAAATAAAAAGCCCAAATGACTATTTTTTTTCTTTTTAATAAACTTGGTACCCATTTTTTTATTTTAATTTATCTGCTTGCGCTACTAATACAGAAATTTTAGAATTATTTTATTTTTATTATCTTGTTGCGACGCCAAACCTTTGGGTACCGGGTTTGGGTTGTGACAGATTATGCTAGCAAATACTAGGCAACTTATAATGAGATCAACAACTATATTGAACAACTAGCGATTGCCTCATTTAAGCTAGGCTTGCAGTCGACCAATAAGCACCATCAATCCTTGACTAAGAAGCCTCCCACCGATGTGGGCAGCTTAATGAGCCGAATAGAGCAACATTGCAAGATCAAAGATGATCTGCAAAGATCGGAAGAACTAAAGCCCGTATGCCTTCTGCCGAAAACTCCGTAGAAAGAAGGAAGGAAAGCTCATGATCCTAAAAGAAGGAGTCAGATGCAATCGCCTAACATCCTAAGCTACGAAAGGAAGCCTTTAGAGTAGTGGTTACCACCTTCGCAAAGCCGATATATCGGATACTGATGAAAATCTAGAATGAACCCTACTTTTTGTGGTCTCCAAAAATGATTAGAAACCTATCTCTTCAAAATTAAAGGTTGCGGTGCTCTTACCACAAGGACTATGGACATCTCATCGAAGATTACAAGGCGCTGAAGCCATTCCTAGAAGAGTTAGTATAGAACGGTCATTTACGAACATTCATTGATCATTCTGTGGACCACAAAGAAAAGCACGGAGATAAGGAACAAAACACCCAGCCAACAACAACCATCAACATGATATATTCGATCTCCCTAAGGAAATAGATAAACCAAGTCAGGAGAGAGATTAGAAGGTTGGCACACTTCAGAGAAGTGATGGCCTTGTCTGAAGGCTCCACAAAGAGAATAAGTTCTTCAGAATGAAGGATCTTGTTTTCTGATGAAGACTTGTTGTGGATTCATTATCCACACAGTGACGCTCTAGTGGTAACCTTGCAAATTGGAGAATTTACTGTCAAGAGGATACTGGTGGATCAAGACAACTTTTCAAAGGTCACGTACAACTGGTTGTTCAAAAGTTAGGATTGTCACATGTCGACCTGTATCCTGCAGGATGCACCATTGTACGGCTTTAATTCTAACTCAATTTTTCCTCTGGGAAAAATCCTCTTTCTAATAAAGGCAAGAGTAGTAACCCAGTAGGTGGAATTTGAGGTGGTGAACGCCCTCTCCCCATACAATGCGATAATAGGAAGGGCTTGACTTCACAAAATGAGAGTAGTTCCATTTACCTTTCATCAGGTTATATGGGCCAAGATTCCCGCCATTGCCTTACCGCCAGATTTGTGTCTTTCCCGCTATTTCCTTGCTACCAAACACACACACACACACACATATATAGGCAACAATTGAGGGCAAAAGTGTATCCCAATCTCTAAGCCAGGGGATTGATTTTTCAATCCTATAGCTCATCTAAGGGCAAGGTAATTCGGTTGGGGTGTGGGAATAATACTCCAGGTGGAGTAGCAGTCCCACTCAATAAGGAAGCAAACAAATAAGCTTTTGTGGGACCCACCTCTATACTACTCCAATCCCATTATTAGCAAAACAAACATGACCATAGGGTTTACGAAAGGAATAGAGGGGAAGGGGGAGGCAATAATTATGTAAGGTAAATGAGTGAAAATTTGATGTGAGATGGTGATATGGCAATTCATCATTGGTTGCCCTTAAACTTCGGTTTTACGGGACAATCATAAGTAATTTAATCCCCAAAAAAAATGATGAAAACGGTTCAATTTTTTTTTTTTTTTTTTTGGGTACTACACTCCCTATCATATGCCAAAAAAATGACAACATAGGGCCGAATTAAAAGTTTTAGTTCGGCAATGTCTAACCGAACATTATTCATATGTTTGGCACTTTGAATGTAATCTTAATGGGCACTTATATTTTGATTGTGCAATGAACTTTAGTTTATTTATTAATCAAATTGGTTGATGCATAGTTATCTTTATTTGTTAAATTTTGATGGGTCAAACTTGTTCATAGACACAGAGATTTTACATTTTTATAATGTTTGGTGACACACATGTCTGAACATGGCGTCAGAGAGATCAACGACAAAGAAAGGTCGGCGGTGAAAGATCGGTTATGAGAGAAATCGATGGCAGAGAGATCGCCTGTAACAAAAATTGACGACAGAGAGATTGATGACGGACAAAGATCAACGGCGAAGCTCTGTCGGCGGTGAGAAAAAGTTTGAGTTCAACTGTAAGAGTTCAACAATTGACGGTAAGAGAAAACTTGAGTTTAACAATGAGAGTTCAACAGTAAAGGGTTTTGGGAGATAAAAGATTTTAGGAGGAGTGCTAAGGAATATGTATTTTGGTGGGTGTGATATTTTTAAAACAATGCTTTTAGTATTATTTGGGGGATTGTTCGAAATTTTTTAAGAATTTGAATTTTGTAGGTGGGATCTAAAGAAATGGAGGGTTCCAAAGTATTAGTTGAAGTACTAATTGCAGCACTCATAAAGTAAAGATTAGATTTGGTATCGTAAAACTTTTAAATTTTTTTATGCCAAGTAATTTTTTTATCTCTCTATTTAAAATATAAGATTATATACAAAGAAAAATAAAACTCGAAACCAAAACTTTCAATTGAATAAAGAAAGCCTTTACCATTTATAGAGAGAGAATTGGCAACAAGTTCGTCCAACTCTCCTTTTACACCAACCTCCACACAAGCATGCTCATTTTAATAAAAATAAGATATAAGCAAGGTTGATTATTATAAATGTAATAACTGAATCATTTTCAGTTATATAAAAAAAAAAAAAAAAAATTGAGTCATAACTAAACCACCACATAAAGTATAACTAAAAACTTTTAAATTATAATTAAAATAATATTATAACCAATATCTCAATGAATCATAATCAGTAACACAACATGTATAACTAAATTATAACTAACACCACAATAGAGCATAACTAAAAATCATAAATATTATAACTGGGTCATATACACTCCAAAAGAGGGTGTATCACAGGATTTCCTATATTTTATTTATTGGTTTGGAATAATAATAAGGAGAATTGCTTACTATTTTGTATATCAGATCAATCATGACCTATTATTTTATTATTAAAAAAAAAACCTTGAACTATTATGGACCACGTTCTTTTATCTACTCAATAAAAATAAAATAAATAAATAAATAAATCCTGGGACACGGATCTTTCTTTCTCAATTGTTAGATTATAAATTTTAATACATGATTTAATAATTAAAAGTTTATTAAGACATGATGATGCATAATAATTGCAAACAGGATGGAAGAATTTGGGAGACAAAGGATTCTTAGCGGAATCCTGAGATTCTCGAGATCGGAAAAGTTGCATAATTTTCATAGGTACATCATTATTTTTAAAATAAAAAAAAAAAAAAAAAAAAAAACCTTGAATTATGGACCAGGTTCTTTTATCTACTCAATAAAAATAAAATAAATAAATAAACAAATCCTGGGACACGGATCTTTCTTTCTCAATTGTTAGATTATAAATTTTAATATGATTTAATAATTGAAAGTTCATTAAGACATGATGATACATAATAATTGCAAACAGGCATGTAAGAATTTGGGACATAAAGGATTCTTAGCGAAATCCTGACATCCTCGAGATCAGAAAGGTTTGCATCGTTTGACTTCTAAGATATTATGCATGATGTTTCTTGTGTTAATGAATTTTTAATCATTAAATCATGTCATAAAGTTTATGTACGTCAAAATTTTTATATGATCTAACAATTAGGAGTGAATTATAAGAGAAGGACGGAAAAATTTGGGAGGTTAGGAGTGAATTATAAGAGAAGGGTGGAAACTTTTGGGAGATCTAGGCTTTTTGACCAAATTCTAACGTTGTGTTTGATTGAGAAATTTGAAAAAAATTAGAAGAAGAAAGAGAAATATGTCTGAAATTAGGTGAAATGTAAGTAATAAATTTTATTTATATTTCACCTATCTTTTCTCTTTCCCTTTCTCTTTTCAAATCATTTCCCAAATCTCCCAACCAAATATAGCGTAAGAGTCTTGATACTAGAAATGTTGCATAATTTCCATAGTTGCCCCACTTCAATTTAAGATATTATGCACTTATTAGGGACTTTTCACAGCAAAAGTGTTTGAAGATCAGGATTAGACACGGCATTCATGCAAGCTTGGTTCACTTCCTTTTAAGATCTTTTCTAAAAAAAATAGAAAGTAAAATAAAATATTAAGGACCAAACTTCAAATGCAACAGAAAAGCAAAGCAAGAGGAATGAAGGAAAGAAATATTTACATGCGACAGGATCCCAATTGAATCTTACCAATCCCAGAAACTCACTTTTGCTGCTTCTGAAACAAATGCTAATAATGATGAGCAATGGAAACCAATCAAAGAAGGCAAGGGAACGACCAATATTTATAGACTTTTCTTTGCCATTCACAAGGTAGAGTCAATGTAAAACAAGCGATCAAAATAATTAGTGTAGTAGAGGAGGTCTAAGATAATTTTTTTTTATTAGTTAAGGTCCCTCGATGAAATTTCTCTGTGATCATATCAGAGAAATTTCGAAATTTCTGTGTCAAGGCTGAAATTTCTCTGAGTCAGGTAGAAATTTCTCTGAGTCGAATTTTCTTTATAAAAATGGTGAGGGACCCCAATTACTATAAAAATATTGTATGTCTTTTATCTTATAAAATCTTAATATCAGAGATCTTAAAAAAAATTCTCCTTCGTTTAAGCTCTCCCATGGAATAATAATTCCTTACAATGATAAATGATAATTCCATTTATAATGTATTTTTTATTATTTTTTTAAATCAACCAAATAATAACAATATATATTTTGACTGAATAATTATTCTATTCTATTCCATTCTAAAGAACCAAACACTGCTTTAAAGTAAGAGGGGTAAGGGTTTGAGAGTTGAAAACTGAAATAATTATTGTACCTTCAACTTTTGTGGAATTGGAGGCTTTCAGACTCATTGGGGGCTTTCCACGGAATCTCCTGTTCCAAAAATCATAAGATCAAAGGTTCCGCCTTCAGTTCAAGATTTGTTAGGGGAAAAAAGGTTTGATAGGAAAAATCATAAATACATAAAATGAAGAAAAATAAAAGGCACACAAGTCATAAGTTTAATTTTAAAATTTTTGGAAAAATAGTTCCAAATTCTATTTTTTGGAGCCAAAAGAACAAAATAATTTGAAAGATCATATTATCCTACTTATCTGTCTATTTGTCCACTGTCCAACTGACTCTCTAAGGGCTAACTATTTATCCATGCGTCATCTTTTTATTTGTCTACATATCACATATTTGTCCCTTAATCTATCCATCTATCCATATTACTAACACCACCACCAGCCGGCAAGGCAATGATCCAGCAATAGTGGAATAAAATTAGGAAAAATAAAATAAAATAGGAGATTTTACAACATGGAGTTGAGGGTGGGTCATTTGGCAATCCAGCCAACATATGCAGACACCCATGTGGAGGAATAGGTAATGGAGCAAAGATTATTAACATGAAAAGGGAAGCACGCCTTAAAGTGCAATAATTGAATCCATTTAGGACGTAAAATTTCAGAGCAACTAGATGATAGTACAAAGTACCATCCACTTTGTAAGATCATGTCGGATGAAATTATTAATATGATAAGGTTGAATGAAAAAATTATTAATATAGTTATATTAAGTTAAAAAAATGTGAGATAATTTTGAAAAAAAAAAGTGGGGTAAATAAGATTTGTACCTTTATGTATTTATAATTATTTTGTATTAAGTGCACTAATATATGGTTTTCCCTCAAAAAAATTGAAAGCACACCTTGCTTTTGGGTCATATGTGCATGTCTAGTTAGTATGGGGGAAAATATTAAGTGTAACGGTTAAATCATCTTACATGATGTTATTTGTTAATAAAAAATTATAAATGAAATTAAGTGAGAAGTTTTATATCTTATTAATCCAATAATATTATGATTCCTACCATAAATTGAGATTGCTCATTAGATTTGATATTACCACATGATATCACCGTCACATCCAATATTTAATCCTATGTCTTTTTTTCATGTAGAAAACAAAATGGAATTGAACAAGGCAATTGCCCCTTACAATGATAAATGATAATTTTATTATTTGTTCAACAAAAAAAAAAAAGGCAATTGCCTTTACAATGATAAATGATAATTCCATTATAATGTGTTTTTTATTATTTTTTTAAATCAACCAAATAATAACAATATATATTTTGGCTGAATAATTATTCTATTCTATTCCATTCTAAAGAACCAAACACTACTTTGAAGTGATAGGGTTAAGGGTTTGAGAGTTGAAATAATAGTTCAAGATTTGTTATTTGATAGGAAAAACCATAAATACATAAATACATAAAATGAAGAAAAATAAAAAACACACAAGTCATAAGTTTAATTTAAAAAATTTTGGAATAATAGTTCCAAATTCTATTTTTTGTGGCCAAAAGAACAAAATAATTTGAAAGATCATATTACCCTAAAGAACAAAATAATTTGAAAGATCATATTACCCTAATTATTTGTCTATTTGTCCACTATCTAACTAACTCTCTAAGTTTCAACTATTTGTCCATGTATCATCTCTTTATTTGTCTACATATCACCTATTTATCCCCTAATCTATCCATCTATCCATATCACCACCACCACCACCCCACCAGCCGGCAGGCAATGATCCACCAATAGTGGGATAGAAATAGGGAAAAAAAAATTCTTCAAAACAATAATTTATCTTTCTCACCAAATAATTTCATTAGTCATGTTCTTATCTCCTTAAAAAAAATCAATTTTAAGACCCAATGCGTGATCCCATAGAAATAGACTTATCCCCTATAAATTCAAAAAAGAAAATGAGAATTTGGATGGGGGGATTACACTGACATGGTGTCAGTGAAAAATATTTACAAGAAAGTAGAAAACATCACAAATATTAATAATTAATATCATAAACTTTTTCATTAATATATAATAATTTTTTAAAAACCAACCTGAGCAATAATTCTCCTTAAAAAAATGGTGAAAATCCATAAATTTTGTTAGATTATAATTTTGAATTAAATTTTTCCTTTTTTAGAACTAAAAAATAGTCGTAAAGGTATCAAATTCTGTCAAACTCTAAACCAGAACATCGATATTTAAATATTGAATGAATCGATCCAAAGCATCAATTCATGACGCATATTATAAACTTATGAATTTTAGAATCCTAGTAATTAATTGATGCCTCTTATCTAGATCAGAAAAAAGGTAAAGCAACGCTAAAGGAAAAAAAAAAAAAAAAAAAAGAGCGAATATACCTTATCTGTGCATTGAATGCAAAGCCACTGAAATCGGAAACACAAGCCACTGGAATTTCGGTTATAATTTGTATGTTTCTGAAGGAAAATGGGTGGTGGGTGAAGGGGAATTAGGTAATCAGAGATGGCTCTCCTCTTACTTCAGCCAACAACATTGACAAACAAGGACTTAATTCTGATCCAAATGATTTTTCTTTGAAAAGAAAATGAAAGAAAATTAACAATCAAAATTGGAAAAGTAGCATTCATACTGGTGTTAGGGTCCACATTGGAAAAGTAGCATTCATACTGGTGTTAGGGTCCACATTGCAGAGCGCGCCATTGCTGACTCGAGGAAGTCTAGTTATCTTTTGAAAAGTGTTGGTGTAGGATCAGCGTCACGGGACGCTTTACATGCATTATAATTGGTGAAGAGAATAGAATTCACGATTTTGTGTTGGTTCATTGGAAAACATAAGAGAACATAATGGGTTGTGATTAATGAAGATCACCGCCATGTGACTCCTCAAGACCAATCAATAATTTTTCTTTTTGCAGACCTTGCCTATCCGAATCAGTTTAGTTTTTAATTCGCGCAAATATCATTTTACCCCAACCTTTCATGCGTTTTTTAATTTGATCTCCAAACTTCCTGATCGTTACCTAAATGTTACCCATTTAACCCGCTAATATACACTTTATTAGTTTATTTATTTGTTTTATTTTATAATTTTGTGTGATTTTGTATATTTATGCATATTTTGAATGTTTGTACATAAATTATTATAAATAATATATTTTAATATTACATTATAAAATAGAATAAAAAATAAAAATCTTTCGCTGATTCACCCCACCGTCATATCCATCCAACATCATCATTATATACCTAATAATAAAATGGACAAAGAAAAAAAAAAGGAGAAAGAAAGTTGGCCCGCCAACTTTCCTCTAATTATTATTAATTTTATTATTTGCTTTTGTTTTGCAGGTCTATAAATTGTAGGGCTCGGGTAAGGCATGGACACACGGAGGGGAAGAGTACAGCAAGAGAGTTGGAAAGAAAAATTAGTGAGAGAGCGTAGGGTGTTTCTTTTTTAGAATGATAGTTCCACAATCACGTGGAACTAATTTCCTAATCTTAGGGTTAAGATGAAACCCTAATCAAGTGATTGGGGTAATTTGTACTTAGTTTTGTAGAATTTTAATTAATATGGGTACTGTTGTATAACTTAGATTTTTATGGAAATATTGTTTTATCAAATTATGTGTTCATTGATCTTGAATACATATTATACAAATGATTTTCATGCTTGTGTAATAAAATTGTTAGACGAGTCATACTTAGTAAGTCGGGTCGTGCATCAACCTTAGTTTAGCAGTAATGATCCGTACTAAGCGACGATGATTCGTGACTTTATAATTTTAAAATACAAATCTTTTTTAGTGATGTGTCCCGGCCAAGACACATCGAAGTACCTATTTCAATGATTTTCGACAATCTAAATACAAACAACCCCCAATTATAAGATTAGTGGTGGATTCTAAGCCCTAAGGTTTTCCTTTTATCATTTTCAATCCTCTAGTCAGAAATCTTTAAATTAAAGTCAACTTTCATAATCTCTGTTGTTCGACATCCGTTCTCAATCGTTATACTTCAGAGTAATGGTTATTACTCGGTTTTAATTAATATATTTTGGTGTGCAAACGATCATATCACTTCCTATAATATCAATTTACCACTTGAACTTTTGAAATTTTAGTTGATTTGGTCTCTACCATTACATTTGGTCAACAATTAAACGGAACTTACTGACATGATACCAAATTTGATTTGGAACTTCATTTTATCTCTCAAACTACACCTTAAAAATCAATTAGCCCCCCAAATATTAAATATATATATATATATAATATTTAATCAATATTTTTTATCTGAAAAACAAAAATTCAATTTTAAATAAAAAAAAACTGAGTATTAGCCCTGATGAGTGTTCTTTATATGCTAATTGAATTTTAAATTTTTTTTCCCACTCAATTTTGAAATTACTATTAGTCAATCAATTCTATTGAAATTAATTTGGAGAATAAACTAGTCACAATTGCACGCGCACACACATAGACTAGCTAAGAAATTTTCTGCTCAATAAGTTTTTCCAAGATTGACTTGAGATAATTTGAGACCTATGAAACACCGGTACGGGTATGAGTACTGGTACTAGTACAATACATGTACATCGTTACGGTAAAATCCAAAAAAAAATAGGATACGGGTACAACTTGATAGGTTTGTAAAAAATATTTATTTTGAATTTGAACTAATACAAAAAATTAATTAAATAGTTTAATTTGTTAAGATCCAACATAAAATTGACATTTAATGTCGAAAGTACAGGTATAAGATAAACCAAAATTAAATGTTATTATATTAAATAAGTTACAAATAATAACTTAATTTTAAAATCAAACTAAGTATAAAACTAAAAATGAAAAATAAGTCTAATAAAAGAAATTTTATTTTTATTGTAAAAGAAAATATTGTTTCGATTGGAGTATGACACAATCATGTTGAACTAACTTGATTAGAGTTTCATCTTAATCCTAAGACTAGGAAATTAGTTCTACATAATTGTAGAACTATCACCTTACAAAAGAAACACTCTACACTCTCTCACTAATTTTTCTTCCTAACCCTCTCGTTGTATTCTTCCCCTCCGTGTGTCCATGCCTTACCCGAACCCCACAATTTTATAGACCTGCAAAACAAAACCAAATAACAAAATAAATAATAATTAGAGAAAAGTTGGCCGACCAACTTTCTTTATTATTAGGTATATAATGATATGTTGGACGGATATGACGGTAGGATGAATCACCGAAAGATTTTTATTTTATTATTATTATTATTATTATTATTATTATTTATTCATTCTATTTTATAATATAATATTAAAATATATTATTTATAACAATTTATGTACAAATATTCAAAACATGCATAAATACACAAAATCATACAAAATTATAAAATAATACAAATAAATAGACTAATAAAGTGTATATTAGCGGGTTTTTTTTTTTAAATTCAAAGTATATTAGCGAGTTAAATGTGTAACATTTAGGTATCGATCAGGAAGTTTGGAGATCAAATTGAAAAACAAATGAAAGGTTGGGGTAAAATGATATTTGCGGGAACTAAATACTAAACTGATTCAGACAGGCGAGGTCTTCAAAAAGAAAAATTATTGATTGGTCTTGGGGGGAGTCACGTGGCGGTGATACTCATTAATCACAAACCATTATGTTCTCTTATGTTTTCTAATGAACCAATACAAAATCGTAAATTATATTCTCCCCACCAATTACAATGCATGTAAAGCGTCCCGCGACGCTGATCCTACACTAACCAAAGAACGAATACCTTATCTATGCATTGAATGCAAAGCCACTGGAATAGGAAACACAAGCCACTGGAATTTCGGTAATAATTTGTATGTTTCTGAAGGAAAATGGGTGGTGGGTGAAGGGGAATTAGGTAATCAGAGATGGCTCTCCTCTTACTTCAGCCAACAACATTGACAAACAAGGACTTAATTCTGATCCAAATGATTTTTCTTTGAAAAGAAAATGAAAGAAAATTAACAATCAAAATAGGGAAAGTAGCATTCATACTGGTGTTAGGGTCCACATTGGAAAAGTAGCTTTCATACTGGTGTTAGGGTCCACATTGCAGAGCGCGCCATTGCTTACTCGAGGAAGTCTAGTTACCTTTTGAAAAGTGTTGGTGTAGGATCAACGTCACGGGACGCTTTACATGCATTATAATTGGTGAAGAGAATAGAATTCACGATTTTGTATTGGTTCATTGGAAAACATAAGAGAACATAATGGGTTGTGATTAATGAAGATCACTGCCACGTGACTCCCCAAGACTAATCAATAATTTTTCTTTTTGCAGACCTTGCCTATCCGAATCAGTTTAGTTTTTAGTTCGCACAAATTTCATTTTACCCCAACCTTTCATGCGTTTTTTAATTTGATCTCCAAACTTCCTGATCGTTATCTAAATGTTACCCATTTAACCCGCTAATACACACTTTATTAGTCTATTTATTTGTTTTATTTTATAATTTTGTGTGATTTTGTATATTTCACATATTTTGAATGTTTGTACATAAATTATTATAAATAATATATTTTAATATTACATTATAAAATAGAATAAAAAATAATAATAATAAAATAAAAATCTTTCGCTGATTCACCCCACCATCATATCCATCCAACATCATCATTATATACCTAATAATAAAATGACAAAGAAAAAAAAAGGAGAAAGAAAGTTGGCCCGCCAACTTTCCTCTAATTATTATTAATTTTATTATTTGCTTTTGTTTTGCAGGTCTATAAATTGTAGGGCTCGGGTAAGGCATGGACACACGGAGGGGAACAGTATAGCAAGAGAGTTGGAAAGAAAAATTAGTGAGAGAGCGTAGGGTGTTTCTTTTTTAGAATGATAGTTCCACAATCACGTGGAACTAATTTCCTAATCTTAGGGTTAAGATGAAACCCTAATCAAGTGATTGGGGTAATTTGTACTTAGTTTTGTAGAATTTTAATTAATTTGGATATTGTTGTATAACTTAGATTTTTATGCAAACATTGTTTTATCAAATTATGTGTTCATTGATCTTGAATACATATTATACAAATGATTTTCATGCTTGTGTAATAAAATTGTTAGACGAGTCATTCTTAGTAAGTCGGGTCGTGCATCAACCTTACTTTAGCAGTAATGATCCGTACTAAGCGAAGATGATTCGTGACTTTATAATTTTAAAATACAAATCTTTTTAAGTGATGTGTCCCGACCAAGACACATCGAAGTACCTATTTCAATGATTCTCTACAATCTAAATACAAACAACCCCCAATTATAAGATTAGTGGTGGATTCTAAGCCCTAAGGTTTTCCTTTTATCATTTTCAATCCTCTAGTCAGAAATCTTTAAATTAAAGTCAACTTTCATAATCTCTGTTGTTCAACATCCGTTCTCAATCGTTATACTTCAGAGTAATGGTTATTACTCGATTTTAATTAATATATTTTGGTGTGCAAACGATCATATCACTTCCTATAATATCAATTTACCACTTAAACTTTTGAAATTTTAGTTGATTTGGTCTCTACCATTACATTTGGTCTACAATTAAACAGAACTTACTGACATGATACCAAATTTGATTTGGAACTTCATTTTATCTCTCAAACTATATCTTAAAAATCAATTAGCCCCCCAAATATTAAAAAATATATATATATATAAAATATTTAATCAATATTTTTTATCTGAAAAACGAAAATTTAATTTTAAATAAAAAAAACTGAGTATTAGTCATGTTGAGTGTTCTTTATATGCTAATTGAATTTAAAATTTTTTTTCCCACTCAATTTTGAAATTACTATTAGTCGATCAATTCTATTGAAATTAATTTGGAGAATAAACTAGTCACAATTGCACACGTACACACATAGAGTAGTTAAGAAATTTTCTGCTCAATAAGTTTTTCCAAGATTGACTTGAGATAATTTGAGACCTATGAAACACAGGTACGGGTACGAGTACTGGTACTAGTACAATACATGTACATCTATACGGTAAAATCCAAAAAAAAAAGAGGATACGGGTACAACTTGATAGGTTTGTAAAAAAAAATATTTATTTTGAATTTGAACTAATACAAAAATTGATTAAATAGTTTAATTTGTTAAGATCCAACATAAAATTGACATTTAATGTCAAAAGTACAAGTATAAGATAAACCAAAATTAAATGTTATTATATTAAATAATTACAAATAATAACCTAATTTTAAAATCAAACTAAGTATAAAACTAAAAATGAAAAATAAGTCTAATAAAAGAAATTTTATTTTTGTTGTAAAAGAAAATATTGTTTCAATTGGAGTATGACGCAACTATGTTGAACTAACTTGATTAGAGTTTCATCTTAATCCTAACACTAGGAAATTAGTTCCACATAATTGTAGAATTATCATCTTACAAAAGAAACACTCTACACTCTCTCACTAATTTTTCTTCCTAACCCTCTTGTTGTACTCTTCCCTTCCGTGTGTCCATGCCTTACCCGAACCCCACAATTTATAGTCCTGCAAAACAAAACCAAATAATAAAATAAATAATAATTAGAGAAAAGATGGCCGACCAACTTTCTGTCGCCTTTTGCTTTTCTTTGTCTTTTTATTATTAGGTATATAATGATATGTTGGACGGAAATGACGGTAGGATGAATCACCGAAAAAATTTTATTTTATTATTATTATTATTTATTCATTCTATTTTATAATATAATATTAAAATATATTATTTATAACATTTTATGTACAAATATTCAAAATAGGCATAAATACACAAAATCATACAAAATTATAAAATAATACAAATAAATAGACTAATAAAGTGTATATTAGGGGGGGTTTTTTTTTTTTTAATTCAAAGTATATTAGCGAGTTAAATGTGTAACATTTAGGTATCGATCAGGAAGTTTGGAGATCAAATTGAAAAATGCATGAAAGGTTGGGGTAAAATGATATTTCCGTGAACTAAAAACTAAACTGATTCGGACAGGCGAGGTCTTCAAAAAGAAAAATTATTGATTGGTCTTGAGGACTCACGTGGTGGTGATACTCATTAATCACAAGCCATTATGTTCTCTTATGTTTTCTAATGAACCACTACAAAATTGTAAATTCTTTTCTCCCCACCAATTACAATGCATGTAAAGCGTCCCGTGACGCTGATCCTACACTAACCAAAGAACGAATATACCTTATCTATGCAGTGAATGCAAAGCCACTGGAATTTCGGTAATAATTTGTATGTTTCTGAAGGAAAATGGGTGGTGGGTGAAGGGGAATTAGGTAATCAGAGATGGCTCTCCTCTTACTTCAGCCAACAACATTGACAAACAAAGAGTGAATTCTGATCCAAATGATTTTTCTTTTAAAAGAAAATGAAAGAAAATTAACCGTCAAAATAGGAAAAGTAGCATTCATACAGGTTTTAGGGTCCACATTGCAGAGCGCGCCATTGTTGACTCGGGGAAGTCTAGTTATCTTTTGAGAAGTTATTGATTGGTGTAGGATCAGCGTCACAGGACATTTTACACGCATTTTAATTGGTGAGGAGAATAAAATTCACAATTTTGTGTTGGTTCATTGGAAAATATAAGACAACATAATAGTTTGTAATTAATGAAGATCACCGCCACGTGACTCCTCAAGACCAATCAATAATTTTCGTTTTGCAGACCTTGCCTGTCCGAATCAGTTTAGTTTTTAGTTCGCACAAATATCATTTTACCCCAACCTTTCATGCGTTTTTCAATTTGATCTCCAAACCTCCTGATCGATACCTAAATGTTACACATTTAACCCACTAATATACTTTGAATTAAAAATTAAAAAAAACTGCTAATATACACTTTATTAGTCTATTTATTTGTATTATTTTATAATTTTATATGATTTTATGTATTTATGCATATTTTGAATATTCGTACATAAATTGTTATAAATAATATATTTTAATATTATATAATAAAGTAGAATAAATAATAATAATAAAAATCTTTCGGTGATTCATCCCACTATCATATCCATCCAACATAATCATCAGATACCTAATAATAAAAAGACAAAGAAAAGAAAAGGGGAACGAAAGTTGGTCGGCCAACTTTCCTTTAATTATTATTTATTTTATTATTTGCCTTTGTTTTGCAGGTCTATAAATTGTGGGGCTTAGGTAAGGCATGGACACACGGAGGGAAGAGTATGGCAAGAGAGTTGGGAAGAAAAATTAGTGAGAGAGTGTAGAGTGTTTCTTTTTTAGGGTGACAGTTCTACAATTATGTGGAACTAATTTCCTAATTTTAGGATTAAAATGAAACTCTAATAAAATAATTAGGAAATTAGTTCAACATAATTGTGTCATACTCCAATCGAAACAGTATTTTCTTTTACTAAAAAAATAAAATTTCTTTTATTAGATTTCTTTTTTATTTTTAGTTTTATACTTAGTATGATTTTAAAATTAAATTATTATTTGTAAGTTATTTAATATAATAACATTTAATTTTGGTTAATCTTATACCTGTATTTTCGGCATTAAATGTCAATTGTATGTTGGATCTTAACAAATTAAACTATTTAATCAATTTTTGTATTAGTCCAAATTCAAAATAAATATTTTTTTACAAACCTATCAAGTCGTACCCGAATTTTATTTTTTGGATTTTACCATATCGATGTACATGTATTGTACTAGTACTAGTACTCATACCCGTACCTGTGCTTCATAGGTCTCAAATTATCTCAAGTCAATCCTGGAGAAACTTATTGAGCCAAAAATTTCTTAGCTACTCTATGTATGTGCGCGTGCAGTTGTGACTAGTTTATTCTCCAAATTAATCTCAATAGAATTGATCGACTAATAGTAATTTCAAAATTGAGTGAGAAAAAAAATTAAAAATTCAATTAGCATCTTTTTTTTTTTTTTTTTTTTTTTTTTTTGAAACTGAGGTGTCCGGCTTCTACCGCTGGGTGCGTCCACCGACTAATCCTCAGGGGGAGCAATTAGCATCTAAAGAATACTCAACATGACTAATACTCAATTTTTTTATTTAAAATTAAATTTTCATTTTTCAAATAAAAAATATTAATTAAATATTATATATATATATATTTTTTAATATTTGGGGGGCTAATTGATTTTTAAGGTATAGTTTGGGAGATAAAATGAAGTTCCAAATCAAATTTGGTATCATGTGAGTGAGTTCCGTTTAATTGTAGACGAAATGTAATGGTAGAGACCAAATCAACTAAAATTTCAAAAGTTTAAGCGGTAAATTGATATTATTGGAAGTGATATAATCGTTGCACACCAAAATATATTAATTAAAACTAAGTAATAACCATTACTCTGAAGTATAACGATTGAGAACGGATGTCGAACCACAGAGATTATGAAAGTTGACTTTAATTTAAAGATTTCTGACTAGAGAATTGAAAATAATAAAAGGAAAATCTTAGGGCTTAGAATCCACCACTAATCTTATAATTGGGGGTTGTTTGTATTTAAATTGTAGAAAATCATTGAAATAGGTACTTCGATGTGTCTTAGTCGGGACACATCACTTTAAAAGATTTGTATTTTAAAATTATAAAGTCACGAATCATCTTCGCTTAGTACAGATCATTACTGCTAAACTAAGGTTGATGCACGACCCGACTTACTAAGTATGACTCATCTAACAATTTTATTACACAACACATGAAAATCATTTGTATAATATGTATTCATGATCAATGAACACATAATTTGATAAAACAATATTTGCATAAAAATCGAAGTTATATAACAGTACCCAAATTAATTAAAATTCTACAAAACTAAATACAAATTACCCCAATCACTTGATTAGGGTTTCATCTTAACCCTAAGATTAGGAAATTAGTTCCATGTGATTGTGAAACTATCATTCTACAAAAGAAACACTCTACACTCTCTCACTAATTTTTCTTTCCAACTCTCTCGCTGTACTCTTCCCCTCCGTATGTCCAGGCCTTATCCGAGCCACACAATTTGTAGACCTGCAAAACAAAAGCAAATAATAAAATTAATAATAATTAGAGGAAAGTTGTCGGGCCAACTTTCTTTTTCCTTTTTCTTTTCTGTCTTTTTATTATTAGGTATATATTGATGATGTTGGATGGATATGACGGTGGGGTGAATCAGCGAAAGATTTTTATTTTATTATTATTATTTTTTATTCTATTTTATAGTGTAATATTAAAATATATTATTTATAATAATTTATGTACAAGCCTTTAAAATATGCATAAATATACGAAATCACACAAAATTATAAAATAAAACAAATAAATAGACTCATAAAGTGTATGTTAGCGGGTTAAATGTGTAACATTTAGGTATCGATTAGGAAGTTTGGAGATCAAATTAAAAAACGCATGAAAGGTTGGGGTAAAATGATATTTGCACGAACTAAAAACTAAACTGATTCGGATAGGCAAGGTCTGCAAAAAGAAAAATTATTGATTGGTCTTGGGGAGTAACGTGGCGGTGATCTTCATTAATCACAACCCATTATGTTCTCTTATGTTTTCCAATGAACCAACACAAAATCGTGAATTATATTCTCTTCACCAATTACAATGCATGTAAAGCGTCCCGTGACACTGATCCTACACCAACACTTTTCAAAAGATAACTAGACTTCCCCGAGTCAGCAATGGCGCGCTCTGCAATGTGGACCCTAACACCAGTATGAATGCTACTTTTCCAATGTGGACCCTAACACCAGTATGAATGCCACTTTTCCTATTTTGATTGTTAATTTTCTTTCATTTTCTTTTCAAAGAAAAATCATTTGGATCAGAATTAAGTCCTTGTTTGTGAATGTTGTTGGCTGAAGTAAGAGGAGAGCCATCTCTGATTACCTAATTCCCCTTCACCCACCACCCATTTTCCTTCAGAAACATACAAATTATATCCGAAATTCCTGTGGCTTGTGTTTCCGATTCCAGTGGCTTTGCATTCAATGCACAGATAAGGTATATTCGTTCTTTTTTTTTCTTCTTTTTCTTCTTTTTTTTTTTTTTTTTTTTTTTTTTCCTTTAGCGTTGCTTTCCCTTTTTTCTGATCTAGATAAGAGGCATCAATTAATTACTAGGATTCTAAAATTCATAAGTTTATAATATGCGTCATGAATTGATGCTTTGGATCGATTCATTCAATATTTAAATATCGATGTTCTGGTTTAGAGTTTGACAGAATTTGATACCTTTACGACTATTTTTTAGTTCTAAAAAAGGAAAAATTTAATTCAAAATTATAATCTAACAAAATTTATGGATTTTCACCATTTTTTTAAGGAGAATTATTGCTCAGGTTGGTTTTTAAAAAATTATTATATATTAATGAAAAAGTTTATGATATTAATTATTAATATTTGTGATGTTTTCTACTTTCTTGTAAATACTTTTCACCGACACCATGTCAGTGTAATTTCCCCCGCCCCCCTCCTCCCCTCCCTTTTTAATCCAAATTCTTATTTTCTTTTTTGAATTTATAGGGGATAAGTCTATTTCTATGGGATCACGCCTTGGGTCTTAGAATTGATTTTTTATGGAGATGAGAACATGATTAATGAAATTATTTAGTGAGAAAGATAAATTATTGTTTTGAAGAATTTTTTTCCCTATTTTTATCCCACTATTGTTGGATCATTGCCTTGCTGGCTAGTGGTGGTGGTGGTGGTGGTAATATGGACAGATGGATAGATTAGGGGATAAACTGCTGGTGGTGGTGGTGGTGGTGGTGGTGGTGGTGGTGGTAATATGGACATATGGATATATTAGGGGATAAATAGGTGATATGTAGACAAATAAAGGGATGATACATGGGCAAATAGTTGACACTTAGAGAGTTAGTTAGATAGTGGACAAATAGACAAATAATTAGGGTAATATGATCTTTCAAATTATTTTGTTCTTTAGGGTAATATGATCTTTCAAATTATTTTGTTCTTTTGGACACAAAAAATAGAATTTGGAATTATTATTCCAAATTTTTTTAAATTAAACTTATGACTTGTGTGCTTTTTATTTTTCTTCATTTTATGTATTTATGTATTTATGGCTTTTCCTCTCAAATAACAAATCTTGAACTAAAAGGCGGAACCTTTGATCTTATGATTTTTGGAACAGGAGATTCCGTGGAAAACCCCCAATGAGTCTGGATGGATTTTTCTACAATGATCTTGAAGTGATTTTACAGAAGATTGAAATTTAATTCTACAAAAATTGATGGTACAATAATTATTTCACTTTTCAACTCTCAAACCCTTAACCCTATCACTTTAAAGTAGTGTTTGGTTCTTTAAAATGGAATAGAATAGAATAATTATTCAGTCAAAATATATATTGTTCTTATTTGGTTGAATTAAAAAAAATAAATAAATTATCAATGGAATTGTCATTTATCATTGTAAGGGCAATTGCCTTGTTCAATTCCATTTTGTTTTCCACATGAACAAAAGACATAAGACTAGATATTTGATGTAACGGTGATATCACGTGGTAGTATCAAATCTAATGAACAATCTCAATTTACGGTAGGAACCATAATATTGTTGGATTAATAAGAGATAAGACTTTTCACTTAATTTCATTTATAATTTTTTATTAACAAATAACACCATGTAAAATGATGTAACCGTTGCACTCAATATTTTCTCTCTGAGACAAGGTTCGGAACAAGGTTCTCCGTTTCAGAACCAATCTCCTTCAAGACCTCAACCCTTGAACCAGAAGCTGTAGCCTTAACTGGTTGCTTACCACCACGTTTTAAATTTTTATTAACGTACTTCCTAACAACCAAATTACATGGCAACTTTATATCCGGCCCCCTTTGAACATTCACATCAACATTTTCCTTATCAATCTCTTTACTAGCCAGGAACTACAACAGGCTAAAAACATATGACCCAAAAGCAAGGTGCGATTTCATTTTTTTAGGGAAAACCATATATTATTGGTGCACTTAATACAAAATAATTTTAGATACATAAAGGTACAAATCTTTTCTGTGCAAGAAAATACAGTGAAAATTACACTCCATAAATATTCTTATTTACCCCACTTCTTTTTTTTTTTTTCAAATTTATCTCACATTCAACCTTATCATATTAATAATATGATAATAATTTCATCCAACCTGATCTTACAAAGGGAGGGGCTAAGTGAATAGTACTTAGTACTATCATCTAGTTGCTCTGACATTTTACGTCCTAAGGCCCATTTGTTTTGGGGTATAGAGGGAGGGATGAGATTAGGATAGAGGTAGGATCCATTTAATTTTGTGTTTGTTTTTAGATGTGGGGAAGGGATTGAGATGGAAGAGTGGATTAAGTTGGGCCTTGGAAGTGGGATTGGGATGGAGGCAAGTGGATGTGGTATTAGAAAAATAGTCTGCCGGACTAGAAATCTTTTATTTATTTTTTTAGTTTTTACATGTTGGGCTTTTTTTTTTTTTGAACATTAATGTTTAATTTTTTTATAATTTTTGTTAGGTAAAAATCATTGTTTTATTTTTTTTATTTTTTTCTGGAAATTTTTTTATTTATTTTTAATTTTTTACATGTTGGGCATTTTTTTTTGAACATTAATGTTTAATGTTTTTGTATTTTTTTATTTGTTTTATTATTTTATATAAAAATAATTTAACAGTACTTACACTAACAACTATCATCAAAACAAGCACAATTTTACTTAATCCCCTCACTACCAATCCCCTCACTATAAATCCCTTCCATTCTACCTCCAAAAACAAACGAGGCCTAAATGGATTCTATTATTGCACTTTAGGGGTTCTTCCCTTTTCTTGTTAATAATCTTTGCTTCATTCCCTATTCCTCCACATGAGTGCCTGTAACGCCCCCCCAAAAAAATAATAAATACAACCCAAACATATATTAAAAATAGTATGAATCAGAGTAAATAGTCCTTTCATTGCATGAAGTTAATAATACAAAATGGTTTAACATAATTAAATGCCCTAATGACTTACATCTTTCAAAGCCTTGACTTGGTCACACAAAAGGAGACTAGCTCATATACATTTAGCCCTAGGTTTTACAAAAATATACAATACAAATTAAAGAAGCTCTTGCCCCCAACATATCCCTCCAAGCTATTGCCTTGGTGGAGGTAAGTCACCAACACCTGAAAATATCATTCCCAAATAGGGTGAGTCACAGCCCAATAGAAATCATTTAGCACAATATATGAAACTTAGCAAAGGTATAAGTACACTATGTATACACAACGTCAGTGATAGAGATATCCACAGTTTATATAATCATAAAGTACCAATTTCCATTCTTTTCATTACATGAACCCATTTCATTATCTCTTTAACAATCCAAATGAGACTTCAACTCATTAGTTCTACCATCACATCAACAATGCATGAACACTTCAAACTTTTCTTTCATAGAAGTTTCATCCGCAGACTGCCTTCAAACGGGGCCTATGTAAACGTAGGCTATACAAGAACTACATTTTCCATTTTACAGATATTTCCTCCGCGGGCTAGGCACCCATGTATAATTTCGGGACTTTCACCCAGGACATTCCGGCCAACTTAATTATAATGGAGTCCAACCCCTTTCTCCTCCCAAACAATCATTCATACATATGTAATGTATTTAAGCACAACATCAAACAATGGAGCACATCCCCTTTCCACTCCCACATACTCATACATGTACAATGTATATAAGCATAGTCATATCCAATGTCAAACAACAATTGATTAGTTTTAATTCACTTAATCCTTATGCAATTTCTACAACAATCATAGCGATCCTCCACTGATAGCCCAATACAGTTATTTCTAATAGATGTTCAATCTCATGACAGATAATTTATTCAAATTTCCAAAGAATGAGTTGATACATGACTTATCCCACCATTCATATCAATACTTTCTCAATTTCACATTTTCAATGGCAATTTCAATTATCTCTATAAAATAATCATAATAGTCATTTTAGGGCAAAACTTCCCCTTTTCATATTATCAACCCAAATATCAATTCCAACCATTGTGACCCAACACCACTTCATTTTCAAAACCCATATTCATGTATTTTATGTTTAACAACAATCCCTCTTTCTATATATACCCAAACCCTAGGTTTGCTTACAACATCCTCAAATCACATCATTGTTACACAAGAATCACATAACTAAGCTAAATGTCATATGAAGGTGTAGAAAAGATCCCTACCTCAAAGGAAGAAGATGAGTCAAACAAGGAAGAAATTCCAAGAACGCCGAAACTCACTTCTATTCGGATTAAAATGTAGATCTTGACGAGCTCTACCTTTTTCTCAAAGGCACTAGGGTGAAAAGATCAATGGATCTAGGTGAAATCTAAGAGAGAAGGTTAATTCTAGAGAGAGAGGCTCAAGAATAAGCTTTTTTGGAAAGTTTTAGAGAGAGATATATGAAAAAGTGACTCAAAATATCATCTTCTCGGACTGTTATATGCGCAGTCCGCTCGAGCGTGGAAAGCCCCGCTCGAGCGTCAGACACAAAGTTCCGCTCGAGCGTGAAAGTTGGCATTCAAGCGTGGAATGCACATTTCTAGAAGTTTTGCAAACGAAGGTCCCCGCTCGAGTGTGGGACTGGACGCTCGAGTGTCCAATGCACTTTTCCAGTATTTCAAAACTGTAAAAGAAATGCTGAGAATTGACAAATCCTGCTCGAGCGCAAGAATGGTCACTCAAGCAGAGGAGCAAAATTTGTGAAGCCCGCTCGAGCGCAAGAATTCCCGCTCGAGCGGAGGAGCCAAAATCTGGGCAATAAAAGTTTGGAAAAACAAGCTACCAACCTGTCCCAAACACACAACTACAACCCAATAACTAAAATAAAGGGGAAGACAAGGGAAAGAGATATGAATAACTATTCAAAACCATACCAACTCGAGTTCGGAATACAATAAGTAACGGGTTAAAACTGGAATCGCTATAGTGCCTGCCTATGTTGGTTGGATTGCCAAATGACCCACCCTTTACTCCATGCTGTAAAATTTCTTTTTTTTTTTTTCTCCCACTATTGCTGGATCATTTCCTTGTCAACTGGTGGTGGTGGTGGTGGTGGTGGTGATATGGATAGATGGATAGATTAGGATAGAGATGTAATAATGGCCCGGCTCGACCAATTTAGGCCTGGGCTTGGGTCGGCCCAAGTGGGCCTTGTGGGCTCCCTTCTTTTTAGCTAGCCGGGCTGGGCCGGCCCATGGGCCAAAAAGTAGGGTCCTGGTCAGAGACCGAGCCGAAGCCCAAGCCCAAGCCCAAGCCCAAGCCCACTCACAATAGGGCCTAGGGCTGGGCCGCGAGCTGGGCTTAGTCGGGCCTTTTTTTTTGGAAAAATAAATGATAAATACATTATCTATGTAGATTATTTATTAGGAATAAAAAATAAAAGAAAATTATACTAGAGTATTTTAATTAAGACTAATGAGATGCTTTGTTTGGTTATGTTTCATAGTGGTATTTAAATTTAATAATGTATGACTTATGTTTTTTTAATTATGAACTTATAACTAAAAAAATATGTAATTATGTAATTTTTTCTTTCAAAATGAATAATTTTATATATATGAAAATGAAATTTTCAATATTAAAATATTAAATTAATTATATAACATTTGTTGAATGAATAATTTTTATTTCAAAATGAAATAAAATATTACAAAAATTTATATTATTAAACAAAATAGATGTAGATTATTGATGATGGTAGAGCAATTGCATCATTATAGGTCCAGTACATCCCAACTAGGTTGGCATCTACTAGCCTACCAATCATTTGCATTATACTCCACCTCAATAATCTAATAAAAAGAAAAAAACAAAAAAAACAAAATAAAAATGGCCCGGGCTGTGCCGGGCTTCAAATGGAAGGCCCAGGCCTAGGCCCAAGACACTGGGTTGGGCTCGGACCCAGACGGAAATGGGCCGAGCCCACCTTGGGCCTTGGGCGGGTTTCGGACCGCTCACAAGCCTCGGGCCATTTTTACACCCCTAGATTAGGGGACAAATAGGTGATATGTAGACAAATAAAGATATGACGCGTGGATAAATAGTTAACACTTAAGGAGTTAGTTGAACAGTGAATAAATAGACAGATAAGTAGGGTAATATGATCTCTCAAATTAATTTGTTCTTTTGGACCCAACAAAAAGAATTTGGAACTATTATTCCAAAATTTTTAAAATTAAACTCAAGACTTGTGTGTCTTTTATTTTTCTTCATTTTATGTATTTATGTATTTATGGTTTTTCCTCTCAAATAACAAATCTTGAACTAAATGGTGGAATCTTTGATCTTATGATTTTTGGAACAGGAGATTCCGTGGAAAGCCCCCAATGAGTCTGGCTGGATTTTTCTACATTGATCTTGAAGTGATTTTACAGAAGATTGAGATTTAATTCTACAAAAGTTGAAGGTACAATAATTATTTCACTTTTCAACTCTCAAACCCTTAACCCTATCACTTTAAAGTAGTGTTTGGTTCTTTAGAATGGAATAGAATAGAATAATTATTTAGTGAAAATATATATTGTTATTATTTGGTTGATTTAAAAAAATAATAAAAAATACATTATAAATAGAATTATGATATATCATTTAAGGGAATTATTATTCCATAGGAAAGGTTATATTGAGGAGAATTTTTTTGAAGATCTCTGATATTAAGATCTTATAAGATAAAGAACATACAATATTTTCATAGTAGTTGGAGTCCATCAACATTTTCATAGAAAAAATTCGACTCTAAGAAATTTGTGCCCGACTCAGAGAAATTTTTGTCCCGACTCAAATCAAATTTTCATGCATTTACCTTACATAATTATTGCCTCCTCCTTCCCCTCTCTTCCTTCCATAAACCCTATGGTCATGTTTGTTTTGCTGATTAGGGTGTGGGATTGGAGTAGTATAGAGGTGGGTCCCACAAAAGCTTGTTTGTTTGCTTCCTTATTGAGTGGGACTGTTACTCCACCTGGAGTATTACTCCCATACCCCAACCAAATTACCTTTCCCTGAGACGAGTTGGGATTGAAAAATCAATCCCCTGGCTTAGAGATTGGGATACACTTTTGCCCTCAATTGTTGAAAAATCAATCCCCTGGCTTAGATGTGCTGGATTTTTTTTTTCCCGTTTTTATCCCACTATTGCTGGATCATTGCCTTGCCGGCTGGTGGTAGTGGTGGTGATTTGGACAAATGGATAGATTAGGGGACAAATAGGTGATATGTAGACAAATAAAAGGATGACACGTGGATAAATAGTTGACACTTAAAGAGTTAGTTGGACAGTGGACAAATAGACAGATAAGTAGGGTAATATGATCTTTCAAATTATTTCGTTCTTTTGGCCACAAAAAATATAATTTGGAACTATTGTTCCAAAATTTTTAAAATTAAACTTATGACTTGTGTGCCTTTTATTTTTCTTCATTTTATATATTTATGGTTTTTCCTGTCAAATAACAAATCTTGAACTAAAAGGCAGAACCTTTGATCTTATGATTTTTGGAACAGGAGATTCCGTGGAAAGCCCCCAATGAGTCAAGATGGATTTTTCTACATTGATCTTGAAGTGATTTTACGGAAGATTAAGATTTAATTCTACAAAAGTTGAAGGTACAATAATTATTTCACTTTTCAACTAAAACCCTTAACCCTATCACTTTAAAGTAGTGTTCGGTTTTTTACAATGGAATAGAGTAGTGTGTGGGTGAAAATCTGACCACACTGCAATCTTAGTATCCAGCTGGAGAGCACCGGTAGAATAGATGGCACCTGACCAACCTGCAACAGAAAGAGAAGACTCCGGTGGTGGTTCGCCACCCGGGGGTACTCCGACGATCAAGTCAGTACTCAATATCTCTCAAAGATAAATCAATTTATTCAACTCACAAGCTTGAGCATAAAAAACATACCTTAGACCCATGGGGGTGCCTCTTATTTATAGCCAACTCAATCCTAGTCCCAATGGAAGCCTAACTCCAATGGACTCAGGATTACTGCTAATCTGGGACTCCCAGTGGGATTAGGATAAACTCTCTAAGAGTTTCATCTTAATCCAAACTGAAGTCTTCTCCCATTGTAAGACTCTTGTCCCTCATCCAGGTTGAGTTCCCTCTTCTTTCTAGGACTCTTGTCCCTTATCCACTTATCTCGGATTCCGATATCTTCGGAGATAACCTTGGCCTAACCAAGATGACCTCGGCATAACGACCAGGACACGTGGTACCTCGGCTGCCACATCGGCGTCACCTTGCCACGTGTTGGTACTCAGAAATATATCCCCACAACTGCCCCCTAGGTTCTATTACCTCGGCATTCTGAGGTGATGGAACCTACATTGTTCGTTCATCTGTGCCCCTCTGTCCGAGATCAAACTCGCCGACCTCAAAGTTCCCTAGACTTTACTGTCCACTTGTGTCAAGTATCAAGTTTCAAGCTTTCCAAACGGCTTAAGATCGCACCTCCTAGCCGAGGTTTCTAGTTCCATTAATTCATAAACTCCAAGAGCTTTGCAACTGCTCCATTCACATTTTCTGGTGGGTTCCCTATTTCCAGTCATCTATTTGACTCTGGCGATCTTCATATCGGTGTTCATTTCACTTGGTAGGTTCATAAATTCTTTACTTATTATTAAGCTCAATCTTTCATAACTTTTTTGAATCTGTTTACTTGCCATCTGTTGCCTTCTATTGTCCGTCTTCAAGTCTTGAATTGTTTATTGTTTGGATGCCTGGCACCGTTCTTGCCATATCTGCATTCTGTTGCTTGCATCGTGTCTGGGTCATTACTTTTTTGTTCTTCACATACTTACTTAGTGCCTGTGCACTCGGCTTTATTCTTGAACTTTGTTGTCTTCTTGACTCTGAATTTTTCTTTTCTTGTTTTTCTTGTTGTATTTCCAGATTCTTGCCTTCAATCCTTGCCTTCAAACTCCGAGGTGCCAATTGCCGAGAAGGGCCTTGATCAAACTCTTTGGGAGATCGATGCTGAGCTCGAGGCCGAGAAGGCTACTAAGAAGTCTTCCTAATTGTCTTCTGGGGGTGAGACACAACCTGCCGCTGATGCAGAGTAGTTTTGTTTCTTTCTTTTACTCTTTGGACCTTGTGTTTTGCCCTTCTTAATGTATGCTTTTAATTTCGGCAGACATGCCACTTTTTGTAATCTGAACAATTACTCTTCAATATCAGACCGAAGTGCCTTCTTTCCTTATCTGAATGCACCCTCAATTTTCTTCTTTCAATGTGTTTGCGTGTTTGTCTTTTCTTCATAGTTCTATATGATTCTATACTTAGAATAATTTGCATGTCTTCAAAGTACACCTTGACTGTGCAATCTCTTCGGGTAAACTACCTCTGTCACAACTTCCAATCTTGCTCATCTCGGCCTTGTCCTAACACTTGAAAATATTGTAACAAAATATTTTCACAAGTGTTGCTTAGGACTTTTCACTTTCTCAATATCTTCTATCAAGACTTCAGTTTTCCATACTTCAAGTTTTGATAACCTGGTAGTCTCGGCAAGTACGTAGATATTGCTTGGGCTTGACTTTAGCTCATAAATTTTTCTCAAAAATTTCAACAAGTGTTTAAACCATCTTCCTTTATCATAACCTCGGCTTAACTTCAACTTGTAAATTTTTCTCAAAATTTCAACAAGTGTTAAATCATATTCCTTTCGATACGACCTCGGTTTAACTATAACTTGTAAATTCACACAGAATTTTAACAAGTGTTAAATATCACATCGGCTTAACTTTAACTTGTAAATTCACACAGAATTTCAACAAGTGTTAAATATCACATCGGTTTAACTTCAACTTGTAAATTCACACAAAATTTCAACAAGTGTTAAATATCACCTCGGTTTAACTTCAACTTGTAAATTCACACAGAATTTCAACAAGTGTTAAACATCACATCGGTTTAACTTCAACTTGTAAATTCACACAGAATTTCAACAAGTGTTAAACATCACATCGGTTTAACCAACTTGTAAATTGCTACAAATTTCAACAAGTGGTAAACATCATCTCGGTTTAACCAACTTGTAAATTGTTACAAATTTCAACAAGTGGTAAACATCATCTCGGCTTAACCAACTTGTAAATTGCTACAAATTTCAACAAGTGGTAAACATCATCTCGGTTTAAGCAACTTGTAAATTGCTACAAATTTCAACAAGTGGTAAACATCGCTTCCAACTCTCTGCCCCCTGCATGGCTTCCTCATACTCCTTTGCGGACCTCATAAAAGGTCTTCAACCTGGCTAACTGCAGTCTGACCTCGTGTGTTTTCTTTTTATCTTCTGGGATCTGAGATCTGCTCACTGAGCTCTTCTTTTCTCGGACTTAAGTGCCGAGATCTTTTCTGCTGGAATCCTGGATCTGCTTACTTAGGCTGAGCTGTTGTCTTCTCGGACCTACTTAAGCCAAGGCCGAGATCTTATCTTCTGGGATCCGGGACCCAGGATCTGGAATCCGGGATCTGCTCACTTAGGCTGAGCTCTTCTATACTTGAATGTCATCTCATTGGGAGCGCTCATGCCCCCTGTCTTTGTATCCCTTCCGGAATGGTCTTCATTCCGTTTATGTTGACACATTCTCCATCTTCGTTAAACTAGTCGTTTCCGACACGTTGATCTTGAACAGTGATGGCCATCTATTCTTCTTTCTTTCCCACAGACGGTGCCAAATTGTATGGGTAAAAATTTGACCACACTGCAATCTTAGTATCCAGCTGGAGAGCACCGGCAGAATAGATGGCACCTGACTAACCTGAAACAGAAAGAGAAGACTTCGGTGGTAGTTCGCCACCCGGGGGTACTCCGACGATCAAGTCAGTACTCAATATCTCTCAAAGATAAATCAATTTATTCAACTCACAAGCTTGAGCATAAAAAACATACCTTAAACCCATGGGGGTGCCTCTTATTTATAGCCGACTCAATCCTAGTCCCAATGGAAGCCTAACTCCAATGGACTCGGGATTACTGCTAATCTGGGACTCCCAGTGGGATTAGGATAAACTCTCTAAGAGTTTCATCTTAATCCAAACTGAAGTCTTCTCCCATTGTAGGACTCTTGTCCCTCATCCAGGTTGAGTTCCCTCTTCTTTCGAGGACTCTTGTCCCTTATCTACTTATCTCGGATTCCGATATCTTCGGAGATAACCTCGGCCTAACCGAGATGACCTCGGCATAACGACCAGGACACGTGGTACCTCGGCTGCCACGTCAGCGTCACCTTGCCACGTGTTGGTACTCAGAAAATATATCCCCACAAGTAGAATAATTATTCAATCAAAATATATATTGTTATATTTGGTTGATTTAAAAAAAAAAACATTATAAGAGAATTATTATTCCGTAGGAGAGCTTAAGTAAAGAGATTTTTTTTTAAGATCCCTAATATTAAGATTTTATAAGATAAAGGACATACAGTATTTTCATAGTAGTTGGGGTCCCTCAACATTTTCACAGAGAAAATTTGACTCAGAGAAATTTGTACCCAACTTGGAGAAATATTGGCCCGACTCAAAGAGATTTTGGCCTCAACGCAGAGATATTTCAATTTTCATAGAGAAATTTCTCTAATTTCACAAAGAAATTTCATCGAGGGACCTTAGGTAATAAAAAAAATTCTTGGACCTCGCCTACTATACAAAGTTGGAGAGGGATGTTTCATTAATTTTCCCTTGATTTAATATGCATCATGAATTGATATTAACTTTTTTTTTTGGTGGGGGATTTAATTAGATTCGTAAAAGATGATTCATTTAAATAACTAATGAAATGCAATATATCAATGTCCTGGTTTAAAGTTGGGAGATTGGCCAATAAGTCCCATATTTTCGACTTGTAATCCATATAGTCCTATATATTTTTTTCTTGGGATCCATTTTGTCCTTTTGGATGTCTAATGACTCATTTGCCCGTCACATTGGAGTGTCACATTTGGAAAAAAAAACAATAAAGAATTTTTTAGTGTCAGATCATACCCGCCACATTAGAGTGTCAAATTTGGAAAAAGTATACTAAAGAGTTTTAAATTTTTTTAGAGTATCATACCCGCCATGTCGGAGTGTCACATGTCACGTTTCGGAAAAGTACAGTAAGGAGTTTTTACTTTTTTTTTAGAGCGTCACATTATACGTGCCACGTTATCACGTTTGAGAAATGTACACTAAGGAATTTTTATTTTTTTGAAGTGTCACGTCATATCCGCCACGTTGTCATGTTTGAGAAAAGTATACTAAGGAGTTTTTTATTTTTTTTAGAGTGTCATATCATATTCGTCACGTTGTCACGTTTTAGAAAAGTACACTAAGGAGTTTTTATTTTTTTTGAAGTGTCACATCATACGCGCCACGTTGTCACGTTTGAGAAAAGTACACTAAGAAGTTTTTCTTTTTTTTAAAGTGCCACATCATACTCGCCACGTTGTCATATTTGAGAAAAGTACACTAAGGAGTTTTTTTTTTGAAGTGTCACATCATACACGCCACGTTGTTACATTTGGGAAAAGTACACTAAGGAGTTTTTTTATTTTTTTTTTGTTGTAAAAATTTTAGAGTGTCACATCATACCCGCCACATTGTCATATTTAGGAGTTTTTATTTTTTTTAGAGTGTCACATTATACCCACCACGTTGTCACGTTTGAGAAAAATATACTAAGGAGTTTTTATTTTTTTTTAAAGTATCACGTCATACCTGCCATGTTGTCATATTTGGAAAAAGTACAATAAGGAGTTTTTATTTTTTTTGAAGTGTCACATCATACTTGTCACGTTATCACATTTAGGAAAAGTGCACTAAGGAGTATTTAATATTTTTGGAGTGTCATTGTTTGTCACGCCCCAAGCCCGTGACAATGCCACACACTCATCCAAGTGAGCATGTAAGGCTAAGAGTCCAATCAAATAAACCAACAATATAAAATACTCAATTTAAATCTTTAATTATCATAATGCCAAAATTCATAAATAATAAACAATTCTTATCATATGAAATTGTCCACCAAGTCCACTAATATAATCCACTAACAAAATAGTAATCCAAGTAACTTAAATCATAGTCCTACTCTCGGCACTCCCAGAAGTAAAAAACCAGCGCAGCTCTACTCCTTAGAATTTGAAAAAAAATAAAATTAGGGTAAACTAGATAGCCCAGCAAATAACCAACCATCACTACTAGTTGGGTTAAGTATACCCAAAAAAAAAAAATAGTCGATAACCGATAAATATATTTTTGCTACAATTCAATAAACGAACAATTATTTTGTAAGATGGTTTCATAGCTAAAAATAAACAGTGTAACAATACAATTTAATTGAAAAGACAATGAGATAATTCGAAGTAGTTTCGTTGTTCAAATTGATGGTTCGATATTCAGATGGTTCAATGATTCGATTCACAAAACTCAAGTCTTGGTGACTACGGTCACTTAGCCCATGACAAGGCCTAAAACCACACATAGGCTGATGGTAAAGCCCCAAAAGAAACTAGTTTCTACGCCAATAAATAACCTCCATTGGCTAGGGTCCAAATCATAGTCAGACTAGAGTGATGTACAAAATTCAAACAATACACAACCTTTAAATAAAATATTCGATATTTTCAAAATAAACATTTGGTATAATTTTTAGAATAGTTTCACAAAATATTCAAATAATTTTCATAACAATATCTGATGTTGTTTTATACTTGACCCATATTTTATTTGAAGAGAATAGGAAGGCTATAAATAAATATTTATAATTTTAAACGATTCAATAGGAATAAAAATGAACCAACAGTGATAGAGGATCACTTACCTCAAATAGCTAAAATAATATTCCAACACTAACTTCAAACACTCAACTCCACCACTTCAATCACACAAACCTAATAATTAGAACCTCAAATAAATTAATATTTTTGTGTCTCACACATCCACAAAACCCACTGTATATATGAAACGCTCAAGAAATACCAAATCAATTCTCCCAAATTAATAGTCAAACACACCTTAACTAATATACCAAACTCTATTGTCAAAACTACACCTACATAATAAATTGCATTGTTATCAACAACCCACACAATACCCTATACACGTTGTACCATACATCTATTAGGCGTCCCTACAGATTTTCTTTTCCATGACCTTTAGACTGCTTATTGATCCATTTACATATAATAAACAATGGTGTAGAAAGGTACCTTAATCAATGAGCATCAAGAATGTTCCCTTCAATTCCTACCGCCGCTTCCCTTTCTCTCTGTCTCTCTCTGTCTCTCTCTCTCTCTCTCTCTTTTCTTTTACTTTTTCAAACCCTTGCGGCCTCCAAAACCCTCCACAACGATTCACCAGCCTCTGTTTTGTTTTTTCCAGGACTTAAAGCCACAACATGTGGGCTTATTAACGTAATTTTCCAAAATTGCAAAATTACCCATCTAAATGATAGAAATTATAATGTCATCTCATAACTAATTCCTTGATATTACTAAATGACCCATGTAAATTAATTTAATTACTAATCTATTCCATAAAATTATTCTACACATAACTTGGATTTTACATTCTTCCCCACTTAACAGAAATTTCGTCCCCGAAATTTGATATACCCAGAGTCTCAAAAAGCTATGGATACTTTTGTCTCATTTCATTCTCGAGTTCCCAAGTAGCTTCTCTTTCTGAGTGATTGCTCCATTGAACCTTAATATAGTGAATGACTCGACACCTTAAAACTTGTTCCTTCCTATCAACAATTTGTATAGGGTGTTCCTCATATGTCAAATCCTCTTTAAACTGCAACGGTTCATGATCAATCACATGACTAGGATCCGGTATATACTTCCTTAACGTTGAGACATGAAAAACATTATGAACTCCAGCTAGTGAAGGTGGTAGGGCAAGTCTGTAAGCTACCTCTCCAATTCGATCTAAAACCTCAAATGGCCTAACAAATCTAGGACTCAATTTACCACGAACACCAACCTCATTACTTCTTTCATAGGAGACACCTTAAGGAACACATGGTCTCTGACCCCAAACACCAAATCGGGTCTCCTGTTATCTACATAACTTTTTTGTCTACACTGTGTAGTGCGAAGTCGCTCTCTAATAAGACTGATCTTGTCCACTGTTTGTTGCACAATCTCAGGCCCCTAACAACTTCCTTTCATCCATATCATCGCAAAAAATAGTTGATCTACACTTTCGTCCATATAAAGCCTCATATGGTGCCATCTGAATGCTCGCTTGATAACTGTTATTATAAGAGAATTCCACTAAGGCCAAATGCTTATCCCATGAACCTCCAAGATCAATAACACAAGCCCTCAACATGTCTTCTAGGATTTGAATAGTTCTCTTTGACTGTCCATCCGTTTGAGGATGAAAGGTAGCGCTAAAATTCAAACTAGTACCCAAAGCTGTATGCAAACTCCTCCAAAACATAGATACAAATCTGTTATCTCTATCAGACACTATGGTCACTGGAATGCCATGCAACTTCACAATCTCCTTGATATACAATTTTACAAACCTCTCTAAGGAGAACCCCACCTTAAAAGCTAGAAAGTGGGCTGATTTTGTCAATCGATCAACGATAACCCAAATAACATTGTTACCACCTTGGGTTCTAGGCAACCCTGTCACAAAATCCATGGTAATATGTTCTCACTTCCACTCGGGAATAGGAAGAGGTTGTAACTTACCTGTAGGTCTCTGATGTTCAACTTTCACTTGTTGACATACCAAACATTGAGCAACATATTGAGCAATTTCCCTCTTCATATTATTCCATCAAAAGTTCATCTTCAAGTCTTTATACATTTTAGTGCTCCCTGGATGTACCGTATACCCTGAACTGTGAGCTTCTCTCAGGATTTCTCTTTTGTGCTCTAAATCATTAGGCACACACAACCTCTCTCCAAATCTCAAGGTTTTAGCTTCATGCATACAAAATTCCATCTGTAGCCTTATTTCCATTTCAGCCTTAAGTTTTTGCAACTGAGGATCTCTTCCTTGAGCATCTTTAATTCCATCAATCAATGTGGATTGAACTCTAAGGTTTGCCAACTGCACTCCACGGTTGTGCCATCTAATCTCGATATTCAACCTTCGTAAATCCTCCAAGATATTCTTTTGGTTAGTGATCAAGGTAGCCAAATTACTCGGGGTCTTTCTACTCAAAGCATCTGTCACTGCATTGGCTTTCCCCGGATAATAATTGATAGTCAAATCATAGTCCTTTAATAGCTCCAACCATCGCCTTTGCCTCATATTCAATTCTTTTTGAGTGAAAATGTACTTCAGATTTTCATGATTAGTAAATATCTCACATTTTACCCCATACAAGTAGTGCCTCCAGATTTTCAATGCAAACACCACTACAGCCAACTCCAAATCATGCGTGGGATAATTCTGCTCATATGGCTTCAACTGCCTAGACGCATATGCCACTACCTTATCATTTTGCTTCAGGATGTAACCTAAGCCCATCTTCGATGTATCACTATAGATGGTAAAACCTTCATCCCTGGATGGAACTATAAGTACTGGAACAAACACCAATCGACTCTTTGGATCCTGGAAACTCTTCTCACAATCATCAGACCACTCAAATTTAACCCCTTTTTGTGTTAAACGAGTCAAAGGCATAGAAATTCTGGAAAATCCCTCAACAAACCTTCTATAATATCCTGTTAAACTCAATAAGCTACGAATTTTAGTGATACTAGTAGGCCTATTCCATTCTACCACAGCCTCTACTTTCTTGGGGTCAACAGACACCCCGTCTTTAGATATCACATGACCCAAAAATGATACACTCTCTAGCCAAAATTCACACTTCTTTAATTTAGCAAACAATTTTTTCTCCCTTAATATCTGTTACACTATTCTCAGATGCTCTTCGTACTGCTCTTTATTGTTCAAGTACACAAGAATGTCATCAATAAAAACTACCCCAAACTGATTGAAGAAGGGTTTAAATACTCTGTTCATTAAATCCATAAAAGCTGCAGGCGCATTAGTCAACCCAAATGGCATCACTAAAAATTCATAATGCCCATACCTAGTTCGGAAGGCTGTCTTAGATATATCCTCCGCCTTAACCCTCAACTGATGATAGCCAGAACAAAGATCAATCTTAGAAAAGACTTGTGCTCCTTACAACTGATCAAATAGGTCATCTATTCTGGGCAAAGGATATTTATTTCAAATTGTCACCTTGCTTAACTCTCGATAATCAATGCAAAGGCAAAAACTACCATCCTTCTTTTTCACAAATAAAACGGGCGCATCTCAAGGAGAAACGCTAGGCCTAATAAAGCCCTTATCTAGTAACTCTTGTAATTGTTTCTTCAACTCTTTCAACTCTACTGGGAACATTCGATACGGAGCCTTGGAGATAGGACTCATGCCGGGTATCAATTCGATGGCATACTCAATCTCTTTGTTTGGTGGCAACCCGAGTAAATCTTCAGGAAAAACATCGAGAAATTCTTTCACAACTAGAATATCCTCTAACTTCAATTTAGTTTCACGAATATCTCTCGCAGAAGATAAATAACCCTTGCAATGATTCCTTAACAATCGTCTAGCTTGCAAAGCTGAGATTACCAAAGGAGGAGTGTTAACTCCACTACCCACAAAACAAAATTCTAGTTGATCAGGAATCTGAAATACTATCCTTTTGCCTCGACAATCAACAGAAGCATAATTGGTTGCCAACCAATCCATCCCAAGAATTATATCAAAGTCCCGCATATCTAAAACAGTCAAGTCTACAAGCAATTTCCTGCCATCTATACTAACCACACGAGAATTGCAAATTAAGTCAGCAACCGTAACACCTCCTATTGAGGTTTCAACACATAAGTCAATCTCTCTAGAGACACATTTCCATCCATGTTTCTTAACAAATCCCATAGACACAAACGAATTTGTAGCTCCAGAATCAAATAACACATGTGCATAAATAGAAGACACTAAAACAATACCTGACACCACTGTGTTGGAAGTCTAAACATCTTGTTATGTGAGTGCGTACACTCAACCCTGAGTCTTTGGCTTATGACCTCCATTTTTCTTTTGATTTCCTGAAGACACTCTGTCTGTTGAAGTTCCTTTATTTGTCCATGCTTTATGTTCAGTCTCATGCCTCTTCCGGTTAGGGCAATCAGCTATCTTGTGCCCTTGTTGCCTGCAGGAGAAACAAGCCCCAGTATTCCAACGACACTCACTATCCCGATGGAATCCATTACATCTAGTGCACTGTACCCGATCATTTTGCTTGTCAACACCACCACCCACAGTTTGACTTTCCCAACTCCTAACATAAGAAGTGTTTTGTTTCTTAGCATTGCCCTTCGAGCTGTTGTTAGTTTGGAAGTTGGAAGAACTAGGTCTCTTCTTATAATTCTCTTCTTGGGCCCTAGTGAGGCCACTCTCAACCAACAATGCCTTATTCAACATAGCTCCAAAAGTAGGTAACTTGAAAGGAACCACCTGTCGCATAATGTCCATTCTTAACCTACTTTCTAACTTACGTGCTCTGTTATCCTCGTCTACTATAAATGCTAGTGCCAATTTAGATAACTTCGTAAACTCGGCTTCATATTCTGCAAGTGTCTTATTCCCTTGCCCTAACTTTGAAAATTTCCTCTATTTTTGTAGACGAACACTCCTAGGGAAGTATTTCTCATTGAATGCATTCTAAAACCTTTCCCATGTATATGGGTTGGCATCATGCTCATGCATGCGCTCCTCTATTTGCCACCAATCATTAGCTACCCCTTGTAGCATAAACGCAACATAGGTCACCTTCTGATCACCCGTACACTCAAAAATGGGAACAACTTTTCCATTTCTGTCAACCATTTTTTGGCCTCCAAAGGGTCTGTGGCTCCCTCAAATGCCAAGGCTATCTTCTTAAACTCAGTAATGTTGCAATGTGGCCTTGGTTGTGGCCCAACTCCTAGCTGCAACCGTTGTTATTGCTCCATAAGTCTGGTCAAGTTATTCCCTATGGTGGCTTGTTATTGTACCACCCGGCCAAAGTTTGAAGCACTTGAACCAACCCATCTGGATTGGGGATTGCAGGTTGTTCTTGTTATCCCAACTCTTGCCCTTGATTTCCTCAAATAGCTTGAGAACCACTACCATTATTAGTCACATTTCCTCGCCGATTGTTAATACCAGTCCGTTGGTTCGTTTGACCCTGGCGTGTATTTCTAACCATATTTGCCAATGTCTCCTCATGTTCCATTGCAACCTATATGCATCAATAAAAAAAAAAAAACCTTATCTTATTCCATTCTTGAATCCCTATAACATATAAATAAAATTAACATTATACCAATTTATAAGCGTTTCTAATCCTACATCTACCCAATCTCACTACTATTCTATAGTAGCCTTTAAGATTACAACCTGGCTCTGATACCACAAAATTGTCACCCCCAAAGCTCGTGACAACACAGCACACTTATCCAAGTGAGCATGCAAGGCTAAGAGTCCAATCAAATAAACAATTCTTATCATATGAAATTGTCCACCAAGTCCACTAATATAATCTACTGACAAAATAGTAATCCAAGTAACTTAAATCACAGTCCTACTCTCGGCACTCCCACAAGTAAAAAACCCCGCAACTCTACTCCTCAGAATCTGAAAATAAAATAAAGTAAGGGTAAGCTAGATAGCCCAGCAAATAACCAACCATTACTGCTAGTTGGATCAAGTATACAAAAAAAAAAAAAAAAGTCGATAACCAATAAATATATTTTTGCTACAATTCAATAAATGAACAATTATTTTGTAAGATGGCTTCATTGCTAATAATAAACAGTGTAACAACACAATTTAATTGAAAATACAATGAGATAATTCGAAGTAGTTTCGTTGTTCAAATCGATGGTTCGATATTCAGATGGTTCAATGATTCGATTCACAAAACTCAAGTCTTGGTGACTATGGTCACTTAGCCCGTGACAAGGCCCAAAACTACACATAGGCCGGTGGTAAAGCCCCAAAAGAAACTAGTTTTTGCGCCAATAAATAACCCCTATTGGCTAGGGTCCAAATCATAGTCAGACTAGAGTGATGTACAAAATTCAAAAAACACACAACCTTTAAATAAAATATTTGATATTTTCATAATAAACATTTGGTATAATTTTTAGAATAGTTTCACAAAATATTCAAATAATTTTCATAACAATATCCAATATTGTTTTATACTTGACCCATATTTTATTTTAAGGGAAAAGGAAGGCTATAAATAAATATTTATAATTTTAAATGATTCAATAGGAATAAAAATGAACCAACAGTGATTGAGGGCCACTTAGATTCACACATGTTAATGCCCATGCACACACAACCAAAGCAACTTCTACAACAGTGGCAATATTGAATAATCACAACATGGTACTATTTTTCATTCCTTTCAGTTTAAACAACAATTGATATTCTCTTTAATTAAAACAATAAAATCTAATTTAGAATAACACAGACAAATTTTTGTTTAAACCAATCAAAACTAAAACACATATCATTTTAAGTAGAAACTTTAAAGCATTAAGGATATCAAAATTATATTCTAAATAAGACCAAATAACACTAATAACATGACACAACATAACATAGCATATTTTTATCCTAAAACACCAATAAAGTAATATTTAAACATGCTAATCAGATTAACATCTCAAAACCAAGGTTACAATTCTTGTCTAAACTGTATCAAAATTATATTCTAAATAAGACCAAATAACACTAATAACATGACACAACATAACATAGCATATTTTTATCCTAAAACACCAATAAAGTAATATTTAAACATGCTAATCAGATTAACATCTCAAAACCAAGGTTACAATTCTTGTCTAAACTGTGGTTATTTCACCAATACCAAAACACATTCACATTCAAGAATACTCATTACTTGAAACTATATATATTTTTTTAAACTGTAATTGAACACAAAATATTTTTGTTAAATTGAAATCTGGAATTTACTTTAAACAAAAATAAATGTAATAGAAATGAAATTTCTCCGTTTGTTATAGGTAAAGCATGCTAGAAATGTTATGTTCAAGATCCAAAACAGAAAACTCAGTTACAGAACCCTAACTCATTAACATTTTTTTTCAAAATTCATCCAAAATTTGATTTTTATTTTTCCTCTTAAAGAAAGACCCACAGCTTTAGAAAAAATGAAGACAAAATAATTGGTTAGGGAAAATAGATATTTCCCACAAGTAAATCAATCTATGAGAATAAAAATTAATGTGAAAAAATTAAATCAACAATGACATAAGAATTTTTATGTAGTTCACTCAATGAGAGATACGTCCACAGGACTGAAATCCAATTTTACTATCAATCAAGAGTTTTCAAACAATTACAAATGAGACACTAATGGTCTCACAAAATCACCCTTATGTGAATTCCAAATAATCACAAATAATCAAGAGGAAAGACCTCACCAAATAGATGAATAAAAATCTTCAAAATAGAATTGAAGAGGACCAAAATAATAGACCCAAAACAACTTCACCAAACCAACGGAAAATATGCACACATACAAAACTTCCAAGCCTCCAAAGAATTCCTAAGCACCAGCCGAAAACACACACCCACCGAAAAAGGACCAAAACCTTATGGCAGCTACCAATTGGAAAAATATGCATGGCATAATACCGAGGATGAATCAAAATAATTATAGCTGCCGGCCCTTTCAAAATAAAACAATTCAAAAATATTGTTGTCTCTTGGGTTTATTATCAAAGTCCTAACTATTACCAAACAGATTATTAAATACCATTGGGCTTCCAAAAGTTAGATACAATATATTAAAAATATATTATAACCAACATCAAACCAAACTAAATATTTTAATAAACCAATTGGGTCTCATACTCTACTAAGAAGGTATACCCAGTAATTCTCCTCCTACCGACTTAGGTGGAGACATCAACCATACCCGCCAAAGTTTGGCACTTCAAATATTTATCACTCGACAAAGTCTTAGTCAACATATCTGAAATATTATCATTTGTGTGAATCTTTTCGGGTTAGAAAAATTTCAAATCTAACACATCACGAATCCAATGGTATCTCACATCGATGTGTTTCGATCTCGAATGAAAAGTGAAATTTTTACTCAAATGAATAGCACTTTGACTATCATAAAAAAGCACATACCTTTTTTGTTTCAAACCCAACTCTTGCAAAAAAAAATTCGACCATAACTCTTCTTTGCAAGCTTCCATAATGGCAATAAATTCAGCTTCAGTAGTTGAGAGAGCAACACATTTTTGTAATTTAGATTGCCATGCCATAGCTTCCCCTACAAAAGTCATCAAATACCCCGAAGTAGATTTCCTAGAATTAACGTCACCTGCCATGTCAGAATCCGTGAACCCATCAAGCATCGACTTACCATCCCCAAAACACAAATACACCTTCGAAATCCCTCGAAGATACCTTAGAATCCATTTTACCGCTGCCCAATGTTCTTTACCCGGATTAGAGAGAAAAAGACTGACCACACAAATGGAGTGAGCAATATCCGGCCTTGTACAAACTATGGCGTACATCAAAGAACCAACCGCTGAAGCATAAGGAATTTTCAGCATCTCTTTCTTATCTTTCTCACTTGTGGGACATTGATTCGAACTAAGCTTGAAGTGACCCGCAAGTGGACAACCAACCGACTTTGCTTTATCCATGTTGAACCTCTCAAGAACTTTCTCAATGTAGCTTTCTTGAGACAACCAAATCAGCCCCTTTTTGCGATCACGAACAATTTTCATACCAAATATTTGTTTTGCCGGCCCCAAATCTTTCATAGTAAAGGACTTGCTCAACTCCAATTTCAACCTGTTAATCATAGTATAATCTTGACCCACAATTAACATATCATCAATATAAAGCAAAAGAATAATAAATTTGCCTTCCGAATTTTTTTCCACAAACACACAATGGTCCGAAGTGGTTTTAGAAAAACCATTATTCATCATGAAAGAGTCAAATTGTTTATACCATTGCCGCAGGGCTTGCTTGAGGCCATACAAACTTTTCTTCAATTTGCAAACAAATTTCTCTTTATCTTTTTCCACAAAACCCTCTGTTTGTCCCTTGCAAATTTCTCCTTCAAGATCACCATGAAGAAATGTAGTCTTCACATCAAGTTGTTCAACTTTAAGGTTCATACTTGCAGCCATGACAAGTACAACCCAAATAGAAGACATTTTCACAGTTTGCGAGAAAATTTCATCAAAGTCAACACTTTTTGTTTGCTCAAAGCCTTTCACAATAAGACGTGCCTTGTACATTAGATTCTTGCCATCATTCTTCAATTTGAAGACCTACTTATTTTTCAGAATTTTCCTCCCCTTAGGCAACTTCACCAAATCATAAGTGTGATTTTTAAGTAAGGAATTTATTTCATCTTCCATGGCCTTTTTCCAATCACCTTTCTTTGCATGCTCAATTGCTTCTTAGTAGCTCTCGGGCTCCCCTTGATCATAATTCAACACAAATTCATTGGGAGGATACTTTTTCGAAGGTTGCTGGTCCTTTGTAGATTTCCTCAACTCAAGTTGTGGTGGTGGTTCCTGAGTTGGATGCTCTTCCTTAATTTCTGGCTCAACTTCATTTGGACTAGTATTGTCATCTACATTTTCAAGAGGTGGCTACACATCTCCCCTATTTTCATCATTGACTGAAGATGAATGAAATAGATCCATGTCAATAAGATCACTAGTTTTTGGCTCCGGTTGATCACATTTGCCAAAGTCTTCAATTGTTTGGTCTTCAAGAAACACAACATCACGGCTTCGAATAACTTTCTTGTCGACCGGATCGCACAATCTATAACCAATTCATCACACCCATAGCCAAGAAAAATGCATGTCTTGACTTGCTATCAAGTTTGGACCTATCATCCTTTGGAATGTGAACAAAAGCTCGGCAACCAAATACTCTCAAGTGCTCATATGACACATCTTTGCTAGTCCAAACTCTTTCGGGAACATCACCATTCAAAAGATATGAAGGAGACAAATTGATCACGTCAACTGCTGTCCTCATTTCCTCACCCCAAAAGGATTTTGGCAATTTAGCATGTGAAGCAGACACCTTGTTCTTTCCATAATGGTGCAATTCATTCTCTCGGCTACGCCATTTTGTTGAGGAGTCTTCTTAACTGTCTTTTGATGCCGAATACCTTGGCTGTGACAATAATCATCAAATGGCCTAATGTATTCACCACCATTGTCTGTTCGGATACACTTCAATTTCTACCATGTTTCTCTTTCAACCATGGCTTGAAAATGCTTAAACACATCTAGAACTTGATCTTTAGTTTTTAGTGCAAAAGCCCAAACTTTTCTTGAATAATCATCAATGAAAATAACAAAATAAAGTGCACCACTATGTGTTCTAACTTTCAAAGGACCACAAACATCCGAATGAATCAACTCCAAAACATTTTCTTTTCTAGAAGCAACATTTTTATGAAAAGAAACTCTATGTTGTTTGCCCGCCAAACAATCAACACAAGTTTTAAGATGTGTACCTTTCAAACCGGGTAGAAGCTCTATCTTGAACGAAACTTGCAGTCCCTTTTCACTCATATGGCTAAGCTGCTTGTGCCACAATTCGGTAGAAGTATAATCTTCAAGTGCATTGACAACACCTTTACAAAATTTTCCTTACATCGAATAAAGTGTATGAGCCTTCTTGCACTTAACCACCACCAAAGAACCCTTTGTGAACTTCCATTTTCCATCACCAAATTTGTTGTTGTAGCCTTCATCATCTAGCTTCCCGGTAGAGATCAAATTGAGGCGAATGTCTGGAACATGCCTCACATCTTTAAGCAACAACTTGCATCCCAAATTTGTTTCCAAGCAAACATCACCCATACCAACAATCTTGGACAAACCTTCATTACCTATTTGAACACATCCATAATCTCCTTTAGTGTAGGTAATGAAGAAATTAACTTAAGAAGTCACATGAAAAGAAGTACCAGAATCAATCACCCAATTGTTCTCTTGGCCCACAAAATTGACACAATCATCTTCACAAATGACCATGAGATCACCATCGGTAGTAACCACCGTTGTGTCTTATTGTTTCTTATCCACACTTTTGTCACGCCTTTTCTTGAGATTTCAACATTTCTGCTTCATGTGCCATTTCTCATGGCAATAATGACACTCAATGTCTTTCTTTGAAAAAGAACCATCTCTTGATTTGTCACGGCTTTGATCACGACCATGAGGAGTCATACTCCTCCCACTTGTTTTTCTTCGGCCTCTCACAACAAATGCTTCTGAATGAGAGAAACCTACTGATTTTCTTCTAGTTTTTTCATTCAACAAGCTACTAGTGACTTGGCTCGTTGTGACAACTCCATTGGATGCCGAATTACTAACTGTCATAACCAAAGTCTCCCAACTTTCAGGTAATGAACTAAGTAGCATAAAAGCCTGCAATTCATCATCAAAAATAATTTTCATAGAAACAAGTTGGTTAGCAATACTCTTTATTTCATTCAAATATTCTGGAATAGGGCTGCTATCTTTATATTTTAAATTAATCAACTTTCGAAACAAAAAGGCTTTATTTGTGGTTGATTTCTGTCATAAAGGCCTTCTAATTTTTCCATAAATCATGTGCTGAAGTTTCAATAGCAACATGATGAAACACACTGTCATCAATCCATTGACGAATAACACTAACGACTTTTCGATTAGGCTTTTCGATTAAGTTTTTTCCATTCATCATCTTTCATACCTTCAGGTTTGCCACTGTCACCCTCAATAGGTTTATACAAATTTTTACAAAATAATAAGTCATCTATTTTAGTTTTCTAATTTTCCTAATTGCTTCCATTGAAGTTAGATATACGACCCACATTTCCCTCTATTGATTTACACAAATTAACCATAAGCTCCAATACTAATTGTTAGGAAATCATATATTTTCCCTAACAACATAATTGTGAGATAAAATCAAATGAGACTGTTGTTAATTTTTGCTAGACCTACAAATAATTTAGATATAAAAGTAGTTTTAGATTGTTAGTCTAGCTGAACAACCAAAATATTTATCACAATAATTATAATAACACTAATAAGAAATAATAATAGTTTTAATTTTACTTATTTATTTTATTTTAACACCAACAACTTTAGATTGTTAGAAAAATATTATGCACTAATATAATGTAATTAACAAAATGATTAGCAAATGTACGATAAATAAAATATGGAAGTAAGTAAATTCATATAGAGTAAGAAAGAGTTGGTCTGTGAGATTGAGAGGCGTGTAGTCACTGCCCTAAAGTCATTGTTCCTTCCCACGTGAAGGTACAATCGGAGTGCAACGGCTCCAAGATACAATCCAAACGCTCACAACCTTCCTCATTCGATATTCACATCCACCAACGAACCATAGTTACCCAAAAATACAAAAGAGAGATCAAACTATACCCTTCAATAGAATCTCAATGATCTTATACTCATATATTCTCTTGTTTGTCTTCTTCTCTAATGTTTTGGAAGAGAACGATTTATATATTGGAACACTTCATAAGAATTAAAACATAACAATTAATCATTACATAATTACAATAATAAAATATAATAATATCTTTGTAATCGAAATAATTAAAACTAATATAAATGTTAATAACGACCAAACAAATTAAATAAAAATAATTAATTTTATTTTTGAAGCCAGTTAAACTAAATGGACGGGGCAGAAAATAGAAAGACAAAAATAACCCCGAAATATTTTTGAAGCCAGTTAAGCTAATGGAAAAAGCTTCGTAGCTCAAAATATTTGGCTCGAAAGTGGCTCAAATACCTAAAACGAAGTCGTTTTGGATTTTTTTTTTCTTTTCTTGCTTTCGAATACAGAGGGAAGAGAAGAGGAGAGAGAGAGAAAGAAGAGAGAAGAGAAGAGAAGAGGAGAGGAAGAGAGTAGAGGCGAGAGAGGAGGAAGAGAAGATCGCCGGTGATGGCGGTGATAGAAGAGAAGGAAGATCGCTCGACGGTGATGGCAGTGATGGAAGAGAAGGAAGATTGCCGGTCGCCTCTGTTTTGTATCGCTGATCGCCTCTGTTTTCTCTACTTCTTTTTTTTTTTCTAGTTGATCTGGACCTGGATTTGAAGGGGAAAAAAAAATTGTTGATGATGATGATGTGTTGATGAAGATGTTGATTTTAGACTCTATTTTCTCTACTTCTCTTTTTTTTTTTTTCTCTAGTTGATCTAGATCTCAAGATGAAAAAAAAAATTGTTGATGATGATGTTGATGTTGATGAAGATGTTGTTGATGATGATTTTGATCTCTTTTTCTTCTTCCTTGGGTTTGAGGAGAGAGAGAGAGAGAGAGAGAGGGCTGTGTGGTTGTGTGGAAGAAGAAAGAAGGAAGAAGGAAAAGGAATATAAAAAAAAAAACAATTTCGAGCCATTCGAGCTCTATGCTTTCGAGCTACCTAGCGGCGTTGAAAACTAATATGTTTCCTCTCCACACCCTCGGTGATCACTATCATAGTTGGCTACCTCTCTCTTCATATGTCTTTATTCATCTCTTCTGCTCATTTTTTTTGCCCTCTCTCCATATGAATCCATTCTTGATATAATATATATATATACATGGAACACACAAATAGTAAAGCCATTGCTTGAAGAAAAAAGCTTTGTTTGTGTTGGATCCCTCTATTTGTGTTGGGTGTGAGGACAAAGCTGATAGACCCAAGAGACTTACGAAGCAGGAATATAGATACGACACGGACACGTTGACACGCTAATTTTCAAAAAATATAGGACACGGCACATAGGAACAAGTACGAAATATATAATTTTTATATATTTATTACATGTCATATATATCAATATCATTCAAAGATATTAAAATATATATATATATATAACATAACACTTATTTTATAAATTACATTGTTTTTCTTTTATTATTGCATTCTAAATAAAAACTTATAATTAATTTCAGGTGTATCTAATCGATGGACACATGTGCCCTTCAAGTGTTCGAATAGTGTCCAAATCTATTTTTTTTTTTTAAAAAAAATAGCTCACAGTTTGACGAGTGTTGGACACGTGTCGGAAAGTGTCCAACAAGTTTTGGTGTTTGACACGAACCCGACACTGATACGTGACCTTCTTAAAAGTGTCCGTTCTTCTTAGCAAGAGACAAATGGGTGAAAGCCCATAAACATTTTAAACTGAGAAGCTGAGAAGATTCATTAAATTTGATGCCAAGCACAAGCAACATGAAGACTCTCTTCAGATTTTACTAACCCAGACTTTTTATTTTTTATTTTTACAAGCTTGCTAGCAACCTTTTGCATTGCTTTTGTTCAAGATTTGGTTAATGTGAGAATTAACATAGAGTTCAAAATTTCAAATAAAACATGCATAGGGCTCTTACCTTCTGTTTGTATCTCTGTTTTGTGAACCAAACATGATCAAGCTTGTTTGTTGAATAAATTATTGAGAAGTGCTACAAATTCAAAATTTAAGTGTTACAATTCACCAACAATAACATAACAAACAAATTGACCTTATATGAATGATTTGTAACAAATCAAAAGTTGACACTTAACTTATCATTTCATTGTGGATAAAATTGTGGGTCACTATTTTTCTTAAATTATTTGTTTTCCTTTCTCATTTTTGCCAACATAGTAATTTTTTATCACATAAAAAACCTTCAATAGTGAATTAGAGACCGCCATCAGGTATGGAACGCAGGGCATTTTTAGTTGTTAAAACAACAAAACCTGTTATGAGAATTCTATATCCTTCAAATCGAAGCTCAACCACGAGAAAAATCAAATACGTGATGAGACAAATAGAGAAATTGATGGACGAGAGGAAAAGCTTGTCTGCTGCAATAATAAAAGGAGAAATGAGTGGAACTGTCTCACCTCCGGCCATTAATTGAAGGAGAAATGGGTGGATGGAACTCATTCAACTCCAGCCATCTGCAATCACCCTCACAACCACCCATGTGCCTTTCTCTCTCTAGCAACTCACCTGCTAATTTGGATGAATTGTGTCCACAGATAGTCTTTGCAAATTTTAGAGTCAAAACATGGTTATAATTTTCCATTAAGTGGTCAAATATGGCAGAAGCAAAGCTTGCAATTCTTTATGCTGCGCGTGTGATACATGCACTGTTGAGTTGGACGAAAATGTTGACAGTTGCAGTTTGGTAGCAAGCACAAGGGGGTTTAGTGTGACAAAGTAAATGTTAGGGAGGCGTTGTGTTTTTTAACATAACATCAGGGGGTAAAATGTAATTTACCCTAAAATTTAATTCAAAAGTCTACTCTGGAGTTTCAACATTTTGTTAATTTGAATCCTAATTTTCTTCTTCTTCATTTTGTTTTCTTTCTCCCCTCTCAAACCCTTTTTGCCCTATTAAGTCTTGAACCAAAAGCCAAAACCTCTGGACTCATGATTTTTGGAACGGTGGATTTGGTGGGAAGCTCCCCACTATCTAATTTGGGTATGGCTAGAGAACCTAAAAATTTTATCAAAATTTTTACTAAATGTCATATGGGTGTAGGATCCACACAATGTGGGTCTTATGTGGGTCCCATACCCATGTGAGACATTTTGTAGAATTTTTGGTAAAATTTTGGAGATTTCTAACATTTTTTATCTAATTTTATTGTTATAATATTTAAGTTTTAATGCACGAAGGACGTGTGTACAAGGGATCCAAATCCTCTCTCCACTACCATTACTTCCCTCTCCATATTGTATGGAGCTTTGAATCTCAACCATCTACTCTTTAAATTCCGTTTAAAGTTCAACGGAATTTGATGCCTTTACTCCTATTTTTGTAGTTTGCCCAAAAGCATTTTAACTACTCTTTAAATTATTAAATAAATAATAAAAAATTTAGGATAAATTACACTTTATCTCTGTAAAGTTTGGTTAAAAAACACGGAACCCTCCCAAGGTTTACTTTGTGACACTTAACCTCCTTATGGTAGCTACCAAAATGTAAAGGAAAATTCTATTTGAACACCACTTTTCATCTGAGTACCCGCCATCATCATATTTTTTTTATTACATTTTTACCTCTTGAGCAAATTACATTTTTACCCCTTAATCCATTTCTCAATCCACACCACTACCAGCCACACCACAGACCTCTACCACATTTGCTGTCAGAATTCGTTCCCTCCTCCACCACACCCATCGCCACCCTTTTCTTAGTCCATTAACTACCCAATCACATTGTCATCGGTGGTGACACTCGTCGTAGCCTTACTAGCCCCCATCATTGCCTTTACCATTGCAGCAACCTCCCACCTATGATCTCCACCATCGCACCTCCTACCATTGCCACGCACCTTCAGTGTGTGCGATCGCTAGTGAGTGGGCGCACGCGAGTGAGCGAGAGAGAGAGAGATTTGTATTTGATGGCAAAAACTTAGGGTTAGGGTTCCAGTGGGACAAAAATGAGAGGAAAGGGTTAGGGTTTAAGAGGGAGGGAAATGGGAGATAATGGCGGTGGTTAGGTTTTCAAAGGGAGCGAAAAATAGAGATAATGGGGAAAGGGTTCGTAGGTGGGTTGAGGGATTCATGGCTGTGGGAGGCTGTGGCGTGGTGAGGTGGGAGTGGATGAGGAGATGGGAAGAGATAACTGGCCTAGTGGCAGAAGGGGCTAAGGAAGGACAATTGGCCTGTAGTAAAAGTTGGACAGGTGCTGCTGGTGGGTGCGGTGGTTGATGGCAGTGGCGAGAGAGGAGGGAGGTTATGGAGGAGGCAATGACTGGACGAAAGGGGGTGGCAGCCGATGGTGGCTGTGGTAAAAGTTAGGGTTTGTTGGAGAAAAGGGTAATTTGAAATTATTTGAAAAAAGTGGTGTGGCTTGGGACAAAATCAAAATTTTCAATTTAAATGTGGTGTGAACTGAGTAAAGAGTGAAGAAATGGTGTGTACTGAGACAACTAGTGGTGTGCAAACAGAATTACCCAAATAAAAAATTGAACGGATGTGACAAAAAATGGAAACGAAACCTTAAGCCTTAAGTCCACTCAACTCTATCAAAGGCCATTTGGTTAGTCAAAATAAGGAGATTCATATCTCTATTTACTGCACTAGCCCATGTTAATCTAGATCTTCCCCTTCCCCTAACACTTCCATCTATCGTCACTGTATCGCATCTCTTCACTACTGCCTCTACTAGTCTCCGTTGTATATGACAAAACCATCTTAATCTATTCTCTCTCAACTTATCTTCTATTAGTGCTATTCCTACCCATTCACAAATAAACTCATTTCTAGTCTTGTCACATATCCACCTTAGTATTCTCATCTCAGCAGCACTCATTGTCTTACATGTTTCTTAATTGCCCAACATTCCATCCCATACAACATCAGTGGTCTAATAGCCGTTCTATGGAACTTTCCTTTTAGTCTAGTAGGTATTCGCTTATCGCACAGTAGTACCCCAAATGCACTCCTCCACTTAAGCCACCCCGCCTTGATTCTATGGACCACGTCTACTCTAATCTCCCTAGCCATTATGATAATCAATCCCTAGATAACAAAAATGTTCACACTTAGGTAGTTCTTGATTCTCAATCTTTACTTATCCTCTATTTTCATTGTTAATGTTACTAAAATTACACTCTATGTACTCTGTCTTAGTTCTGCTTATCCTAAATCCTTTAGATTTAAGTGTTTCTCTCCAAGTCTCTAACTTAGTGTTAACTCCTTCTCTAGTCTCATCCACTAACACAATATCATCTGCAAAAATCATACACGATGGCACATCATCTTGAATATTTCTCCTCAACTCATTCATAACTAAAACAAAAAGATAAGGACCTAAAGTTGATCCTTGGTGTAACCCCACAGTAATTGAAAATTCACTTGTTTCTTCAGCTGGCGATCTAATAATGGTTAACACACCTTCATACATGTTCCTAATCACATCAATGTAGTCTTTTGTCATCCCTTTCTTCTCTAACACCTACCAGATTATATCTCGAGGCACTCTATCATATGCTTTCTTAAGATCAATAAAAACTATATGAATGTCTCTTTTCTTCTCTCTCCACTTTTCTATTACTCTCCTCAAAAGATTGATTGCTACCATTGTTGACCTACCAGGCATAAATCCAAATTGATTCTCTAACACCTCTGTTATATCTTGAAATCGATGTTCCATCACTCTCTCCCACACTTTTATTATATGACACATCAGCTTGATTCCTCTATAGTCGTTGCAATTCTAGACATATACTTTATTCTTATAGATTGGCGCCAAAATACTCTTCCTCCACTCCTCTGACATTTTCTTAGTCAACAAAATCTTGCTAAATAACCTAGTAAACCAAGTAACCCTCTTACCCAAACATTTTCAAGCTTCAATAGGGATATCATCGAGTCCTAAAGCTTTATTCGATTCCATCTTCTTAAGTGTCTCTACTTCAAAGCTCATGTTTCTAATCCTATAATAGAACCTATAGTCTTAGTTTTCCTTATTACTGGCTATTTCCACTCCTTTAGACCTTTTTTCCATGTTTCTCATTTAACAACTTTTCAAAATAGTTCTTCCACCTCTAATTAGTCTCTTCATCCTTCACCAACACCTTAGAGTCATCACTCTTGATGCACTTAACCTGATTAAAATCTCTTGTTTCCTTTCCCTTATCTTAGCAAGTTTTTATATTTTCTTCTCTCTCCCTTATTATCTAGTCTAGTGTATAGGTCATCATAGGTTTTCAACTTAGCCTTTCTCACTACTTTTTTGACCTTCTTATAGCCAATCTGTAACTCTTAAAGTTTTCCTCAGTTCTATCCTTCGGCCACTTTTTAAGCACTCTTTTTTTGTCTTTACTATCCCAAAATATCTTTGAAGTGTGTTAAACTAATATGTTTCCTCTCCACCTTCGGTGATCACTATCACGGTTGCTACCTCTCTCCCTCTGTCTTTATTCATCTCTCCTGCTCATTTCTCTCTCTCTCTCCTCTCTCTCTCTCTCTCTCTCCCCCCATATATGAATTAGGAACACACACATTGTCACACCACTGCTTGAAGAAAAAAAGCTTACCCCTCTATTTATGTTGGGTGCAAGGACAAAGCTGACAAACCCAAGAGATCTAAGAATCAAATTTATAACACTTATTTGAAAAAAGATAATATAACATTTATTTTATAAATTTATATTATTTTTCTTTTATTATTGTTTCCTAAAGTATTTAGTTCAAACTTATAATTAATTTCATGTGCGTCTAATCTATAACAAGTACTAATACCTAACCAAATTCAAAACTCAACACTCCAAAGTTCAAGCATAGTCCCAAAGAAAGTCTAATCTATAACAAACACATAATAAATGCAAAAACACCATCATAAATAAATAAAAGGATTTAAAGTACGAGTCATTACATTTTCTCTCTTTATGCAGACAAAAGCCACCTTGTGGCAGCACCACCCCTCCGCCCTCTTCCTTCCACCATTATTGCACCACCACACTGCCACTCTCTCATTGCTCATTCCTCCTCCCCTCCACCTTATGGAAACCATCTCATCGAAGAAGGCACTTCTCATGACAAAAATTTTAGTTGCCATTGAGAGGAATTTTGTTCCCATAGTTGTTATTTATTTATTTATTATTTTTAATACAAATTGACAAGATCAAAAAACTAGAAAATAATGGGAATACTTTTGTTTTTGGGAAACAACACTAAGAAATAATTTAATGCAACACATTTTTAATTAAGAAGTTGTATGAACCCAACATAATGTTATGATATTTTGTATAGGCAACCTTCGTGGATTCTCTAAAACTGGAATTGAGAAAGGGAAAATAATTACTGCAGAATCGAACCAATCAACAGTTTCATCATTCATTTCTTTGTTGGTAGTGAAAAAGGACTAGTTCCTTGCTTAGAGACGTTGAGAGCCTGCATATACACTCTGTTTGGCTCAACATTCACTTGATTTAGCAAGTTCTCATATGGTTTAATTTGTTAGAACAAGTATCCAGGACTTAGACCTAGCATGGGTTTTGGTTCTTGTATGGTTTGGTTATGATTAGAATGAATACCAGTAAATTGAGAGAGAGAGAAAGAGAGATTGCCTAATGGATGATGTCAGGAAGGCGAAGGGTGTCAAGGGAGGTGGAGTTCTTGACAGTCTGGTGGTATGGTGATAGCAACAACGGGGGAAATGGTGGCAATAACAATGGCAAAATTGAGGCGTGAGAGTGTAAGAGAGAAAGAGACAACATAGTGAGGGAGAGAAAGGAAGATCATGGATTGAAATGAGGAAGATGCTAGTTAGGGCTTTTTAGGATAATCAAAATATGTCGTTTTGGATTTGGTGACGATCAAGAGTTTGGTTGCTAAATCTGTAACACCAACTCATAGGACAAAACGACGATGTTTGTCTTTCATGACCAAACATATGTAGTCTCTAAAAAATTAGAACCTCCCTCCTAAATTTTAGCCCCTCTGGCCTGTTTACACCCCAAATGACTGACCAATGAAATGATGTGGGTTGAAGAGTGCATTTATCCGTGGAAGAGTCCCGTAAGTTGTTCTGAGAGACAAGCTCAAGTTTTGCAGAGAGTTGGCCGGAATGGACTCCAAGTGAGGAGTCTTTGTTGGTGTTCCCTTTGCCAAGGTGAGGTGGAGGGGGAGAATTGTGAAGGTCCACCCCACATAAAAATAATTTAAGATATATTGGCTACCCAATGCCAAGCCTCAACTATAAATACCCCATTTGAGGGGAGCTTCTAAGGCATCGAATAGAGCGCAAGTGAGAGTTATTCTGTGTGTTTCTCAAGTTTGGGCATTAACTTGAGAGTGTTTTTTGTATTCCCATTTATGTTTTGTGTTTTACCCACAATTGAGTGGAGAGTGTGTATGTAACCATTGTTGAATGGAGAGAGTTTGTGAGTACTCACAGATGAGTGAAGAGTGAGTGTGTGTGTGTTCTTTGTACCCATTATTTCAGATAATAGTGGAGGTTTTATTTTTGGCCTGTTGTTTTTCCCTCTGCGTTGAAGGGTTTTCCATGTAAATCTTGGTGTCTCTTGTGGTGGTCTATTTTTTCCTTGGTCTCACTAAATTAATTTTGTATACTTTAATTCACACTTGACTATAGTTGGGAGCACATTTTCCCAACATCCCTACCCTGTAAGGCCCAATTTTTTTAGGAATACCTACATTAACATTTATGAAGAACACGTCATTTTCTTTCTTCTTTTTCTTATTTCATCTTCCTTATTGCCTATTATCTTCTCTCAACTAATAATACCACTTTGCCCAACCATTGCACCACCATCTCCTACGCTCGGTTAGCACCACCACCGTCATTATTGTTTACAAGCATTTGGTGCGTCACTAAGAAGGGTTGAAGAATATTGTGATGGTGTAGAGAACGGGATTTGGTGGTGGCTGGATGAAAATGAGAGTAGTATGATAATTTTATTTAATATTAGAGAGTATTTGGTTTTTTTTTTTTTTTTTTTCCTGTTAGATTAGCTATGGGTTACTATTTACACACCACACTTTATCTCAGAAAATATCATTTGTGCTGTTCAGATATCAACTTTCTAACAAAATACAAATGTTTGGATATCTACTTTTGAACTAAAATGTTCGGATATTAACTATTGAATGTGAATTTTGTTCTAACAATTGGTTTTTGTTCAGAAGTTGATATTCGAACATTTTGTTTTTGTTCAGAAGTTGAAATCCGAACGGCACGAATGATGTGTATTGAGATAAAATATGGTGTGCGAATAAAATTACCCGTCAATTCTAGAAATTTTTTGATGCGGGGGTATTTATAATTTCTAGGACGTGAGGGGAAAATCTGCATTTTTGACAAACCTCAAGAACTGTATATGTAATTTACCCTAAATACTATAATCATAGATATGTATACAGTAAAAACAAATTAGGGGAAATTGGTCTATGATTAGAGGCGCGATTTCACTTTCCTAAAGCTATTATTACCTCCCCACACGAAGGTAGTGACGGTCAATTAATAGCTCCAAGATTCAACCCAAATTACTGCCAGCCTTCTAGTGTTCGTGCACACTAGAAGGCATGTAGAACCATCTATGATTGAAATTGCTCAAAACAATATATGAAAGTAAGAAAATCAAAGATGAGAGATAAGAGAAACCCTGTGCTTTTTTCTGGTGCAGAAAACGTGAGAGCTCATATCCTTAATAGACAGTCTGTTAGTGAAAGCCATACCTCTTGGTCAAGGCGTTGGTTCTCATTAGATAGAACTCGTGGCCAAACAAAAACCATTGCCTTATAACGGTTAAGGAAAAAATAATAAAAATAAATAAATTAAAAAAGAAAGAGAACAATGTCAAAAAATTGTGGCCACGCTACACTGCAGCACAACCACTTGTACTAGCAATACATAACTAAAGGGAAGTTTTAAAACTTTTTATTCAAGTTCCAACAATCGCCCACACAAGTGTCTATGAGCATGTTTCCAAATCTTATTCTTATAGTCACACCACCCATTTCCAAGCTGCCTTTCCAGTTTCCATAAGGAAATACTTGTCCGACCATTTCCATATCAACATAGCAAGGCTAATTGTTGTGTCACATAAATAAAAACAAATCTGAATTGACACAACAAATGGCAAATTAAGTTTGCTATCCTCTTCAAAACATGACAAATTTGTTGTGTTAAATTTCACACACCGAATGAATACTTTTGAACAATGTTATTAGTGGGCCATGACATAATGTTATTGGTGGCCATGACATCCATTCACAATTTCATCCATTACATTTTGATGTTACTTCTAAATAATAATAAAATAACAAGGTTTACTATTTTCATTGAAGTGCCAAATCTCAATAATAACAAATGAAGGTAGCAAATCTGCATATATCCAACAACACATTTGCTGCCTGCTTTGGAGATGGTCTTACAGTGGGAAAAGAAAATAAAAAAAATTCATTACTGTTAATTCGATATGATTCTTGTCCTGTTATTGATTGCAACAACAAATGCATTGCCTAGATATAGTAAATTGACTTTTCATTCCATTTGATTTACTATTACTGGCAGCTCAAATATCATCCTAGGTAATGCAATTGAGGTGATATTTGACATGAGCACGAATTAAAGATGGCAGCTTATATCCATCCTTACTTTTGCTTCTTTCAACTTCTCTGTTACAGTTTCTGGGTTTCTTGATTGTCAGAACAATGGCTGCAGTAACAATTTCCACTGTAGCAGCGGCAATATTTACCGGGGTGCAAGCTCTGTGCGCAGTAAAGAATTCATTTTTGGATTCACACTCCGGCAAACTCGTCATCACAGACAATGCAGAGGTCAATCCTTGTATTTTGAAAGAGGCAGTTGATTTGCTTCGTTCTCTTGCTAAGGATAGTAATAAGATGGAGTCATCTGAAACTTGGGAGGAATGGATTAGCCAAGTGGTGGATATTTTAGCTAAAGATCCTTCAAGTTTGGATTCCAAAGAACAGAGAAGCAATCTGCTCAAAAAAATACGGAAACTAGTGCAAAAGAAATGTGAAATGATGCCAGAATGTGTTGTGAAAAGCAGCAGGGCACCAGATATCAGCAGATTTAGAACACTTCAAGAGCCACTAGAGCAGACACTGGCTTTGCTGGAACATGACAAGATTAAGAGGATTTGTATCCACGGGACAGTGGGGATTGGGAAAACAACCATACTGCGCAACTTGAATAACCATAAACAAGTTGCCGAAAAGTTTGACATAGTCATCTGGCTCAAAGTATCAAAAGAGGACAGTAAGGAAAATTTGAGCGAGGAGCATCTGAAACAGGATATTGTGCAAAGACTGAAACTAAACATCGGAAACAGCTGTGAAGTTGCCAAAGAAATATCAACGGTGTTGAAGCACAAGAGGTACTTGCTGCTTTTAGATGACGTCAAGAAATATCTTGATTTAAGTAAGATTGGGATTCCTGAAATCAACAATCGCAGCAAGATAGTATTGACAACTAGGCTGCTGAATGATTGTTACGAAATGGTGGACAGGCCGATTCTGGTGGAACGATTATCTGAAGTTGAGGCATGGCAGATGTTTCGAGATGTTTTGGATGACCCAAAATGTATTGAAGATAGGACAACCATGCAAGTTGCTATGAAACTGTGCAAAGATTGCAGTCGACTTCCACTCGTGATAGAAAAAGTAGCAAAAACTTTCAAATGGAATTCCGATATTGAGCTTTGGACTGATGGATTGAATAGTTGGAGGAGTTGGAGCAAAAGAGAATGCCAAGGCATTAAGGAATTGTATGAATTGCTGAAGCAATTTTGTCATGATAACTTGGATGATGACCAGTGTAAGAAGTGTTTTCTTTATGTTGCCTTGTATCCTGAAGACACGGACATCAACAAAAACGATTTGTTGGGGTGTTGGGAAGCTAACAATCTCCTTTTCAGCAAAAGTACCATGATAAAGGGGAATTCAATATTGCGCTATCTTCATAAGTTGTCAATACTCGAGGAAGGCAAGAGTATGGATCATGTTAAAATGGATAAATTCATCCGACAAGTGGCTGTATATATAACAGAAGATTATCGTGAACATAAACATCTGGTGAAAGCAAGCAAAGCAGTAAAAGAACCCCCAGAAGTGGATTTGTGGGGTGAGATGAATAGAATCTCCTTGGGTGACAATAAGTTGGAGGAGTTGCCAGCTTCCCCTGATTGTCCCATGCTTTCTACACTCTTCCTGCAGAAGAATTTGGGTCTGAAGAAAATCCCTGATTCGTTCTTTAAAAATATGAAAAAGCTTGGAGTTTTGGATTTATCTCAAACTGGACTCTTTTTGTTACCATCATCAATATCAAGTTTGGACAGTCTCAAAATTCTCTATCTAGTTGATTGCAAAAATTTGAGGAACCTCCCTTCTGAGATTGGTGGACTTAAGCAACTTGAAACGCTTGATATTCGGGGGAATGCATTCAATAATATACCAGATGAAATTGTAAAGTTGAGTTGTCTGAGGAGCTTGCGGGTATCCTTTATTAAGTCTGGAAATGAAAATGCACATTTAAACTACGACATAATTTCAAAACTTCCTAAATTGGAAGAATTGATTATTGCTGTGAATTCAGTTGAGCAGTTGCCCGATGAGATGGTAGATAATATCATCAAAGAAGTAGCAACATTGCAATCCAAGAAGGTGGCAGTTGTCATAGAGGTTGAATCTCGTAGATCTCTCCATATTTGTTGTCCTGAAACTGCGTTTGCTCTCTATTTGAAGAAAAATAGTTCATGGAGAGATGCCATCAGTGCATTTGAATTTTACATTGGTTGCCAAAACTTTGAAGTTTCTCGATTTCACGAATTTTTGAAATATGATAAGTATATCAAATATTGCAATGGTGCAAGTAGAAGTTTTCCATTTCCTGAGGCGCTTGCTAAAGCATATGCATTCGAATTAGTCAATCACAAGGACATCGAGCAGCTATCAGACTTTGGGATTGAAAGCATGAACGTGGTCCAAGGTTGTCGAATTGAAAGTTGTGATGCAATTGAAACCATCGTGGGTGACAGTGCAGTATTACCAAAGGTAGAGCACTTATTTCTGAAAGATCTACCACATCTGGAACGCATTTGGAAGTGCCGAGGCCTAACCAAATTAACGACTCTAGATCTGTTTAGTTGTCAAAATCTGGTCGAGATTTTTCCTGATGGCGTGATTCAACAACTTAATGAAGTCCAATATTTGAAAATTGGTGAGTGCCAAAAAATTAAAGAAATAATTGCAGAATCTGACGCTGTTAGCAATCCGAAAGTACTGCCAAAGCTGAAGGAATTGATTCTCCTTGACATGCCAAAATTAGAACTTGTCTGTGCTAGTAAGTCACTGGAGTGGGGATCCTTGGAGAAGATTGAGATTTTAAAGTGTCCTATTTTGCTTGAATTGCCTTTCAACAAAGATAATGCAGCAAAGCTAGAAACTATTCGAGCAGAGCAGGAACGGTGGGAAAAATTGAAGTGGCATGATGGGGTCAAAGAACGTCTTCAAAAATTATACACCCTCAGGTAATGTTCCATCTTTGAAATGTTTTATGTTCATATTTTGTGCAGTTCCTTGTCTAACTTGAAGTTTGCCAAAGTTCATAGATCTCGCAGTGATGCTGCACTCTGAAGATGGTCCTATGGGCTTTCAAAATTTAGCAGCACTGGATCCTTTCCACCCTCTTTTGCGAAAATAATTCAGAGGTCCCATTGGCATGAACTTCCAAGTTAGTTTGGATGTGATGGTGTTGTTGTTGCTGTGTTGTTGCCTGCTTCTTTTGTTTGTGTTTGTTTGTTTCTTCTTCTTGTTGTTAAGTGCTTCTTTTTTATGTGTGTTTGTTCCTCCTTGTTTGTGTTCTTGTCTACACTGCTGCAATTTTACATGCATGTATTCATATATGAAAACAACAGACCTACTATTTTCTATTTTATTTGATGTACTACAAAACAAGACTGTCACCAATATGTTGTCTTTTATCTAGTACACTTGTTCTTGTTCTCTATTCTTGGTTGTAGACGCTAATTGATATTCTAATTATTGTCTCATCGTTCACATGCCCTCTACTATGACTCTCTTTCACTTCCCTATGTTATTATCTGTATGACTCTAGATATGCACTGAAGCAAGACTTTCTCCAAGCACTTAAAAGTGATAAAAGCGGTGAGATTTTCCAATAAAATGGAAGTCCTCACGATTTTTTAATTGATTGCGTACTTCACACTATGTGATTTCTTCTTTAGTGGAGTAAGGTGAACACCGTTTGATTTATTCTTGTGATGCATATTTAATTATCTGTCACTTATTCTTTTTCTTCTTGTTTATGCTTTGATACATCTGTTGGATTTATTTTCTAGTGTGGCCCAATAGCCTACATATTTTTACATGTTTTAATTTATTTGAACTCCACAATTAGATAAAGCCAATATTATATATAAAGTTCAGTAATTAGAATTTTAATATAATCACTCTTCTAAGATAAGAAGGAAATGTTGATGGATTAGGAATCCTTCTGATAGAGTTTATCTGGCCCTCTTCTCTCTTCTATATAAGGATGGTTGACTCCCCTTTCATATGATAAGTATTTTCCATCACTCTAAATTTTATAGTCATCCTAATTAAGAGAGACAGAGAGAAGAAGGTCCAAGAATTAAAGATTCAACTCTAAGGGGTATTTTCTCAACTTCTCTAATTCAATTGCTGACAAAGGTATGTTCGTTTTATTCTTGAGTTGTATTGAATTCAAGATCCTGTTAAGTTTAATTCCGCATTATTATTATTGGTTACATGTATTGTTAAATCTTACAACATCCTCCATGATTACCTTTCTTCCAAGTTCGGTGTAGAATGGAGAGTTCTCATCTATGTAAACTTCAAAAACAAATAGCTGAAAATTTATTTTCATTGCCAAATAGATAAATTGACTTTGTTTATTTTTGGATACACTGAGTTGATATGATTTTAGAAGTACATAACAGATTTCCAAGATTAATTAAAGTTTAATGTGAAGAAGATATCTTCAGCACATGAAAGAATTTCGAAGTGGTTATTAGATTTCTTCAAGACATGAAGGCATTTGAAGTGGTTAGATTCTGAATATAGAAGTTCTGGTGCAAATTTCTTGAATATAAAGCTTGAAGTTGGAGAAAGAATAGAAGTCTTATATAGTATTCATTTAAACAGAAAATTAGAAAATGTCGAAATCCAACAGAATATTAGATAGAGTAAATTCATATGCCATACTGATTTTTTTGTATTATGCCTGCTACTTGAAAAATCTCTCCAAATAATGCTCCATTTGTTTCAATATAAAATATTTTCTTTTTGAAATATGTTTTTTGTAGGTTTTTTTTTTTTTTTTGCAATATTTAGTTGCATACTTGAAACTAATGTGTTGGTGATTGATTAGTGATGGTGTTGGTGTGGTGGTAGTAGCAATGTTGTGGTGGCAGCGGCAATAATGGTGGAGATGATAAAATTTTAGTTCAAAAAATATTTTCTAACTTTTATAAGTAAAAAATATCTTTGACTTAAATAAATTTGTTTGGTTGATTATGAAAAATATTTTCTATTGATTTTTAGGTTTTCATTCAATCAAACACAAAATGAAATTTTCAAAAAAATCAATGTTAAAAATAGACTGCTGCAATCAATGTGATGAAATAGCCTTATATGTGATCAATTATGATATGTATGAAAATCTAATATTTGCTAAATGAAGAAGTCCTAGACATTTTGACCACTGTTATCTAATAGAGAGGGAAACGATGCTTGAGATTCCACCAATTTGTAATTAAAATTGGTGTTTCCCTTGCTACTGAAATTTCAAAATACATACAGCTGAGCTGTAAATATCAACCCCAAACACCACCATGCTATATTTCTCTTTCTTTTAAAGGGTCTGTTAGTAAAATTCTAGTTTAGGTGTGATCAATGGGAGTCAATCAACATGAACTTCAAGATTTTGCAAAAATAGAGAGAAAAAAAACCAAGCAAAATGATTAAGTTCTATGCCTTGACAGATTTAAGAGCTTTTTTGGAGTGAATCGATTGAAAGAAATAAACATAAACTGAAAATATATAAAACTGAAATTGTTACTTGTTAAGCACAAAAACAAAAACAAGAACCAAGAACAAACTATGAACGAAGACACTAAATTACAGAACAACTACTCCTAGGAATACTTATTGCAACTACTCCTATTTTTCACAAGTGTTATGAATAAGTTTGAAGGTGATTTACATTTAGCTGTTTATAGGAAATGTAGGAAATGTATGAATATGTTGAAAATTTGTAATTCTCACCATTAATTCACACATTTGATTCTCACTTTGATATGTTTTTCCTATCTTCTTTTGATTTGGTTACCAATTCAACTTCCATAGCAATTTCTAATTCAAGTTTGGCTCAACTTTGGTTGTTTGAACATAATATCATCGTACAAAAAAAATAACAAATTGAATATTTTCAAAATATTTATGTTGAACAAAATAAATATGTTAATACTTTATATGTTGAACAATTTCAACTTGTTTAGACTTATTATATTGAACATATATTAAATTTTATATGTTATTTGTTTTGTTTTGCTTTTTGTTGAATACATCTACTTTTTTGTAAAAAAGAAAAGAAAATATACCACAAATAAATTAAATTATTGTATTGAATTAAATTAAATTTGAGAAATGAAATTCTTAAGGAATTAAAATGTTTAATTTTTTTATGTATGAACATTTATAATTTGGTCAACCTTAATAATTTGAATAAAATTATTTTGTCTGAATAAAAATAATCGAACATTGTGTAAAAATTCAACTCTGGTTATCTGAACATGTGACAAACGAAGTCATCTTCCCAACAATTATACGAGCAAGATAACAAAAAATCAAAAAGCTAAATATTAAACTGATCTTTTCATTGTTGCTTTGTTTGAAATCAACAATTTTAGTGTCATCCATGGTGTGTAAATCTTCAAAACTAATTGATTTCATTGTTCTTAAGCCCTAAATCTTCAAAACTAATTTGTTTTGGGTGTTTATATGTTTATAGGTGATGATGGTGTATGAAGAGTGTTTTATGTTTTTATATATGAAATCTTTGAATGGGTAGAATACACTCCCATATTGTCCTTAATGATCTTTTCATTTGAGGATATTATTGGAATATAAATTTAATTTGGAGGGCTGCTAAATGCCCATACCTTTTTACTTTGGAACCCGCATTTTTTTTAGAGGACTACTATTTGCTCTCATCTTTTTACGTTGGCCCCCCTACTTCTTTGAACCCCCACCTAGCAAAATGAAACCCTTCAATTTTCTCTTTGAACCGCCACCTCAATACCAACTATATCCCTAACCCCAAATCCAAACCCTAACCCTAATCTTATCCCCACCAACGTCGCCTAACCCAGCACCGGCGTCAGCATCCCTCGAAGTCCCAGCCCCACACGACGCCATCTTTTCTCCACTTCACTTCTCCAACCCTGGCTAGCCACTACCCCCAAAATCAACTCCTACCAGCCACCACCACCACTTCACTTTTGCAACTTCGCCTTTCTCTCCTCCTTCTCCTTTTCTTCTTCTCTTCTTCCAAAACCCTAACAGCTGAACAAATGCTTTATGTTCAGCACTGTATTATTGAACCAAAAGGATTCGTTCAACATTGTGTTCTCGAACATTTAGGGTTTATTCAGCACTGTGTTGTTGAACCCACTCCACCATCGTGACCTCCTCATCAATTACAAGAGAGAGAGAGAGAGAGAGAGAGAGAGAGAAGAAATGGTGACAAACCCCATGATTGGCGGTGCCCTTAGCTCTTGGGATCAGACTCAAAGCTGAACCAAAACCTCCAACCCCTCCTCTTCCGCTGCCCTGCTCTATCATCATCGCCGAAGTCGAACCAAAACTCACGATCTCTCTCTCTCTATATATATATATCTCATATTGCTAGTGATGAAAGGGTGGAGATGCGACATCATAAAAGGAAGGAGACTGGCCGAAACTGGTAGTAAAAGGGCGATGGTGACAGCCAGAGGTGATGAAGATGGGATTATGGTTAGAGTTAGGGTTAGGGTTTGGGAAATTAGGGTTAAAAAGATTAAGAATGAGGGTAAAAGTGAAATTTTAGGTTGGGATAAAACTGGAATTAAAAGAAAATGCAGGAGATGGGGGTTCTAAGAAGAAAGGTACAGGTTAATAACAATGCTTTATTATTATTATTATTATTATAATTTTGTCCTAACATCAAATTCCAATTTTGTCCCCATTCCTATCCTTACAAGTTTGACCCTAAACCTAATCCCACCACTACTTCCACTCTCGCCGACACCCTCCGGTGACCAACCCACCACCACGTCCACTTCTACTACCACCGATAGCCTCCGAAATCACCACTTCCACTTCCCACCATCACAACGCCCACCCCCATGACCCCTACTATCGTGATCTTCATCCTCACCAACAACTTAGATCCAAAACTAGATCGACGAGCAACCTAAATTGACTCTCTTTTGCGATCTTCATCTTCATCCTCCGGAACTTACTCTTTTTTTTTTTTCTCTGTCATGCAGGACTCTCTTTTCACATCAACTCTTTTTTTTCAAAGGGTATATTTGTGTAACACCTCGATATTTACTATATTATTTGTTACCAATCCATTGTTATTATCCAATTTCATAATATTCATGTAAACAAGAAATAAAAGTAAACAATTCTATAAACCAAAATCTATCACATTCTCATAGATTTATCTTCAAGTTCATTGTAATAATTTACAATACACTGAAATATAAAATATTCATCCAATTTGCCATAAGGGTTTACACCTTTCAAGACTAAGGGCCCTGATTGCAACAAATAAAATCCTAACTCGACAAATAAACTCGATAGCTGTAGGCAAACAACATCAAAGAAGCTTCAGCACTCCATGTTGAATTCCATTCACTTTTCAACGATATCACGGTTCACCTTCATCACCTAGAATTTTAGAATATCCAGCCCATAAAAAGGGAGTGGGCTTATATGCCTAGTAGGAAATAAACTTAACAACATATATGTATTTTCAGTATGATTACGTTCATGCTATGCCATGCATACGACTTAACTTTGTTTGGAAACTCAATGGTGAAATGCATAATTTGTAACTCATGTTTAACCCAACTCATTAACCGTTGTCATAACCAAGAACTTTTATTTTGTAATAATCTTCCCATTACATATCTCAAACACTCCTCACATTTGTCAGCCACCAAACACGGTAAGGCAAGTGGGCACCTCTTACTTTTTTTAAAAAAAAACCACCACATTTGCAGGCCACCAAGCACGGAGGCAAATTGGACACCCGTTTCATTTCAAAAACATCTCATACATTTTTCAGCCATCGAGCACGGAACGGCAATTGGACACCCATCAATCATTTCAACATTTCCCCTCCATATTTACTGACGCTTAGCATGGAAAAACAATTGGGCACCTTTACCAAAATACCAATAACATCTCCACATATATATTTTCAAGGAATATCAAGTGAAATTTCAACATAAAACATTAATTAGCTCAAACCCTCTTTTAATTTAAAAATCCCAAATCCAGGGTTTCTAGAAAATTGGGGATTTTTTTCATTCCTTTATTAAATCATCAAATCATAAATCATCAAATATTATCCATCAATGTACCAAAACATTCAACATATTTTAAAATTTTGACAGAAAACCCCATTTTGTACACAAAAAACTTACCATTAAAGTTTTCTAACTCATAATCAACTCAAAATCCCAAAATGTCACAAAATTGCACCCAATCATAATTATATATAGTTAAGAGAACCCCCTACCTCAAGGATGAGTGCTAACAAAGAAGACCCAAGCAAAAACTTTCGCAAAATCGCAATCCCACCAATCAAGATAGTGACCTTCACTTCTCCTTCACAGATCTTGCAAGATCTATGATGGATCCTTAGTAAAGTAAGGTGAAATCAAAGGTTTTAGGGCTAGGGTTTTCGGACATGAAGGGGTGAGGGAGAGAAAATAGAGAAAAGTGAGAGAAAATGAGCAAAAAATGGGTTTTATACTTGCTAAACCCAACAGACTACTTGAGCGAACATTTCACTGCTCGAGCGGTGAACATAATCTCCTAGAAGTTTTTGCAGGTCTACAGTGAAAATACTGGGAGCCTCGTATCTCTGCTCGAGCGACCACTTGACCGCTCGAGCGATCACCCTAGACATAGCTAGTCACATAGCTCAGCTCCTAAGGCACTTTCTGCACATTAATCTTATTTCCATATGTAACCATTTAAGTAAATGTTTTCATTTAGCCTCTTACATTTATATTTCATTTACTTAAGTTTACAATGTAAACAAGGAAATACCCCCCATTTGGATTCGAAGAAAAATACAAAAATTTCGAAATCCAATTAAATCAAAAGTGATTCCCCTTGTTTTAGTACAAAAATAATTTTTCGACTGAAATTTCTAAGTTTGACGTTGAAGTAAAGTGGTTAATAACTTGTAGAAAACTCCCATAAAATCAAATTAGACTATTTACTATATAAGAAATAATTGCCAAAAATTATTTTCAAAATCGTAAGTTTTGAAAAATCAAACTTTTACACTTAGAAAATTTTCAGGTTAAGTCCAACCTATTACAGAAAACCTTTTTAACACTACCATCTTTATACAAAAAAAAAATAAGGATCGAATCTCGACTTGAGCCATTATAATTTGGGATTATGGTAAGGGTCCAAAGAAAAATAAAGAGGGAAGATGAGAGGGGAAAATCCAATGAGCAAAATGGCCGAGCTATGTAGGTGCTCGGTGAGCTGTGTGCAATTGAGGGAAATTCACACTGAACGAAGGACCGGACTACATGTGGAATGGGCCGACCTAAGGATAGTCCTAGTTAATGACACCGTCTTCTGTATGGACTGAGCAATATTTGGCCGAGCCATGGTTGACCGGTTGGATAACTCGAAGCTGAACTGATTGATGGAAGTTGGCAAACGGCCCTGTGCCGGGTAATAAGCAACATGGTGGGAGCCGCTACGTGGCCCAATTAAAGTGCAAGAAGGAAAACCCACCAGTAGTACACGTTAATACTATTTGGCTGTTTTGGCCAATATTGTTTGGCAGTATTGACGCGTATACGTGTAAGGAATAGAGAGGGCAAGACAGCCACGCGTCCAGGAAAGGACGAGCAGAGTAGCGCGCAGAGGCTATATAGACTAAATGGCACCTCCATACAACAGGCCTGATTTTCTGGCTACCCAGAGCGCTATCTCTCTTTTGTTTTCTCTCTCTTGTTTTTTTTCTACAAGGGTGCTAACTTGACCATCATAGGGGTTTTCCGGTAACTCACCGTCGTTGTGTTCTCAAGTTGAACAGCGTCATTCGGAGCAACGAAGGAGCTTGGACAATAAAGAGTATGGAAGTAAGAGAATATTTGCTCCCGTACAATTGGCGCTGTTTGTGGGAATCTTTGACAGACAAAACCTTATCCTCTAAGCTTTTCCAGTTATTTTTTATAGCGAACAACGACGATATTCCACTATCTGCCATTGACGTCTTCGTGCCAGAGTCCCTTCAGCACAGAGATGGCCTACCCGTCATTCCAAAAATTAGCTAGTTTGAAGACCTCCGAGTGAAGACTTCCTAAAGATACGTGAGACAAGCGCGCAAGGAGTTCTGGGCACTTTGTCAGCCTAGAAAAGCGTCGCCGACGACAAGACTCACACACTCAGCACCTAGAAGACAAACTAAAAGATCAAAATACCATTACCAAGAAGATGGCAACGAAGAAAAAGGCCATGAAACGCTAGATGAAGGAAAAAGGCGTCGCTGGAGTGGGGAACCACAATGAGCACGCCCATTCTCGCCGTTCTGGTAGTAAGGATAGATGTCACACCCCTTCACTCTCCGTTACGAGAAGCTTCAGAGTTGGAGACTGTCGCGCCAGTGGTGACATCTCGTACGCAAGACAGCAGTTACCACCCCTCACGTCCGACAACAGCATCGAGATATTCACGCTTCGACCGTTCGAAAGACCTAAGGGATGTGTTAGAAAAGCGCGCTCGCCGATGGGAAGCGCAAAAGGTGCTTGCACTACAACGGCTGGCCTCTAAAGGGCGGGCTAGTGAAAAGGAGGTCACCATGCCACCACCGCGATTGGCGACGCACTTGCCACCAGACAGAGAGTTAGTAAGGCTGAGTGCCACCCCTTTTTTTGTAGAGATCGAAAACACACCGCTCCCCCCCTTGGGTTCCATCAGCCAAATTTCACGCTCTATGACAGAAAGACCGATCCATACATGCACACAAGCCACTTTCGGCAGGTTATAGTTGGGCACAGGCAAAACGATGCACTCATGTCCCTTGTTTTTCCATCGAGTTTGGGTGAGTTGGGCCTGAAATGGTTCGAGAGGCTACCAAAGGAAAGTATCGAGAGGTAGCAGCAATTGGCGGAGGCATTCGTGACACAATTCAAAACCAACACCAAAACACCCAAAGAAGTCAACCACCTTTTGGGAATCAAAATAGAAATAGGCAACTCCTTGAAGGCGTACAATGCCAAATATTGGGAGACATTCAACGAGATATATGAATGCCCTACAAAGTTGGCTATCACTCAATACAAGCGCGGTCTTCTAGTTGGACATGGGCTGAGGGATGCGATCGCGATGAATCAACGCACAACAATGAATGTGTTGATGCAGAGGATTAACGAACACATCAAAGTTGAAGATGACATGGTTATAGCTACTGTGAAGACAAATCCAGTAGTGGCGAACAAAAGAATCGTGAGGAAAGTCAATGCAGTTGGACAAGAGGATGGTCGTGCAAACAACCATGGAAGAGATCTGGGGAGTTCGATTTTGGAAGATATTTATAAGAAGGTCGAAGAATAGGGGCATAAAACTCACAGAATATAAATGGCCAATCTATTTCCAGAACATTGAACTCTGTCATTTTGAAGTTTTGTTCTTGGTTCTATTTTTGTAACCCTTCTTGTTATTGGCATAATGAAACAAGTAGACCATTTTCTTGAAAATTATTGTATTTTTGCCTCGCCAAGCAAATTTAGCACGATCTAAGGGGCAATTGACGATTATTTTGATGATTTAGAATTCCTTACCAGGCTGATCTTGTGCGACAAAATAGAAGTTGGTGTTTTGTTCAACTTTGGAATTCCTTACTAGGCGGATTTTGCTCGACAAAAGGTTTGTTGATGGTTTTGATCAACTTTGGGATTTCTTGCTGGAACAGATCTTGTTCAGCAAGAGGTTTGGTTAATGGATTTTATCAACTTTGGGATTCCTTGCCAGAGCAGATCTTGCTCAGTAAGAGTTTTGGTTGATGGATTTTATCAACTTTGGAAATCCTTGCCAGAGTGGATCTTGCTTAACAAGAGGTTTGTTGATGATTTTTATCAACTTTGGATTTCCTTGCCGGACGGATTTTGCTCAGCAAGAGGTTTGTTGATGGTTTTGATCAATTTTGAGATTCCTTGCTGGAGCAAATCTTGTTCGGCAAGAGGTTTGGTTGATGGATTTTATCAACTTTGGGATTCCTTGCCAGAGCAAATCTTGTTCGGCAAGAGATTTGGTTGATGGATTTTATCAACTTTGGGATTCCTTGCCAAAAGAGCGGATCTTGCTCAGCAAGAGGTTTGTTGATGATTTTTATCAACTTTGAAATTCATTGCCGAGTTGATTTTGCTCGCCAAGAAGAAGTTGTCAAGCTGACTTTGCTTGCCAACTTTGAGATTTCTTACCGTGCTGAATTTTGCTCGCTAAGAAGTCGTCGAGCCGATTTTGCCCAAAAACTTTCAACAGAAATTGATGATTTGTTCAGTCCAAGAGAATTCCAACTGAAGAGTGAACACGGTCTAGAGGCAACCCATCTAGTTTGGGTCACTGCTTTGCCTATGCATGTTTAAGACAGGAGCCCAGACTGGGAGGAAAGCAGTAGGGTTGATCTCAATGACTTGATATTTCTTGCCAAAAAGATCTTTGCTCGGCAAGAGGATAGTTGATAGATTTTATCAACTTTGGAATTATCCACCAAGCGGATGTTGCTCGATTAAATGAGTTGATGACTTGCTCAGCTCAAGAAGTTAGCGAACGGATGTTGCTCGGCCAAAAGAATTGATAAATTGTTCAACTCCAACTTTCTTGTCCAAGGTGACCTTACTCGGCAAGCCGAATTGATGATTTGTTTAACTCGGAGCTCCGCCGAGCGAATGTTGCTCGGCCGATCGAGTTGATGAGTTGTTCAACTCAAAGCTTGGCCAAGTGAATGTTACCCGGCCAAACGAGTTAATGATTTGTTCAACTCAGATCTTCGCTGAGCGGATGTTGCTAGGCCAAACGATTTATGATATGTTCAACTCCCAAACTTTTAGCTGAGACAATTTAGCTCGGTCAAGGAAGTTGATGTTTTGTTCAACTTTGAAAGCTTTTAGCCTAGATAATTTAGCTTGGCCATAGAAGTTGATATTTTGTTCAACTCCAAGACTTTTGGCCAAGATGATTTAGCTCAACCAAGGTTTTTTGATGACTGGTTCAACTTCGAAGATTTTTGGCCGAAATGATTTAGCTCGACCAAGGCTTTTGATTTTTTGATCAACTCCTAAGGCTTTTGGCCAAGATGATTTAGCTCGGCCAAAAAAGTTGATGTTTTGTTCAAACACATGCATTCCTTGCCTAAAAGTATATTTTGCTCGGCAAAGTAAAGGTTAAGGATTCATTTGAAGCTTAACGACATACTGAGTTGAAATGAAGTTACACAAGAATGAAGTAATCCTAATCAGGTTGCAACTGATGGAATTAAAGGGCAATTGATAAGGGAAAATCTAATGAGCAAAATGACTGAGCTATGTAGGTGCTCGATCGAGAAGTGTGGACCGAGCTATGTGTGCAATTGAGGGGAATTCACATTGAACGAAGGATCGGACTACATGTGGAATGGGCCAACCTAAGGATAGTCCAAGCTAATGACGCTATCCTCTGTATGGACCGAGCAATATTTGGTTGAATCGCGGTTGACCGGTTAGACAACTCGGAGCTGAGCCGATTGATGGAAGTTGGTAAACGACCTTGTGCCGGGTTATAAGTAGCACGACGGGAGCCGCTACGTGGCCCAATTGGAGTGTGAGGAGGAAAACCCGCCAGTAGTACGCGTTAATACCGTTTGGCTGTTTTGGCCAATGTTGTTTGGCAATATTAGCGCGCACACATGTAAGAAATAGAGAGGGTAGTACAGCCACGCGTCCAAGAAAGGACGAGTAAAGTAGCGCGTAGAGGCTATATAGATTGAGCGGCGCCTCCATACAATGGGCTTGATTTTCTGGCTACCCAGAGCACTATCTCTCTTTTGTTTTCTCTCTCTTGTTTTTTTTCTACAAGGGTGCTAACTTGACCATCATAGGGGTTTTCCGGCAACCACCCACCGGGTAACTCACCGTCATTGTGTTCTCAGGTTGAGCGGCCTCATTCGGAGAAATGAAGAGCTTGGACAATAAGGAGTATGGAAGTAAGAGAATATTTGCTCCCCGTATAGAAGCAATTTTGGTGGTGGGGAGCCAAAGAAGTAAGGGGTCTAAAGTAGAAAAATAAGGGCATTTAGCAGCCCTCAAAACTGTTAATGGTATGTACTGCGAGAATTATTCGTGTGTAAATAGGATTTCCCCTCAAATAACTACCTATAACTTCATAAATTCTCCATTTTCATTCTTGGGCTGCCACTTGTCATCTTCAATCTTCACAATTTCTTTTACAACATCTCCTTAACTTCCCTTTAAATGAGAGAGTGTCACATGTTCTACAATAACAATACAAATAACAATAATAATAATGATAATAAATGAAACCATATATACTCTTTAAAGATGGTTCATGATCTGAATTGATATATCACAATTAACAAGACTAGATTTAGCCATAATCGACATGCCATAATTGACAAAAAATAATTTATAGTGCAAACAGGGTCACCATTCTTTCTAAGCACATAATTCTTAGATGATTATAAGACTTCACTTTTTTTTTTTTTTACAAGCACACTTGTTTTGCCATTTACTCTTTGTTTGATGGTGGTGGTTTGGGTATGACTTATTTTTTAACTTTTTTTCTTATTACAAAAAGGCGCATAGAAAAGTAGAGAGGTGATATGACAGAAATAAGTTAATAAGCCAATAAACAACTTATTTGACTTGTTGCCAAACTCACTCTAAGAATTGCAAAACTTTGCTCTAATTTGGTTGAAACAATAATGCATTATTAATATTCCTAAGATTTGTTATCCATATGATTTCACAAGTTTAAATTAATTTTATGATATTAATATTGCTAATAAATTACATTATAATATAGTATAGAATTAATTACACTTTTAACCCTTATATTTTGACTTAAATTTCACTTTGATCCCTATATTTCAAATTGAACAGTTTGGGTTTCCTAATTGGAGAGTACTGTTGGGCCTCCATGGGTCCACCATGAAGCCCACATCAATGATTTGAATAGTTCAATATGTAGGGCTCGTCGAGTACTTCATCTTTAAAAAAATCACGTTAATTAGATATCAATAACCACTTGATTAGATCACATTTTTGTCAACAATTAGTATGATCAACTTGATTTTTTGCAGGGATGAAGTACTCGATGAGGCTTACACATTGAACTGTTCGAACCATCGATATAGGCTCCATGGTGAACCTACTGAGGCCCAACAATACCCTCTAATTGAGAAACTCAACTGGAGAGAAGCCTCTCCCTATTTTTTATACTACTTTGATAATCAAGATTTGTGTTGATTAAAAAGGGAATGACGGTTGGGTAAGAGGAAGATGGGAGAAGGGCTAATCAAGTATAATGAAGTAGACTAGAGAGAAACTTTCCCCAAAAAAATATCTCTATATAAACAAGAAACAGACAGTCAAAAAGGCCTTCCATCATTATTATTTACAACTCTTCAATTAACATGTTAAATTAGGGAAGCTTTCATACTACACACTCTTATTTGGGGATATATCATATACAAGTTATGATATTTTGTAATTTTCATACCATTTTGTGTTATAAGAAATCACTTTCGATTATAACTAAAATGACCCCAATGTGTCATAATCAAATACCACTTAAGGTATAATTAAATGTCTCTTCTATCATGACTAAAATAACAATCACAATAGATCATAATTAAGTTATAACCAACACTAAAATCGTAATTGAGCATATGATACACCTTTCTTGGGAAGGTATTATAGAATTTCTCTAAATTATATCTATTATAATTATGGGTGGCGCTAATAGCCCTAACTTGTTTTCGATTAAACCCTCACTTATTGTAACAACCTCGACCTATGATTAATGTTAATTCATGATTTCATGTGCCTAATAAGTCACTGAGATCAAATTTTGGATTTATTCCATATGTGTTGCATTATTTATGTTTCTATCTGTTTATTGTAGGAATATCTGTTTGAGAGTCTGCTATATTTTGCGAATTGAAGGCCTTATCGGCATCTGATTCTAAAATTGATTTGATTTATGTGTTATGTGGAATTTATAGAATTTTATGGTAGGTTTAATTGAAATTCGATTTGGAACGATTAAATTAGAATAATTAATGTTAATGTGATTAACCTAAGTCAATCTTAATTAAGCCACTTTAATTAAGCCTACCTAAGGCTATTTAAACCCCTTATTTTACTTTACACCCTCATTCCCTATTCCTTGAGCTCAAAAACGTGTGAGAGAATGAGGGACCAAGAGAGAGAGAGAGTTGAGATCAACAAGAACTGTTGGAATTGAAAAGAATTAGCTTGGAATCTTTAGTGTGTTCATCATCTAGATCTTACATGAGAGGTTGAGGTATGAATTCAACACTTAGATTATATAATTATGATGTTTAGAACATGAATTCATGAAGATTATGTTGAGTTAAGCAAGACTTGAGTTAAATAAGATGGTAGAAGGACCATACCATGCATTCATGTCCATTTCTTCACAAATTAAGCATGATTTCAAAGAATTCTTTCATGCATGTGTTCATCTCACTTATGTTTTGAGAATTCATCATGTTTTACATCCTCTCATTTCATTTGATCATGATTTAGAAACTTGAAGCTCAATCATTTCATGCATGTCATGTTTTTGGAGAGTTCATGAAGTTTAAGTTGAATTTTTGAACAATTGGCATGCTTTTGGGCCTTGACTTCACGAAATGATCTTCAAAGCATGATGTTTTGTGAGTTTCTAAATGTTTTCCAGAATTTTGGCCCAAGAGGGTGAGTTTTGAAGTGTTTAGTTTGAGTTTGAAGCTTGGAGATCAAATCTGAAAATTCCAGAATTTGAATCTACGCTTGAGCGTAGGAGTTCGCGCTCGAGCGAAGCACTGTAAATGCATGCACTTCCGCTCGAGTGACATGATACCCATTCGAGCGTGAAATGCATGTATCCAGAAGTTCATATGTTTTGCAGCACGCTCGAGCGACAGAAGTCACGCTCGAGCAAGGGCTTGAGTCTCACGCTCGAGCGGAGATCGAGCGTCCATCGAGCGTGAAAAATAAGTAACCAGTACTTTTTTAGAGTTTACAGTCCGCTCGAGATAAGGAAGTCACGCTTGAGCGAACCCTCACTTTTTGCATGTCCGCTTGAGCGAGGAAAGCCACGCTCGAGCGTGGACCCTGTTTTCAGCAAATTTTGAAAAATGTTTTCTAATGCAATTTTTGCATCCTCATTCCATCCTAAGCATTCTTTGGCCATGATTAAGTCACTATAATAAAAATAAGAGTAGAAACACACTAAGAATAAGTGAAATAAGTTATGTACAATTCGAACGCGTGTTTCAAGTGTGTATTTGTTATGTGTTAATGTAGGTCACGTGCCGTAGACTGTTTGACTAGCCTGCTCTGTCTGTCGGCACCCAAAGCCAACTGTGAATAATAACTTTGTAAAGTTATATTCAACTTTATTTATTTTCTGTATAATGAATTAAGATCTGTTTTCTGAAATGATATGTCTTGTACAATGAATGATTGTCCAATTTCTAATAATGTATTCGTGGCATCCTTGGCATCATGTGATATCTGTTAGCTGTTACCCGGTATCGGAGGTTCTATCATGGAACTTAATATGTCTGCAATATCTTACCCGTACCAGAGGCTCCATCATGGGGCTCAGCATGTTTATTCTCTATTATCCGGATCCGGAGGTTCTTTTATGGAACTGGTAATTCATAACCACCATGTGTTCTGCATCTGTTCTGTTAGCGCTAATGGATGTACCACGTATGATTAAGCATGAACTTTGATTTCTGTGTATGAACTGGACAAGAATATGAATATGAATATGAATATGAATATGAATATGAATCTGAATCTGAATCTGAATCTGAATCTGAATCTGAATCTGTATGGACATCATTCATTAAAATCCTTTACTCTGTTATTATTGACTGGGCTTCCGCTCACTATTTATATTATGTATGTAGGTGAGCAGACGCGTGACCAGGCCTAAGCTGCCGCCTGGAGTTTTGGTGTCAGCCAGCTATCGCGCCTCCCGTGGAGGTTCTCTTTTGAGACCTGCCGAAGTTTTTGTGTTTTGGAACTTGTGTGCCTCCTAAATGTTCATGTTTGGACTAAACATGTGTTTGAAATTTTTGTATAAATGGCTCAAGTGACGTAAGACTGATGCTTTTACAACGTCACATATACGAGTATAAAGTTTTAAATTCTGTCCCATGTATATCATTACAGCTCATTGGATCACGTATATTTTTTATATTTGCTTCCGTAGCCCCTAATTATATGATATTCTATTAAGAGGCCTTTGGTAATTCAAGGATTACTGGTCGGTTACAATGCTAAACCCATAGGGGTGGGTTTGGGTCGTGACACTTATAAAATTTAAACATTGATAAAATTTCTAATAGGGCTGTAAACGAGCCAAGTCAAGCCGAACTTTAGTATGTTAGGGCTTGTTTATTAAAATTTTAACGAGCTCAACGTCAATAAAAATTTAATGAACCAAATTCGAGCCAAGTTGGCTTAGGCTTGACTCCAGCTTGAGCTTGTTCATGACCCTTAACGAGTTAAAAAAATTATAAATTCATACTTGCATATAAGACTAAAGTGACAGTTGAAATTTTGATTATACAATTATATACACAATATAATATAAATAAATATAAACATACTAAAAAAAATCAATATTTTACCAAAATATTAATATCTACCACCACTATTATATAAATTTATTATCTATAGTTAGCTATTATTCACATTTATATTTTTTAAATATATAAATAACATATTTATCTTATTTTTATACATATTTTTATATTATTTAATATGTAAATAATAAATGTTAAACAAGCCAGTTGAAGAGCCGAGTTTTAATATGTTTGAACTTGTTTATTAAAATTTTAACGAATTCGAACACAATAAAAAATGAGTTAATTACCTAAAAGTCCTATTTACAAATGCTATGATAGTTCAAGTCTTATCTAAGATTTTTTGAACCAATAAGTTCCATTTAGTAAAAATGAGAATATTATCAGTTTTTTTTTTTAAAATTTTAAAACTAAGAACATTATCCATTTAGTAATGTTCCAGATAATTGTTTCACCAACTGATAAAAAAACAAAATATAAGATTAAACGTTTTTGCCCTTCTACTTATTGGTTTAATTCAACTATCTAATAAAACCGAAAACATTATCAGTTTTTTTCAGTTTTAAAATTGAGAACATTATCAGTTTTTTATTTTTAAAGTTTTTTTTCTCCAGTTTTGCACATCAATGTTCCATCATGATGCTCCTTTATAAATACAAAATTTTTAATTTTGCACAAAAAAATAATTCAGTTTTTTCAATTTAAAAAAAAAACATTATGTTCGGTTTCAATTTTTTGAAAATTAAATTTTTTATATTTCATTTTTTTTTTGTTTTTAGTGAATATTTTTAAATTTTAAGCAATTTTTTTTTTTACTTTTTTAGATACACCTTACTTAGATGTATTTAAATAGTAAAATATTTTTTAAAAATTAAAAAATAAGAAAAATATACTGAATTTTCTTTTTTGTATTTTTGATATTTAGTGAATTTTTTAAAGATTTTTTTTCACAAATATTATACTTTTTAAGAGTATTTATGTTAAGTGTGTTTAAAAATTAAAAAAATTACTTAAAATAGTAAAAAAAAATCAGTAAAAACAAAAAAATACGAAAAATTAAAAAAGTAAAAAAGTAAAATTTTTTAAAAAGTGAATTATAAAAACTGAAACCAAACAAAATGATTTTTTTTTTTCATATATTTTTTCAAAAAATTAGACTAAAGTTCATGTCTCATTTTTAATAATAAAAGAAATTCACAATATTATTTTTTGATGTAAAAATCCCTCATCCACCCTTATACATCTCACCCACCGAAAAGAGTCCAATGTGCATAAATTTTTCCAAAATGAATAATCCAATTCAGTCCCAGCACCATCTTCTACCACCTTCATTGCCTACTCTCCACCACTGACAAAAGCAGCTGAGGAGGTTGAAGAAGAAGTATCGGAATGTTTTGAGTAAGATCGGTTCGGGAAAGGAGTATGTGTTCAAGAGTTCTCACAATCAGGCCACTTTCGAGATCTCTAAGAAGATCTGGAGCTCCACCACCGATTGCGACAGAGCCGGTGGTGGCACCGGTGAAGAAGGCGGATTGGAAGATAATGAATCAAACCCAAACCCAAACCCAAACCCTAACGCTAATCCTAATTTGTTTAATCACAATAGTAACGGTGTTGTTGATCCTAATAGTTCAGAGAAAATAGGATCGAGGTCAAGAAAACAATCGAGATTGAAATTGAGGAAAAACACCAATTCATCAATCAACAACAAAATGTAACTCCGACTGCGACTTTGATTCTGAACTTGATTGAGGAGACAGTGAGGAGCTTTCTATCCCCATTGTTCAAGGAGTTGCTTCACAATGCCATTAATGGGGCGGGTGGTTCGCGGGGGTTCGGAGCCCGTGGTGGCATTGAATCCGATGCCTTTGAGCTTTGGGAGTCCTGCGGCGTTGAATTTTCTAGGCGGTGATACGATGGATGAGAAGTGAAGGAAGCAACAGATATTGGAATTGGAGGTGTATTCGAAGTGGTTAGAATTGGTGCAAGATCATATTAAATCGGCATTGGAGGAGCTAAGGTCGATATGAAGTTGAACTGGGTTTGAGTGGTAAGTGTTTGGATTTTTGTAAAACTTTTCAGTTCATAAATTTGTGTTCATTTGATCAATAGTGAATATTATAGTGGATAATTGCAGTTTTGTTCAGATTTGATCGTTTTGGTTTGTTTTAATTTATTAAGGGTGGTTGGAATAAATTTATGTGATGATGGTTTTTTTTGTCTCTGGCCAGTGAAAATTATTGTGCTAAAATTTTTCTTTTGGTTAAAACAATTTTCTCTATTTAAAATTGTGAACAAACACAGAGAAATTTGTGAATAAAGTCAAAAAAATTCTCTATGAACAAAGCCAGTGAAATTTGTGAACAAAACTAGAGAAATTCAATTGTTTCCGGATTTCTCTAATTTGAACTCAGAGAAATTTTAATTTTCTCTAACTGTGATCACTTGTTTGTGTATTATCCATCTTGATTGGAAAGACAGAGAAATTTTGTGGTTTGAACCTAGAGAAATACTTGCAAAAACCAAAGAAATTATCTGGAATCTTCAGAAAATCTGTAGATTACAATTCAGAGAAATTCTCTAGCCTATCTAGAATTTCTCTGGAGAGATTCGTTGGATCAAATTTTCTTTGGATCAATGTTGACAGAGCTTAGACATTATAAAAATATTAAATCTCATTTATGCTATAAAATCTTAATACCAAGGACCCTAAAAAAAACTATATATATATATTAACATAATATAGTACAAAACAATATTTATAAAAAATATTTTTTAATATTAAAATATTTCAAAAAACCAAAGAATATTTATGATAATCGATCCCTTACTAAAATAGATGGCAAACAAACATAATTTTTATTAATTCTCTCAATAATAATTTCCACACCCCTCACTACTAATTCCTACAATAACAACAAGCCCTATCCAACCTAATTCTGAAAACAAACACCCCTAAGTTTTGAACAAGGAAAATGCTATAGGTCATAAATTTTTTATCAAATAAATGATCAAATGTCTCACATGGATGTAGAATCCATAGCCATGTGAAACATTTGGTCATTTATTTAGTAAAAAATTTGATATTCCTAACATTATCCTTTGAACAATAGAACTTTTCAATCATTGAGGGTTTTCAATTTTGCTTTTGTTAAATTTTCTTTTGGTTTAGGGGGTGTAGATTTCAAAATCAACCATGACAGGAGAAGAAGATTTGATTGATAATATTGTCAATCAAAATTCAATCAAATTAAGCAACCAGTTGAATTGGGCAACATGGTGGTGATATATCTCAAATTTAAATTTTTGTTATTGATCTCAATAGTGGCTCATTTTTTATTTTTTTTTTTATGTGTTAAAATCACTTTGTGTTGGCTTTTTTATCAATTTTTACTAGTTGAGTCAAAATACAATTTTCTTTGGTTTGATCAAAACACAGAGAAAATTATGAGCAAACCAGAGAATTTGGGAAAGATGAGGAATGAAGTTGAAAGAGAAGGGAGAATTTCCATTTAACACTCTCGAGTGTGTAATTTTTTTTGGCATGCTTAATTTTCTCTGCCATGTGTAATTTTCTCTAGCATGTTTAATTTTCTCTGCCATGTTTAATTTTCTCTGTCATGTGTAATTTTCTTTGGTTTGAACGTAGAGAAATTCTTGCGAAAATCAGAGAAATTCTCCGGAATCTTGAGAAAATCTCTAGACTGCAATCCAAAGAAATTCTCTGGATCGAATTTTCTCTGGATCGATGTTGAGGGACCTTAGACATTATGAAAATATTGGATGTCCTTTATGCTATAAAATCTTAATACTAGGGACCCTAAAAAAAATTTAATTTTTTCAATTTGAAAGTTGATATTTTAAAGTTTTGAAAATCAAAATAAATGTCAAGTCATCATGTTCCTTTATAGAAAATCATAAATAATGAACAATCATTGTTTGAAAGATAATTTTGACTATTAAAAATTTAATGGGACTTGAAGGTTGAAAAAATTTTAATTAAGATTTAATGGAGTATAAGTTCGTAAATTAGAACTTGTGTGTAAATGCCCCATGAATTAAATGGCAAATTTTGATTGGAGGTAATTGTAATTTTTAGAATGTCAAAAATGTATCTGTATCAAAACCAAATTTGAGGGAGTGTAATTGTAATTTACTAGAGTTGAATAAATTTAAAAAATTCTAATATACACATTTAGAATGCCAAAAATGTATCTGTATTAAAACCAAATTTGAGGGAGTGTAATTGTAATTTACTAGAGTTGAATAAATTTGAAAAATTCTAATATACACGTTTAGAATGCCAAAAATGTATCTATATTAAAACCAAATTTGAGGGAGTCTAGTTGTAATTGACTAGAGTTGAATAAATTTCAAAATTTCTAATATACACATTTTTGAAAAGGATGTATGATATGTACTCATATTGTGTTTAGTTATGATTTTTTTTATTTAAATTATAACTCAAAAATTATAAAATTACGTCATTTTATTTTTTAAATTCGAGGAAACTTCACTTTACTCCCTGTGGTTTGGGCCGCGTGCAGTTTATCCTCTGACGTTTGTAAATCACCACATAACCTCATATGGTTACTAGATTGAAGTGCACAGTTAGCATTTCTATCTAACATAACAGTCCGTGCATGACACGCGCCTAACATGCAAATGGGCATGGAAAGATGATTTTCCCTCAAAATTAAATGACTAAAATGCCCTCATCTTCATCATCAATTTCCAAAATGTACCTTCATCTTCATCATCAATGTCCAGATTTGTAAACCACTACCCATGAAAAAAAAAAGAAGGTGAAAGGACTATTAGATCTATAAAAAAAAAAACCCTCTCATCTTCTTGTGTTCCTCCTCATTTTCTCTATCTACAAGCATCTCTCTCTCTCTCTCTCTCTCTCTCTCTCTCTCACTCTCTACATATATGTGTGTGTGTGTTTGTATATATCCATTTCTCTCTACATAGATAGATACATACATAGATTACATTGCCATCTCTCTCTCTCTCTCTCTATATATATATATATGTTTGTAGATATCCATTTCTCTCTATGTATGTACATGTTCATTTTTTAAGTTAATCTTAGATCTGGGTATTCTATTGGTTCCACAATCTAACATCTTCATTTAAGACCAACCAACCCAAATCAAAGATAAAAAAACCCACAAAAACTCAAGCCATCATCATCTCAATGTTTCGAATGATGATGTTGATGAATCCAATTCCAGAAATATATATATATATATATAATGATGTATATGTATATGAATACTTATGATTCCAGAAAAATAAATATATAATGATGTATAGGTATTTGTATATGAATGTATATATGTTTGTATAAAATATATATACATATACATATATATTGCTCTGAAAATATAATTAAATTTAAGAAAAATTTACTTATAAATCCCATCTTAAGGAGTGGTGATCTATTTAGTCTTACGAATTTTCTTATAGACCAATTAGTCCTATTGATTTTGGAAAGATAGATTTAATATATTATTTTAAAATTAGATTTACAGTTATACCCTTATTTCTATTATATTCCTTCTCTTTTTTTTTCTTTTGTGCTAGAAAGGTAACGTACACAATATATGATAATTAAATTTGGGAAGAATTTTTATATAAAAATCTTTTTTATTTGGAAAACATTTCAAAAGGAGTACAAAAATGACTTTAAATGTGGGATTCTTCAAACATTCCAAAATGATATGGGATTTTTCAAACATTTCAAAAGGAGTACAAAAACTACTTGATAAGTTTTGGCCAAATGTAAAATTGGATTTCACTAGTGATAATACAGTTTGTCCCAGAGAGGAACGGGTCGGACTGATCCAAGCTCTTCAGGTCCACGTCCGTATGATCAAGCCCACTGGAAAACCTGCACGCAAGTTCAACGGGGAACGGGGAGTTCCCGAACGAACCCTCCGATGAGCAAGTTAGAAAGAGAGATCAAGTGTTGGGAGAGACTAGAGATAGAAAGCTTAACCTTCTTTTTGTCTTCAACGTCTGCTTATATCCTCTAGTAATCATTTCGTTGTCCCTTCCGACCTGCTACCTTGGCCGAAAGTCTATACTCTAGCTCACCTTGTTCATGGTAAAGCTGCTCTGTCTCGACGGAGAGGTGTTGTCGTAATAAATGCTGTGAGGGACTGCATTAATAGCGATATGCAGTGGCAATAACTTTGCAGATCTTTGTCTGTTGATGTGGCTTGTCCTTTACCTACCACGTGCCTGAATATCATTGGTTCTTCATGCCAAGCTGACTTCTAGTTGTACTGGGCTTCACCAGTTGGATTATGTATTGGGCCCTAAGTAATGGGCTTGGGTTGTCCATTGTGGGCTATAGCCTTTATGGGCCTACCCATGTCAGTAGTCCCCCATTCCCAAGTGCAGCTTTAGTCCAACGAAGGGAATAATGAAGAAAACAAGGGTTGTTAGAGATCGGCGGGATGGAGGTTAACCGATAGGAATGATGGAGTGGAGGGGCTGACCATAAGGAGGACCGACCGCGAAGGGTGGCCGAGTGAAAGGACCGACCAGGGGGAGGGCCGACCGCGAAGGGTGGCCGAGTGGAAGGACCGACCATGGGGAGGATCGACCGCGAAGGATGGGTTGGGTGGGTGCGGGGCTCAAGAGACGGCGGGTCACGTGGTGACTTGAAGTGGAAAAGACAGGGTAAGGGAAAGGGGCAGTGGATCGTGGTCGTACACGTGGCTGAATCTCGTAGTGGGAGAGGTTAGGCGTTGGGCAGGAAGTGAAATGATAGGTCATTATAGGGTGTTGAAAAGACAGTTTTGGCAGATTTTTGAAAAGTTTTCAAACTGGCGAAAATTAATTGTGACCCCTAGAATACAGGCAAGCCTTGGGCTTTTGGTATTATACGTTTTACCTACATTTTTTAAAAAAATCAAAACATTCCAAGTGTTAACTCCTTCGTTGCTAACGATACACCCCTGCAACACCTTTTCAATTTCCTCGCACCCGCATCTGAGGCGATTCGCAGACATACCGTAGAAATGGCCCAAGAAGAATGTGCGAATGCCAGGGTGGATCCACTAAGGGATGACGACGCGGTAGAGTTGGCGGAGCGGTACAGGACGGCGGGGGCAGTGCAGGTAGGGGAGCCGGTGGGACGACCTTGTTCGTTGACAATGATAGTGGCTCCGAAGCCAATCAGCCAGGCTGAGCCAGATCATTGGCATACGAAGGCTGACAAATCAACCATTACCGCGGAGGAGTTGGAGGGTATGCGCAAAAAATACCAAGTTCCAGCCGAAATAGAGTTAATGTTACCAACATCAACGGAGAGACCATCCGACGCGCAGCCGGGGGAGTTTGCCCTATACGAGGAGGCGCTGAAAGGAGAGTTGAGGTTGCCGCTTCTGCAGATAGTAGTGGATGTGCTAAACCAACTGGAAGTGGCGCCGGGCCAACTAATGCCCAATGCGTGGAAGATTGTTCTGGCCTGTGCAAGTGCATGGCCGAAGGCGAACGAGGGGGAGGCTATGACGGTGGATGAATTTTTTGCCTATTACAAGGCTTCGGGCCAGCAAGAAACTTGGGTCACGTTGCAAGCGGCGGCAGGAAGGGGTCTGGTGGCGGGTTTGCCGTGATCGATTAAGGGATGGAGGCTGCGGTAGTTCTACGTGTCCATAAACGGGGGAGTTGGAGTGCGCACGGTGTGGAAAGTACCCACCAAGTCTATGAAGCCGAAGTTGGGGACCGCAGCGGAGGATATGGTGAAAAAGGTGAAGGCATGGAGAGAGAATGAGGGTGTCAGGTGGGACGATCTCGTTCAGCCGTCAGCGTTGTTCGCTCCAGGATTAGGCCCTCGGCCGACCGGTGGAGATCTGGTACCCGGCGAAACTAGAGGCGAGAAGGAAGGCGTAGGAGGCGGAAGATCGAACCATTTTTGCCAAAGCCCAAAAGTTCAAGGAAGCGGAGTTAGGCCCGCCACCAAAACCGGTCGCAAGGGAAAGAATCCGACCACGCCCAAAGGTGTTGGGGGAAAAGGACTTGGGCAATTTTGAGCCACGACCTCCCCAGTTGATCCTGTGAAAGAAAGGGCGAACAGGGAGGGAGAGGCTCTAAAGAAGAAGAAGAAGAAGAAGAAGAGGATGAGTGCCCCTGAAGGGGCTACAGATGCGCCTGGATCGAAGAAGGCGAGAGTTGGTGGGGAGGACACCCCTATGGCGGAGGAAGCAGGGGAGAAGGGAGCAGTGGCGACCCCAGAAAAGGTGGTTGCCCCAGAGGCGCAATGGGAGAAATGCCAAAGGGTCCACGAGGAAGAAATGCACATGAGCGCCCGCGACCCCAAGATACAACTGGAGAGTGGGTCAGCTGACCCTAAGGAAATGATGGAGCAGCAGCCGAAGTGGGGCCCTGCGCCCCAAGGAGAAGGGGCCAGGCTGACGACTGCTATCTACCACGCTCGCGCGGTGTTTGGGCGGCTGGAGGGAGAAGAAGGCCTAGCCAGGGCAGCTGCAGATTGCCTTGTAGGGATCGTGGATGACGCAGCCGTGCGCTCGGTAGCCAAGTTCAATGAGGCGGAACTGCTAAGGGAGTTGTGCTCTGCCCAAATGGAGGTAACCACCTTGGGCTCTGCTGAAAAAGGTGGCGGCTGTGAAGGTCAAGGCAGACGAAGCCAAGGCTCATCTTGCAAGCTTCAAAAATAAGAGTGAGCTTCAACGCAATGTTGCCGACCGAGCCCATGCTGAGCTGCTCGCGGCCAAGTTGGAGCTTGAGGACGAGCGCCGCGGGGTAGTGTCGCTCGAGTTCCAGCTGGCTGGTGAGCAGAAGAAGCTGGAGGACGCTCGACAAGCTTGCACGGTTGCCACCGAGCGGTTTGAAGAGGCTATGACCAGCAATGAAGATCTGCGCGCCCAGCAGATCAAGGAAAAGGATGAAGCAGACGTGAAGATTGTTGGGCTGCAGAAGGAGCTGGAATATGAGCGTGCTAAGGCCATGGAGGAGAGGGCGAGCTTGCAGAAGGAGTTGGAGGACGAAAGAGCCAAAGCAGCCTCTGAAAGGGCAACATACCCCGATTTGTATGTGGCAGCAGTAGAACAATTCAAGGAGTCTACAGAATTTCAGATGACAGTCGATGCCGCAGTCGCCAGCAACTTGGCGAGGGAGGTGTCTGGCGGGGCGGGCACATTGGGAACGATCGTTGGGGGCAGGACTGAAGCAGAAGTAATTGAGAGCTTCCAGCGGTCGGACTTCTACAAACATGAAATGGTAGAGTTCTGGGACAGTGGCTGGAAGATGTTCAAATGTAAAGCAGAAGAACTGTTCCCAGACATAGACTTCAACAATGTCAGAATTGAAGAATACGACGTGGCCCAGACCCCCCTGGATGAGGGCATTGAAGAAGAGGATCTCGCCTCAAGCGGAGAGGAGGAGTGAATGTAATGGGCAAATGATGTACTTAGTGTTTGTGCTGTGTTGAGTTATGTGTTTTTGTATTGTCTTGTCTTTTTTTTTTTTTTTTGAATGGCTGTAATAAGTTGATGTACAAGTTTGTGGATAAATAAAATTTGTGTTGTGTTTGCATTCTATTGTTTCTGCTTGCGCATTTGAAATGAATGAGAAACTCAACGCAAAGCCAAGGTTGAAATGCAAGAAAAACTCAACGCAGAGCGAGGTTTAACTTGTAAGAAAAACTGAATGCAAAGTAAATTTAAGAAAACCTTAATGCAAAGTGAAGTTGGACTTGTAATGATGTGAAATCATGACCAAGAAGGTAGTCAGTCTGGTTTGTAATGGTTCCAAAGAGTGAAGTTTAAGATGTAATAAAATCTCAATGCAAAGTGAATTGTAAGGAAAACCTCAATGCCGAGTGAAGGTTGACTTGTAATGATGGTAAAAACGAGAAAACAGTCTGACTTGGAGAATGTTGGACTGGAATTTGACTAAGTACGGCCACTATGCTTACGATCACGAGATTGCAATGGCGGCTCAATCTGGTTGGGTTTGAAGTGACTCAGTCTGGCGGAACGCTTCATGCTTAGTCTGGACGATCTTTTCCTACTCGATCTGGCTGAGGCTGTAAGGAGCTCGTTCTGGACGAGCTCTTCATGCTCAGTCTGGCTGAGGTTTTGAGTAGCTCGTTCTGGACGGGCTCTTCCTGCTCAGTCTGGCTGAGGCTTTTTGGCGCTCGGTCTAGCTGAGTTCTTCTCGCTCAGTCTGGCTGAGGTTTGTAGTGCTCAGTCTGGCTGAGGCTTTTATAGTGCTCAGTCTGGCTGAGGCTTTTAGTGTTCAGTCTGGCTGAGGCTTTTTGGCGCTCAGTCTGGCCGAGCTCTTCTCACTCAGTCTGGCCGAGGCTTTTAGTGCTCAGTCTGGCTGAGGCTTTTTGTCGCTCGGTCTGGCCGAGTTCTTCTCGCTCAGTCTGGCTGAGGTTGGTAGTGCTCAGTCTGGCTGAGGCTTTTAGTGCTCAGTCTGGCTGAGGCTTTTTGTCCCTCGGTCTGGCCGAGTTCTTCTCACTCAGTCTGGCTGAGGTTGGTAGTGCTCAGTCTGGCTGAGGCTTTTGGTGCTCAGTCTGGCTGAGGCTTTTAGGGACTCGGTCTGGCCGAGCTCTTTATGCTCAGTCTGGCTGAAGCGTTTTATGAGTGCTGTAATCAAAACATCATTGAGACACCACATAGATAATTGAGATACCAAATTGTTGTCAGGAAAAGTGTAGTCCATTTGATCATAGATTTACATCATGTGAGGGAAGAACAAGAACGTTCAAGTGTGTAAATTTGCCAAAAAGAAAATACAATAACTGATCAAATTTATTAAAAATAACGCTTCAAGTGTTCGGCGTTCCACGGATAGGGGAGGTCTCGACCTTCCATGTCCTGAAGTCAGTAAGTGCCCGGATGAGGTCTGGCTTTAACAACGTTAGGTCCTTCCCATTTGGCTGCCAGTTTCCCCTCAGCTGGATTTTTGGTGGCAAGAGTGGCTTCGCGCAAAACGAGGTCACCTACAGCGAATTCCCTTAGTCAGACTTTGCGGTTGTAGTGTGTTCTTATTTTCTGTTGGTATGAGGCCCGTCTGACGGCAGTGGTTTCTCTGAGCTCCTTAATTAGGTCTAGGTCTGCCCGACGAAGTTCTTCGGTTATTTCTGGATTCGAATGTAAAACCCTTGGGGTAGGCAGGCTGACTTCCACTGGGATGACTGCCTCAGCGCCGTATGTTAAGTGAAAGGGGGTCTCCCCAGTGGGAGTTCGAGCGGTAGTGCGGTAAGCCTAGAGTACATTTGATAATTCCTCAGCTCAAAGTTCCTTAGCAGCTTCTAGCTTAGTTTTGATGATCTTCAGAAGAGAAACGGTTGGTGACCTCAACTTGGCCATTGGCTTGGGGATGGCCTGGAGAAGAAAAACATGGTTGGATCTGGAGCTCTGCACAGAATTTCCTGAACTTGGCATTGTCGAATTCCTTTCCGTTGTCGGAGACGATGGCTTGAGGGATGCCAAACTTGCATACAATCGACTGCCAGATGAATCGGGTTGTGTTCCGCTCAGTAATGGTGGCAAGGGGTTCTACCTCTACCCATTTGGTGAAGTAATCAATGGCGACAATTGCGAACTTGGGTTTGGCCTCGGCCAGTGGGCAATGGACCAACTAAGTTGATTCCCCACTTGGCGAATGGATAAGAACTGCAAAGTGTGATCATCTCTGAAGGAGGAGCATGGGGGATGTTGGCAAAACGTTGACACTTATCACATCTGAGCACGAAATCAGTCGCATCTTGGGTGAGGGTAGGCCAGAAATAACCAGTGCGAAGTATTTTGTGGGCTAGGGACCTGCCGCCCGAATGATTACCACAGATACCTTCATGGATTTCTCGCATCACATAGGTTGCTAGAGCAGGATTAAGGCATCGTAGATACGGGCGTGAAAAGCCACGTTTGTACAAGATACGACTGACAAGAATGTAATTAGACGACCGAGCCCTGACTTTGGCGGCCTGCTGTTTGTCATATGGTAATTCCCCTGTTGTCAAAAATAGGAAGATGTCGGACGCCCAAGGGATGGGTTCTTTTTGAAGGAACTGGACTTCTTGCTGGTCGGGAGAGATGGCAGGGTAGGCTAGGTACTCGAGGCGGACACCATGGCTGAGGTCGGACTGGTCTGCAGAAGCTAACTGAGCCATTTCATCTGCCTTAGAGTTCTCCGCCCGAGGGATGTGCTTGATATGGAAGGTATTGAAGAGGCGGACAAGGGGGAGTGCAATATCCCTGTACACTCGCATCATGTCCTCCTTGGCATTAAATTCCCAGGTAATTTGTCCGACAATGAGCTGGGAGTCGCTGAAAACCCGGATGTGGTTGACATTAATGTCCCTGGCTAGGCGGAGACCTGCGATCAATGCCTTATACTCGGCCTTATTGTTACTGGCATCGAACAAGAAACGGAGAGCACATTTGAAATAACCACCCTCGGGGGCGGTAAGGATGAGACTAGCCCCACTGCCTTCCCTGCTGGACGATCCGTCGACGTTGAGTGTCCAAGAGTGAGGGTCTTCTGGCTCGGCAGGGGTTGGTGGGGGTGGAGGGGCTATGGTTTGGGTAGGATTAGTGAATTCCAGGATGAAATCGGCGACAGCCTGCCCCTTAATCGCTGTTCGAGGCCGGTAGGATATGTTAAACTGGCTGCGTTCTATTGACCATTGCATGAGTCGGCCGGAAAGTTCTGGTTGCTGCATTACCTTCTTCAAGGGTTGGTCGATGAGAACCACTATGGAATGGGCTTGGAAGTAAGGATGGAGTCGTCTGGAGGCGGTGACCAAGGCCAAGGACAATTTTTCTAACAGTGGGTAATTCTGCTCCGCTCCCCTGAGAGCCCGACTGATGTTGTAGATCGGCCGTTGGACAGAGCCGTCTTCCTTGATAAGAGTTGCACTGACTGTGGTGCTTGACATGGCTAAATAGAGGAAGAGGGGTTCGCCTATGATTGCCTGGGAAAGGAGGGGGGATTGGTCATGCACTGTTTCAACTGCTGAAAGGCCTCTTCGGATTCGGTCGTCCACTCGAAAGTTTGCCGAAGAACATTGAAGAAGGGGAGGCACTTATCTGTTGCGCGGGAAATGAAGCGGTTGAGGGCGGCAACTCAGTCGATGAGTCTCTGAACCTCCTTAACCGTTCTGGGTGACTGCATTTCAATCAGGGCCTTGATCTTTTCAGGGTTAGCTTCAATGCCCTGCTGACTGACTATGAAACCCAAAAACTTCCTAGATCCTACGCTGAAGGCGCATTTCTCCGGGTTGAGCTTCATTTGGTACTTACGTAGGGTAGCGAAGGTCTCTCGTAGGTCGGTCAGATGATCAGTGGAGAGTTTGCTCTTGACTAGCATGTCGTCGACATATACTTCCATATTCCGACCTATCTGATGATGGAAGACAGCATTGACCAACTGTTGGTAGGTGGCCCCCGCATTTTTTAGTCCAAATGGCATCACAAGGTAATGGTAGGTACCTCGGTCGGTAATGAAGGAGGTGTGTTCCCGATCAGATGGGTGCATTAGAATTTGGTTGTACCCAGAGAAGGTATCCATGAAGCTGAGCATTTGATGACTGGCCGTGGCGTCAACCAACAGATCGATACGGGGAAAAAGATAACTGTCTTTGGGGCAAGCTCAGTTGAGGTCGGAGTAGTCGACACAGAGTCGCCATTTACCATTGTTCTTATGGACCAGGACCACGTTTGACAACCACCTGGGGTAGTCCACGTTCTTGATGAATTGTGCTTCAAGGAGCTTGTCGATCTCTGCTGCAATGAGAGTGTTGCGCTCCGGATGAAAGATGCACTACTTCTGGCGGTAAGGTCGAAAATGGGGTTTAATGCTGAGGCGATGGGTTATGAATGAGGGGTCAATACCCGGCATGTCTGAGTGAGTCCAGGCAAATACATCATTGTGCTCGACTAGGAGGGCAGTAAGGTCGGCCTTTGCTTGGGGGGATAATTGGCTGCCGATTTTGGCAGTTTTCGTCGAGTTGGTGGGGTCGATGGAAACCTCTACGAGCTCATCCACAGATTCTCCTCTGACCAGCTCATCTTCATCTCGGACGTCAAGTCCTTCAATGATCATAGTCTCCTTCAGCTTGACTTTTTTGAGTGAGGCGACATAACATTCCCTGGCCACGGTCTGCTCTCTCCTCACTGTTTTGACCCCCAGATCGGTGGGGAACTTGATGGCAAGGTGGTAAGTTGATGTGATGGCCTGAAAAGCATTTAGGGCAGTGCGGCCAATGATGATGTTGTAGACGAAGGGGCAGTCGACAACAAGGAAGGTGAGCAGCTTTGTGGTCTGCCGTGGGTACTCGCCGATTGTGATGGGAAGATCGATGGAGCCGATGGAGGTCACCCGGTCGCCAGTGAAACCGACCAAAGGGGTTTGGAGAGGAGACAGACTTTCCTCCCCAACCTTGAGCTGGTGAAAATAGTTGAGAAAGATGATGTCTGAGGAACTGCCGTTGTCGATAAGAACTCGTCTGACCTTGTAGTTGGAGAGGAGGGCAGAAATGACGAGAAGATCATCATGAGGGTAACGGATGCCTGTATAGTCGGCGTCAGTGAAGGTGATAGATTCGATCCACTACTTGGGCTGTTTGGAGGGTCGGTCCAACATGGCAACTGCTTTGTTTGAGCCCTGCCTTATTTTTCTGAGTTCTGCCCTCTGAGCCGAGCGGGATGGTTCGCCACAAGCAAGTCCACCTAAAATAACTCTGATTTCTCCAACAGGTGGGGGGGTTACCTTGTGGCTGAGGTTGTTGTGGAGGGCGATCATGGCCTTGGTTAGGTTGGGCTGGCTGCTGGGACGGGCGATTGTTTCTGAAGGGCTCAGTCCTTTGCCTCTGTTGAGGGCGGGTGTCCGTGAACCGGCTAAGGCGTCCCGGCGTATTAAGGCCTCAACCTGATCTTTGAGGTTAACGCACTCATCAGTATTATGGCTATGGTCCTGATGAAAACAACAATATTTGGACTGGTCTTTCCGATTATAAGGGGTTCGTGATGGTTGGGGCCATTTGAGGGGGTAGTCCCGCTGGATCTGATTGAGAACTTGTTCCATGGGGAAATTAAGGGGTGTGTACCGCTCGAACAGACCGGGCGGTCGGGCTGGTGCCGATCGGTCAGCTCGGGGGGGTCGGTCGGTATAATGTGTGGTTGGTTATTGTACTGGGTGTTTCTGGTTTCTGAGTCTTTTCGCTTTTCTCGGGAGGTCGGGTTTTTTGTTGTAGGGTCTTGGCGAACGGCTAGGGAATCTTCTGCGTTCATGTATTTTTGGGCTTTGGCGAGTAAGGCTGCCATGGAAGTTGGAGGGTTTTTAGAAAGGGAGAAAAGGAAATCAGATGACCGTAGTCCGGCCATGAAAGCCGTAAGGATGACCTTATCATTGTTTCCTGCCACTTGCAAGGCCTCGGTGTTGAAGCGGGTAACGAAACTGCGCAAGGACTCCCCCTCAGTCTGACGGATGTTGAGGAGTTGGGTTGCCGGGCGGCGTTGGCGCTGGGCTCCAATAAAATGGCTAAGGAAGGAGTCACTGAGGTGTTGGAAAGTGGAGACGAAGTCTGCTGGTAACTGGCTGAACCACAGTCGAGCTGACCCCTTCAATGTCACGGGGAAAGCTCGACACATGATCTCGTCAGGGAATGCATGGAGGATCATGAGGGTTCTGTAGGTCTCCATGTAGTCGATTGGGTCCGTCATACCGTCAAAAGAGTCGATGGTGGGCATTTTGAACTTGTTGTCACCCTCGCCACACACGAGTGACTTGTTGGAAGCTGCATGGAACTCCTTCTGGTGGTGGAGGCGACCGTCCTGGTACTCGAGGGGATTGGTCTTGGACTAGAGGCCGCGGGGCGAATGCACCATCTTCATCTCCAGTTGTCTTCTCCATTATTGATGTTTCGGGGTTATCTGTCTCGGATTTTGAGATTGCTCTTCACCACTTGCTAGATCGTCGAGCCTCCACTTCTGCTATAGGTGCACCATCTTCTTCCTTTGCCCATTTAGGTAACTTGGCTTCCTCCCCATGTGCATTGCTATCTCATACGACTGTACCATGGATTATTGATTCCGGCCTATGTAGCACGGACACGGACACGCGATACGACACGGACACCACACGGACATGCAAAAACGTAAATTTTCAAAAAATAGGGGACACGACACGCTGGGGACACGTTTAATGTATATATATTTTTTATATATTATATGTAAAATTAAAACATATATACTAATTTTATTTATTTATTTTATTTATTATATGTAAAATTAAAAAATAAATATATTATTTGTATTTATTTATATTATTTATTTACAAAACAAAGACATAAAAAAGAATAAAAAGAATAAAGGGGGAGAGAGACACAGTAAGAGGGAAGAGAAAATAGAAAAAAAAAAAAAAAAGAAGAGAGGGATCAGCAAAGACGAGAGAGAGAGAGTCAGAAAAGCAGAGATGAAAGGGAGGAGAAGAAAAGCAGAGACGAAAGGGAGGAAGACGAAGAGAAGAAGAAGGAGAATATCACCTCAGGTTTGACAGGTTAGGCTTCTTCCTCCATCAATCTCTCTCTCTTTCCCTCTTTCTCTGTCTCATCTCCTCCCTCGATCTCTTTCTCTCTCTCTGTCTCCTTCGATCTCTTTCCCTCTTTCTCTGTCTCCTCTGCAATAGTTAGGGTTTCTCTCTTTCTTTGTCTTCATCGATCTCCTTCTCTCTTCCTCTGTCTCCTCTGCAACACTTAGGGCTTCTTCGATCCACTCACGCGTGTCTGGAGAGTATCCCGGCGTGTCCGACTGGAAAATTTCAAAAAAAAAAGGTGATACGTTAGAGAGTGTCAGACACGTGTCTACTGCGTGTCCAACGCGTGTCCGTGTCCGACACTCGTACGTGAGGCCTAGGGACGTGTCGGTGCTTCATAGATTTCGGCGCTTCCAACCATATGTCTAGCTCCTCTAATTTATTTCCAGAGTATAACCCCTCCTTAGGTCAGGAAAAAGTGCGTATTGCAGATGGTATCATTTCTTCTATGCCAGGGAAAGATTTAATTCATGCCACCTCTTCCCTTCCTTTGTCTTCTGTCCTCCCTGTTCCTAATTTCAGTGTTAATCTTTTATCTTTGAGTCGTATTACCTGTGACTTAAATTGTAGAGTGACTTTTTTTCACGATCATTGTCTTTTTCAGGACCTTATCACGACGAAGAGGATTGGCATTGGTAGAGAGGAATATGGGCTCTACATTCTGGATTAGCCCGACAAGATGGCTCATTTATCTATTCAATTATCATCCACCAAGGAAGACATTTGGCTGTGGCACCATCGCTTAGGACATCTCTGTTTTTTATTACTTAAGCATTTATTTCCCTTTGTTTTTGAGAAAAATACTGTGTCAGATTTTCAATGTGAGTCTTGTCAACTTGGAAAACAACACAGAGTCTCTTTTGCTCCTTCTATTAATAAAAGTTTAGTTCCCTTTTCTTTGATTCATTTTGATGTATGCGGTTCATCCCGTTTTGTCTTTAATCGGTAATAAATGGTTTGTTGCCTTCATAGATGATTGTTCTAGGGCCACTTGGGTCTATTTGATGAAAGAGAAAAGTGAGATTTTTTTTCTGTATTTCAAAACTTCCATAAAATGGTTTGTACTCAGTTTGGGGCAGTTGTCAAAATTCTACGTTCTGATAATTTTTTTTTTTTGGGGGGGAATATATTGACTCTGGTCTTGTCACTTACTTCGCCGTACATGGCATTATTCACTAGACTTCATGTACTAATACCCCTCAACAAAATGGTGCTGCAGAATGCAAAAATCGTCATCTCCTTAATGTCGCCCGTTGTCTATCCTTTGAGATGCGGGTTCCTCGATTCTATTGTGGGGAAGTGGTTCTCATTGCCGCTTATTTGATTAATTGTCTTCCTACCCAAGTTCTTCACAAACAAACACCTCGTCAAGTTTTGTTCGGGTCTACCTCTTCCAGGTTCTCCGTGTCTCCTAAGACCTTTGGCTGTGTTTGCTTTGTCCATAATCATTCTCCACTCAAGGAAAATTAGATCCTAGGTCACTTAAGTGTGTTTTTTTGGGTTATTCTGCCACCCAAAAGGGTTATAAGTGTTATCACCCTCTCACTCGCAAATGATTTGTCTTCATGGATGTCACGTTCTTTGAGTCTCAGCCTTACTTTCTGCCTTCCTCGGTATTCCAATCATCTCTTCAGGGGGAGCCTTGGTGTGAAGAGATTCCTGTTCCACCTGTTTCTCTTCCGCCAATAGTTGAACAGATAGAGGATAATGAGCCTGCAGTTGTTGAGGACAAGGAAGCAGGCAAAGTTTATATTAGGGACAAGGACAAACAGCAAGTCACCTGGATGCAAAAGCCTACTCTCCCTCTACTACTGCCAACTTCTCTGGATGAGTGTCCAGAGTCCACCTCATCTCCTACGAGTCCGGGTAATTCTAATTCCAGTACTCCTATTCCTGATGTTTCAAATCTTGATGTTCCCATTGCTAATAGGAAGGGAGTTAGGTCATGTACTCAGCATCCTATTACTAATCATATCTCTTACTCTAATCTGTCTTCCTCATAGAAAGTCTTTCTGTTTAAAGTGTCTTTTGTGAGTCTACCTACCACTTTTCAGGATGCTCTCTCTATTCCTGAATGGAAACATAACATGATGGAAGAGATGAGAGCTCTCAGCAAGAATGACACTTGGGAGTTAGTAGAGTTACCTAGAGAAAAAAAAATCCAGTTGGGTGTAAGTGGGTGTACACGGTAAAACACAAAGCAGATGGTTCTATAGAACGGTACAAAGCAAAATTAGTTGTTAAGGGCTTCACTCAGACTTATGGGGTCAATTACCAGAAGACATTTGCATTGGTTGTTAAGATGAACTCTGTGAGAATCTTACTCTCTCTTGCCGCAAATTTTGATTGGCCACTTCATCAGTTTGATGTAAAGAATGTCTTCCTTCATGGAGACCTAGCAGAAGAGGTCTATATGGATATTCCTCCTAGTTTAGTGAGGATCAAATGAGAGAGCCAGTAGACAGGGGGAGATACCAGAGACTAGTGGGCAAGCTCATATACTTATTCCACTCACGTCCAAACATTGCCATTGCCGTAAGCATGGTGAGGCAGTTTATGCATGTTCCTAGAACTTCCCACTTAGAGGCAGTTATGAGAATCCTGCGATACCTAAAGTCTTCTCATGAAAATGTTCTCTACTTCTCAAAACATGGCCATCTTAGTGTGGAAGCATTTATTGATGCATATTGGGCAGGATCAGTCACTGACAGACGATCATTTTTTAGATACTGTACATTTGTTAGTGGCAACCTAGTCACATGGCGAAGTAAGAAACATAATGTGGTTGTTCGATCTAGTACTGAGGCAGAATTTAAGGCTATGGCTCAGGGGGTATGTGAGTTACTATGGATTAAACTATTGTTGGGAGACTTGGGAATTCATCGGATTGACTCCATGCGACTATACTGTGACAACAAGGCCGCAATTAATATAGCTCATAATCCAGTTTAGCATGATAGAACTAAGCATGTGGAGATTGATAGGCACTTCATCAAGGAAAAACTTACTAGTGGCACCATATGTATTCCATTTGTGAAGACTGGGGACCAACTAACTGATGTTCTCATCAAGGGATTAGAGAGCAAATCCTTTCATGGCATTCTCAACAAGTTGGGCATGAGAGATATCTTCGCACCAGCTTGAGGGAGAGTACTAGAATAGGAAATAAGCATTGTATTTTTATTTCTCTTATTTATTCCTTTTTTGATTCCTTAGAATTATCAATATAAAAGGGAATGAAGTCTAATTCATTCCCTAACTCTTTCTCTTCTCTAAAACTACACAGGTAACTTTGAATCTCTTGATCCACTGATCTTGATACTCTTATTGATCTCGATGTTCCTATTGCCAAGAGAAAGAGTGTGAGATCTTGTACTCAACATCTTATCTCAAATTTTGTGTCGTACTCTCATTTGTCGTCCTCATATAGAGCTTGTGTCAAATATTTCCTCTGTTAGCATTCCTAACCATTCCTAACTATTTTCAAAATGCTCTTGCTACCTCTGAGTGGAAACTTGCGCCTGTTGAAGGAAATTGGGATGCTTGGCTGCAAGGCCAGTGACACTCCACTGGAATCTAATCAGAAACTGGGGGATGATGAAGGAGGAGCAGCTGTTGATAGGGGGAGCTATCAGCGATTAGTGAGTAAGCTCATCTATCTATCTCACTCCTATCCTGATATTGTTGTTGCTGTCAGTGTTGTTAGCCAGTTTATGCATGTTCCTTGTCAGATTCACTTCGAGATTGTCATAAGAATTTTGAGGTACTTGAAGTCTGCACCTGGTAAGAGTCTTTATTTTTCAAAGCATGATCATCTTCATGTGGAAGCCTATATAAATGCTGACTGAGCTGGATCAGTAACTGATAGGAGATCGACTTCAGGGTATTGTACCTTTTATTGGCGGCAACCTAGTTACGTGGAGGAGTAAGAAACAAAATGTGGTTGCTAGGTCAAGTACAAAGGCTGAGTCTAGACCTATGGCGCAAGGGGTGTGTGTGCTCTTATGGATTAAGTTATTGGTGAGTGATTTAGGTATTGATCAGACGGACTCCATGCGATTATACTGTGATAATAAGGCCGCCATCAACATCGCTCACAATTCTGTTCAACATGACGGGACAAAACATGTTGAGATTGATCGCCACTTCATTAAGGAGAAACTCACGAGTGGCACAATATGTACTCCATTTGTGCAGTCTGGTGAATAACTCGTTGACATCCTTACCAAGGGAGTTGGGAGTAAGTCATTGCATGACATCCTATGCAAGTTGGGCATAAGAGATATCTTCACATCCGCTTGAAGGGGAGTGTTAAAATCTTAATTATTAGTTGGGTTATTATTCAATCGTAATTATTCTATGCCTTTGGGCACCCTTGTAATTATTAACTTCATTAATATATAAAGGGGATGATATCACAATCATTCCTTATCCTTTGTATTCTCTAAAATTAACAGTCATTTCTAACAATATGGTCATCTCCTTCATAGTAGTTGTGACTGTTTTAAAGAATATTTGACTTGCATAAATTTATCACAATAGCCAAACATAATAGCAGGCCATTAAGTGCTCTAACTAGCTATCAATAATAGAACTGTCTGAAGGATAGACTTGTCAATCCATCAAAAATCCAAGCAATACGTTTTAAAAAAGTAAAGAGTATGTCGCAACTTGAACAACAGGAAGAACCACAAGTAACTCAATTTATGCTTTTTGTTTCAGTACCATAGATCCTGGAAGAGGACTGTATACCATTTTACTTAGTTTTTATATAAAAACAACTTTGAGGAATGACTTTTAGATGAACCTATATGTGGAAGTTACTTGATGGAGTCTTCAAGTGGCAAGTGAAAAGAAGTTGGTTAAAGTTTTGAAGTTACAAGTGGAAAGAAGTTAAGTGAAAAACTGATTTTGTAGGGAGCTAAATATGAAGGAATGAAATTGATATCGGGAACCATACTAGTAGAATCTATGACCCAATATAAATGTATCCAGTTACTCCGTTCATGTTAATTTATGTATTTTGAGAGAATGACCAAAGGGAAATGAAGTAGGGAGCTTCAAGAATACAGTGTGTCCAGAATCTGATGGGTTTAGAGTCTATGTAATCTTTTACGGTGTGTTTGGTTGGGAGATTTGGGGAGGGATTTGGAAAGGGAAAGGGGAAAGGGGTGTGAAACTAGGTGAAATATAGGTGTGTTTTATTCACATTTCACCTACCTTTTCCATTCTCTTTTCCAAATCCTTCCTCAAATCCCCCAACCAAACACAGCATTAGAATGATCGGGTAGATTGCACTAAAACATGTTAAAGTTAAATGTTTGATGTTGTGTTTTGAATTGTCAGATTTCCCTTAATTCGTATATTTGCATGACTTTATCCTAGAGTTCTCCGAAACCTAAACAATTCTTCATGGATATGTGAATGATTCCCACGACCGTGAAAGCTAATGTTTTCTACACACATTTTCTTTGTCATTAAACCTTTGATATTTTTCCTATTGTTACCATTTGTATGCACCCAGGCATCAAGAAGATATCTGAGGGGGATAACAATACGCAGATTCTCCTCCAGGTTTCAAATATGTCAAAAGACGTTTGCAATTGCATCTGCATGCTTTCAGATGTTATCTTCTCTGAGGTAACAATATTGTGTGGAAGTATTTTCAGTGGCTTTTCTTTTTCATTCTTTATTTCCTGTTTGTTTTCTACTTCTTGTTCCCTTTCTTCTCCTCTTTTCTTTTCTTCTTCTTCACTCTGACACAGTATTTCAGTGATGGATCACATTCGAGAAGCACGTTTCATCCCTTTCTTCGTTTCTATCCATCCATTACCCTAATTAAAGTTTTATTGTTGAATTCAAATGCAGCGTACTCTTGTAATACAGCTCTGATTTCAATGTCAGTATACAACTAAGGGTTGGTTTGGGATGTTCTAAAAAAGTGCACTTTTTGACTTATTGGCTTATATGGGTTGGGTTTGATGTGATGTGTTAGAGAGGTGATGTGATTTAAATAAGATGATGTGACTTAAATAGAATAGTGACTTTTTAACTTTTTGTATTATTTAGTGTACCCCAAACCAAGCCTAACATGAATAATGGACAACCATGGTCCCCAAATTTCACATAATTTCTTAATAAGGTTTTAAAAAGCAGCCGCAACCGTTACGTAACGGTTGTGGTGGTTACCGCCACCTGTTACGACCGCTATAGCAGTGTAACAGAAAATTCACATGTGTAACAACCGTTTTAGTGTTACGTAACGGCCGTAGCAGTACCAGAACAGCTCTAACAGTTTGTTAGACACCATTACACTCTTTTACAATATTCAGAATAGCTCCTTTTTTCCAAAAAAAAATAATAAAACTTACGAAAAAGAACAAATACTCAAGTGATCCAAACTCAAAGAAAAAAATTATATTTTTTTTTTCTTTATATATATATTTTTTAATGTATGACGCAAATTTTATTTTATAATCCTTTCATTTAATAATTATGAATATTTTTTATTCAGTTAGTTCAGGTATTGATAAAAATTAATCTGTAGACATTTAAAATCAATTATTCCTAAAATTATTAACTATTGAAATAAAATGTAAAAAGCTTCTTTTATAGTGATTTGAAAATGTGAAATATATTGGATCATACTTAAAATTAGCAAAAATTGATCAAAATTTATTTTAAACCCCAATAAATGTGATTCTAAAAAGAAAAAAAAAATATGCGTATCGATAAGTTTTTTTCAAATTGTGTGAAAAATTAAAAAAAAATCACGGTTTCGGTTACCACAACCGTTACGCTACGGCCTTTACACCCCGCAATCGCTACCGTGTCACTGCAACCGTTTTTCAAAACTTTGATGTTGACATATGCATCTATTTCTAGAAAATTTTCCTACTGCCACAGTTTGTTCTTGAAATTTTCACTCCTTACTATAATGTTTATACTTGTCCCCAATAAATTCTTATTATTTCCTATGCGACTCATCCCAAAGTTCTAGTTTAGTTTAAATGGTAAAGCATTAATCGGAAGTTAAATTGTTTGAATAGTTCAACATACCACCAATAGTTTATCATTTCAATCATTACATTAGTTGCTTAGTCTTTTTTCTTTTACAGGAAGAATATGAAGATTTAAGTCAGAAAGTGAAAGATGGGCTACTGAAAAGGCCTACTATAGTAAGTTCTTCATACTTTTTATTTTTTATTATTCTTTTATCAATGGAAAAGTAATTCTTCTTTAATTATATCGATAAGGGATCAGTGTCATGAATACTGTTTATTACAAGTGAATCTGATTAGAAGAGGAATTAATGGAGAGGAGCAAAAAAAAATCTTCCTTTATTTATTTATTTATTTTTTGTACCATCAGAAAAACTTATTTCAAAACAGAATGTAGTTTGCATTTGAATTTTCTGAGGATCCAGTCAAATGAAGCACCAGAACTATTGAGTCTTTATAATCTGGTTGCTCTGTCCTTGAATGCCTCCCATCCTTCTTGGATCCTTGTAATTTCTTTCAACTTTGACTGCAGAATTTGAACTGTCACCTACTTTTTTGTTAGTTCTTAACGATAAAATGCAGGATCCTGTAGCAGACAACTGGCCTTGAGAAGAAAGCAATCTGCACTCATGTTTGTGTATTGATAATTTCATTTTATGGCATTTTTATTCTTTCACCAAGTATTTTAAGTTGGTTATTATATTATATCTTAATGAAATGGAATCAATAATCTCATTTTATGGCATTTTTATTCTTTCACCAAGTATTTTAAGTTGGTTATTGTATTGTATCTTAACTAAATGGAATCACTATGTTACAATGTTAAAAACAATTTTTGAACTTATTGTGTCTCAATCCAGGATTACATAGGCAAACTTCGCTGCTGCTCCTTATATTTCTCACTGTCTCTTTAGCGAATCAATGTTATATATTCTGATTGAAAGTTTATTTAAACTGTTTGATTTAAACATTTTATCTGACAGGTGGACCTTCAACTGAAGGCCAGAAGTATGCATGAGGATATAACAAAGCATGTATGAACTTCTGCTTCACTGTTATTTGCAAATATAAATTATTCATTTGTTTTGTGCTTTCCAATAGAACAATCTGTGAGTTGTACAGTCTAGAATTTAACTTCCATCAATCTTGAGAGCAAATAATGTGTGAGCAAAAAGGAACAAAAATAAAATGGAAAAAAGGCCAAATATGTCAGGTCATGAAGCTTTTGGGTTTCTTCCGTGTTTATTAGTCTGCTTTTTAGGACTTCTTGAGTTGAAGTTCAGGATGTGCTCATCGTATACCCTACCGAAGCATTGCATTTTAGCGCATCCTTTGTGTTTGTATGCGCCTCCCTCACGCATAATCCCTTCTTGCACATGGAGATGCAAACATCCATACATATCATACATGAAAAGAAGAAAGAATGCAAATAGAGAGACTTGAACCCAAGACCTCTCCCAATCTGAGCTCTGATAAATCACCAATTTCTTAGGATGCCAACTATGTCAATAAGTGGTAATCATCCCATTTTATTATGCATGTCAAGTAGATCCCTTTCTTTTTATCTCGTTTCCTTGTGCCTGTTTGTTTTACCGATAATTTATGGATTGATCTCGATAAGGTTACAGTAAGGAGGCATGGGTCTTGGGATTAGTCCGGTTTACCTGGATACCCAATTGTTAAAATTAAAAAAAAAAGTTATAATTTTCATTTAAGAACATCTAAATGTCACCTTGTTCATTGTAATTGTTTTGCTTATTTGTCATCCGTAGCTTGCTTTTTATTTTTCTGCTTACCTTTTCTTTACATTGAAAATTGTCAGTGGATTGCTAAAGAGGTGAATTTACTGGGAAACCTCATTGATCGAGCAAATGAGAAAGGATGAAGAAGGGAATATCCTTTTTTATAAGTGTTTTGTGAATGAAGATTCACTATGCTAGCATTTGCTAAGAGGCTATGATAGCTTGTACAGCAACAACCACATACATCACTAAAGTACTGCTGGACAATCTCAACTATTCTTTTGTTAATACCAACAAACTAAGATTTCATTTGATTTATGATTTTAGTATGCAGGAGCAGAAGCTAAAACTCTTTGATTAGTTGACTGGCAATCGTCAAAATGGACACGTGACACAATACGAACATGCAGACGTGCAAAATTTCAAAAAATACAAGACACGACACGTTGGGGACATGATTTTATATATTTAATAAGCCACTTTTTAATCTTATATATTTTTTCTATATCAAATATTTATTCTCATCAAATTTGGGTATGCTATTTCAGTTTTAAAAAAAAAATTAATTAAATTAAACCATAATATTTTATAAAAAAATGGGACATAAGGTGTCCGACACATGTCCAGAAAGGGGACGCACGGTGTCCCGACGTGCCCCCAGTGTGTTTGACATGTGTCTGGAGTATGTCTGACACAGACATAGACCTTCAAAAAGATGTCCGTGCTTCATAGTTTGTGGACTTTTACATCCAATTTGAATTGATACCTTGTATTGATTTATGGTTTCAGACTTAAACTGCTAAAAGATACGTATAAATTTCTACTCCCTGAATTCAATCGCATAGATTAATTTTTTAGCATCTGTCAGGTGACAATATTGCTGTAAAATGTTAATGTGCCCCTTAACCTGCATGGTTTTCTACGTTCTTTGAATACATGGAGAAAAGACAGCTGCTTCAGAAGCCAGCAGAATGGTTGCGGTTGCTACAAGTGGTTCCCAAGGTGATTGCAGATGTATCAGAACTTCCAACTATGGCCAGTGTTGCCATTAAAGAATATAAACAGGGAGATGAAAGCTTGTCAAAATCAATCCTCCTAGGGAGTTCAGCAATTCCTGGAGATAGCTGGGGAGGCAGTGGATCTTCTTCAGGTATAGTGGATTAAATCTCTACTACTATGCATGTATTTCCATTAATAATTTTGCATGTTCTAAAACAGTTGTGTTGAATAATAAAGTACAAGAATATACAGTTTTCTGAATCTGACTATTAACTTTCGGATTTAATTTTGGCTTCAATCCATTTCAAGTTCCATCTTTCAGAAATGTACTTGGAAAAATGTACTTAGAAATTTTCTTTTGCAAAACTTTGATTGCTTCAACATTGTTTCTTGAAATTATGATTCTATGTGTAGAGGGATGATAAACATAAAATTTAAAACTCTGCAATGAAATTGAAAGTTCTATTTGGGAATTCCTTTTTCCTTACAACCACTTCTTTTCGTAGGTAACCCTAGGTGAGACAGTTTATAAAGGTATACAATATCTCCTCATCTTCCCATGGAAGTGTAGAATTTCTTGTAATGGTCTGTCATGAACTCATTAGATTCATTCCTAAGTTTTAACATAACATTGAAGTGGAATAGTTCCATTTCTTAATGTAATTATTTAAATGCATTCTTATATATATATTTATCTATTTAGAGGAAATGTAGGGCTTGTTTGGTTTGTATCTCAAGATACAATTTTTGAGATGATTTTTCAAAATTTTGTGTAGTTCAAAGTTTTGAAAAAAATTTCCAAAATCACTGTCTCTCCTACACATCAATCAATCACTTTTTCTCTCTCCTCTCTCCTTCTCAATCACTTTTTCTTTCATACACATCTACTTAACTACAACAAAATATCAAATCATCCCAAACTCCAAAACTATTTTCAAAATATACAACCAAACAAACCAATTTTTTTTTTACACTTTCTACCCAAATTTTTTTTTGAAAAGTTATCTCAAAACACAAACCAAACACACCCGTAATCATTATTTTGATGGCAATGATGTGTGCTGCTTTTTAGAGGAGATTTGAGAAGAGCATGAATGCTTCTTTCATTGCTCTTGTGCTCAAGTAACGGGTGGCATAGTTATTGTGGATTATAGAATATAAACCTATCAAATTGATTAGAACTCCTTGTCTTTCTGTAATTTCTGCTTACTATATCCATTCTTATTTATATTATTTTGATCAGGTTGATAGAAAGCGTATAAAAACAGCTTATTATTTGTTCTCTGTGTTTTATGCTTAGTTGCGAAGAAGGAACGTTCCATGGCATCTATCATTGAAGAACTGAATAGGGCAGAACCAAAAATTACGAGAAACCAATAGGCTTTGGCGGTTCAGTTGATTGGGTTGAGTAGTGGTGATGATAATGATGGTCAAGGGTTGCAATTGGAAAGCAAAAACTCAAAGACGAGGATACATCTGTGTGGTGTTATCGGTACTTAAATAGAGAAAGAAATGGGCCCCATTAGCTGTCAATGTTGAAGCGCTGGAGCAAGATTAGTCCTTTTGCTTTGAAGTTGAAGGTGTGGAAAGTTGGTCAAAGTTAAGACAATGCAATCTCATTGAGCAATGCTCCTCAGGTTTTCCCCAGAAAATTAGGACTTGAAGTTTGTGGTTTGTCTACCAGAAATTTCCCAAACATGGAGAAGCAAATAAGTAGACTTAACTGTTCTTAAACTTGTTTTGTCAAGTGACTTTTTCGTTTTTTATTTGTTTTGGAACCATTAATAGCTTGAACTAGAGAACAATTGCAGGAAAAAAAGATTTCAGAAGTGGATGTTTTGTTTTGAAAAACTAATCTATTTATTTTATAGTTCCTTTTGATTTTATTGTTACTGTTGACCACTGTTTGAAGTTCTTCCATGAATAGGAGACAGAGATCAGATTAAATTCCTGATTTGGTTTTTGAGAATTATTTTGTTTTTCTTTTGGTGATGTATAGCGATTCCCCTTTTTGACCCGTTATCTATTGTATTCCGGATTCGGGTTGGTATGGTTTAAAATGGTTATTCATATCTTGTTTCCCTTGTCTCCCTTTTTATTTTGGTTATCGGATTGTAATTGTGCGTTTCGAACAGGTTGGTTGCTTGTATTTCCAAACCTGTGATGTCCAAATTTTAGCTCTTCCGCTCGAGTGGGCATCACAAATTTTGCTCCTCCACTCGAGCGGTCATTCTTGCGCTCGAGCGGGACTTGTCAACTCTCAGTATTTTTGCAGACGTGTAAATACCGGAAGAGTGCATTGGACGCTTGAGCGTCCAGTCTCATGCTCGAGCAGGGCCCATCGTCTGCAAAACTTTTAAAAATGTGTATTCCACACTCGAGCGCCACTTTTCACGCTCGAGCGGATCTTTGTGTCTGATGCTCGAGCGTCACTTTTCACGCTCGAGCGGATTGTGTGTATAATAGTCCGTGAGGATGATGTTTTGAATCACTTTTTCACTTCTCTCTCTCTAAAACTTTCCAAAAACCTAGTTCTACACTTTCTCTCTTCAAAACTTACATTCTCTTAGATTTCATCTAGATCCATCGACCCCTTCACCCTAGGGCCTTTGAAAAAAAGTTCGAGCATCTCAAGATCTACATTTTGATTTAAATAGAAATGGGTTTCGGTGTCCTTGGAGCTTCCCTCTTGTGTGGCTCATCTTCTTCCTTTGAGGTAGGGTTCTTTTTTACGCCTTCATATGATATTTAACTTAGTTATTTGTCTCTTGTGTAACAATGACGTGCAAGGTTCTGAAAAGCGGTTGTGGTCACCGTAACGGTAGCGGTGGCGCGGTTGCGGTTGCGGGGTGTAAAGGCCGCAGCGTAACGGTTGCGGTTACTGGAACTGTGAATTTTTTTATTTTTCGCACAATTTGCAAAAAATTTACCGATACGCATATTTTTTTTTAAGAATCATATTTATTGGGTTTTAAAATAAATTTTGATAATTTTTAAGTATGATCCAATATATTTCATATTTTTAAATTACTAGAAAATGATTTTTTTTACATTTTATTTCAATAATTGTTGTCCCAACACATTACAATAACAAAATAAAAAATATTTATAATTAAATGTTTATCAAAAAAATTCAACTACTATTTATACATTTAGATTTTACATGCTAATGTAATTAGGAATAAATAGATTTTTCATGGCATTGTTTGAGCTATTGTTTTTATTTTTATTATTTTATTTTATGGAAAGACATTTTAAAAAAAAAAAAAATTTGTGCCATCAAAATTGTTGTTACAACACATTACAATAACAAAATAAATAATATATATTTAAAATTAAATACTAGATAAAATAGTTATAAAAAAATGCAATCACTATTTATACATTTTAATTTTACATGCTAATGTATTCATATAAAAATAAAAAAATGAATTATAAAGAATCTTTTTTGAGGTATTGATTTTTTTTTTAAAAAAAAAGATATTTTTAAAATAAAATTGTGCCTTTAATAGTGTTGTAATAACAAAATAAAAAAATATTTATAATTAAATATTAAATGAAATGATTATAAAAAAAAAATGCGATCACTATTTATACATTTGGAGTTTACATGCTAATATAATCATATAAAAATTAAAAAATAAATTCTATTTTTTTTTTGAGGAATTGATTTTTTTTCTTTTAAAAAGATATTTTTTTAAAAAAAATAGTGACTTCAACATTATTGTCACAACACATTACAATAACAAAATAAAAAATATTTATAGTTAAATATTAAATGAAATGATTATCAAAAAAAATGCAACCACTGTTTATATTTACATGCTAATGTAATCATATAAAAATTAAAAAAAAAATTATAAAGAAAAAAATTCATACATAATCATTTTTTGGGCTTCAATCAGTTGAATATTTTTTATCTTTTTGAATAACCTGCAAGAAAAAAAAATTCAATAAAAACTGACATATATAAAATGTATTAATATAATTATAAGTGTTATGATTTTTAGATATTATAAAAAAAATCAATCACTAATTATTATATATAAAATACTAAAAATAAGTATATAACTCTATATATATATTTAAATTAGAATTACTAAAGATATCAAACTCTGCACTAAATTAAAATTACTAAAACGTATCAAACTCTTCCCGAGAAAGCTAGAGAGAACTAAACATATCAAACTCTTCCCAAGGAAGCTAGAGAGGCAGCCAAACAAACAAATCAAACTCTTCCCAAGAAAAGGCAACAGATCAAACTCTCCACTTACTTCGTCTTCAACACAAAGGGCAGCCGGAGAGTTTCTGAAGATCAACACAGAGGCAGCTTTGAAGATTCAACACAGGTTCGTCTCTTCCCTCTTCCCTCTTCTCTCTCTCTATTTCTCACTCATCCGTATTTTCTCTGGTCTGTGTCTTCATCTTCCCATGAACCACTCTTCTTTATTTTTTTTTTATCAGAAACTGAAGATCTGAATTTGCAGAGTTTAAGATCTGAAAATTTGTGATGTATTTTGAATATTATGCAATCTCACTTCAAAGTGGTTCACGGGCTGTAAAGATGAAAGAAAAAATCTGCTCAATCATAATAAAGGTATGTACAGAGTGTAACGTGCGTAATAAAGGTTTCAAAAAATTAGTTTTTTTTTGGAAAAAAATCTTCAGCCTTTTCTTTTGTTTTTTTGAAAAGAATCATAATAAAGGTATGAAAGACAACATCTTCAGCCTTTTCTTTCGTTTTTTTTTTAAAAGAATCAGCTAAAAACAGAGTGTAACGTGCGTAACGGGCCGTTACGGCCGTTACATCACCGTTACGACCGCTACGACGGCCGTAACGGCCGATACACTTGTGAATTTCAATCACACCGCAAAATCGGGAGTAACGCGTAGTGCCTACCGCCGCAACCGTTACGTAACGGCCGAAACCGTTACGTAACACCGCATTAAAACCTTGATGACGTGATTTGAGGTGTGTTTCAAGCAAAAACTAGGGTTTGGGTATGACATGAAAAGAGGGATTGTGTTGAATATGAAATAAATGAATGTGGGTTGTGAAAATGAGATTATGTTGGGCCAAAATGGTTGAGTTTGATGCTTGGGTTGATATTTGAAAAAGGGAATTTTTGCCATAAAATGATTATCATAATTATTTCATATAAATAATTGAAATTAGTGAGGAAAACATGAAATTGAGCAAGTGTTGGAATAGATGGTGGAATTGAGTATGTAATACTTCACATCTGTGAAAATTGCGAATAAATTACCTGTCATGAGATTGTATATCTGTCTAGAAATATTTGTATTGGGCTATCGATGGAGGATAGCTATGATTGTTGTAGAAATTGCATGCGGATTAGGTGAATTGAAACTAATCACTTGTGGTTGTCATTGAACATAACTAATGTTTATATAGATTGTATATGTATGGTTATTTGGGAGTAGAAAAGTGATGTGCTCCATGTATGATTATGTGTTTAAATATATTACATATGTATGAATGATTGTTTGGGAGGAGAAAGGGAATGAACTCCATTATAATTAAGTTGGCTGGAGTGTCCTAGGTGAAAGTCCTGAAATTATACATGGATGCCGATCCCGTGGACGAAAATATTCGTAAAATGGCAATTGTAGTGCTTGTATAGCCTACGTTTACATAGGTCCCGTTTGACGGTTTCCCGCGAACGAAATATCTGTGAAAGGAAAGTTTGATGTGTATTTATTGATGATGTGATTGTAGAACTGATGAGTTGTAGCCTCATTTGGATTGTTAAAGAAATGATGAATTCGGTTCATGTAATGAAATGAATTGAAGGGAAATGGATTAGAATTGAATTTGGTATCATATGACTATATAAAGTGTGGATGTTCTATCACTGACGTTGTGTATGCATAGTGCACTTTTATCTTTGTTAAGTTTCATATACTGTGTTAGATGATTCCTACTGGACTGTGGCTCACCCTATTTAGGGATAACATTTTCAGGTATTGAGGGCATGCTTCTACTAAGGCAATAGCTGGGAAGGACTTTTGGAAGCACGAGCTTCTTGTTTTGATTATATGTTCTTTTGGTATAGCCAAGGGCTTATTTGTAAAAGTTAGTCTCTCTTTTGTTGTAACCAAGTCGAGGCTTGAAAAGATGTAAGTCGATAGGGCATGTATTTATGTTAAACTCTTTTGTATCATCAACTTCATGAAATGAAAAGACTATTTACTCTGATTTATGTATTCAATTATGCATGCTTTGGGTTATATTTATTGTACTATTTTTGAGGGCGTTACATGATGCAAGAACTTCGGTACAATAGTTGAGGTAGAGGATGAAGACTGAACCTGGGACATAGCCCAGGGAAGGCATGCCTTTACCACTAGGGCAATGCCTTGAGCTTCTTGAGAATTCTTTTACAAGCAATTCTGTTGTTGTGCAATTTCTTGAGAAGTTGAGCTTTGAATATCTTATGCCAGTTGCTTATAATTGCTTTTCTTATGTTTGGGGGTAAGAAGGAAGCATTTCAATTTTAGTTTACCTGGCTCAAAGTTGCACCTTCTTGTGTGCTTTTTGTTTTTGTTTTTTGTTCATGAGATATCTTAGCTTGAAGGAGGGAGAGTCTTGATTATAGTAAAATTTAACTGAACTAACCTAGGATTTGGATTTGTCCTTGCAAGTAGGTTTCTTTACCATTTGGAAATTTGCAATGCATTCATTTGAATCAGTTAATTCTATTTTCACACACCGTTTATTTACTGTACACATCCTGGCTTAGTGCAGATTTATAAGTTTATTTACCTTGCTTAGTGCAGACTTATAAATTTATTTACCTCTTGTTTTATTCATTCCATACATCAAATATTTCAAATGTACCCCTAACACCTAATGTGTGCACACATCAATACAAAAATCCAACACTCTGTGCGCACACCACACAATTTAAAAAGTAATCTGGTTTAAAAAAATAAAATAAAAAATAGAAAGTTCATTATTTTTATATAGTTTTATCTTTTTAAGAGCATAAATAATTTTTAAAAATTTAAAAATATCTTTTTAGTATTTATTTTTGTCAAACTAGTTTCTAATTTTTTTTAAAAAATTCAGAAAATAATTTTTTAAAATCAAATCAAAAGCATTTTTTTTATTGTTTTACTATTATTATGCAAAAATTAGATTATTGTAATACTATTTTCATTATTCATTTCGCATTGACTGGATTGACTGGTGAACAGATGAAAAACCATTCGATATTGGTTATCATAATAAATTAAACAAATTTGACAATAAACAACCGAATCAAACAATAATTTTCGGTTTTCTACTTTTGAGTCAAATATGAATTTTTGATATACAAATAAATTGGATAGTTGGTTTTTGAAAATATGATGTATTTCTGGAAATTAATTTCTGTATAAGTGCAGTATTTTCGGAATAAGTTTTCCAAATGATAATTGCGACCATGGAAAAAAAATTACTTCCGGACATTAAAAAACTCGCATTTTCCTCACCTAATTTGTTATTAACAATCATATTTTTCTCCATACTTAAACTTTCATTGTTTTATAAATCCTCCATCACACAAATAAAAAAAGACAAATTATGATAGTAGATCCTATACTTTAGTTTTTGTGTCATTTTAGTCCATATAATTTCAATTGGCTCAATTTTGATCCTAAATTTATGATTTTGTCTCAATTTGATCCAATTGATTACAACTTTTAGCATTTTTTTTATGGAAATATGCACATAAGTGTCATGTGTCATATTTTTAAGGGCAAAATTTTAAATTTACTAAACTTAGTGAGTTAACCTCAACAAATTTAGTGATAATTTTTTTTAAAAAAATACTAACAATATTATTAATTGGATCAAATTGACGCAATACCTAAAATTTATGGTCAAAATTGAGTCAATTGAATGTATAGGAATCAAAATGACACAAGAAATAAAATATAGGGATCACCAATATAATTTTCCCAATAAAAAATGACGTTGGGGTGTAGGAAGAATTTTACAAGCATTAACGGAGTACAAAGTCACACAAACTTAGGAAGTGAACAATGAAACAGTATCAATCACATTTATGAGAAACAATGGAGGAACGGTAAGTGAATAAGGAGCAATAGTGGAAGTGAGAAAGAAACAAATTTGAAAAGAAAATATGCAGTGAGAATTTTCATATTCAAAATATGTGTACAAAGAAAATCTAGTTTTAAGGTTTGGTATGTATATTGATATTCATATTGGTCATTTTGTTTAGTGGTAAAATTGATGTTCATATTGGTCGTTGTTTGAATGCATTCCTATATTTTTTATTATTTAGAAGAAATAATGTAATCATTATTTGATGGCAAAGATGCATGCTTTTTTGTAAGGAGATTGTTAGAAGAGCATGAATGCTTCTTTCATTACTCTTGTGACTATAGACCTATCAATTTTATTAGAACTCCTTGTCTTTTCTGCTTACTATTCATTCTTATTTATACTATTTTGATCACGTTGATGAAAGTGTAAAAAACAACTTATTATTTGTTCTCTGTGTTTTGTGCTTAATTGCAAAGAAGGAACATTCCGCGGCTCCTGTCATTGAAGAACCAAAATGTTCAGAACCAAAAATGCTGAGAAACCAAGATGCCTCAGCGGTTCTGTTGATTGAGTTGAGCAGCGATCATGATGATGACGACAATGATGGTTCAAGGGTTGCAATTGGAAATCAAAAACTCGAAGACGAGGATACATCTGTGTGGCACTCACTGTCAATGTTGAAACACTGCGGCAAGATTAGTCCTTTCGCTTTGAAGTTCAAGGTGTGGAAAGTTGGTCAAAGTGAAGACAATGCAATCTCATTGAGCAATGCCCTTCTCAGGTTTTTCCCAAAAAATTAGGACTTGAAGTTTGTTGTTTGATGTTTGTCTACCAGAAGTTTCCCAAACATACAGAAGCAAACAAGTGGACTGTACTGTTCATAAACTTGTTTTGTAAATGTCTGTTTCTGCTTTTTGTTTTTGACATTTTGGAAGCATTAATAGCTTGAACTTGAGAATAATTGTAGGACACCAAAGATATCAGAAGTGGATGTTTTGTTGATGTCAAAAATCAAGGTTAAACAGAAGTATTATGTTTCTGTTGACTTTTTTGGCTTTCGAAAGTTATTATTGTAATTTTGAGCGTGCCAGTAAGGATCAATCAGTCCTTACAGAATATTAATTGTCAACCAATTATCAGACGATTATGTTTTAGTTCTTTTAGCCTCAATGAAGAAGACTTTTACTGGTAGCTTTGTTTAAGAGAATTAAGCAAACAATGATTAAATGAAGAACAATTGTAGCATTTCATTAAGTAAAATGGAAGACTTACAAATATCCAAATCAGCCTCATAGAGGTTTACAGCAACAAACTACTTGAAACTACTCCTATGAACGAAGTGCAATACATGAATTTGAAGTACAGAAATGTAAAGAACAAGAAATGTAAAAACTGGAAGAAAAATAAAGTAGATAAAATTGGTTTTTTGGATCTGAGTCTGGGGGCTCTTTTTGAGACCTTCTCTGCTATTTATACTTCTCAATGATAACCGTCGAAATAAGCTTCTAACCGTCGAATCATCCCTCCATGATTTGCTGATCATGTTTCCTCACAGTTAGCTCTACTACGCCATGTCTGCAGTTAGGCTTCTCTCCTGATTTTTGAATTTAAATATGAGTAACCGTTAAAGTCACGTCATCTTGCACCTCTTTGCTGATTCGATGCTATGTAGATCCACAATAACCAATACTAACTGCCACGTGTGTAATTACGATTGAAGATTTGAATTGTCTTCTCGTATTACCCTCATCTTGCCACGTGTTAAACTGTGATTGGCCTATACAAAATATGTAGCCAACATTACCCCCCACACTAATATACCTAATACTTGGTGATATTAGTGGATCAAGGTATTTTATCCATGTCTTAGAACATGCATGGGCTTTACACTTTTTAGAAATGCAACCGTCATTCATCAATGAAACATTCGCATTAAATTCTCTTCTATCCTCTAATCATCCCCACTATCTCAGTATTCGAAAAGCCTGATACATCTTTCATGACCAAGCAAGTCTTTTCTTACATTGATCAAGCATACGAAGAGTTATTTGATAATGTTGTTCGTCCTCGAAAGAACCTTCATGCATTGATTAGCCATCTTTATCCGCCTCCATTTATACAAGTTATAGAAGTTTTCGCAAATCATCGACCTTCGAACCAAGAACCTATTGCTTACGATTCTTTGGAATACAAATTTGAAACCATGGATACCGGAAGCTCTTCTTCTGCAACAAAGCCATCTGCGTGGGACGAAGCTGCTGCTTCTTCTTCTACAACAAAGCCATCTGCGTAGGACGAAGCTGCTGCTTTTTCTTCTTCTACGACCGCTGGCTGGGGAACTTGGCCTACCCCTACTCAACCTCAGACGAGGGAACGCATTCATCATCGTTTCCCTGAATTCGATGACCCTCTTGAAATTCCCCCTTCCAAACGCAGTTCTGTAGTATATCCATATGTTCCTATTAACCGTAGACGCAGTCTTGAAGACAATCTACTTTCAGCATGGTATACTTCTACTTTTCCATCTCGGATGGTTCGAAGTGTCCCACGTCCTGATGAAGCTTTAGGGATCAGTCCTGCGCTTTTAGCCAAAAAAACAAAGCTTTATACCACTGATTGGTTAGAATGTGTGGCCAGACCTGAATTTCTAGATTCACCCAGGGAACCTCCAACTACTCCTCATTTGCCTTCTAATCCAAATTGGATTGATGAGTTGAGGCTTACTCTCTCTGAGGGCTAATCCTTTCCCCCTACCGGGTCCTGGTGCCTCCAACTCCTTATCAGCAATTCAGGGCTCAGATCTTGCTTGCTGTCTTTTCTCATTTATCCTTTGAAGTCCTCCGAAATGACATTCCCCACAAAAACTTTCTATGGGCTTGTGACATTATGTCTAGAAGTCATTTTCTCAACCCTGTGGCCCAAATAGAACTTTATACCTTTTTAGACCAACTTCCTCTCATACTCAACTGGCACTTCCGTGCTTCCATTACAAGTGAAGTTCTGGATGAAGCCATTTCTGCTCGAATCCAGGTTCAGTATGAGGCAGAGAACCTCCTTGATGAATATGAAGCCTTTAGGAGCCAGGACTTTGAGTATGGGGAGGATGTTGCTATGAACAAAGTGCATGAAGAAGAGGAGATGGACGCCATAGATAAAGCTCTAAAACAGCTAGAATTCGAAGTGAAGGCCCAACACCTCTCTTCTCAATTGAGGGCTTACCAATTAGATAAACCAAATTGGACAAGATAGAGGATAGAGTAGGAAAAGAGTATTTATTTATTGAATTTTGTTGGACTAAATTCCATGACCTTGTAACTTTCTCCATTCCATATTTCTACAAAATCGAGAATGTAATCAAATGAATCCCAGTGTAAACAACACTTATCAAAAAAACTGGGCTTTTCGAATTTCATTTGTCAGACTCTAATTTACCACTCTAATTGTAAACTGCATGGTTGACGTGCTTTAACTCCATTCCAACTCAAACTTTTCCAAAGTGTAAAAATCTTCTCTTTTGAGAAAACAATTGTTGCCTTACATACCGATTCTAGGACTAACATAATTCTTCAGCTATCAGCTTCGAATTAAACAACTTTGCCCTTCGAAACTCGATTTGATCATATTCAACTCCCCAACATATGGTTAATATAATCAAGTAATTGCAAATCAACTAATTTTTGTTTCAAACAAACAGTCTATATTTTCCAAAATATAGGAATCTTTTCTAAGGACTGCACTGTTTTATTCTAAAAAAATGATTTCTTTTGTCTACTATCAAACCAACTATTGGTTTGAAACTTAGAACAAACAATTTCTAACCGTAAGGCATTTCAAGTTTTGCTTCGAAGGATTTTACTCTCATTAAGAAACCTAAAAACAGGTCTTTAATCCTTTTGAAGTAAACAAATACTTGAGCTTTCTTGCATCCTTAGGTGTGGAATGTACTTTGAAGTCGACTTCCTACTTTCGAAGTTGTTTGTTATTTGATTTTGGCGCCAAAATTTGGCTTCAAAGCCAAATATTTTATTTTGAAGCTGACATCAGTATTTGAGATGCGTTTCCCTCCATAACTATCAATATTAAAGGAAACTTTTCGCATCCGTAGCTTTAGTACTTTTTTATGAATTCCGCCTACATAAAATGATTGGGTATATTTTCAGACACAAAGGCTTAAAAACCCTTTTTATTTCGTGTTTTGAATTCACTCGTTTGCCTAACACACCAATCCTTCATCTTCTGTTGGCTTTCTCTTCCCTTTTACTCTCTTTTCCAACTTTGTCTTCTGAAAAAACTCTCTATCAATGGCTTCTTCTTCCTTGAAAATACCGGTTGTGGAGTGTGCGAGTCCATCTGTAGCCTTGAAAAGGATCATTGATGAAGAGTGTGAGAAGTACAAGGCTGGTGGGAAAAGTGCCATTGACGGACGCATCTTCATTCCTCGTCGTCATGAGCAACAAGAGTATGTGCTTGGGCCCATCTTTAAGGAGATTCCTACCAAGCTTCCAACTCTGTATCCACGTCTAGAAGATCATTGTCTCTTTTACGAAGGTGGTCTTGACTGGGGAAACTAGAGGATGAACTGCCCCCATTACTGTTGGCCCACAGTGAGACCAGAGTGGGAGGAATGGTATGATCGGGTCATCCCTGATAGGACTTTGGATCTTCAGGAGCTTTGCTTCTTCGACGCCCTCTAATTATCCAGGTTCACCATTTCAGAGGACCCTTTTTTAATACCTGCTGCCCTTTGCTTTTTGAATTCTACTTTTAATTTCTTTCAATTTAGATGTGGGATGATGGCTCCTAGGGCTGTGCAAAATACCTCCTAATCTGCTAAAATCGCACCGATCCGCATCAATCTACACCGCACTAACCGCTAACCGCGGTTTAAACTTTAAAATTTATAATCCACCAACCGAACCGCTCCGCTCCGCTATAGTTAATACATATATATTTTTAATCTCCAATGAAATTTCAATGTAAAAATGAGTATGAGAGAGATTTAAGATATAAATTTATTACAAATTAGTAGTTATATAGATGAAACATATTATGTAAAATTACTTTGTGTTATATATCTAAAAAATATTATACAAATTAGTGTTATATATTATACAAATGTATGATAATTGGTTAGAATATTCTTCAATCCACCAATCCGCTAAAAACTGCCCGAACCGCACCACGCACACCCCTAATGGCTCCTACTGTTCTTGACATCTGCCATCTATTAGGGTTGTTCCCTACTGGCACCCTCATTGGTCCAGACTATCCTGACCTCAAAACCCCTTTTTCCCTCCCCTCTCTGAACTCATCCTATAGTGACTTTGTCAAGGCTGAGAATAAAAGAGAGGGCCCTCTGATTGATAGGGAATTCTTTTCTTTTATATTATATTGGCTTTGCAAGTTTCTTTTTTGCACCTCTTCTCAGAGGATCATGCCTGAATTTGCCCCTCTTGCCAAAGCCCTTGTTTTACAAATAAAGGTGACCTTAGCTCCATACATTCTAGGTCATGTTTATAGAGCTTGTTCTCCTTTTTGTGAAAAACCCTTAGATGCCAATCAGGGAGGCCCATTTTAGATACTTCAACTTTGGCTTTTTGCATACCCGAATTACAGTCTAAATGCCTAAAGTTTTTGGAGCTAAACCCTACCACTCATGGCATGAAGTTAGCCAATGTTTCACTCTATCCTTCCAACTTTGCCTTTTACTTTTCTTTCTTCCACTAACTCCCAGCTTCCTCTTCTTCTCACAGCTTTCGTTCTTTCGAATCTACCAATATTGGCCCATCCTGGTTGAGGACCTTTTTGAGTGATAGGTCCTGTTCTATACCTCATCACAAAAACGTGTGGGCTTCTATTCTGATCCCCAGAGAATTATTCATTGGGACTATAAACCCCAGAGCCTACAAATGCATTGCTGAGCCTTATTGTCCCGCCCAATTTACTAGGCAATTTAGATTCTCACAAGGGGTCCTAATACCTCTCTGCAGTCAGACCAATTTAAGTCTTATCAGCAAGGATCTGAAAGTTCGAAGATCTAGATTGGAAGAAGCAACTTCCAAATTCATCCAGGATTTCATTAACTTTGAGTACTTCCCCTTCATACCTCAAAACAACATATTGAAAAGGTGCCAGAACTGGTGGATGACCAATATGAAGGTACACTTGGCCATTCCTCCTCAAGATCTATTAATGGCACTAGATGTACCTCAAACCAGGTCCAATGGGGCTAGAGCTGTTACCTCTTCCACTGCCCCTGTTGCTTCAGTTCTTGCGCCTGTCACCACAAAGTCTGTTCCTGTTGCCCCAACTCCTTCTAGAGTTACTCGAGCTACCTCGAAGAAAAGTATGTACTGCTGTTTCTTTTTTCCTCTTTCTCCTTTATGATGCTCTTGTCTTTACTTATAACTTTTTCTTTGGTATAGGTGGTGCGGGTGCCTCTCAAGGAGATTCTCCCCAAAAGGTTCAAGCTTTAAATCTTCTCAAGAGCAAACAACAACAACAGAAGAAAAGAAAGCTCTTACTTGACCTTGAAGGGGAGATACCTAAGGTTCGTATATGAGAAACAGAAGCAGAACAAGAAGAGACAGAAAAAGAGCAAGAGACACCCTTGAAGAGAAGGAAGAAAATGACTATCTCTCTGTCTGATTTCACTAGAGATCCCATTTACGAAGCATCTGTTAAAGCAGTGGAAGCAGAGCGTTCCAAAGAACTTATTGTGTTTTCAAAGGGCTGAGAAGATGAGGCAACAAAAAATGCATAGGGATGAAGCTGCTGCTGCTGCTGATGCACTCCAAAGAGAAGTTGCAAGAAAATAACAAATTGCTGGACATTATACTGTTCGCAGCTCTCCGATCATAGCCACTACTTCTGAAACCAGTAATTTCCTTCGTGCCTCTATTCTCCTTTCTCAAATTTTTGATACTGAGACTTAACAATACTTTATATTTCTTCTTTTGTAGTAACAGTTACTTTGCCCTCTCTTTCAATAAGGACTTCTTCAGTTTCATCTGAAGTTGAAAGACCTCACAACGTGGAGCCAATTCAAGCAATACTCCCACTTCCTGGTCTTACATTTTCCATACCTTTCTTGAGATCAAGCATTCCTGCATCCCTATCTTTTGGCTTGACTCCATACTTTCCTCACCTATCTTTCAATTTTACTCAATTTGCTCTGCCTTTAAGCCTTGTTGTTCCTTCCTCTTCTGAGGACATTCCAGCTATTACTTCAGCTATTATTTCATCTCCAGTGATAGTTGATTCCCGTAGAGAAGACACTGGTAACTCACCAATTCCATGTTCGTTATCTCTACCTAGCTCCAGTCCCTCTTCTCTTGACTTATTGGTAACCAAAACCATGAAAACTGCTAGGGATACTTCACCTTCTTCTCCTATTCCTATACAGCCATTTCTTTCTTCTACCAGAGTTCTTTATGCACCCTCCATGTTAACAGATAAGGTGGACATCTTCGAAGTTAGGCTAGCTAGTCTTTTTGACATAATTTCTACCAGGCCAACAGCTAGCAATAAAACTGAGCCATTAATCCTAACTGATTCTCTACTAGAAATTTTTGAGCGCTCTTCCTCCAGTGGTAGGACTTCCTTACCTTCAATAGACTTGGACAGCTGTTTGGAGCTGCTGACATCCTTCTCAAGGATTCCTTTCGAAGCCTTACAAAGGCCTATAATCAAGAATGGCTTCCTCCAGTGCTGCAAGATTGTTGAGCAATTTAGCATGACTGTTTCAAGTCATTTATCTCAGGTGGCAGCCACCATTGATTTTTACATCAACATCTGCCATGTTGCCAAGGCTGCAGAGAGAAATTGCTGAGAGACCAGAGTTTTGTTTCCAAAATACATGCTGAAGTGTCAGAACTGAAAGAGCAATATTCCTCTGTCTTCCAATTTCAGGCTCAACTATTGGAGAAGAAAGCTCAGCTTGAAGAAGAGTTATCAGTAGTCAACCAAGCTTTAGATTCGAACTGCCACCAAGCTGCAAATCACTAATCAAGGACTGACTGATCGAAAAGCAGGAGATGGCTACAACTATTCAGTTGTTCCCATCTCTTAGAGTATAGAATCTATTGTAAAGGAACAACTGAATCATTGTACTGACTTTTGGGCCAATCTATGGCTGCATGTATTCAACTCATTATGAAATAAAATCCTTATTTATCATTTGAGTGTTTTCATGTTCTTTTCATTTAGCACTTATTTTATCCCTTGTATTTCCCACACAGTTGGATAATAAGGCTTCAAATATCTGCCATTAATCTTCTTGGGATGTACATATCCATTCAAATTTTTCAAATGATATACTCTCAAAGGCAAGATTCTATGAACTTGATATGGTCCTTCCTAATTAGGTGACTATTTGCCAAACTTGTGGCTTTTAATCCCTATTGGGAGTATTGTCTTCTATACCAAATCACCTTCATCAAAGCTAATGTGCTTGACTTTCTTATTGTAGTTTTTGGCTGCTTTTTTCTTTTGGAAAAGAATGCTATTTAATGCCAGAATTCTAGCTTCATCTACACTTTTTAATTCCAAGCACATACTCTGATGGTACTGCTCAAGATTTAACTGATCCTGGCATCTCACCCTCAAGGACTTAACATTAATTTCCACAGGTAGCACTACATCATGCCCATTTACTAAAGCATAAGGAGTGATTCATGTACTTGACCTTGGAGAAGTCCTATAAGCCCATAACACATCCAACAGCAAGTTATGCCAATCTCTGGGATTGTCTTCCATAACTTTCTGTATTCCTTTCTTCAAAGACTTATTGTATGATTCTGCCTGACCATTGGCTTATGCATAATAGGGGTAGAATTAACAAGGCTAATTCCAAACTCTGCCACAAAAGACTTCACCATTTTCCCATCAAATACAGTCTCATTATCAACAGTTATAGTCTGTGGGATGCCAAATCTGTGGATCGGATCTTTAATGAATCCAATAACTTCGATCTGGTCTACAGCCTTATATGGCTTAGCTTCGACCCACTTAGTGAAGTAATCTGTGGCCACTAAGATGAAACCATGATGCTTCGAAAAAGGTTGATGTATTTTCCTTATCATATCCATAGCCCATTCTCTAAACGGCCAAGGCTTCACAACTGCATGCAGATCAGTTATGAGTACATGTCTTATTGTGCCATGCTTTTGGCATGCCTGACAGCCTCTAGCATATTCTACGCAATCCTTAAGGATGACTGACCAATAGTAAAAATGTCTTCGAAGCAGCCATCTCATTTTCACACCAGGCTGATGAGCACCACAGATGCCTTCATGAACCTCAGCCATGGCTGTTAATGCTTCCTTTGGGCCTAAACATTCTAATAATAACCCATCTGCCCCCCCTTTTGTAGAGAGCATTATCATACATTATGTATTACATAGATTGCAATTTGATTTTTCTGCTGGCTTTCGAAGATGGGCCAGCTAGATGCTATACTATTGGATGCCTCAAATCTTGTTCTTGTAAGTCATTATGATTGACTTCTAAGACCATATTCCTTTTACTTAAGGGTGGTATTACTTTTTGATATGTTGTTTAGCTTATGTTCCTTTGAGTGTTATTCCTTCTCTTGAAATTCGAAGCTTTCTGAGCAACATCATTAGCTTTATTATTCAAGAATCTTGGGACATAAGTTACATTTGCTCTCTGAAATTGAGAAAGTAAATGTATTGCAACAACATAGTATGGCAACATGCTTACACTTTGACATTTGAAAATTCCTTTCACCTAGTTAACCACCAATTGAGAATCACCAAATATATCAACTGCATGAGCTTGTAATCCAATAAGTAGTTCCAGTCCCATTATTAAAGCTTCATATTCGGCTTGATTATTGAAACAAGTAATTTCATCCACTCTGAAACCATGTATGGTTTCTACCCCTTGTGGTGACTTAATCACCACACCAATTCCAATTAGACCATTGGCTTTTGATCCATCGAACCACATTTGCCATGGTTCAACACTAACCATACCAAGTTCCATTATCTCTTGGCTTTCCATTTGACATGGATGGTCCGCCAAGAAATTAACTAAAACTTGTCCTTTTACTGCCTTTTGGGGGACATATTCTAAATGAAATTATGATAAAGCTAGTACCCATTTGCCAGTTCTTCCTCTTAACATAGATTTAGATAACATATATTTAACCAAATCTGTGGTTGCAATTACCAAGGTAGTTATAGGCAAAAGATGGTATCTTAATTTCATTGCAGCAAAATACAATGCAAAGCACAGCTTTTCTATAGCTGAATATTTACATTCACAAGAATTTAAAAATCTACTAAAGTAATAAACTACTTGTTCTTTGCCTTCTTCATTGTCCTAGGCTAAGAAAACTCCCAACGAATCTTCTGCTGCAACTATATAAAACTTCAAGAGCTTATCACCCTTTGGTGGCATCAGCACTAGAGGGTTGGCTAAGTAGGCTTTGATTCCTTCGAAAGCAGTTTGATGCTCTGCTGTCCACACAAATTCCTCTTCATCTCTCAACCTTAATAAAGAAGAAAATACTTTAGTTTTCCTTACAGTATTAGAAATAAATCTTCGAAGAAAATTAACATGCCCAAGGAATTTTTGTAATTCTTTCTTACTTGAGAGGGGTTTGGTTTCAATGATAGCTTTGGCTTTGTTCTGATCAATCTGTGTTCCCTTCTTGTGTACTACATAGCCCAAAAAGTTTCTAGTTGATACGCCAAAAGCACATTTGAGAGGATTAAGTTTCAACTTGAACTTTCTCATTCTTTCAAAAGCTGCTTCCAAGTGAAACAAATGTTCCTCCATGGATTAGGACTTTACTACAACATCATCAATGTAACACTTTAAATATCCTCCAATGAGATCATGAAAGATAGTGTTCATAGCTCTTTGGTATGTAGCCCTAGCATTCTTCAGACCAAATGACATTTTAACCCATTCGAAGGTACCAATGTTCCCAGGACATCTGAATGCTGTATTTTAGATAACCTCTTCTGCAATGCAGATTTGGTTATAACCAGAGTGCCCATCTATCATTGATAAAATCTTGTGCCCTACTGAACTATCCACCAATAAATCTACTATGGGCATAGGGTACTCATCTTTTGGATTTGCTGAATTCAGGTTTCTAAAATCGATGCATACCCTCATTTTACCATTCTTTTTAATTACATGCACAATATTAGATAGCCATTCAACATATCTAGCTATCCTAATAAAGCCTGCTTTAAGGAGCCTAAGAATTTCCTCCTTGACCTTCTAAATCACTTCAGGACTCATCCTTCTTAGTTTTTATTTGTATGGCTTGAAATTAGGCTTTATAGGGAGCCTATATTCTACTAATGACCTGTCTAAACCTGGTAGTTCATTGTAGGATCATACAAAACAATCTTTATATCTCTTCAAGATTACCAACAACTGGTCCCTGTCTAGAACACTTAACCAAGCACTAATGTAGGTGGGTTACTGTGTAGAACATTCCCCTAGGTTAACTTCTTCCAAGGGGTCTTGTATCTGAGAACTCATTGATGCTCATTTTTCTTATTCCTTTTGACTTCGAAGCAATCTCCTTGCTTTGTCTTGCTCCCAACTTCTTTGATTCAACATCTTTACCCTCCTCCTCATAGACAAGTCTGTCTATAAGGCTTCTTCTTCTTGTATCTCCTGGACTTTTGTTTGAATATCCAAAACACAGTATTTATCTAAGGCCAAAAATCTGCCTTGTTGCTGCTCCTGCTTGCAGCCAATTATCATGACTTCTTTCTCTTGCTCTTGCATCTTCTGGACTATTGATTTTACATCCAATACTGAGAACTTAATTAAAGCCAAAGATCTAGCCTCCTAGGTTTCATCTCTTTGCCTACAGCTAGACATCATTGTCATCCTTAGCGACAAATTCTTCATCAGCACTTTCCTGGACTAAGTGCTTCAGGTGTGCTAATTCCCCATCAGTCGTCACTTCGGCTGATCCATCAGGTTTTCTCAGTTTACTGAGTGGTGTCACTCCTTCAGTATACAATTTGGCCTTTGCAAATTTTGTACAAACTATGAAGGGTTGAGGGTCTACATTGATCTCCTTTGTCTCTCCATTGCACAAGGCCATCAAGATCTTCTGATGTAAAAAGGAAGGCACACATTTATTGGTGTGAATACAATCCATTCCAAGTAGAGCATTATACTTAGCATTGCTGTCGATAACAAAGAATGCCGTCATGTAGTCCCTGGTTCCCACACTCAGGTTGATGGACAAAATGCCTTGAGCCATCTGTTTGTCTCCATCGAAACCAGCAATGGTTGTACTGGTTGGGAATAGTCTGAGGTTCCTCTTTCCTAGTTTCTTCAAAGAAGATTTCAGAAGTAGGTTTACTGTTGCCCCATTATCCACCAATACCCAGTTCATCTGTATCCCATCGAAGAAGGCCTTGATATACAAGGGTTTAACATGCTGTGTCATGGATGTCGTGGGATACTCAAAAGGGTATGAGAGGTTAATACTCACCTCTTCCTCACTCTCATCTCCAGTTTCCATTGGTGTGGCCATTTCGGATTCGTCTTACACCATACCCACTTGTGAGTCTTCATTAGAAACTGGAATTGGGCCAATCTCCTGACCTTGGTTTTCATCTTCAGCTTGAAACTCCTGTGGTAGTGTATGCACCATATTCACTGACACAAGAGGAAACGAGCCAAATTGAACGACTGGTTGTACCTGCTTCTTTTCCTGGCCAACTTTTTCAATTACTTCAGAAGCATCTTCCATGCTACATTTTGGCACTTCATTACTAATAACCTCCTTCGAATGGTCTGTTTCTGCTGGCTTTTCGACCAAAAATGTCTGTTCAACCATGAAGGCTTCAAACATTTCTTCCTCAACCATCTCCTTCCTTTGGCCTAGGCCAACTTCTCCTTCTGTCTCACTATCACTTTCCATCAAAGCTTTTTCCAATCCTGCCAAATTGGATCTTTCTTTGGCTTTCAGTTCGGAATGAACTTTGGCCAATTGCTCTCTGCTGCAACTCCTTTTATCTTGAGGAGTCGATTTTAGATTATGATCTAACTTTGAACTTTTTTCTCTCTCTGCCTGACCCTTTGGCTGGACTAATGAAGAGCTTTTTCCACTTTCTTTCAGATCCTTCTGGTATTGAGTGTACCTTCGCTGGATTTTCCTCCTTTGGGACCTAGAAATCACTGGGACCATATTTGGTTCCTTTGTTTTTGGATGCTTAAGTAACACCCAATTATTTGGAGCCACCAAAGGAGGTTTAACCATTATACCTTGGTTTCTAACAACATTTCTTTGGGTAGACATTTCCCTAGGTTTGTTCAGCATGACAAACCAATCTATAACTCCAGGTACCCATGAACCCACTAGCCTAGTTGTTGAACTGTTTCTTTCTTCCTTCAAAGCTAGCTTCGAAGTTGGCTGTGGAGGCCACTGCCTGACCATGACTACCTATTTTGGGCCTAATTCAAGCCTTCCATGAAGGTGGCCACTTTCCTTTTTGTGTGAGGCTGGTCTAGGGGGCCAATCTCTGGCTTTGATCCTATGACTTAAACCCACTTCAAGTTTCCTCGCAGAATGATTGCCTTATATTCTGTAATAATTGGGTGGTCTGGATTTATATAGAGGTCTCTTGCCCTTGGAGTGCACTCTAGTGGCTATTGGCTCAGCCATTAATGGCTGCTGCCTAATACTAGTTGGATATGGCCTTTTGTTATAAGCACTGGTTAATTTAGGTTACCTCTGCATATCCTTGTAATATTGCTTCCCATCAATCGAAAGCCCTTTCAACCACTTGTAGCTCAACCTGCATCTGGGACACATTCTTTGCATGACAGCTGCCTCTAAAGAATCATCATCCAGTGCCTTTTCATCAGAGTCTTCCCTCTGGTTTACAAAACCTTGTCTAACAACTGGTAAACTTCTAGCATTTTTCTTGACAATAGCCTGGCTGGCAACATGCATTTGCACATTGACCTCTTCTAATTCTTTCAAGGATAAGTTCTAGAAGTCTGGCACAATAACATTGCCTGCCACTTCTCCAATTTCTGGGAATGGATTAGTGTCAATCTCCATGGCCTTTTCTGCTTTAGCTGGGAATTTTAAACTCGCCTTTTGAATCTGGTCTTGGATCCTGTCTCAAAAAATAATGCAATTTTTAGTTGAGTGAGACTAAGAATTATGCCATTTACAATACACTTTTCCTTTAAGTTTCTCTGGAGATGAAATTTTGACTCATTTTGGTAACTTCAGGAAGTTTGCTGCAAGCAAATGATCAAAAATGTCATCTGCCTTTGTTAAATCGAAAGAGTATTTCCTATGAAGGTATTTCTTTTTAAACTTCTAGTCTATTATTGTGTCTTTATGAATTAATGCTTCACAGATCACAGGTTCTTTCCCTACAATCTCTGCTGCATCAATCTCATAATTAGGATCTCTATAGTACGTCTTGTATGATGCATTACTTTGATCTTGTTCTTCTTCTAGTAATGCTTCATACCTAGACACCTTATAGGTCAGTCCCACTAAGTCTCTAAACTCAGTTGAGTCAAATTTCTTTCAAAGCCTAAACTCTAGACCATTTTGAGCCAATCTCACGAACTCAGGCTCTAGTAGGATAATCCTACATTTGTTTCATGCTCTTTTGAATCTGGCAATAAATTGAGCAGCCTTCTCATCAGGCCTTTGACTCAACCTTGCCAAGTCTGCCATGGAAACTTCTGGCTTCATTTGGAAGAATTGGGCATGAAATGTCTTTTCCATTTGTTGCCAAGTTTGGATAGAGCCAGGTATAAGGTTAATGTACCATGCAAAAGCTGCCCCAGTTAGTGAAATTGGGAATAGTCTTAACTTCATGTAATCATTATTGGTAAATTCACTATATTGAGCAGCGAACCTAGCAATATGCTCCATCGTTGGCTGATTTCCATTCCTATAAAAAAGAGCAAAGTTTGGTATCCTAAATCCTTTTGGGTATTCATGTACCCTATCTACCTATTCTGGATATGGTTTCCTGCACATAGAAGTTTGAACCCCCTGTGCCATCGGTCCACACATCTCTTTAATAATATCAGCAATTTGGTCCCTAGGAACCATATTTTGTGCTTGTTGAACCACTACTAGAGGAACAAACACAGGATTTGGTGGACAACCTTATGCCTGAGGTCCTCTTGGTCCATAGGGTGGCATATTTGGGACTGGTTATCCCTGTGGTGCTGGCTGCTGTTGAGGGTATGGGTAACCCCTCTGAGCTTGTCCTGCGAAAGGACCTACGAAAGGTCCTGGAACAGGTGTTGTGTCTTTTCCAATTGCAGGGAACCCTTCCAACCCCCTGGATATAAATTCGAACAAAGGATTAGTGAACCCCCTTGTGCCAGGTATGGCTTCGAACATGGGATTTGGAAACATCCTTATGCCATTTTCTTGTGTTGGGCCAGATCCACCAATTTGCATGGCTTCACTGTTAAGTAATGAGGCATTTTGATTTGTCACAGGCCTCGAAAGAGGTTCATACCAAGACTGAGGTGATGGTCTTTCGTAGTTTTGGTTACTAGTTTGACCATTAGAATGTCCATTATTTTGCATAGGTTGTTTATCTCTAGCCAATCTTTACTGAGGGACATTTGAAATTTCCTCTATATGTCTTGTGTTTGTTGGTTGATGGGTATTTATTCGATCCATAAAGGATGTTGACCACCTTTCCATTGTGTTCATTAACTGCTGTCCCATGGCATCTACTAGGCCACCCCATGGATTCATTGGCTAAGTAGATGGAACAGTGGATGGTCCAATTTTTTGGCCTCGTCCAATATTTTGAACATGTGGTACTTGTTTCGAAGTGCTGGTCTGTTCGACCATAGGTTCTGATAAAACAGGTACTTTCACAGGATGTGTTATCACATTATCCTCTAGATTAGGCATTTCTACCTTTCCTTCCACGCGTTCTTCCAAGTGTTCATTTCCTCCTTGTCTCATACGTCTAGTCATTTCAATTAGTTCCACTGGGCGTGCCAAAAATATATGGCTTTTTTGGCTTTCGAATGTTATTATTGTAATTTTGAGCGTGCCAGCAAGGATCAATCAATCTTTACAGAATATTAATTGCCAACTAATTATTAAACAATTGTATTTTAGTTCTTTCAGTCTCAATGAAGAGGACTTTTACTGGTAGCTTTGTTTAGGAGAATTAAACAAACAATAATTAAATGAAGAACAATTGTAACATTTCATTAAGTAAAATAGAAGACTTACAAAGATCCAAATCAGCCTCGTAGAGGTTTATAGCAACAAACTACTTGAAACTACTCCTATGAACGAAGTGCAATGCAGGAATTTGAAGTACAGAAATGTAAAGAACAAGAAATGTAAAAACTGGAAGGAAAATAAAGTAGATAAAATTAGTTTTTTGGATTTGAGTCTGGGGGCTCTTTCTGGGATCTTCTCTGTTATTTATACTTCTCAATGATAACCGTCGAAACGAGTTTCTAACCGTCGAATCATCCCTCCATGATTTACTGATCATGTTTCCTCACAGTTAGCTCCACTACGCCATGTCTGCAGTTAGGCTTCCCTCATGATTTTTGAATTTAAATATGAGTAACTGTTAAAGCCATGTCATCTTGCACCTCTCTGCTGATTCGATGCTATGTAGATCCACAATAAGCAATACTAACTGCCACGTGTGTGATTACGATTGAAGATTTGAATTGTCTTCCCATATTACTTTTATCTTACCACGTGTTAAATTATTATTGGTCTATACAAAATATATAATCAACATTTTTTTAACAGCAAAACTAATCTATTTTATTTTATAATTGCTTCTGATATATCTTTGTCCTTTTTTTTTTTTTTTTTTGGAACATAAAAAAAAGGGCTCTGTGGTGTCGTCATAGCCCCATTGGGCTCTAGCCCCGGGATAGCCGGTTGCCAGCTAGGAATTAACCCCCACCAAGTGGGGGGACCCACCACCAGGGCACCAATGGAGGGAACCCCACGCCGCAGCAGAGGCCAGGGATCGAGGGGAGTAAAGGCAGGGCTCACAGGGAGTGATCACATCCTGCCCCTCCCAGGAATCGACCCTGGTTCCCCTGTGAGGAAATGGGGCACATCCTCCACCAGGCTACCGACCCTGGTGGCATATATCTTTGTCCTTTTCCAGTTACAATTTGTGGCCAGCCAACTAATGGCTGAAATAGAGTTGTGAGGGGACTGTACTTTTCGTAAAATTTATTTTCATTTTAATTTTATATACACTTATGGGGGATGCCTTTGGTACACACGCTTTGTAAGATGGTGCACACAGTTTGAACTTTTATTACACTTTGTTTTGATATATATTATATGTTTTTGTGACTATGAATTTTTTATTTTATCAATTTAAATTTAAATTTTTTAATTTGTTTTTAATTTAAATTATTCGTCTATTTTTGTTAAATTGAACCAATTAAAAAAAAAATTATTATAGTCATTAAATTCAATATAGATACATATATATATATATATTTTTTGATAAATCAATATAGATACAATAAAACATCTAAAATATCATTTTCATTGAGTTTAATGACTAAAATACTTATTTTTTCATTAACTTTACTTAACAAAAATAGACAAATGATTTAGATTGAAAATAAATTAAAATTTAATATTTAAATTGATAAAATTTAAAATTTAGTATTTATTTTATGTCAAACCGTCTTTTTGTAAATTCTACAAAATTTATTAAGAGTGCTGCTACTAGTACCCATTTATTATTTTAAACCCTCTTTTTTTTTTTTTTACTTTTAACCTTAAATAAAATTAGTAAAGAGGATATCAATAATTTTGAGACACCCATCTCTCAATTAAACCCACACGCCCACCAAACAATGAGATAGAGTTTATGAGAGCACTCATTTCCATCATCATCCATCCATCTTTCTCAAATCATACCCTCAAAACTCACTTACCCTCAAAACCTTGAGAATCCTTCGGCGACGATATTCTGACGACAATGGTGGCAATCATTCAATTACACACACTTCTCCGGTAATGACAATGAGGACTACAACAATGTAAGTTTAGAAGAGATTCTAGTATTTTCAATATGGAGGATGTTGGCCTTGTAAAAGTAAATTTCTTGAAAAAACAACAAAAATTGTGAAAACTGTTCCTTTTTTTTTTTTGATACTAAACTCGTGAATATATGACTAAAATTTGGGAACACAAGTCCGAATATTGGTTATTTGTTTAGGAACACAAGACTAAACATGAAAATTTGATACACTTCAAAGATTGTTCACATTTGTAGGAGTTTTCATTTTATTAAGTTCAGGAACACATGTCCAAACATTACTTATTTGTTCAGAAACACAAGCCCCAACATTGCTTATTTGTTTAGGTATACGGGACCAAGCATAGCTTATTTGTTAAGGAAAGAGTGAAGAATTAAGGAAGAGTATAATATACATTCTCAATGAAAGAGAGATAAGAGAGACTTGGGGGATTGGAAAGGAGTGAGATTCAAACTGAACAAAATGCAGATTTACTCTTTTCGAACTATACATACACATAAATAAGTATTTATATCGGTTGTTTTTGGGGTTTAAGACTGATTAGAGAAATGGACAGAATTGAAGAAAGACATACAAATCTAATGTGAAGAAAAAAGTAAATATTGCAGAGAACACATTTTTTACACCAATCAATTCACTTTAAAATTATTTTTCTTCCATCGTCATGAAAGATAATAAGTTTTGGGGAGTTTTTTTTTGTTAGAGTGTTGGGAGATAATATTTTTTTTTATATTTTTGGTATTTAGTGAATTTTTTATAAAAAATTTCACAGATATTATACTTTTTAAATATATTTATGCTAGATATGTTTAAAAATTAAATAAAAAATACTTAAAATATTAAAAAAATCATTAAAAATTAAAAAAATTAAAAAATATATATATTTTTTAAAAAATCAAACCAATAATAGCATCGCTCTTTATTAAAAAAATAAAATAATAATAAGAAAAAGAATATATTGGGATATAAAACAACCGCTTTACCCACTTGATTGCAAAGGGATGATATGTATGCTGAAGCTACACTGCAGAAAATGCAGAATTGGATTTCCACAAAAATCATGGCGAAACTGTTGATTTGGCATCTCTTCTCCTTCTACACAAACACTAATGGCATGCGATCAAGCTGCATATTGCTGATGAACTCGATTCAAATTCTCAGAATCGAAAACTATTCCTCTGTAATCCACTTGAAAGCCATTCAAAGCATACGAAAAGGGATCAAATTTCTTGATATACCCATTGGTCCAATTTACTAATCAAATTCATGATATGCCAGCCACTCCCAATATCGAAACCCTAGGATTCTCTACTTTTCGATTCCAAACCCTCCGTCTCTCTTATTAATATCTAAACCCTAACCAGAGATCTCGTGGGTTGCGCTGGATCCTGGAATCTGGATAGCCTAGTTCAGCACTGGGTTCGTGGGTCAGTGATTTGCTACCGAAACCCTAATTTGTTTACATAAAAATTTGGAATTTTCTTTCCTTAAACTTTCAATTTCATGTTATTAGTAGTTAGTTTTTTTTTTTTTATATTTATAATAAATAAATAAAAAAAGAAAATTGAACAATTTAATGGTTCTAATTTGTTCAAAATAGTATATAAGCTTTATTGATGGCTTTTATATAATGAAATATTTTCTACTCTTGTCATGGTCAAATGTTCTGATTTTCAGGTATTGTCTAGAAGCTTATCATGTTGAGTGTGTGGGGAAAGATGAGTCATTTGTTGAGTCTGGAAACAGCTGGACTTGCAGTAAGTCACTCATTTATGTGTGATTTGATTTTCTTTTTTTCTATGACATTGCATTATTATTATTTTTTATTTTTATGAAATCTCCTTTTTTAAGTAAAAGCATGGAATCAATTGCTATGTGTGTGGCATGGATGAAATCTAAAGACTCATCAGTTAACATGCAATGCCAAGATGTATTTCAATTACTTTTTTGGATGATCTTAAAGTTTCCTATCTTCCATATAACTTGGTCAGGAAAAAACAAGAAAGAAAAAGTACTATGTTTATGAAAACCCTGTTTGCCCTTTATCTGCGATCAATTAAATATGTTATAGAATTTTATAATAATTGAAATTGACAAGTAATACTTGTTTTGCAATGGATTTAAATCATCTTTAACATGCTTAATTTATGATCCGGAGTCTCCTGATGACTCAATGTAAGTACCACCTCTATTACGAGTTTTGTTAGTCTGTGCTCACATTGAGAGTTCAGAGTATCCAAAACTCTGCTCTTTATTTTTATGTTCTTAGTTTCGCATCTTTTTTTCGTTGCGTAGGATAAAAAATTGTAAGAGTATGCCAAGTGAATCCCCGTTTTCTATTTCAGAGTGGCATTCTTGCTTCATTTGCTGTAAGAGTTCGAAATTCCATTGCTTTTGCTGTCTAAAAGCTGTGTGCCAACACTGCATTGCTGCTACAGAGTTTGCACGTGTTAGACGGAACAAAGGGTTCTGTAATCACTACTTAAAACTTGCACTACTTCGGGAAGAGAATCTGGATGTCGACTCTGATGGGGTATGATACTATCTAAGAAGACTTGCAAATTACATGCTTGAAATTCTGTTACTTTTCCTTTGCGTTGCAAAATGATTTCTTTCATTATTAGTAGGTTCTTTTATTTGGTTTGGGACTATCTCTTTGTTGTGAAGAAAGAAACCCCTTGATGGAAATCTCTACGACATACTATTTTTCAAAAGGTTAGCTGCTTTGCTCAACTCATGACACATTAGATGGCACATATAACTCTATTTAGCATAATGAATATATTATCAATTTTTAGTCTCCATTACAATGATAGGAATGCAAGATTAGGAATGAAATTACATTACTAAGAATGATATGCCTGTTAATGAGATTCATAGTCTTAATTTCTTCTAGTCATTGGGCAGCATGCTTTTTTCAAATGTAGGTACAACATATGAAAATAGTTTCTCTATTTGAAGTGCTTAGGTTGCTCAACATGACAACATAAATTTTGCTTTTGTAAGCATTAAAACTTAAAAGAACAGCAATGACATAAATTGTATAATACAAATTAATATTTATCAGGGCTACTAAAGAGTCCTACTATGGCTGATAAAAAAAAGTCTTTCTATAATTTATTACATAATTTTTTTGATTTAGATCCATTCATGGAATTTAGATTTATTGCTTTATATTCAAATTAGTCTTAATGTAGATGATATTTTGGTATATATCATTTGTATGTAATATGTATGTGTAATAGTAGAAAGATTTTATATTTTGGATTCGGTTTCAAACTAAGATTTCAATCTTTCTCTATCTTTTACTGAATGAGATTTTGGAGAAACCCGATTCACACCAAGTCCAGTCTATTTATTAGCTTAATTTCTTACCTAAATATTTTTCCTTGAAATATATTGGTGATTTTGTTGAATTGTTTCAAAAGATTAAGTTGTTAGGAAATGAGTCTAACAATGTATATTAAATTAACACTCCCTCGCACGTGCAACCTTGTCTTGCACATGGACTAGCAATAGATTGAGAGAACATGGTGTGCAAGTAGAATTGAGTGCACAATAGAATTACTATGTTACATGAACTCTTTATTTCTTGCAAAGTATCTGTGTCCACTGGATATGACAAGGATAAGGGATTGTAATTTGTGTACACTCGTACCTAATTTAGACCCTTGGATCCTTTAACTTTTTAAAAAGCGAATGCAACTATTACGTAATAGTGTTATGTAACGGTTGTGGTGGTTACAACCACCCATTACAGCCGTTATAACGGTGTGAAATTCACAACCGTAATGGCCACCACCGTTACGTTAAGGCCATAACGGTCGTTATATTGTCGCTACAGTACCGTTACGGCCGTTACAATTGTTACGCTTGTATTTTTATTTTTATTTTTTGTCCATTTTTTTATGTAATGCTATTTTCTTTTTTTTTTTTTACATAGAACTTAAGTAAAAATTTATAAATGTTTTGAATGTCCAATCTTCAAGTTCTACAAGATTTTATTACTTCTTCATATAATTATATTTGAATATTAATTTATATCTATTTCTCTTATATTAAATTTATTGAACAAAATTTAGATTTCATGTTATATACTTTTACATTATTAGGTTGACATTTTTTATTTTTAACTTATATTTGTGAGACTATTATTTTTAATATTAAACATACTTCATTTTTTTCTTAATAAATTGAAAGTTATTCATAAATATAATTAGTAAATCAAAGAAAATTAAATAAATCTAACAATAGCAGCTACTTAAAACTGATATAAAAATTAGTATATATATTAGATCATGTTTTAAAACTAAAAAAAATTCTAAAAATCATTTTGAACCTCACTAAATGTGATTCTAAAATAAAACACATGCATATTGGTATGTTTTTCTAAAGTTGTGCAAAGAATTAAAAAAATCAAGGTTTCAGTTATTGCCACCGTTACACCTCGCAACTGCGTCAACGCTACCGTTGCCGTTATAGTAACCGCCACCGTTATTTAAAACCAGGAGAATAAGAAGCTAGTCCAAGATTATAAGTTTAGGGTAGTCATATGGAATATCGGAACTTTAACTGGTAAGACTATGGAATTGGTAGACGTCATGATTAGGAAAAGAGTTAGTATAGTTTGCGTACAAGAAACTAAGTGGACGGGTGGGAAAGTTCGGGAAATAGAGGATACCGGTTTTAAGCTATATTATAGTAGCAAGGATAGACACAAGAATGTGATAGGAATAATAGTTGCCAAGAGTCTTGTAAAAAATGTAGTTGCGATCATTAGGAAAGGTGGCCGACCCCATTTGATAGGACTCAAAGCTTGATTTAGTTTCGCTAGAATAAGAAACTCACATTTATTAAAAAAGAAACATTTATAACTTTTGATATAGATAAGAGATAAAAATCTCACTTTTTTTCTAAAACCTTATTCAATTTTAAGTACATTTTTACATAATTTACAACATCTTATCTAATAATATTATATAATAATCCCAAAGGTTTGGCATGGTAGATGAGGCTTGGGACTCGGGGGGTTTGCTCCCTCTAAGGTCTCAGGTTTGACTCCCTTCATCAGCAAAACTCTTGGGGCCACAAACCGTAGGGGATAAACCTGTTTCAGAAGGCTTGTTTGGGTTGTAGGGACTTCCGTAAGTTGGCTGGGAATACCCTACATATCAAAACAATAATAATAAATAAAAAAAAATTATATAATATGTAATAATTTTAAAAAGCGGCCGCAACCGTTACGTAACGCCGTTACGTAACGGTTTTGGCGGTTACCGATACCCGTTACGGTCGCTTTTGCAGTGTGATTGAGATTCACAGGTGTGTCGGCCGTAGCGGCTGCTATAGCGGTCGTAACGGTGCCATAACAGCCGTAACGGCCTGTTACGCACCGTTACGTAACGGTTCAAAACTGTTTCTTTCGAAAAAACACACAAAAAAAAGCTGAAAATGGGGGAAGAGGGATAGAGAGAAGAGGGAAGATAAAAGAGAGAAAATAGAGGAGCAAGAGATAGAGAGAGAGAGAGAAGAGGGAAGATGAAGAATATGTTATTGATTTGTTGAAACTATAAGACCTATGCTATTCTATTCAGCTGCTATCACTAAACCATTTTGTTTGTGTGTGTCTATCTATATATTGTTTGAAAATAATAATAATAATAAGTGTGGTCATTATCTATTTGGCTTGGTTAAAATATGTATATATATATATATATTTAGGCTCTTATTTATTCTCTTACTTTTGTCATTATTTATCTTATATATAATAGTTAGTGATTAATTTTTTGTAAAATATAAAGTCATTAATTATTAAAATAAAATGTAAAAAACTCAGTTTATAGTGATTTAAAAATATGAAATATAGTGGATCATACTTAAAAATTTATAAAAATTGATCAATATTTATTTTTAACCCAATAAATATGATCATGGAAAAAAAATATGCGTATCGGTAAGTTTTTTTCAAATTGTGCAAAAAATAAAAAAATTCACGGTTCCGGTTACCGCAACCGTTACACTACGGCCTTTACACCCCGCAACCGCAACCGCGTCACCGCCACCGTTACGGCGACCGCAACCGCTTTTCAGAACCTTGGTAATATATATGTGTGTCCATCACAATTCTCCATACCTGTATATCTCAATATCTTAAGATTTAAATTTATAAAGGTTTGACACTTGGACATGCACTTGTACTCGATACTTGTACCCAAGTCTATGTAGCGTAGGTGCACAATGACAAAAATAACGAGGGTGACAAAACTTGAACCCCAAACCTCTTGGAATTGGAGCTTTGATACTATGTTGAATTGTCTCAAAAGCATAAGGTGTTAGGAAATGCACCGACGTATGTTAAGCTTACAAATTTATTTTTAATCACATTTTTAAATATATATATATATATTTTTTGTGTAGATTGACTATTTTTAATCAAACTTTATTTATGAAAAGATATAATTATTTTAGTGGCAATTATCACTATTAGCTCACAGTGCTAAAACATTTGACAAAGCAAATATGGTTGGGTACAATTGAACCCAACCATATTTAATGTCATGTTTAGTTATTCTAACACTTGACCTAACAATATTTGCTATGGCAATATGGCCGTTCTTGTAATTATTCAAACAAAATTCATGTAATATGTATTTAAGATTTTATAAAATTTGATTTTTACATTTAGGGCAAATTGCACTGACACCCTCCTGTGGTTTCTATTTAATACAAATCCGCCTCTCACATTTAAAAAATTACATTCCCCTCCCTGAGTTTTGTAATCTCATTACAAATTATCCCCTGGATTGTTGATGTCATGCTCTAAAATTTTTTAAATGACCATTTTACCCTTTTTATAATATTTTTTGTATAAAATTTTAATTTATGAATATAATTTTTTATTTATTTTTATTTCCACCATTATATCTAGATTAGATCAATTTAATCTAGATATATTTAAAAAGTATAAAATTTGTACAAAAGTTTTTAGAAAGTCCATTGAATGCAACAAAATAAGATAAGTATTGAATTTTTGTATTTTTTATATTTTTTGTATTTGTTGAATTAAACAAAAAAAAGGAAAAAAAGAGCATAAAATATTATACTTCTTAAGTATATCTAGATTAGGTGTATCTAAAAAATAAAAAATAAAAAATTGTTTAAAATATTAAAAAAGATTCAGTCAAAATAAAAAACACACACAATAAAAAAATTCAATTTTTTGTATGAGTTAAACCAAAGAAAATGATTGTTATTTCCCTTGAAATGACATGCACAAAATATCTGTATTATTTTATATATATAAAGCTAAAGGGCAAATATGTCATTTTAATCTGACAGAGGGGTAAGTGTAATTTTTCAAATGTGAGGGGGGGATCGATGTTAAACAGAAATCTTAGAGGGTGTCAGTGTAATTTACCCTTACATTTATGTAGGGCTGCAAATGAACCGAGCTGTTCGTGAACAAGCTCGGCTCGGCTCGTTAAGGGCTCGGCTCGGCTCGGCTCGGCTCGTTTACTAAACGAGCCGAGCTCGAGCTCAAATATTAGGCTCGTTTCGTAAACGAGCCGAGCTCGAGCTCGCATGTGTCGGCTCGTTAGGCTCGGCTCGTTTACCTTTATTTGAATTATATAATAAATATATTATTTATATATTAAATAATATATAAATATATATAAATACATTATTTATATATTAAAAATATATAAATATATATATATATAAATAATAATATAAATGCATTTTTTATATATTAAATAATATAAATAATATTTTTTATTTAAATATTTATATTTAAATAATATAAATAATATTAAAAAAAAATTATCCAGCCGAGCCGAGCCAAGCCGAGCTCGAGTTTCATTAAAATTAACGAGCTGAGCTGAGCTTGAGCCCAGTCCCTTATCGAGCCAAGCTCGAGCTCAATAAACGAGCTCGATAAGTTAACGAGCCGAGCTCGAGCCCAGCAAAGCACGGCTCGGCTCGGTTCGTTTGCAGCCCACATTTATGTACTTACAAAGATGGTCATAAGATATTCTCATGGTAATGTGTATTAGCATGGTGATGCCAATTTTGGTTTTAGCTAAAAATTTGCTACTAATTTTAGGGCTCGTTTGAGAATTGGCTATTTTAATTAGTTTTTAAATTTTTTACGAAAAGATGGGTTGGAAAGTAGAGAAAGTGATGTGACAATTTATGGTACTTTTTGACTTTTTGGCTAAAAATCTATCATCCCAAACAAAGCCTTATTTTTCTTATACTTATTTTGTCCTGTAAGTAGAATTGACGAAAGGTTAAATTAATAATGAAAGTGTGAAAAGAGAGAAGATAGAAGATAGATAACAATATAAGAAAATAGGAGACTATGAGAACACTAGGGTTATTTCCCTTAAGTCCTTGTATTTATACTTATATATAGGAGATTACAAAACTAACCTCTTAACTAATACATAACCAACATTCCCCCTCAAAATAGGGCAAAGATATTGTGAATGCCCAACAGAGTAAAACTGAGTATAAGTTAAGAGCATGATAAAACAGCATAATAGACCTTAGTTGAATGAAGTAGGGGAGGGGTTGGGAGCGTTTATGTATCTTATATATGATATAAATTCATTTATAATATAAGAAACTTTTTTTGCTTATTTGTTTATTTATTTGTGTATATGTTTTGATATATATCTTAAAATATGGATAATGTTGAGCTTTTAATAAATATTTTTTTTATGCATTTTTTAATAAATATTAGTTTAAGCTTTTAAGAGAGAGACTATTTATCTTGTTTGTTATAAGTATATATATATTTTTAGGTAAACCCCAAGGGGTTGGCCTTGCAGGTGTAGCCTGGGGCTTGGGGTTGTGCTCCCTCCAAGTTTCAAGTTCAATTCTTATTAGATGCTATCAACTCCTTGGGGTCACGCTTTGCACAGGTCCTGAGATTAGTTGAGGTGCGCGCGAGGTGCGCCTAAGGTGGCTTGGACGCCCGGTCATCAAAATATATATATATGTTTCTAAGTAAATATGTAAACAACCAATTAGACAATAAATACATTATTTAAATACAATAAAAATAGAAACTAACTTTTTAGCGAGAGAGTAACTTCATTAAATGAAATATGGTGAGAAGAGTGGATTTCTTTTCTGCCTATATACAAGATGTAGCCAATAAATACACATTTAATGTCAATTAGAAAAGAGTCATAGTGCCTGTTTGGCAGAGCTTAATTACAGCTTATTTCAGCTTTCAGCTTAATTTAAGCTATTTTGATGTGTTTGATTTAGCTTATAGCTTATAGCTTTTTGGAAGTCAGAAATCAGCTTATTCTTTGAGTGGGGCAGGAGATGCTTTAAGAATAAGCTGGAAATCAGCTTAAGCTGAAAGTTATAAGCTATAAGCTGTTTAGGCATAAGCTATAAGCACTTTCCCACAGCTCTACCAAACAGGGCCTATGATAGACTCCTCAAGAAAAATATAAATCTCGTTAAATGAGAGGCATCTTTTTACCTATAACTAGGGTTTTGCCGTAAGAAAGGAAAGAAATAAAGACTTATTATAGGAGTAAGAGGCATCAAGTGGAACCCTAGAATTTTTAGGAGATTTTGTTTCTGAATTAATTTTTTTTCTTGTTCTGTTTTAATATTCTTGTTAGTCTTATATATATATGTGGAGATTGTGGAACATAAATTTCATCTTTGAATGAATAATAATTGATTTTGAGAGAGCATCATTTTCTGAGAAAACCCTAAAGTGGGTTGTGCCGTTTGAGTTCTTGGTTCTAAACCATTTTGGTATCAGAGCAAACTTGCGATCCGTCACCATCAAGTCATACCTTCGCTGCCTCTTCTACAATCCTGAACCAGCCAGCGGAACCTTCACCACCTCGCCATTGTGCTGCTGACTACTGCCCTTGCAAAATCCTTTGTGGACAGCATTGTTTCCTTGCATCGCTTCTCATTGCGACCTCCACTGCGTTACTTATCAATGTCGTGGCAAAACCCAGTCAGTTCATTGGTTGCCGCCGCCGCCTTGTCTTCTGACAGTTGACTCTGAATATCATTGTCACCATCATAGTTATTCCTTCAATAGTGAAGGAGAAAACCAGCATAAAGAAGTGAAAGGATTATACAGCGTATAACCTGAACCCCTAAGGACCAACCCATTCCTTAAATCCGACCCATATTTATAAACCTCAACCCATTAACTCAGCCCAGTCTAATAAAAAATAAAAATAAAATAAAAAAACCTGCCAGCTCAACTCCTCACAGCAGCCCAAATACACCTACCCAATCATAACTTTAAGAAGCCAATAACCTGACGCCTCTTATGCCTTCATTCCTTTCCTTTTCCTTTCTTGGTCCTCATCAGAAAGATTGAAGAGTAGAGGAGATGGTTCAGATTTGAAGACCCAACAATGCAGCGAATTCAAGCAATCTTCAAAATCTGAGACCACTAATCCAATCACAACCAGGTTTTCTTCTATCAATCTTTCTCTTTCAGTCTTTCTTCTCTATTTTATTGTTTCCCCCTTCTTTTTATACCAAATAATCTCTTCCTGTCTCTGTTTTATCAGTCATTTTAGTCAAAAAGAAAAAAAGTTTATAATCCTTGGTTTGAAGTCTCATCTCAGTTTGAATCATGTTTCTTTCTTTGAATAGCAGAATTGCATTTCTAGGGTAGAACCTTCACCCTTAGTAGCAGGGATCGAGCAATCAGGGGTCTTTTTTTTAGAAATGTCTTTCAAAGAAATGTGTTTTTGTGGGGAGAGAATCGCATTTCTATCTAGATGGGATCAGTGGGTATAGATCTGATGCATATTTGGGCATGGATCTGAAACAAAACATGGATCTGATTTTTTTTAGAAATCAGATTTGGGTAGAACAAGAAATACCTATTGAATAAGATGATGTGAAACGAGAGGGACAGATCGAGAGAGAAGAGTCGAAGCAACCATCGTCTTCAATGAGAGTGAAGATGAGAGAGCATCATCGCTTTATTTGCTTCTTTTTTTATCTTGTTATTTTTTTTTATTTTTTTTTTGGACCTAGTCTTGGGTCATGGGCTTCATTTAAAAGTTCATTGGGTTTCATCATTGGGCCTATAATTGGTTATACCTTACAAATCCAAAGATTATTGGAAACCAATTGTGTAGCAATCAAAGTCCAGTAAAAAAAAGAACACATTCTATAAATAAATAAAATAATGAACTTTGATATATTTGAATAAAGCCAAAAAACAAAACAAAAAAATTTGTATGTTTTAATTATTTTACGTTCTATATATGTATATAAAATACATAAGTGCTCCCCAAGTCGTTCCCAACTTAACAAACTTCTATGTGCCCCGCGCTTATGTGCTCTTGCTCCCACTCCTGCTTCATGCAACTGTGCTTCACCCTTTTTGAGAATTCCTGCTACTAAGTACTAGCCACTCCTTTAGGCAAAATATTTCTAAGTTGATCCTCAATTTTGATAAACATAGTATAAATAATGCCATCATTCAACTTTTCTTTGATGAAATGTCTGTCAACTTTCACATGTTTAGTTCTATCATATTGAACTAGATTATGAACTATATTTTTTTTTTTTGAAACAGCAACCACAAAATTATGAACTAGATTATGAACTATATTAATAGTAGCTTTACAGTCATTCATAGGGCCTTTCTGATCAAAACCTTTTTCTTTCAAAAATTGACTTCTACCCAAGGTTTTAAAAAGCGGCCGCAACCGTTACGTAACGCCGTTACGTAACGGTTTTGGCGGTTACCGCCACCCGTTACGGCTGCTTTTGCAGTGTGATTGAAATTTACAGGTGTGTCGGCTGTAGCGGTCGTAACGGTGTCGTAACAGCCGTAACGGCTTGTTACGCACCGTTACGTAACGGTTCCAAACTGTTTCTTTCAAAAAAATACACAAAAAAAAGTTAAAAAATGGGAGAAGAGGGATAGAGAGAAGAGGGAAGATAAAGAGAGAAAATGAAGGAGCAAGACATAGAGAGAGAAGACGGAAGATGAAGAACATGTTATTGATTTGTTGAAACTGTAAGACCCATGCTATTTTATTCAGTTGCTATTACAAAACCATTTTGTTTGTGTCTATCTATATATTGTTTGATAATAATAATAATAATAATAATAATAATAATAATAATAATAATAAGTGTGGTCATTATCTATTTGGCTTGGTTAAAAAATATATATATATATTTAGGCTCTTATTTATTCTCTTACTTTTGTCATTGTTTATTTTATATATAATAGTTAGTGATTGATTTTTTGTATAATATAAAGTCATTAATTATTAAAATAAAATGTAAAAAACTCAGTTTATAGCGATTTAAAAATATGAAATATATTGGATCATACTTAAAAATTTACAAAAATTGATCAATATTTATTTTTAACTCAATAAATATGATCATGAAAAAAAAATATGTGTATTGGTAAGTTTTTTTCAAATTGTGCGAAAAATAAAAAAATTTACGGTTCCGGTTACCGCAACTGTTACACTACGGCCTTTACACCCCGCAACCGCAACCGCGTTACCGCCACCGTTACGGCGACCGCAACCGCTTTTCACTTATCTCATGAGCCATAGCTCTAAATTCTGCCTTCACACTTGACGTGGCAACCATAGATAGCTTCTTCTTGCGCGAAGCCACAAGATTACCCCTTTCAAAGGTGCAGTACCCTGAAATTGATATCTTGTCTGTAATAAATCCAGCCTAATGCACTTTAGTACAGCCTTCTATTTGTAAGTCATTATGTTTGGAAAATAATATTCTCCTACCAGGTGTGACTTCAAATACTGCAAAATCATTTACACAACATTTATATGAATCTCACAAGGTGAGTGCATAAACTGACAAATCTAACTAACTACAATTACTAAGGACACATGTAGAAGGTAGGTAAGTCTTCCCTCAATATCACTTCCACTATCACCAAGTTAATGACTCTATTCATTGGGAGTGTTAGGAAGTTCACATCCCAACATCTTAGTCTCCTTAAGAAGATCTAGAACAACTTATGTTGAGAGATGAAAATACCATGTCTAGATTGAGCAACTTCAACACCCAAGAAGTACTTCAAACTCCTTAGCCAAGTCCTTCATTTCTCCATCCCCTCTACATCATTCCCATTCAATACAATATCATCAATATTCAACGTTTGACACACAAAGTGTGATCAACTTGACATCACCGTCTCTATTTTATGAATTTTAGTTGAGAAAAATAGTGAATTTGGCTCCTCCACATACGTTGGTCTTCATGGTTCAACTGCATAAATATTGTCTATGTTGCTCTTGTTTTCTTTATTCTACTATCTTTTCTTGGAGATTTTTCAAGTGATATTGGAAAAGATGAATTTTGATGTAGGATTTTGGTAATAAATAGTATTTTTGTATCACTTCTTTTTTATTCTGTTAATTCCATTTTTTTTCTTCTCCTCTTTGTGAGGTGTTTTGTAAACCGAACTTGAGCTTTGTTTCTCAATCTCTTCACTGACTCTATGTTTATTGCATTGCAGGAGAGGGTAGATTTTGAACGTCAGAAGGGAAGGGAGTTGTGATGAAAAGGGTGGTAAAATCCAAAGGGAAGGGAGTCGTGATGAAAAGGGAGGTAAAATCCAAAGGGAAGGGTGTCGTGATGAAAAGGGTGGTAAAATCCAAAGGAAGGGAGTCGTGATGAAAAGGGAGGTAAAGTCCAAAGGGAAGGGAGCTGTGATGAAAAGGGAGGTAAAGTCCAAAGGGAAGGGAGTTGTGATGAAAAGGGAGGTAAAATCAAGAAAAAGAGATTTTATCGGTTGGGAATCAAAATCACTCATGGAGTTTCTTGCGTCACTTGGTGAAGACACAAGTACAAAAATGTCACAATATGATGTGTCTTCTATCATTAACGAATACATCAATGAACACAAGCTTTTTTGGAAGATTTTATGCGATGAAAGACTGAAGTCTGTTTTGGGGCAAAAAACAGTATACAGAAATCAAATGGGTGGCCTCCTCCAATCCCATTTTATTGAGAACCTTGAGTCATAAGATGAGGACGAACTGGGACTCAGTTCAGAAGCCGAGGATGAGAATGTCATGGTGGCCTGTAAAAAACAGAGAGAGTTAATTACAAATAGGAAATTCCCGGAAAAGGAGGTGGTGATCAATGCTCCACAGAACTGTTTTGCTTCCATTGTTTCTGAAAACATTAAGCTTGTCTACCTGAAGAGGAGCCTAGTGCAGGAGCTACTGAAGCAACCTGAAACCTTTGAAAACAAATTAATAGGAACCTTTGTCAGAGTTAAATTAGACCCTAATGACTCCTTTCAGAGAAATTCCCATCAGCTTGTGCAAGTTACAGGTTTGTCTTGATGAGTTAACTGACTATTTCTTCTTAGTAGTTTGGGGGCTATATTCTGCAGTGCCATTGACTTTATGAAACAAACTGCATGACCATAGAGTAATATTTTTTTAAAAGGATAGTGTTATTTCCCTCTTAACAATATGGTCATCTCCTTCATGGCAGTTGTGACTGTTTAGTATTCAGTACTCTTGTTATTGCAATGTATCAGTTCATATTTGACTTGCATAAATTTATCACAATTGCAGGCCATTCAGTGCTCTAACTAGTTGTGCTATGATATCAAGAATAAAACTGTCTGAAAGATAGACTTGTCAATCCATCAAAAACCCAAGCAATACGTTTTAAAAAAGTAAAGAGCATGTCGCAACTTGCACAGCAGAAAGAACCACAAGTAACTCAATTTATGCTTTTTGTTTCAGTACTTTAGATCCTGGAAGAGGACTGTATACCATTTTACTTAGTTTTTATATCAAAACAACTTTGAGGAATGACTTCTAGATGAACCTATATGTAGAATTTATTTGATGGAGTCTTCAAGTGGCAAGTGAAAAGAAGTTGGTTAAAGTTTTGAAGTTACAAGTGAAAAGAAGTGATGTGAAATCTGAACAGTACTGATTTTGCAGGAAGCTAAATATAAAGGAATGAAATTGATATCAGGAACCATACTAGTAGAATCTACGATACAATCCAGTTACTCCATTCATGTTAATTTATGTATTTTGAGAGAATGACCAAAGGGAAATGAAGTAGGGAGCTTCAAGAATACAGTGTGTCCAGAATCTGATGGGTGTAGGGTCCATGTAATCTTTTAGAATGATCTGGTAGATTGCACTAAAACATGTCAAAGTTAAATGTTTGGTGTTGTGTTTTGAATTGTCAGATTTCCCTTAATTTGTTTATTTGCATGACTTTATCCTAGAGTTCTCAGAAACCTAACCAATTCTTCTTGCATATGTGAATGATTCCCACGCCCATGAAACCTATTGTTTTCTACACACATTTTCTTTATCATTAAACTTTTGATTGTTTTCCTACTGTTACCATTTTGTATGCACCCAGACATCAAGAAGATATCTGAGGGGGATAACAATATGCAGATTCTCCTCCAGGTTTCAAATATGTCAGAAGACATTTGCATCAGCATGCTTTCAGATGTTTTCTTCTCTGAGGTAACAATATTGTGTGGTAGTATTTTCAGTGGCTTTTCTTTTTCATTCTTTATTTCATATTTGTTTTCTACTTCTTGTTCCCTTTCTTCTCCTCTTTGCTTTTCTTCTTCTTCACTGTGACACAGTATTTCAGTGATGGATCCAGTGTTATCAGAGGTGAGCCTAAGCGCTCGCCTAAGCGCTAAGCGAGGCGAGGCGAGGCTTCAGCGCTTCAGGTGTACTGAGGCGAGGCGAAATGGTGAGGCGATGGAGAAGCGCCTAAAGCGAGGCTTAGGCGAGGAGGCGTGAGGCGAAATGAAGCAACGCTTCATCAGATTTTGAACTGATTTAAGTTCGAATCATCATCTGGGCCTTCATCGACAAAGTTAATTACTAAATACGAAGTCCAAACCCTAGATCGACTACGTTCGAATCATCTGGGTCTTCTTTTTCCGAATTTGAATCGTCTGGGTCTTTGTCGAATCATTCCGAGGTGAGTTCCTTCTTCTTCCTTTCTTCTTCTTCTTCCTTTCTCCTTTGTACACTGTCGGACCCTGTTCTTCCCTTCGATTTCACCTATTCTTCCCTTCGACTTCATTGTTCTCCTTTGTTCGACTTCGACTTGAAGAAGAACCCTGTCGAGCCTGTTCTTAAAATTAATTCAATTATTTTTTAAAATTAATTTTTAATTCGCAAAAATTAATTTTTAAAATTAATTCAATTATTTTAAAATTAATTTTTTTTAATTAATTCAATTATTTTTTTTCTTCTGTGTTAAAATTTTAATTGTTTCTTAAAATTTCCTGGTTATTTTAATTTTTTGTTATTCAATTAATTATTTTAATTCAATTAATTCAATTAATTTGTTTATTTTAATTCAATTAATTTAATTAAATTATTTTGCTGATTATTTTAATTTCCTGATTATTCAATTAATTATTTTAATTCAATTAATTTTTTTAATTCAATTAATTTGTTTATTTTAATTCAATTAATTTCTTGATTATTTTAATTTCCTAATTATTCAATTAATTATTTTAATTCAATTAATTTCAACTATTTTAATTTCTTTATATTCTTTAATGTTGTTAAAATATGTTCTTTGGAATGATAACTGCATGATGGTTCTTGAAAATATTTATATTTTTGTCTATATCATTTATTTTAAAAAAATATCCTTTCTGGTCGCCTCGCTTCGATGAAGCTCTCGCCTCGCCTCGTCGCCTCGCGCTTAGGCATTAGGTGACCTTGTCGCCTCGGTTCGCTTTTCGCTTTAAAAAACACTGGATGGATCACATTCGAGAAGCACGTTTCATCCCTTTCTTCTTTCTATCCATCCATTACCCTAATTAAAGTTTTATTGTTGAATTCAAATGGAGCATACTCTTGTAATACGGTTCTGATTCCAGTCAGTATACAACTAACATGAATAATGGACAACCATGGTCCCCAATTCCTGGCACTAATAATCATGGAGGATACTGATGCAATGATGAAGACGAGATTTGAAGAGATAGATATTTTGTTATTTTAGAATTAGTAGTTAATTAGAAATATTTTGGTTACTATAAAATATGCAAAAATTAATACGTATTTTGTATTAATTTAGTTTTCTTATTTTATGTATTTCTTATTCTACAAGAATTAATATTTTCCTTTTTAATATTCTTGAATAGCAAGAAATAATTTAGTATAAATGTCTATGTAAGCCTTAGGGAAAATAAACTTTTGTCGATTAATAATACAATTTGGAAGAGAGAGTATCTTTTTTATTTTGTTCTTGGTTTTCTCTGTATAAGTGTTCATTCCACACGCTTCCCTGCATCAATGATAATGCATGCCATTTATAGTTTGTGACCTTTTGAACGTAGTATTTTGTATTGTATGGATTGGAATGACAAGTTTTGTTTTGGTTTAGGCACCCCTCTTAGCTATGACTAATGGAATGAAAATGCAAACTTCCATCAAACTGAAGCATGGCAATAATCTTCTAATTTCCATGGTCTTATTGAAAGTTCTTTTTGGGTTCCACAGATACATTGTGGACTATTTTTCTTGAACTCAATATGCACATATGGCAATAACCCTCCAATATGCGCATATACTCGTTACAATCATTTGGACATTCCTGCCACATTATTCTGCTTAGAGTAGCCAAAACTGTGAGGTTTATCTGTGATCAAATTGACCTTACAAATTTAACTCGCAATAAATCAAATGTGGACTCCATTTATGAGGTATAGTGACCAGATTCTCCTTGTTAATGCAGATTATATTTGGTTTTGAGTTTTCATAAACAGTTTTTGAATTTTTAATCCTGTTTTTACATATTTGTGAATAAATCTTTAAAAAATTCAATAAATATGAAAACATACGAAAATGCATTGAATTTTTATTTATTTAATTATTTTGGATTTTTTAGTATTGAATTATGAGATATAGTGACATGTGCATCTATTTCTAGAGATTTTTCCTACTGCCACAGTTTGTTCTTGAAATTTTCACTCCTTACTATAATGTTTGTACTTGTCCCCAATAAATTCTTATTATTTCCTGTACTACTCATCCCAAAGTTCTACTTTAGTTCAGATGGGAAAGCATTAATCGGAAGTTAAATTGTTTGAATAGTTCAACATACCATTAATAGTTTATCATTTCAATCATTGCAGTAGTTGCTTAGTCTTTTTTCTTGTACAGGAAGAATGCGAAGATTTGAGTCAAAAAGTGAAAGATGGGTCACTGAAAAAGCCTACTATAGTAAGTTAAGTTCTTCCTGCTTTTTTTTTTTTAAAATTCTTTTTTCTTTTATTCATTGGAAAAGTAAAACTTCTTTAATTATATTGATAAGGGATCAGTGTCATAAATACTGTTTATTATAAGTGAATCTGATTAGAAGAGGAATTAATGGAGAGGAGCAAAAAAAATCTTCCTTTTTCTTTTAATTTTTTTTACATCAGAAAAACTAATTTAAAAACGAAATGTAGTTTACATTTAATTTTCTGAGGATCCAGTCAAATGAAGCATCAGAACTATTGGGCTTGTTTGGTTTGTTTTTGGGAGAGTTGTTTTTGAAAAAAATTTGGGAGAGTTGTTTTAGAAATTTTTTTGGTTTGTTTGGTTGTATATTTTGAGAGACAAATTTTTTTTGGGAGTTTGGGATGATTTGATATTTTGGGAGAATTGAGTAGATGTGTGTGAGAGAAAAAGTGATTGAGAAGGAGAGAGGAGAGAGAAAAAGTGATTGATTGATGTATAAGAGAGAGTGATTTTGGAAATTTTTTGAGAAAAATCTCAAACCAAACAAATTTTTGAAATTTTTTTTCTAAAACTCATTTCCCAAACTCAAACCAAACAAGCCCATTGAGTCTTTATAATCTGATTTCTCTGTCCCTGAATGCCTCCCATCCTCCTTGCATACTTGTAATTTCTTTCAACTTGACTGAACTGGAAAAGTAAGGCTGTTTCTGCAGAATTTGAACCATCACCAACTTTTTTATTAGGTCTTAATGATAAAAATGCAGGGCAAGTGTTCCTGGCAATTACACCCATTTGACATAGAAAATATGCAACGAACTGTGGCAAGATTGATTGATTATTATTTTTGTCTAGCCCTAAATCTGAACTTATTTTCATGCAACTTGCAAATAAGCCATTCCTCTACAGTTCAGATTTTCTTAATCTAGAGTTCCTCTACCCATCAGTTTACTGTTTTGCCTGTACCAAATGATGACTGATTTGCTGCACTCCTGCCCCTTGTCGTGTAGGCATTCACTATATCATTGTACTTAGGGCTACAAACGAACCGAGCCGAGCTTTGCTGAGCTTGAGCTCGGCTCGTTTACTTATCGAGCTCGTTTATTGAGCTCAAGCTCGGCTCGATAAGAAACTGGGTTTGAGCTTGGCTCGGCTCGGCTCGTTTCATTAACATTAATAGAACTCGAGCTCGGCTCATTAATTTTTTTTAACATTATTATATTATTTAAATAAAAAATATTATTTATATTATTTAATATATAAATAATATATTTATTATATAATTTAAATAAAGATAAACGAGCTCACTAAACGAGCCTAATATTCGAGGTCGAGCTCAGCTCATTTACTAAACAAATTAAGCTGAGCTCTTAACAAGCCGAGCCGAGCCGAGCTGAGCTTGTTCATGAACAACTTGGTTCATTTGCAGCCCCAATTGTACTTCATTGGCTTATCTTTTCAGCCTTACCCTGCCTTCTGTGGGTTGGCTTCATAAATTGTTTATATGACTATTGAATATTGTTGCTACTGAAAAATATTCTCAATATTAAGTCATTTGAAGAGGACTTCTTGTCCTCTCTTTGTACCTTTTCTTATCTGTAATAAAAAGTTTCTTTTGTTGCTGATCAATATATATATATATATATATATTCTCAATATATAAGGATCCTGTAGCAGACAACTGGCCTTAAGGAGAAAGCAATCTGCACTCATGTTTGTGTATTGATCATCTCATTTTATGGCATTTTTATTCTTTCACCAAGTATTTTAAGTTGGTTTATATATTATATCTTAACTAATTGGAATCACTATGTTACAATGTTAAAAACAATTTTTGAACTTATTTTGTGTCTCAATCCAGGATTATGTAGACAAACTTTGCTGCTGCTCCTTACTTTTCTTTCTGTTTCTTTAGCTAATCAATGTTAAACATTCTGATTGAAAGTTTATTTAAACAATCTGATTGAAACATTTTATCTGACAGGTGGACATTGAACTGAAGGCCAGAAGTCTGCATGAAGATATAACGAAGCATGTATGAACTTCTGCTCCATTGTTATTTGCAAACGTACATTATTCATTTATTTTGTGCTTTTCCATAGAACTATCTGTGTGTTGTACAGTCTAGAATTTAACTTCCATCAATCTTGAGAGCAAATAATATGAGTGAGCATAAAGGAACAAAAATAAAATGGAAGAAAGGCCAAATGTGTCCGGTCACGAAAGCTTCTGGGTTTCTTCTGTGTTTATTAGTCTGCTTCTTAGGACTTCTTGAGTTGAGGTTCAGCATGTGAGTTGAGGTTCAGCATGTGCTCACTGTCTATCCTACCAAAGCATTGCATTTTAGCTTATGATGCACGGACACGGACACACGGACACGCAATTTTTCAAAAAATAGGGGACACGACACACTGGGGACACATTTAATATATATAATTTTATTTATTTATTATACGTCTAAAATAAAAAGAAAATTATTAATTCTTATACAATTACAATAATAATAAAATTAATAAACACATTTTTAAAAAGAATTTAATAAAAAATGTGTTTTTTTTAAATAAAATAATTTATTCTATGAATTTTAAGTTTAACAAAAAATAAGGATAAAATAAAAAAGAGGGAGAGAGAAATAAGGAAAGAGAAAAATAAAAATAAAAAAGAGAAACAATAGAGGAGAGAGAGAGTGATATTGAAAAGGCAGAGAGAGAGTTAGAAAAGGCAGAGACGAAAGGGAGGAGAAGAGGAAGAAAATGAAGAGAAGAAGAAGAACAGAGAAGATGGAGACAGAGACGAAGAGAAGAAGGAGACAGAGACGAAGAGAAGATGAAGAATCATACCTCAGCTTCTTGGATTGATCTGAACAAGTCAGGCTTCTTCCTCTCCCTCGATCTCTTTCTTTCTTTCTCTGTCTCCTCTCCCTCGATCTCTTTCTCTGTCTCCTCTCCTCCCTCGATCTCTCTCTCTTTCTCTAGTCTCCTTTGATCTCTCTCTCTCTTTCTCTGTCTCCTCTTCAACAATTAGGGCTTCTTCGATCCACTCACGCGTGTCCGGAAAGTGTCCCAGCATGTCTATGGCGTGTCCGACTGGAAAATTTCAAAAAACAACAGGGGACACATTAGAGAGAGTGTCGGACATGCGTCTACTGCGTGTCCGACGTGTGTCTGTGTCTAACATGTGTCCGACACTCATACGTGGGGCCTGGGGATGTGTCGGTGCTTCATAGATTTTAGCGCATCCTCTGTGTTTGTCTGTGACACTGTGTGGATTTGTTTGTTTAGTCACCAATTGTCACAAAAGCTGTGAAGAAATGGGCCTTCAGTGTTTATCAAGCTATCCAATAGCCTCCCTCACGTGCAATCCCGTCTTGCACGTGGAGATGCAAACATCCATATCATACATAGAAAGAAGAAAGAATGCAAACGGAGAGGCTTGAACCCAAGACCTCTCCCAACCTGAGCTCAGATACCGTGTTAAGTCACCAATTTTTTCAAAAGCTTAAGCTGTTACAAAATGGACCCAACCGTGTATATCAAGCTATCCAACATTGTTTGTTAGTGTGTATGTATGTAAGAGTGAAACTCTCTGCTTTTGTTGGTTATGAAATGAATTATTGAAAAACACAAACATTTCCCATAACATTATATGTGTTACAAATTATATGTCATGTCTTTTGTTTAGAAACTTACTGCAGTGTGTCATCATAAATTAGTGGCGCTGTGCTCTCTCTTGGCCAATGTGTCCTACCATTCCTTCTATTAAATAATTAATGGCACTGAAGTTTGAAATATAAAAGTCGCTACTAAGGGTAAGATTGTCTAAAAAAATGAAAATAAATTTATTTGTCCTTGATGAAAGAAACACTTTTTCTCCAAGGGGTTTATAAATCAAAAAAGTTTAGATTGTTCTTTTCGCTTTAAAGGGAACTAATGAGGGGGTATTGGCCAAAAATCCCTATAAAATATTATGGTTTGATTTAATTTAATTTATTTATTTTAACTGAAATGGCATACCCAAGGTTATGAATTTGATGAGAATATCAAATATTTGATATAGAATAAGTATATAAGATTACAAAAGGTGACATATTAAATATAAAATTAAATGTTTTACATACGTCCCCAACGTGTCGCATCTTGCATTTTTTGAAATTTTGTGTCACGTCACTGTGCCTCTTTAGTCAACAAATCAAAGAGTTTTAGCTTCTGCTCCTGCATACTAAAATCATAAATCAAATGAAATCTTAGGTTGTGGGTATTAACAAAAGAATAGTTGAGATTGTTCAGCAGTACTCCCCTTAATTTAGTGACGTGGTTGGTTGTTGCTGTACAAGCTATCATAGCCTCTTGGCAAATGCTAGTATACCGAATCTTCACTCACAAAACACTTCTAAAAAAGGATATTCCCTTCTCCATCCTTTCTCATCTGCTTGATCAATGAGGTTTCTCAGTAAATTCAGCTCTTTAGCAATCCACTGACAATTTTCAATGTAAAGAAAAGGTAAGCAGAAAAATAAAAAGCAAGCAACAGATGACAAATAAGCAGAAAGCTTACAATGAACAAGGTGACATTTGGATGTTCTTAAATGAAACCCATAACCCTTCTTTTTTTTTTTCTTCAACAATTGGGTATCCAGGTAAACCAGACTAATCCCAAGACCCATGCCTCCTTACTGTAACCTTATTCAGATCAATCCATAAATTTTTGGTAAAACAAACAGGCACAAGGAAACGAGATAAAAAGAAAGGGATCTACTTGACATGCATAACAAAATGGGATGATTACGTATTAGTTTTTTCCTCATCAATAGAACAGCATATTAAACATCTTAATATTTTTAAGCATATTGTAATCAGAAATGGTTTGGTAATTTCTGCACCAAAAATGTAACTTTTCCAAATAACAGTAAGATATTTAGGACATAATATTTCTAATGGAAGTATTATTCCTATTAACAGGAGTATTGAGTTTGCTTCTAAATTTTCCGATGAAATTAAAGATAAAATTCAATTACAGAGATTTTTAGGCAGCCTTAACTATGTTCGTGATTATTATCAACAATTATCTGCTGATGCTGCTATTCTCTATACCAGATTAAAAAAGAATCCGCCTCCTTGGGATGAAACCCATACTGCAGCAGTTAAGAGAATTAAAGCTAAAGTTAAACAGATACCTTGCTTACAGTTACCTAATCCTAATTGGAAGAAAATTGTAGAAACCGATGCTTCTAATGAAGGATTTGGTGGGATTTTAAAGCAACTCAATCCTAAAACTCAGAAAGATCTCTTAAGATTTCATTCTGGGCATTGGAATAAAGCTGCTTTAAATTATTCTACAATTAAACAGGAATGTTTAGCAATTGTAAAATGTGTTGTTAAATTCCAGGATGATTTGTTAAATCAGTATTTCCTGATCAGAGTTGATTGTTCTGCAACAAAGCAGATATTTAAACAGGATGTTAAAAATCTTGCTTCCAAACAGATATTCCTATCTTGGCAGAGTTATTTATCCAATTTTGATTTTGATATTGAACATATTAAAGGATCCGATAATAATTTGCCTGATTTCCTCACCCGTGAATATTTGCAGAATCCGCATCCTCTTGGTATCAGAGCCAAGTTTAATTATTGACATAATATAAGTATAAATTAAATAAATTAGGCATATATGATCACTATACAACCATGACAGAGCAAGAGAATACCGTAGCCATACCAGAAAATGAATCTGTAACCTCTGTAGGAAATACAGTATCCTCCTTAGCCGAAGCAGCTGAAATGATAGCTTACCAGGATGTTAAGGACGCTTTAGATAAGTGGACTATTCCGATAGTTGATCCGAAAACAATTTACAAAAAAGGTAAATTTCAGTGGTTCAGTAAAACTATCATCAAAACTTTTGAACATGCTTCATGTATCCAAAATAATGATGAAATAATCCGATTAATTCATATTAATGATTTTGTTCCGTTTGTTAAAGACTATAAGTACATTCACATAGGATTGGTACAAATAGCCTTTAAACCTTTGACCCTTTTAGGTCAAAATACCAGTATTCAATGTACCCTTAGGGATGGTAGATGTCTCAATTGGAGAGCATCTCTCATGGGCGCTATTGAAACTAGTTTGTCCCATGGACCAGTATATTTTGACATTTATCCGAATTTAAGTGTATCAATGACTGATCTGAACATATCTGATGTATTAGAACTTAGAGTTCTTACTCATGGTTATGAGTATAAACCAGGATCCCCTCCTTTTTCTGTACATTCCAGAATCTACATTAAGGCTTTAACAACTTTAAATCTTTATGTGAGAAAGAAAACTGAAAAGGGCAATACCGTATTAATTGAAACCAATCTATATAATAGTCAGGTCGCTGTACCTAGACAAATTCCGTGGTCAGAAATAACCTTTCCCGAAAGGTGGCATATTCCAAATGCTGTACCACCCAAACCGATGATCCAACATAACATTGACGATGTCATCCAGACACAAGAAGGTAATGTTTATCTCCAATTCCAGAGACCCATGCTTACCCGAAGCACTTCTTCTAATGCTAGTTTTAGAACAGCTCCCAGGAGCTTGTCTAATAATAGTTTTAGAACTGCTAACAGAAGTTTTTCCAATAACAGTTTTCACTCTACTCCACCATATCGGGTTGATTTACCAGAATCTAGTAGACAGTCTTTGGACTCTATGCAAATACCCGATAGGCCACCTAGCAGGCCTTCTAGTGATCCCCAAGATGATCCTATGACATCAGAAGTTCAAGGTATTCAATTATCCAGAAACAGAATTCCTCATGGTGTTTATACAGCACCAATTCAACCACCAAGTAGCCCAACGGCCAGTGATATGAATTTTGAAATTTAATGGATTTTACACCAGGTAGTGAAAATAGGAAATTAATAAATCAGGAATTTTATCAGGATAAAAATAAAGATTTTAGAGACTGGTATTTTACCACTCATAATCCAGAACAATTAGAACAGTATAAAACTCAATATTATCAACATCTTGAGTTACATCAGAAATTAATACCATTTGTAGAATGGTTCCACACTGAAACCCAACCTTGGATTACAGCTATAGAAGACCAGTATAAGATTTGGACCACAACAGACGGCCAAGCAATTAGTTCTATCCATCCGCCTCCTCAAGCTTTAGAGTTAGCCCCTAATGGTGAAACCACTAGGCAACCTCTAGTAGCCACTGCCTATATGGATGCCCAATCAGGAAGATTGGCAAAATCTGAGTATATTCAGCTTAAAGATTTAAGTCTGACCATCCGACAACATAATTATACTAATCTGATTTGTCAAACTATGAGTAAACAGTTAACCAGAATTGAAGAGATCGTTTCTACCTTTAAAGATAGAAGCTTAGCCCAACCGGTAGCTGGAACTTCCACTCTTCATCCGGTATCTATTAAACCCTCCTTGGATATCAGTAACTTTAAGCTTAAAGCCTCTAATACCGAATTCATGGACACTCTCTTACAGAAAATGCAACATTTAAATGTTCGACCACCAGAACCTCATATTCGCACAACAGCACCTCCACAGGAATCATCTAGTGGTACCATCCAAATGCTAAGGTCTGAACCACAACCTGGTGATGATTTATCACCCGAATACATTAATGAAATTCAATTGAATTTTCAAGAACCCTTATCTGTTAACAAACTGCATTCTTATAGTTCCGCTCGACCAAATACGTTACCCTATACTCGGAACTATTATGCTAGGCCGACTCCTCCTGATTTACTCTATGAGGAGACGTACCTAAATGACCAGGGTAGTTATCATGGCAAGACCATCTATGAATGGAACATTGATGGTGAATCTGAATATGGCATTTACAAAAAGCTACATCAAATGTTAATGTTTGCAACAGTATGTCGTCAATATAGTAACCAGGATCAAGCTATTGCTAAATTTATTATCAATGGCTTTACCGGACAACTCAAAGGATGGTGGGATAATATCCTCACCCAGGTCCAACACCTGGAAATCCTCAATTCCATTAAAGTGGAAGTTGATCCTACTACCCAACAACCTGTACAACAGCAAGATGCTGTCTACACCCTTATTCAAACCATTATTCTCCATTTTGTTGGTACCAGTACTAGTTCTCAAGATCGTGGACGAGAACTTCTCCAGAATTTGCGCTGTCCATCTCTTACCCATTTCCGATGGTATAAGGATGTTTTCCTCCTCAAGGTGATGCAACGCCCTGATGGTAACAGTATTCACTGGAAAGCCAAATTTGTTGATGGCCTTCCTACCCTTTTTGCCGAACGCGTTAGGAAAAAACTTCGGGACCGCCATGACCGGATGTCTATTCCTTATGAACAGTATACTTATGGACAACTTTGTTCCATCATAACTGATGAAGGACTTTCTTTGTGTAATGATCTCAAACTTCATTACCAAATGAAACAACAGAATTTAACAGGTCGAAAAGAATTAGGTGAATTTTGTGACCAATTTGCCTATGAACCACTTATCCAGTACCCTCATAAATCCAGGAAGATATCTCATAAGAAATCTTCAAAACCTTTCTGAAAATCACACAAAACTAGCCATCCTAAAAACAGTAAGAAGTTTTATTCCAAAAAACCTTCAACTAGTAGATCTACAGGAAAAAGAAAAAATAAATCAGATGTCAAATGTTACAAATGTGGACAAATAGGACATTATGCTAACCGTTGTAGATCAAAAGCTAAATCTAAGATTAATGAATTAATTTTAGATGAAAAAATTAAGGAACAGTTAATTAATGCTTTAGAAGCAGAAGAAAATACATCCAGTGAAGAATCCCCATCAGAAGATGAAATTAATCAATTATATGCTACATCCTCTGAGAGTGATGAAGAACTACCAGAAACCTGTCCCTGTAGCACTAATCAGGAACATATATCAGAGATCAATTACTGGAAATCCATAGTTGAAATGAATGGTTTACACCTAGGAGAACCCAGTAGTATCAATGTTTTAACAGATACCCAAAGAGATATGCTTGCTGTAGCAGACCAGATACAAGATCCAGAAATAAAATTAAAATATTTAAAAATGTGTTACGAACACCAACAAACAGTACAAGAAACACCTAATGTACCCGACTACTCTTATAGTTTGAAACATGTAGTTGACAGAATTCAAACAAAACCAGTTATGGAACAACCAGCAACAATCCAAGATTTAAAAATGGAAATAAATATTTTAAAAACAGAAGTAAAGCATTTGCAAACAGCTAGTGCAGCAGCAATTAAAGATATCAAATACCTTCATACCCAATTGCCACACAAACAGAAAGAATTAATAAAAGAAACTGAACAAAAACTTGAATCAAAAAATGAATCCTCATTTGAACAGTATTTGTTACTTGTCAATCAAGTGACCTTCCAGAAATGGTATGTTAAAATTACTTTTATGATAAAACCCGATTTCATAATCCAAGATGCTATTGCTTTAGTCGATAGTGGAGCTGATATGAATTGTATCCAAGAAGGAATAATTCCAACCAGGTATTTCGAAAAGACTACTCAGAGTCTTACCAGTGCAAGTGGAAACTCCCTCCAGATCAGGTATAAAGTACCAGAAGTATATATTTGTAACCAGGATTTGTGTATTCCCACATCTTTTGTATTGATTAAAAATCTGGCTACAAATATTATTTTAGGCACACCTTTTCTTTGTCTTTTGATGCCTATCCAGAAAATTGATCAAACAGGTATTTATTCCCAGATGCAGGGTAAATCAGTTATTTTTGAGTTTATCACTCAACCATATACTAAAGAATTAGATCAAATTAGGGATCTAGTCTCTTTTAAACAGAATCAAATAAATTTTTTGCAAAAAGAAATTTCATTTTTAACAACAGAACAAAGGTTACAAGAACCCTCGTTAAAACAGAAAATCAAATTACTTGAAAAAGGTAAATTTAAGTGGTTCAGTAAAACTAACGTCAACGTCAAATTTAACTTACCGTGATCAAAGTAAAATTTTACTATTTACATCAATCTTAATGGTAATTGTTTTTAAAAAAAAAAAAAAAAATCATAGACAACCAAAAAATCTCATTGATGGAATAGCAAGTCTCTGGCTATCTCCTTTGTTTTGGAAGGTGAAGCTTTTGCTATTCGTCAAGCTTGTTTAATGGCTCAAGCAAAAAACCTTTTGAATATTGAGATTTAAGGTGATAATCAGTCTGTTATCTATCTCTGTGTTTCATAAATAGTCCCCGCTTGTGCAAGGCCATTATTCATGACATCAAATGATAATCAGTCTGTTATCTATTTCTGTGTTTCATAAATAGTCCCTGCTTGTGCAAGGCCATTATTCATGACATCAAATGTTTCGCTTAGCAAGGGAGGTTTTCCTTCCGTTGGAGTCCTCGTTCGGCAAACATGGCAGCTCAATCCTATCTTTGAGGGGTTTTGCCAACATGACAGCTCACTAGACAGCCCAATCCTATCTTTGAGGGGTTTTGCCAATTTCTTGGATGTCTTCCCCTCCCCCTGGCTTAGTGTTAGTGCTTGCTTTGTAAATGCCTGGTTTTTTTTTTTTTTTTTTTTTTTCCCCTCAAATCAACAAAAGAAAAAAAAAATCTTTATTTGATAGATTTTGATGAGAGAATTCTAAAAATACTAATTTTATTAAAAAAATCAACATTTAAATCAAAAGTTATATGTTTATGAAATTTAAAATATTAAATTAGTTACTACGAATATTTTGATAATAGAGGTTCATACTAGATTTTTCAAGAATTTTTTTTTGTAGTTGTCCTTAATGCATTAAAATTTTATGAGTAAAATTCATTTAACCCTTTGTGGTTTGACCGTAGAGCACTTTACTCCTGTATTTTAAAAATAGCCAATTAACCCTTATGGTTTTGGTCATTTTGTAATTTACCTCCCTACTGTCAATATTTCCATCCAAATTGACAGAGTTTGTACCTCACGCTCCGTAAATTCGAGTTCACAAGAAAGTAAATCAACAAATATGATATAAAAACACAGTTTTGCCCTTAACTTCATCTTTTTTCCCCAAAAAACCTTTATCATCTTCAACCCTCACTACAAGAAAAAGCAGTTTTTGCGACTAAAAATATAAATTTCGTCGCTGAAAGTAGGACGATTGGCGACTAAAATTGAATTAGTAGCCAAAAGTGAAGACTTTTGGTGACTAAAACAGTTTAGTAGCCAAATGTATAGTTATTGGCGACTAAAAATCAGTTTAGTCGCCGATTACATGGGTTTTAGCGACTAAAACAATTTTAGTAGCCAAAAGTGAAGGTTTTTGGCGACTAAAAAAATTTAGTAGCCAAAAGTATAGGTTTTGGCGACTAAAAAATAGTTTGGTCGCCGATTATACGTGTTTTACCGACAAAAAAATTTTGTAGCCAAAAGTAAAGGTTTTTGGCTACTAAAATAAATTTAGTAGCTAAAAGTGGACAATTGGCGATTAAAATTCAGTTTAGTTGGCAAAAGTGGAGGTTTTGGCGACTAAAAATAAGTTTAGTCACCGAAAGTGGTTATTTTTAGGCGGAAATTAATTTTTTTAGCGACTAAATTATTGGTAGTAGCCAAAACTAAGGTTTTTGGCAACTAAAAAAAAAATTAGTCACCAAAAGTGGCTTCCTTTTTTTTAATAAATAATTTATTTTTTACATAAATTATATTGAATAAAAATAATTATGTTTATATATATAGTTTTATATTAATACGGGTCAATATACTATATAAATAATATATTTTGCATATATATTCATGTGGTGTTGTAGTGACATAGTGGAGAGAGTGTGTTGGTAAAGGTTTACAAGTGAGAGGTTGGTGGTTCGAATCTCAGAAAAGGAAGATTTTTTTTTTTTTTTTTTTTTTCACGAAAAACCTTTGGCGACTAAATTATTGGTTGCCAAAAGTGTTGCTTTTGGCGACTAAACGGTTTGGTCGGCGATTCATAGCTTATTGGCGACTAAAAAATTAGTCACTAAATGTATAATTTAAAAAAGCGTAATTGACTATTGGCGACCAAAATTTTGGTCGCTAAAGACCTATTTTTTGCCGACTAAAAAAGTTTTAGTCGCCAATACCTCCGGCGACCATGTATTCGCGACAAAACCGGCGACTAAAAAAATTAGTCGGTGAAACTGAAAAGTCGACTTTTGGCGACTAAAAATAGGCTTTTGTAGTGCCTAATTATAAAAGCACCCCAATCAACCCCCAACATCTAGCCACATTACTGTCACCATTCGGCTGGAAAGTCACCATCTTCCATCGTTGATATGGTAAAAAGAAAGATGACGGGTGTGTTTGGTTTGGTTTGATTTTAGGAGATAAATTTTCAAAAAAGATTTTGGGAAGAGAGTTTAGAAATTTTTTTAGTTTGTTTGGTTGTATATTTTGGAAATACTTTTAGAGTATGGGAGTTTGGGATGATTTGATATTTTGTCGTAATTGAGTAAATGTGTGAGAGAAAAAGTGATTGAAAAAGAAAGATGAGAGAAAAAAAAATGATTGATTGATGTGTAGAAGATAAAGTGATTTCGGAATTTTTTTTTTCAAAATCACTAAACCAAACAAAATTTTAAAAAATTTTCTCCAAAATTTGTTTCTCAAAAGCAAACCAAACAAGGCCGACGTCTTGTGCTGCAATCATCATCGACATCTACGCTTCCCATTACTATGACCCTACTTCAATCTCCACTCTTTGATTATCAATGTGTCCGCCGTAGATGTTCAGCGGTGAGAATCAATGAGGGATGTACAATTTTGATCTTGTTTTTCTTTCAATTCTATTGATGATTTCTCAGCAACCAACTTGATTACACTTTAGCATTAATCAAATCAAGTAGAAGATCATGAACAAGAGATTGTTTGAAATAAAGAATAGAGTGGTTGCTTTCTATCCAGAACTTTCCCTATTGATTATGGTCAGACTAATCAATACTCAACCAAATCAATACCCACTTTGATTATATATACATATATAAAAACTTGTGTAATTAAGTGTACCCAATTTGATGTATATATATAACTATTTATGTATATAATGAGTTAACTCCGTATAATCCTTTGTGTAAACATGTGTATATTAGATGGTAAAATGGGAAATTTCTAATTCTATTAATAGAGTTAGGTGTTAGGTGTTGCATTTTAGTCTAAGACCTTATGGAGGTATTTGACTATTTTCAAAAGACAAAGGGTAAAGTGCTCTAGGGCTAAATCATAGGGATAAAATAAATTTTGCCCAAGTTTTATTATGATAGGGCTTTAATCAAATCCCTCAATTTTTAGTCCTCAAAGTATGAACTAATATCATTTTTATTTTTAATATTTAATTTGTGTCAATTTGATCCCCAATATATAAAAGTGTTTTAATTTTATTCTAATATATAAAAAACATTTAAATTTAGTTTCTAAATATTTAATTTATGTATTAACATAGTTAGATTGGAGGAGGGTGAGAAGCTGCAAACATGTCGACTAGCATAATCAATTCTTACTTATGTTAGCGGAGTCCAGATCCTTTGTAGGGCTATCTTGTAATGCATCTTTGTAGTGTCCTAAAAACAACATCGTTTTCAGACAAAACTTTAAAAAAAGAAAAAAAAGATAAAAAAAAGAAAACAGAGAGACGAAGAAGAAATCCATCACCAGCCACACTCGCCCCTCTCTAGCGCCGTCCACCATTCCAGTGCCACCACTTCATCTGTGTACAAATCCATCGCTGCTCTGGCAGCCACCCCAACCACCCCCTCACCTTCTACTCCTCCATCATCATCTTGTTCTTCTTCTTTATCTTCTTCCACTCGATCTCTCTCTATTTCGCAATCACTGAAGCTATCGATTTCATACAAATGACAACGGTGGTGACGAGGACGACGAGGGATAAATGGCGTGAGAGTTGGCCGATAGCGTAGGGAGGCAAAACGGGTCATGGAAAAGCCCAAGGGTTTTCAAATCGCAACAAACCTAGATCTAGGGTTTAGGGCTGTGAGGGTGGTGTCGGTAGAACTAGAACGAAGGCGGAGGGGAAGATGAAGAGAAGGGCGTTGGTTAGGTTACCTGAGAGGCTCGTGCTGATGGGTTTGGTAATTTTTAGAGAGAGAAAGGAGGAAAAGGAAGAAAAAGAAGGAGGAGGTGTGATGGGGGGATGTGGGTTGCAGCGGCGATAGCGGGGAGGTGGTGGTGCTAGCTGGTAGAGAGACGGAAGCGGTGGAAAAGGGTTTGGGTCTAGAGAGGGGATGCCAACGAGGTCATCAGTGATGGTTTGTTCTTCTTCGTCTCTCTGTTTACTTTTTTTTTTTGAACTCTTGCCCCAAAACGATGTCGTTTTGGGGGCACTACAGGAATGTTACATGTCTAGTTTCTAGTGTGGGGCGTAATATTGACATTATATTCAAACCATCCAATAGAAACAAGACATGTGGCTATCCATGACAACGAATGCATGAGGACATGTGGAACAACAATGCTATAGACCCCCAAAAAACACAACCCTCACAACTCCCACTCACCTGTTATTGGTTCAGGAAGGAAAGAAAAATAAAAAAAACAAAAATATATGATTGATCCATATCATTTTGAAAGTCATGAGGGTCCCCATTTTTGAGTCCCAAGCATTTTTACGTGTGGAAATACACGTGGCAATAGAATATGTGAGACAACATGGTACTCGTAGCAATATGCAGAGCTAAGTTAGCAAGGAGAATCAGCCATATCTTTTCCTTCCGGTTGGAGTAGCATAGTCATAGGCCTTGTTTTGTCAACTAGAATTTTGACTAAAATAGTTACAAAAAATATTTAAAAAGTCAATAAAATAAAATATCACATTTTATAAATTAATCACTTTTTTTTTTCACAATTATCTATTTAATTATCAAAAAAAAAAAAAAAAACTCACAAATTATCCTAAACATTTTTTTTTTAATCTCATAAAATAGGCAAATAGTCAAATTTTCAAATGAGGCAATAGAATTTGATTTGCTTGTAGATTCACTTTCAGCAATTTATTTAGTCACATTTTCATTCCGAAGTAGGACTAGCAAGGTAATATACTTCAACTTGTGATTTCTATTATGTGGGTGTTGATTTTTGACCACACAACTAAACAGGGAACTCAACTGGAGAGCATCGGCAGAATAGATTAAGCTCGAACAACCTATCACAGAAAGATAAGAATCTGGCAGTGGTTTGTCCACCCGGGGGCACTCCGACGCTCAAGTCAGTAATCAAATATCTCTCAAAGATAGCAAATTGTGCTTAACTCACAAGAAAGAACTTACTGCTCACAGTATATCACAAATAAAACCATACCTTAGACCCACGAGGGTGCCTTGTTTTTATAATGATCAGTGTCCAACTTTCCCTAGAAGTCTTACTTCATGGGACTCAGGCTCCATGTTTATCCTGGACTCTCAGCTAGATAGGGATAAACTCCCTAAGAGCTTTGTCTTTATCCAGACTGTGATCCTCCCCTGCTCTAGGACTCTTGCCCCTTATCTACTTATCTTAGATTCCGGTATCTTCGCAAATAACCTCGGCCTAGCCAAGATCACCTTGGCGTCATGACCAAGCCATGTGGTACCTCGGCTGATACTTCGGCGTCACCTTGGCCACGTGCTATCATTCACAAAATACTCCCCCACAACTGCCCCCTAGGTTTTATTACCTCGGAAACTTGAGGTGATGGAACCTACATCACTTGTCCATATAATATGTCGGTTAACAATCTATTCATCTCTACGACCGAGATCATGACTCATCGGTTTCAATTTTCCAAGACTTAACTAACCATCTTTATCATTGTGCAAGAACCAAGAACCGAGAGCCAAGTTCTTCAAGTTTTCGAACCGAGATCTTTCCTATAGCTGAGGTTTTTGCTTCATTAAATCAAGAACTCCAAGAGTTTTAACTGCACATGAGCTATCACGCATAGTTTACTCAACTGTTTCCTCCACCCATCCCTTTCTCATTGGTTCGTACCTGACACGCGCTATCAGGTCGCGTCGCTTCTGTGCACGCTGCCTGACAGACACGTCGTCCAAGGTGTATTCATTTCCTTTTGCCGCATTTTCAAGTTTTAACAAAACTTCTCTCTCTCTCCGTCTCGTCAATTTTGAGTATTCATTTCGCCTTCAAACATTCTCTCTCTAACGCCTCTCTCCCAAACCTCCATTTTCGTACCTTCAAAGCTCCTGCAACTGCTCAAATCATCTCCTCCGACGAGTATTTCATCATTTGGTTGCAACTATTCCCGCCATCTGACTTCGGCGAGACTCATTCCAGCGTCCTTTCTGTCAGCTTCACTTGGTAAGTCCTCAGCTTCTTCTTTTTGAGTTTTGCCATATATTCCACTCTGTATCTGTTGCTGTGGAAGTTACATATGTAGTTGTACTTTGTTTATAAGACATCCTCTGTTCTTGAATCTGCCTTGCTCCTTAAACTTTCGTCATTGCATTTGTTTATGATTTGTGTACACTGCTTTCTCACACACTCACTCAATGTCTTGAAGTTTTGAGTGTACATCTATTTTTCTGCTTCACCCTTGATTTCTGAATTATATTGCTTTTTTTTGGTCTTCTTGCTCTGTTTCCAGAATTTTTTCCTTTGATTCCTTGTTTCCGTATAGACTTAGGTTTGGGGGTTTGATTTATAGCCTTGTTTCTTTAGGAAAACTGAAATGAAATCTCCTCTAATGCTCATAAATCCTCATCCCAGTGCTTTCTAGGGTTTAGCCGAGGTTCTCAAACATTTACCAGTGATCTTCTTCCGAAACCTTATACCATCTTCCATTTAAGCCGACGTTATGGGTATGTTTAAGTAGAGGGTAGACACCCCAGAAAAACTTGAGAACTTTAGGAGAGAGTTCTCTATCCCAGTCGATGTTCAGATGAGATTGGCTGGAAATGAGGACTCCATTATGCTTGATAGAAACTTTATGCCATTCCCAGTAGTTGCCTTTGTAGAGTATGGACTCAGGTTTCCCCTAGACATCCTTTTTAGGAAAATCCTCCATTATTATAAGGTTAACCCTATGCAACTAGCCATCAACTCATACAGGGTTATCAATGGCATCATAGAACTGGTACACTGAGAAAATGCTAGGATCACGCTAGCCGATATCCAGTATTGTTATTCCATGTGTGGCCTAAAGTCTGAAAAAGGCTACATTTACTACCTGAAACCTAGATCCACTACATACAAAATCATAGCCGACCTCCCAAACTCCAACAAGGGTGCTAGAGCTGATTACCTCATTGTCTTAGGCAACTAGGAGTTTGCTCCTGACGATGATCTTCATCTTTTCTCTCTGCGCCGATTGGTGTTTAAAGAGGGTGATGGTAAGTACTGAGTCATCCTTTTAATCTTATTTCTGTTAGGACTTGTCAACTCATATATCTTTTTTTGCATGTTTTTTTTTTGTTCTTTTTTGCAGCTTTTCCCCAGTCGACAAAGGACTTTTGACAAACCTTTTTCCCCAGCAAGGACTTGAAAAAGCTGCTGGGCCTGCCTATTGACCAACGTAAAGCCCCTCTGCTACTCAATTACATCCCAATATACAAGTCGGCATTACCCAACGTCCCTCGGAGAAGTCTAACTCCACTGTCTACCTCAACCCCCCCAGTTACTTTTTCACCCAGGGTTGATCAAGCTTCTTCTTCTGATCCAGTCGAGTTGCTATCAACATCTGTCTCCTAACTCATCCCGATATCACAACGCCGACGCTGACACCAAGTGACACCAAACGTCACTGCCAGCAGAACCCGAAGTCGTAGACGATGAGATTTTGAAAAATCAGCATGTGATCCAGCAAACCCACCAACAGCCTTGCCAGCAATCCATTTCGGTACCAAAGTTACCCTCGCTGCTACTGCAGAAGACATAGGTCGCAAAGTCGTTGTTGAGGACCTCTTAGCCGACTTGCTAGGAGTTGTCACTGTCGCTTCTTCTTCACCATCTCATTTCCTACCCAAATAAAAACCAAAAAGGGTAAAGAGGGCCAAGGCAAAGGCCCTTGTCACCTAAGTTGATACCGACGATACAGTACCAATCACAAAATTGGTCGAGGTTGAAAAGAGTGCCTCCAACGTCGATAAGAGGCCTGCCGAGGACGAGCCGATCAACACCTCGCAATTGAAGAAGCCGAAGTCCCAGGCAGCCGCAAGCCCAAGTGCCTTTAAAACCAATGATCCCTGGGCTTCTACCATCAGGATTGGGGCCAAACCAATCAAGGCTGGTGATAGTGCCATTGATAATATTAAGGTCGGTGTTGCTCTTTCCACTGCCGTTCTTCTCCCAACCGATCTAAATCGTATGGCTTAGATCTCGGGGTATGAAAACTTTGCTTTAATGATGCAACACTTTATTCTGGTAAGCCTTTAACTCGTTTCCTTTGGCCTTTTAGTTCAAGTTCTCATATTTCAAAATTTCACTAACTTATTCATTCCTTTTCTTCTCAGGCAATCCAACATGCTCATTCCTTTGTGTTACCCAAAAGACAACCTAAGAGGGGGCGGGGGTGAATTAGGTTTATACAATTAAAATTAATAATACCCTAATAAAAATTATGACTAGCACAATAGATAAATATAATTAATGAAATAAAAATAATTAAAACAAGTGTCTTAACAACTATGTCAGTTAATGATTTTAGCACAGTAAAAATGTGAAATATAGCTATGGCAATTTAAAATAAAATAAAGAGATAAGGGAGAGAGACGCAAACAAATTTATAGTGGTTTGGCTTCAACTCGGCCTACGTCCACTCCTCAAGCTTCACTTGAGATTTTCCACTATCTTCTGGCTTCACAGGGGTGCTAGCAACCTCTTTACAAATGGAGCAATCCTCTACGGATTTTATACAGACTTCACAAGTCCAAACCCTTGCAAATCTTAGGTGATTCACAATCACTCTCAAGATTTCAAGAACACAGTGTTTGCAACACTTTTACAAGATGAAATGGTATTTTTGCTTTCAAAGAAAGCTTACACTAAATATCTCTCAAAGATAGATATATAAAATGAAGCTTTGATTTTTCTGTAAATCTCACACAAGAAAAATGGGCATAAAGCTATAAGGCTCAGTGTATAATTTCTGAGAATATATGTGAGTGATTATAGATCAAAGAATATTTTCAAGTTTTTTTGTAACCTATTTTACATTAGAGGCTTTGGTATATATAATGAAAATTATAGCCGTTTATAGCCATTGTAGTCATCATTACTAATTTGAATATCTTCCACTTGAACCTTTTGAACCTTTTGACCTATTCATTTGAATTTATAGCCGTTGTACTCCATCATTACTAATTTGAATATCTTCCACTTGAATCTTTTGAACCTTTTGAATTCCTGATTTAATCAAATATTAAATACATTCTAACAACATTTAGGATAAATGTTTAGGTGAGAAATAATGGGACAAAATAAATTTTGATTCTATTTTTCTCTTTCAAATAAATTAAAACATAATTAAATAAATTATCAAAGTAAATTTGGATTTAAAATATAATTAAATAAATCATCAAAATAAATTTTGGATTCTATTTTTCTCTTTCAAATAAATTAAAACATAATTAAATAAATCATCAAAATAAATAAGTCTAACAATTGGTAATTTATTTTGGATTCTATTTTTCTCTTTCAAATAAATTAAAACATAATTAAATAAATTATCAAAATAAATTTGGATGAAAATATAATTAAATAAATCATCAAAATAAATTTTGGATTCTATTTTTCTCTTTCAAATAAATTAAAACATAATGAAATAAATCATCAAAATAAATAAGACTAACAATCTCCCCCTTTTTGATGATGGCACACAATGATGTTTTGATTTGATTTGGGAGTAAGAAAGGCTCCCCCTCAAGTCATGCTCCCTGAATTCATTTCTAAATACATAGGTTAGCACATGTATAATAAATAAACTTTAATTAGAGACATGATATGAGCCTAGGATATCAAATTATAAATACATAACATCAGATTAGTTTGAAAATAATACCATAATACATAACATCATATAATTTCTCCCCCTGTGACATTATCAAAAGGAAATCATGGGTCAGAATCTAGAAGAAGAGGAGGAAAATGATAGTGATAAATGGCATTAAAAATATATATAGCAAAAAATATATATATGTTTGATTTGCGCGCCTCTCTCATGCCCATCGAAAATCGTGTCTCTCTTTTTCATTCGATAAACGCGTTTGACACGCGACCTCACTTTTGCGTCAGCCGACCGACAAAAGCAGACCTCAATTTGGATGTGCCTTGGCTCCCTCTCCCTCTTTGTCTTCTTCTCCTTCGTCTTCTTCTTAAGCTCTCTCTTCGCCTTCTTCTTAATCACACACTTTTCTATTTTTTACTTCACCATTCGCTTCTATCTCTTCTTCACCACTCTCGTCTCTTCTATTTCTTTGCAACTCATTTCTTTTACACCTCGCACCTCGAAACCATGGCTTCCTCATCCCGTCCCCTCACTCTATTTCCGGACTTGAACGATCCCATAAACTCTGCTGGACCAAGTGTCCCTACTCCTACTCCTCCTGTCATTCCTCTTCCTAACCTTCCTATGATGTCGATTGAGCAAATCATGGCAGCTCAATCTGACATAGAAGCCAATCATTTCACACTGACGTCCTGTATGGAGACGGTGACGGCAGTCACAAAATTGGCTCACCGATTACAGAACAGGACGAGTGAGCTCCAGCAGGTCAACGCCCAACTCTCGCTACTTCAGCGCATGTACAAGGATGTGCGAGCAGAAATAGGCGCACTGAAGGCCGAAAATAAAGAACTTAAATGGAAGACCACCTCCATGGCCCGATTTGGAGCAATGTCGTTCTTGGCCTTTGATAGTCAGCGGAGAGTCGTCGCTCTCGACGAAAGCACAGGGACAGGGGTGTCAAGGGTCGCCCAAGGTGATAAAAAGAAGAAGAAAACGGTTAAAGAGGCGAGTAAGTGAGGTCGGCGTATGGTCGGGAAAAAAATGAAGGGTTGTTTTATTTATTTATTTTTTGTGTTTTTTTGTTTTGTTTTGTTTTTTGTTGAAATATGTTTAGTTTGATCGGCGTATGACCGTAAAAAAAAAATGAAGGGTGTTTGTTTGTTTGTTTGTTTTTTTTTATGTAAATAGTTGTATTTTGATTTGTTTTTGTTTTTATGTTTAAGTACTAAAAAATGAAATTAAAAAGCAAAAAAAAAAAAAGAAAATTAAGCCCAAACAAAAAAAATAATGAGAAAAAAAATAAAAGAAATGAAGCCTAATAGCAAAATAAAAAAAATAAAAATAAAGTAAAATAAAATAAAATAATACCAGCAGAAATTAAACTTAATGGGACGTTGGTGTTGCTGGAATGGTAATGAAAATAAAATACCATGAGGGTTTAAAAAAATCAATGTATGCAAAGTTAATTTTACCTCAAGATGCAGAACCCAAAAAAAATTACACAGTTTAAAACTAATCAAGTTTAAATTCTTTCCCTTGTTTCATTTGGCAAAATCAATAGTAGATATAAACAATGAAAGCTCATAACTGAAATGTTCTCCTCAATAATATCAAATAGGATGCCAAATGTTACCAATAAGGGTGCCAAAATGATACCAATATGCAATCTAGAAGATTTAACAATCATAGCTCAAGTATTATGTAGAATACCAAATATTGGTCATAATAGGTTAAACTAAATATAATCTCATGAAGCTAATGTAATTCAAAAAAAAAAATGAAGCATGTTCAAGGTAATCCATATGCTAAGAAAAATCATGAATTTCAATATGTACCACACATTTAAGCATATGCATGATTTTTATGTAAGAGCATCATCAAATAGTATACATTGCAAATCATATGAAGTATAATCAATCTTTTTCATGTCAAAGTAATCAGAGTATTAGCTCAAGGGATATAAGATAGAATTTTTACCTCAAAAGCTTAAAAGAGTATATGAGGCATACGTTAGGTTCAAGAGATGGAAGCTTTTCAATCTTCAATTTTCTTTCATGAGGAGTTTATCTCAAAAGGGTTTAACAAGTATGTTAGCAAAATGATTTCTCCCCCTAAGTTGGTGCTACCCTTTTCTAATGTGATTTGTGTAAATATAGCATTCATAGAACAATCACTGTTATTCAATAAAAATACAACACAAATCACTTCTTATCACAAACTCAAAAGGTGAAAAATAATTCAATGATCAAACAAGAGTTTGGAATGCTATTTTTTAGAATTTTCAAGTTGTAGCACATAGCATAATATGCATAAGAAAATAGTGTTATGCTCTTTGTTTTATTAAAAAATGATGCAACAATCTCATTTAATCACATAACACTATCAAGAAGCATATTCATCAATTCAATCCACATACTCAAGTGTGATAAAACATTTTACTTAATGTAGAACATAACATGAATTTTATAATTAATTCAACAATTTATCAATCAAAAGCATTTCATGAGATGCATGCCAATATAATCCATATTCAAAAGATATTCAATAGGATAGATGCAATGTCTTTACAAACGTATGATACTTCTTTTCATTTAGACATTGTTGATAGATCATAATCAACGAATTTCATAACTCATTCAAATATTCTAATGTAAAGCATATAAACATGAAATTTCATATTGAGCATATTCTTGAGATCATAAATGTACAATTCAAAATATAGATAGTATACATCTCAAAAACATGCTATGACATCAAAATTGATTCTACAAAAATATGACTCAAAAAGGAATTAACATATTAGTAATAAGAAAGCCTTTTTCATTTTGAATTCTATGACAGAATTTTGTGAAAGAAAAAAAGGTTTCATCTTTGTGTGCTAAAAACATAACCCATGTAAATCTTAAATAATCATCAACAATAACAAGACAATAACGTTTACCACCTAGACTAGATGTCTTTGAGAGACCAAATAAATCCATATGCAATAGTTGTAAAGGTCTAGTTGTGGAAATATGAGATTTTGATTTAAATGATGTTTCAGTTTGTTTTCCTTGTTGACAAGCACTACAAAGATGATCTTTTTCAAATTTAATTTTTGGAAGTCCAATGACCAAATCCTTTCTCAAAAGTTTAGCAATTAAATCCATATGAGCATGACCAAGTCTTCTATGCCATAATCAACTATTTTCATTATTAACATATAAACATTTAACATCACTAGCATAGAGATTATTAAGATGAAAAACATAAACATTATCATGGCGATTATCAACGAATAAAGCTTTATGATCATTTGTGCTTTCAATTGTGCAATGTGATTTATCAAAAATAACTCGATCACCTTTATCACATAATTGACCAATACTAAGTAGGTTATGCTTAAGTCCATCAACAAGTAAAACATTTTCAATAGAAGGGTTAGGAGAAATACCGATGCTACCAATACCGATGATTTTTCCTTTCTTGTTGTCTCCAAAAATAACAAGGCCTCCATCTTTGGATGACAGTGTAGGAAAGAAGGATTTATCTCTGGTCATGTGCCTGGAACATCCACTATCAAGGTATCACTTCCCTTCTTTAGCTTTGGACTTAAGGCAAACCTACAAGATGACAATCAAGTGTTTGTTTTTGGTACCCATAGTTTCTTGGGTCCTTCTTGGTTAGTTTTGTTAGATTCCTTAATAATCCAAATCTTTTTAATTCCCATGTTCATATTCTTTTTGAATGGACAAGAAGATATATAATGACCTTTCTTTCTACAATAATGACAAGTAATATGAGGGTGTGTCATGAGAGGTGCCTTTTCAAAAATTATATTGAGATTCTTTTGTTTCTTAATAGGGTCATATCCAATACCCGCTTTATCAAAAACACATCTTTGATTTCCAAGAAGCATGTTGAGATTATCTCTACCTTTTACAAAATTTTCAAGTGTTTTTGTTAAATCATCAACATTGTTTTTTAAAGTAGTTTTCTTATTAGAGATAGTATCAAAATCATTTTTCAAAATAATATTTTCTTTCTTTAATTATTCTACATTAATAGAAAAAGATGCAACAGATTTCTTCAACACATTATTTTTGACACAAACTTTTCTAAATTCATTTGATAGTTCATGGAATGCACTTTCAAGTTCTTCATAAAGAGTAGTTACCTCATCTTGAGTAGAGTGTTCATCTTCAAGAGCCATGAGACACAAGTTGGCTACTTCATTTTCAATTTCATCACTTGAGCCTTCATCTTCACTTGAGTTTTCATGTTCTTCTTCATTTGATGATGCTTTGAATGCAATTCCACTTTTCTTTTTGTTTTCAACATTCTCATGTCCTTTCATGGTGATTTCATGAGTCATAAGGGAACCCATAAGCTCATCCAATCCAAGTGTGGAGAGATTTTTGGCTTCTATAATAGCCGTGACCTTTGCTTCCCAATTCTTTGGTAAACACCTAAGAATTTTTCTTACCAACTCACTATTAGTATAAGTTTTGCCAAGAGATTTCAAAGAGTTTACAATTTCAGTAAATCTAGTAAATATACTTGAAATAGATTCATCAGAGTTCATTTTAAATAATTCATATCTATGAACAAGCATATCAATATGAGATTCCTTTACTTGGTTTGTACCTTCATAAATTACTTCAGGTTTGTCCCAAATTTCTTTTGCCGAATCACAATTTGAAATTTTATTGTACTCCTTAGAGTCTAATCCACAAACAAGGGTGAGTTTGGCTTTAGCATTGGCTTACAATAATTTGTGATCCCTCTCATCACATTCATCTTCAGTTTTAGGTAGACTAATATTGTCAATTAATTTGGTAGGAATTTTTGGACCTTTGGTGACAATAATCCACATGGCATAATCAGTGGCTTGTAGGTATAGAGTCATCTTATCCTTCCAATGACTATAGTTGTTTCCGTCAAATAGTGGTGACCTATTTGTGGCTTGTCCTTCAGCTAAGGTTGCCATGGATCGAAACTCCTAGATGGTTAAATCTAAAACAAGAGTCTAGGCTCTGATACCAATTGTTACTCAAAAGACAACCTAAGAGGGAGGGTGAATTAGGTTTTTACAATTAAAATTAATAATACCCTAATAAAAATTATGACTAGCACAATAGATAAATATAATTAATGAAATAAAAATAATTAAAACAAGTGTCTTAATAACTATGTCAGTTAATGATTTTAGCATAGTAAAAATGTGAAATATAGCTATGGCAATTTAAAATAAAATAAAGAGATAAGGGAGAGAGACGCAAACAAATTTATAGTGGTTCGGCTTCAACTCGGCCTACGTCCACTCCTCAAGCTTCACTTGAGATTTTCCACTATCTTCTAGCTTCACAGGGGTGCTAGCAACCTCTTTACAAATGGAGCAATCCTCTACGGATTTTATACAGACTTCACAAGTCCAAACCCTTGCAAATCTTAGGTGATTCACAATCACTCTCAAGATTTCAAGAACACAGTGTTTGCAACATTTTTACAAGATGAAATGGTATTTTTGCTTTCAAAGAAAGCTTATACTAAATATCTCTCAAAGATAGATATATAAAATGAAGCTTTGATTTTTCTGTAAATCTCACACAAGAAAAATGGGCATAAAGCTATAAGGCTCAGTGTATAATTTCTGAGAATATATGTGAGTGATTATAGATCAAAGAATATTTTCAAGTTTTTTTGTAACCTATTTTACATTAGAGGCTTTGGTATATATAATGAAAATTATAGCCGTTTATAGCCGTTGTAGTCATCATTACTAATTTGAATATCTTCCACTTGAACCTTTTGAACCTTTTGACCTATTCATTTGAATTTATAGCCGTTGTACTCCATCATTACTAATTTGAATATCTTCCACTTGAATCTTTTGAACCTTTTGAATTCCTGATTTAATCAAATATTAAATACATTCTAACAACATTTAGGATAAATGTTTAGGTAAGAAATAATGGGACAAAATAAATTTTGATTCTATTTTTCTCTTTCAAATAAATTAAAACATAATTAAATAAATTATCAAAGTAAATTTGGATTTAAAATATAATTAAATAAATTATCAAAATAAATTTTGGATTCTATTTTTCTCTTTCAAATAAATTAAAACATAATTAAATAAATTATCAAAATAAATTTGGATTTAAAATATAATTAAATAAATCATCAAAATAAATTTTAGATTCTATTTTTCTCTTTCAAATAAATTAAAACATAATTAAATAAATCATCAAAATAAATAAGTCTAACACTTTGTGATGAAAGCTGAGGATTTGAAGAAGGAATTGGTTCACAAGACCAAGGAGGCTGCTGGCTTCCTCACTTCTTTAAACAATGTCGAGGCCAAGATGAAAGTTCTGTTAGATCAAGCAAAGGCAGCCAAATGAGCCCAAGTCCAGGCCGAGGAAAAAACAGAGGTGGTAGAGGCTGTCGCCGAGGTTCTCAAAGTGGAGGCCAAGGAGACTGAAACAAAAACTGCCAAAGCCCAATCAGAGCTCCGAAAAGCTTTGGTCACTGAAGAGGCCGAAATCAAAGCTGCCGATGAGAAGGCTTTCTCAGAGGGGCAAGCTATCGTCCGTGACATATACAAAGCCTAGGTTACCCAAGCCTGTAATCGAGGCTTTCTCCTCGGCTGGATTGTGGCCCTACACAAACTGTCTATACCTGCTGACTCTCCTTTCTGAGATACCAACCAACTCCAATTGCCATTTGCTCCAACTCCTGACAATTCTGAGAACGAAGCCAAGGACAAAGACCCTGAGGCTGATGATGTTGATAAAGGGGAGGCTGCCATTGGGGCCAAGTCTCCTACTCTGAATGAGCAAGTCCTGGACTTGACTTATGATGAGAAAGAAGAATTGGTTTCCAAGAGTACTTCTCCCAAACGAACAACTTCTGAAGCTGAGGTTATGTTAGCCAAAAAAAGCTTGGACCAGACCCTTTTGGAAATTGACACCGAGATAGCGGCGGAGAAGGAAACCACATTGCCAACCGAGGACGACACAATGCCAACAGCCAAGGTTGAGCAATCTGAGACCAATGCCCATGCCACCAACACTTAGACGTTTCTTTTCTTTTACTCTGAACTTTTCTTCTTTCAGTTGTACCTTCACTTTGTTTGAACAATTTTAAGTTTCAATTTGGCCAATGTGTCTTCTTTTGTATCCGAACAAGTTGCCTTTTTGCTAGGCCAAAGTGCTTTTTTGCCTATGAACAAGTTCCATCTTCTGAATGCAAGTCTTATATTTCTTTCTAAGTGTTGAATGCTTTGCTTTCTTTTCTTCTATGAATGTTTACTACTTTCTTTCATGCCTTTCATGCTTCTATACTTAGAATATTTTTTCATTTCTTCAAAATATACCTTAGCTGTATAATAACTTCGGGGTACAATACCTCGGATATAAACCCTGACTATTTGGCTTGGCCAACCATTGGCATACCTCGGCTAACACTTTAAAAATATCAAAATATTTTCACAAGTGTTATTCAGTATTGCTTTTTTACCTCTATATGCTATCTTCTATTAAGACTTCACCCCTTCCAAGTTTTGATAACTTGGTTGGTCACCTCAGGTAATATGTATCTCAAATACTTTATTCATAATTACATCGGCTAACTCCAACTTGTAAATTTCTCTGAAATTTCAACAAGTGTTAAGCCCATTTTTACTTGTAATTTTTTTTGAAAATTTCAACAAGTCCTAAGCTCTTAAGTTTATTTATCATTCCTACTCCCTGCCACCTAATATGAACCTAAGTTCCACTTAAGTTCACATTAAGTGTGTGTCTATAGTCTTTTTCCGAAGTCAAATTTAAACAAAATCTTCCCGATGTGTTTTAACCTTGGTTTCTCTGTTAATGAATTGAGTTCTATTCTGAGTTTGACTCTGCGGATATGGCAAGTCCAGGTTTAATTTAACTTAGTTCAACTCTATTATATGCAAGTATAATTCAACTCTGCCATATAATAAGTCTAAGTTATTTGTCATGTTTCTTTCAAAAACATCGCCAAATTAGTTCAACTCTATTATATGCAGATATAATTTAACTCTGCCATATAATAAGTCCAAGTTATTTGTCATGTTTCATTCAAAAATATCACTAATTTAGTTCAACTCTATTATATGCAAGTATAATTCAACTCTGCCATATAATAAGTCTAAGTTATTCATCATGTTTCATTCAGAAACATCACCAACTTAGTTCAACTCTATTATATGCAAGTATAATTTAACTCTGCCAAGTCTAAGTTATTTATCATGTTTCATTCAAAAATATCACCAACTTAGTTCAACTCTATTATATGCAAGTATAATTCAACTCTGCCATATAATAAGTCTAAGTTATTCGTTATGTTTTATTCAGAAATATTGCCGTAGGACTGGTCAGTCCTATCACACAAATTTCAAATTCATAAAAATCAAACTAAAATTTTTATTATTACTTTGGCTAATGACATAATCTTTGAAAAGCAAAAATCTAGTGATAAAAAAACTTCAAGTTGCAAGTGTTCTAGGCTCTTGGCAACTGTTTGCCATCACTGTCCTCAAGTCGATATGCCCCATTGCCGGCGACCGAGATGATTCTATAAGGCCCCTCACAATTTTGGCCTAGCTTGCCCTCTCTAGGATCGTTTTTGTTGCCGACTACTTTCCTCAGCACAAGGTTCCCAACTTTGAACTCTTTTGGGTTGACCTTCTTGTTGTAAGCCCTAGCAAGTTGTTGTTGGTATGCCCCATCCAAATTGCTGCTTTCTCTCTTTTCTCCTCTAGTAGGTCTAGATCTCGGGCTGGAAATGCCTCATTAGTACCATTTTCCACTCCCTGGGTTCTGATCCATGGAATGCCGACTTCTAGTGGGATAACTGTTTCAGTGCCATAAGCCATGGCAAATGGAGACTTCCTAGTTGATTTTCTCGGCGTAGTCCGAGATGCCCAGAGTATATTGGGCAACTCCTTCACCCATTTTCCCTTTGCTGTTTTTAGCCTCTTTTTGATCCCATCCAAGACAGTTTTGTTGGATACTTCTACCTAACCATTACTCTGAGGGAAACTTGGAGTAGAGTAGTAGTTTTTGATTTTGTACTTTGCACAAAAGCTTTTGATTAGCTTACTGTCAAATTGTGTACCATTGTCTGCTATTATTGCCCTTGGGATCCCAAACCTGGTGATGATGTTCTTCCATATGAAGTTCTTCACATCAATATCTCGAATCTTCGCAAAGGGTTCAGCTTCTACCCACTTTGTGAAGTAATCAGTTGCTACCAGCAGAAACTTCCTTTGCCCAGTTGTTTGGGGCAGTTGTCTAACTAGGTCCATGCCCCACTGGGCAAATGGCCAAGGGCTGGTTACTGGGTTCAAATCTGCGGCTGGTTGATGTATCAAAGGTGCAAATCTCTATCACTTCTCGTACAATCTGATGTAGGCTTCAGCATCCTTTTGCATGTAGGGCCACCAGTACCCTTGAGTAATGGCCCTATGAACAAGTGATCTGCCCTCAACATGGCTTCCACATACCCCTTAATGTATTTCATACAAGAAGTCTTCAACTTGGGAGGGATGAACACACCTCAAAAGGGGACCAGTAAAAGACCTTCTGTAGAGATGTCCTTTTGCTATTAAGCTAAACCTCGCCGACTTTAGTCTGGTCTTATGCGCCTCTTTGCGATCATCTGGTAGCTTGCAGTCCCTAAGAAACATAAAAATTGCATCCATCCAACTTGGACCCATCTCCACACACATTGCTTCATACTCTGTGATTAGTGGTTCCACACTTGGGTTGACAAATAATCAACCATTATTGTCCTTGTCTCCCCTGATTTCATTACATTAGCTAGGTTAGCCAAGGCATCGGCATGGCTGTTGTCATCTCGGCTAACCAGCTATCGTCATGACCTAAACCCCCCAATAGGTTTGGCATCGTAACCGGTCAGTAATCCTTGGATTACTAAAAGCCTCTGAATAGAAGAACATATAATCGAGGGGCTGCGAAAGTAAATATACAAAACGCAACGTCTATTGAGCTGTGCAGACATACATGGGACAAAATAATTTTAAACTTTATAAGTATACTCATCACATCACATAGATATAGTAATTATACGTCACCCCATGTATAGATAACCAAAAACAAACTATTCATTAAACAAGAGAAAACAAAGTGTTGAACGTTCAAAAAGACATGGCCACATGGCTTGACTTGGTCCGGAACCTCCTCGGGAGGCGCAAAGGATGGCTAACAAAACGGAATTTCAGGCCATCAACTTTGAGCCTGGTCATGCGCCTGGTTACCTACATACATAATATAAATAGTGAGCGGGAGCCTAGTGAATAATAACAGAGTAAAGGGGTTTAAATGAATGATGTCCAACACAAATATAACTTCAAATCACTTAATGAGCAGAAGTATAATCATACTCATTTCAGGAACAGAATCATAGTCATATTCATATTCATATCTTGAGTGGTGTATCCATTAGCATTAAACATATCTCTTTGGTCAAGCTTATTAAGTTCCACATTGGAATCTCCGGTACCGGATAACATATCTCATACATGAGCCATGGTATTGTTCCCCCGGGCGAGGGCCTCATGACCATAAGCCACAGTATTGTGTCCCCTGGGCAAGGGCCTCTACTAAGGATAACACATAAACATTTCAAAGAAGTGGATCATCATTTATGTAATCACATAATAGCCTTTTGTATCATTCGAAAACGGTTCATATCATATCATAAAGTTCATAAAGTATTTCATATCAAACATAGTTTTACTAAGTTATTACTCACAGATAGTTGTACAGATAACTTGGCAGCAAACCAATGGATCAACCGCTCACGGCGTGTGACCTACATCAATCATAACAGACGCATACACTATAACGCATACTTGATTTGAACATAACTCATTTCACTTGCTCTTTGTGTTTCTTCTCCTTATCCTCATTAGGGTGTCCTAATCTTGGTTTAGGAATGCCTAGGATGCAATGAGGATGCCAAAATGCATTGGAAAACACTTGGTTAAATTTCTAAAAACAGGGTCCTCGCTCGAGCGAACATGAAAAATCTGTGTGGTCGCTTGAGCATAACTTCCTTCGCTCGAGCGGAAGACTGAGTGAAAAGGGTCCTCGTTCAAGTGTCACTTTGGTCGCTCGAGCGACCTGTAAAATTTTGAAAAACTTCTGGGAGCTCAATTTTTACGCTCGAGCTACACTTTGTTCACTCGAGCGGACAGAGTGAATTCTGAAATTTCCAGAACTGCCTTTAAACTTCAAAACCCAAATTCAAAACCATAAATCATATTCTTTTGGTCAAAAACTTAAGAAAACTTGTCTAAACTTGACTCAATGATCATTTCATGAAATCGAAGCCCAAAAGTATGTCAATTGTGCAAACTTCAACTTGAAATGTGGGAACATGAGGTGAACATAACATGCATGTATTCATTTGAGTTCATAGCTCCTAAAACATGATCAAATGGAACACTTAGGTCATAAACATGATGAAGTCCTTGACCAATACCAAAGTATGGACATGCATGTTGAAATTCTTGAGGAACAACTTACAAACTTAGTGAATTATGCATGCATGGTTGAATTATTTCTCTATCCATCTTCTTTAGCTTAAATCATGACTTGAATCTTTATATTCTTTTGAATTCTTACATTAGCCATCTTAAATTCACAACCAAAGGGTTGAATTCTTACCTTAGTTCTCCAATCTAGCTCCAAATGGTGAATTCACTAAAATTCCATACCAAACCTTTAAATCCAAAGCCAATTCCTTTTACTCTCTAGTATTTCTTTTGTTTGATCACAATTCTCACATTCTCTCTCTCTCTCTCTCTCTCTCTCTCTCTCTACATTTTTGCACTCAAAGGATGAGGAAAGGAAGTGTAAAATGTATACAAAATGGTGGTAGTGGCTTTAAGTGGACTTACTTAGGAAAATTAATTAAGTTAAGTTAAGAACAACTAAGTGAGATAATTTATTCTAATTATTTGGTTCCGAATCGAATTTCAATTGAACCTACTATAAAATTCTAAAAATTCTAGCTAACACATAATTCAAGTCAATTTTGCGATCGGATGCCGATAAGGCCTTCGATTTACAGAACAGAACAAAAATTCAAACAAATATGTCTACGATGAACAGATAAAAACACAAATAATGCAACACATATGCAATTAATTCAAAATCTAATCTTAATATCTTATTAGGCATATTAAATCATGGATTAACGTTAATCATGGGTTGGGGTTGTTACAGCTATAGTCGGCAATCCTGAAACAAGGCTAGCAGTCTAACAATTTCTTTGACATAGGCTATCATTTTTTCATCTCGGGTTGCATACTCGCCTGTTGCTGGTTCATAATAAGTTGAGAGTCACAGAAGACTACCACTTCGTCGGCTTCCATTGTTGCTGCTAACTTTAACCCTGCGATCAGTGCCTTTTTTGCTTCATTGTTTGAGGCCTTGAACTATAAACGAATAGATTGTTCTAACATCCGCCCATCTGGCAATACTAACACTACTCATGCCCCCACTCCTTTATGGTTTGAACTTCCATCAACAAATAGGCGGAAGGAGTAGTCGATGTAGATATCGTAGGGCTTTGGTTTTTTTACCTTCTTCTGCTCTGCTGTGGGGTTTTTCATTCCCAGCTGGGTCTCTTCTTGTTTCCCTGGACACCCTAAGCCACGGCTCATCGGAGCTCGACGTAGGATGGCATTAGGTGTGAACTCAACCACAAAGTCGGTTAGAACCTGGCCTTTGATGTTGTTCTGGGCCTAAACTCTAAGTCATATTGGCCCAATGCCACTGGCCATCTGGCTGCCCTTCCTATCAGATCTCTTTGCTGCAACAGGGACTTCAAGGGGTGCTTAGTCAACGCCACAATTTTGTGGTCTTGGAAAAAATGATTCAACTTTTTAGAAGCCATCAGTAAGGCCAGTGTCAATTTCTTCAGGGGTAGGTACCTGGTCTTTGCACCTGCTAGGGTTTTACTCACATAGTGTACTGCCCTTTGTTCTCCCTTCTCTTTTCTAATTGCCACTGCACTCACTGTGTGCTCTGAAACTGCGAAGTATAGGAGCAATTCTTCTCTAGGTATTGGATTTGACAGAACTGGGGTTGTAGTCAGGTACTTCTTCAAGTCGGTCAAGGTGACTTCGCACTCTTCCGTCCACAAAAAATCTGTGGCCTTCTTTAACAAACTGAAAAATGTTTACACTTATCTGAACTTCTACTTATAAACCTGTTCAGGGCTGTGGCCCTTCTAGTCAACATCTGCACTTGTTTTGCCGACGTTGGGCTCTTCAAGTCAAGGATGGCCTTGATTTGATCCGAGCTTGCTTTGATGCCCCTTCTGGTAACAAAGTATCCCAGGAACTTACTAGACCCGACTCTAAAAGCGCATTTCGAAGCATTGAGTCAGAGCCAATATGTCTTTAGGATGTCAAAAATTGCCTTTAAGTCGGCCAGGTGATTCTCAGGTTCTTTGGTTTTCACGACCATGTCATCAATGTATACTGTTAGACTTATTTATTTTGATGATTTATTTAATTGTATTTTAAATCCAAAATTTATTTTGATGATTTATTTAATTATGTTTTAATTTATTTGAAAGAGAAAAATAGAATCCAAAATTTATTTTGATGATTTATTTAATTATATTTTAATTTATTTGAAAAAGAAAAATAGAATCCAAAATTTATTTTGATGATTTATTTAATTATATTTTAAATCCAAAATTTATTTTGATAATTTATTTAATTATGTTTTAATTTATTTGAAAGAGAAAAATAGAATCAAAATTTATTTTGTCCCATTATTTCTCACCTAAACATTTATCCTAAATGTTGTTAGAATGTATTTAATATTTGATTAAATCAGAAATTCAAAAGGTTCAAAAGATTCAAGTGGAAGATATTCAAATTTATAATGATGGAGGGAAAGATATTCAAATTAGTAATGATGGAGTTACAACGACTATAAAATTCAAATGAATAGTTCAAAAGGTTCAAAAGATTCAAGTGGAAGATATTCAATTTTGTAATGATGGAGGGAAAGATATTCAAATTAGTAATGATGGAGTTATAACGGCTATAAATTCAAATGAATAGTTCAAAAGATTCAAAAGGTTCAAGTGAAAGATATTCAAATTAGTAATGATGGAGTACAACGGCTATAAATTCAAATGAATAGGTCAAAAGGTTCAAAAGGTTCAAGTGGAAGATATTCAAAAAATATATTCAAATTAGTAATGATAGAGTTACAACGGCTATAAATTCAAATGAATAGTTCAAAAGGTTCAAAAGATTCAAGTGGAAGATATTCAAATTTGTAATGATGGAGGGAAAGATATTCAAATTAGTAATGATGGAGTTACAACGGCTATAAATTCAAATGAATAGGTCAAAAGGTTCAAAAGGTTCAAGTGGAAGATATTCAAATTAGTAATGATGACTACAACGGCTATAAACGGCTATAATTTTCATTATATATACCAAAGCCTCTAATGTAAAATAAGTTACAAAAAAAACCTGAAAATATTCTTTAATCAATAATCACTCACATCTATTCTCTGTAAAATTCTCTGAGAAGTATTCTTCAATTTTTGTTTACATCCTCTCTCAGAAATTATACACTGACCCTTCTAGCTTTAAGCCCATCTTTCTTGTGTGAGGTTTACAGAAAAACCAAAGCTTCATTTTTATATCTATCTTTGAGAGATAATTCTTGTAGCTTTCTGTGAAAGTAAAAACACCTTCTTTTCAACCTTGTAAGAGTGTAGTACACTCAGTGTTCTTGACTTAGAAAGTCTGTGTAAAATCCGTAGAGGATTGCTCCATTTATAAAGAGGTTGCTAGCACCCCCGTGAAGCTAGAGCATAGTGGAAAATCTCAAGTGAAGCTTGAAGAGTGGACGTAGGCTGAGTTGAAGCCGAACCACTATAAATTTGTTTGTCTGTCTCTCCCTTATCTCTTTATTTTATTTTAAATTGCCATAGCTATATTTCACATTTTTACTATACTAAAATCATTAACTGACATAGTTGTTAAGACACTTGTTTTAATTATTTTTATTTCATTAATTATATTTATCTATTGTGCTAGTCATAATTTTATTAGGGTATTATTAATTTTAATTGTAAAAACCTAATTCACCCCTCCTCTTAGGTTGTCTTTTGGGTAACATATACTTCAATTGTTTTGCTAATCAGATGTTTGAACATGTTGGTCACCAATCTCTGGTAGGTTGCTCCTACATTTTTCAACCCAAAAAGCATCACTTTGCAACAAACAACCTTTTTGGGGTGATAAATGCCGTCTTTTCTTCATCGGGAGGACACATTGCCATTTGGTGGTATCCCTTGTAAGCATCCAGGAAGCTCGTTCTTCCATACCCTAAAGTGACATCCACTAACTGGTCAATTTTGGGGAGTGGAAAACTATCCTTGGGGCAGGCCTTATTCAGGCTGGTGGAATCAACACAAACCCTTCACTTGCCGTTCTTCTTTTTCACCACCACAGTGTTGGACAGCCAAGTCGGGTAGTTCACCTCGCGAATGGCCTTGGCTTCTAGCAGTTTGTCCACTTCCTCCTGAACTGCCTTAACATGTATCAACGTCGGCCTCCTTGCTCGTTGGATAACAGGTTTAGCTGACCTGTCCACATTGAGCATATGGCACATGACCTTGGGGTCAATGCCTGGCATCTCGTATGGCGTCCAGACGAATACTTCTATGTTGGCCCATAAGAAAGCTTCTTCTAACTCTTTTTCCTCCTCCTCAGCTAAGCTTGAGTCGAGAAGGAAGAAGCGCTCTTCATCCCCTTGTTAGACCAGAATTTTCTTCAAGATTTTCTCGCTTTTGTCGACAGGTTCTTTGCTGACGTCATCCAAGACCTCTATGTCCTCGTCTTCAATTTCTACTATTTTTGCCTTTCGTACGTTGCAGGCAGATTTCATTGCTGCCATGGAGTAATTTTTTGCTTGCACCTGATCTCCTCTGACCTCCTTAATTCCATGCTTCGTTGGGAACTGCAACAACTGATGTAGTGTTGAGGGAACGACCCTCATTGCGTGCAACCATGGCCTCCCCAAGATAACATTGTAAGGGGAGGGGGTGTCAATTATTGTGAACTTTGTACTTACCTTCTTGGTGCCTGCTTACACTTCCAAATTTGTTGCTCCAGGGGCCATGTCGGTGTTCCACTGAACCCGACCATTGAGCCGTTAGACTGCTCCAAATCATCTCAGTGAAGGCCGAGCTCCTTGTAACATCTGACATACATAATGTCACAAGAACTACCTTGGTCAATCAAAATGCGCCTTACCTGGCACTCTCCAATTTTGAGGGTTACTACTAGAGAATCGTTGTGTGGATGTTGCACCATGTCTAGGTCTGCTTCAATAAAGGACACCATTGGTCCCTGGCACTCGTCTGTCCTAGGCCTCTTTTACTGGACCTGATATACATGCTGTAAGTGCTTCACCCTCTGAGTCTCCCCATGTACCTCGTTCTCATTGACCCTCGAGTGAATCACATTGATTACTCGAGATCCGTCTGCTTGTTGTTGTGGTGCTGGTGGAGGTAGTGCTGTCGGTGCCTGGGGCAGCCTTGCTTGTTCTTCCCTCACTCTGGCCTCATCTACTAGGTCCCTTAAGTGACCTTGTCTGACCAGATCTTCCAATGCACCTTTAGGGCTCTACAACCCTGCGTCAGGTGTCCATCTTTATTATGGAAAGCACAATGCTTCCCTAGACTTCTCCCCGTAAATTTGCCAAGGATCCTCTCTGGCGCTCTGTAACACGGCTGGTTCTTGATCCTTTCTAGAACTTTATAAACCGGGATCTGAAACACTGTGGTGACTGCCTATGTTGCCCTCAGCCTTGTTTTTTGTCTATTAAATCCAGTATTACCTCAACTCTGCTTCGGTAAGCTGTTTCTCTTCTTCTGCTTTGCCACCTTCGTTCCCAGTGTATCCTCTTCTGCTCTGGCTTATTTCTTGATCCTTGCCATGAGCTCCTCCATGTTTTTGGCAGAGTCTTTGTCAGCGACTTTTGAAGCATGCAATTATCCTCCAGGCCGTTCTTAAAAGACACGACTGCCAACTCCTGGTTGCGTCCTGGTATTCGGTTGAACACCTCCTAATACCTTTTGGCATAAGCCCTAAGGCTTTCACCTTCATCGATTTTCAAAGCCATTAGGGAGTCTACCCTTAATGGCTGCAGCTTGTCTGTGACAAACCTGGCCACGAACATGTCGGCCAGGCCTTTTCAACTCTTCATAGTTTCTTTCGGTAACTTGTGAAACCAATCCAATGCAATTTCTTCAAAGGATGAGGGGAACACCTTGCACAGCAATGGTTCGTTCCCAGTATATGCGGCCATTGAATTCAAGTATAAGCCGACGTAAAAGTTTGAATCTGACTTACCATCATATATCTAGAACCTCGGCATATGGAACCTTTTTATGGCCTCAAACCTATCCAACTCTACTGAGAACGGCGTTCTCGGCTTGACGGGTGATGTGACCTCAGCATTTTGCCGCTTCCTTTGGAGGTAGTCCCTTAAATCCTCCTTAGTCTGACCGGGAGCTTGCCTATTAATGGACTTTAGCCTCTTTGGTGCTCTGCTTCCAGTGTTGTTATGCGTCCTCTTGGACTTCTCTTCATTTACCGTGTCAAAACAAAGTTCATTCCCCTAAACGTGCCGATGTTCCTTGACATAAGTTCCCTTGGTACAAGGCATCCTCTGAGACTCTCCTCTCATTGATTCTGCTCACCCGGCATCCCGTGAAGGCTGATTTGAACGTTCCTTCACCTTGTTATACTGAGGGACTACTGGGACTGTTTTCTGCCCCCCTTTTTGGGCATTATTCTTGGCTGCTGGGATCGGCGTGTCCCTCAATGAAAATGGTGGCTGCATGACGTTGTTCTGTATCATGAAGTTGACAACCGATTGTAGGTCTGCCAACTTGTTTGCCATTCACTTCATCTCGTCGTCCCTTCTCAGGTATCCATCTTTTCATACCTAGAGGTCGTTTTCGTTGTAATACTCGTCTCGACCTGATTTCTTTGATGCGTTTGCCTCTTGGCCGGCGTCCTTCTCCTTGGGATTCTGATCCCGTGTTCCTTTGTTATGGTTTTTTTCCTCCACGTTTGGGTCGGCATGCTTACCACTCCCACTTTTTCTTTCTACCCGTCGTTCGCCATCTATTCTTCTTATGTTCCCACAGACGGCGCCAAATTGTGAGTATTGATATTTGACCACACAACCAAATAGGGAACTCAGTTGGAGAGCACCGGCAGAATAGATTAAGCCCGAACAACCTATCACAGAAAGATAAGAATCCGGCGGTGGTTCGTCCACCCGGGGGCACTCCGACGCTCAAGTCAGTAATCAAATATCTCTCAAAGGTAGCAAATTGTGATTAACTCACAAGAAAGAACTTACTGCTCACAGTATATCACAAATAAAAGCATACCTTAGACCTATGAGGGTGCCTTACTTTTATAATGATCAGTGTCCAACTTTCCCTAGAAGTCTTACTTCATGGGACTCAGGCTCCATGTTTATCCTAGACTTTCAGCTAGATAGGGATAAACTCCCTAAGAGCTTTATCTTTGTCCAGACTGTAATCCTCTCATGCTCTAGGACTCTTGCCCCTTATCTGCTTATCTCAGATTCTGGTGTCTCCGCAGATAACTTCGGCCTAGCCGAGATCACCTTGGCGTCATGACCAAGCCACGTGGTACCTCGTTTGACACTTCGGCATCTTCTTGGCCACGTGTTATCATTCACAAAATACTCCCTCACATATTATCCAATTAATTAATTACAATTTCGCTTATCTTCACCTCTCTTTCTTAACCTCTTTCTTAATTTATTTTCCTTTCAAATTGGTTATGAATTTGATACTCACTATGAAAATTCTTTTCATTGAGAAAAAAAGAACCTCTACATAACTGTCAATTAAGAGTTTGGCTTAATATTAATTTGGTAAAGATTTTTTAATCTTTAGTAGCACGCACACAAAATTACTTTCTAACCTTCAAAAATCAGAAAAGCCAACAGTTGTGTTCTTTACACCCATGGCCAATTGAGTAACTGGAGCGGTTTGAGAATGAAATCGAGAGGTGGCACTAAGGGATGTCTTGAAGATTCACATGTGCATTTGTATGCTTGAATCTTATAATAGATTTGATTTAGGTATCAAGACTGTAGCCTTTTTTTCTTATTTGGTTTTGTACCTTAAAAACTGTGTTATTTTTTGGATTATTTTATGGTGTATTAATTCAAACCAAGGTTAAAAGTGGCTAATCAATCTTTTAAAAGAAAATTGGTGAAAAATCTATTTTAATAATTGTCTAAGGTATTAGGTTTAGTGATTTTTTTTTTTATTGGTAAGAGATCCACACTTTGTGAAATAGTTTGGTGAGAAGTCCTAGAGGATATTTTATTTTTAATTTTACCCCTTGACTTTTTTTTTTTTATCTATTTGATTTTTCGTTGACTATCCGTTCAAATTTTTTTGTCTATCTGTTCAATTTTGTCTATGTATTCAATTTTTTTGTGTAAATTTTCTATCTGTTCAAATTTTTTTATGTAATTTTTCTATTTGTCCAAATTTTACCTGTCCAATTTTTTATCTGTTCAATATTTTTATCTGTACAAATTTTCTATTTAAATTTTATCTGTACAGTTTTTCATATCTGTATAATTTTTATCTGTACAAATTTTGTAGAGCAATCAAACAAGACTTACTATGTCTATCTGTTGCAATCATCATCAACAACAACAATATGTTTCAGATCTAAGATCATCATCAACAGAGAGACAAAGACATGATACGCATATATATGTATAAACAATTTAATATCTAAAAGAATTGCATCGAATTATTGAAGTTAAACATACAAAAGAAGGATTAAGAATTCCAAGTGTTATGAAAGTAGAGAGAGAAGAGAAAAGAGTAATTCTGATATATTGAATTGAATGAATAATAAAATAGGAGAAGCCTGTATATATAGGCTGAAAAGAAACCTAGATAAGTATAAAAGGAGATAGAGATACAAGGAGATAAAGATACATCAGAGATAAGATAAGATATATCTACAATACAGATAAATAAGTATAAAATAATAATATACAGCTAACACACCTCTCAAGCTCAAGGTGGTAAGGAAAATATCAACTTGAGCTTAGAGAGGAGATCAGAGAAGCGACCTGGAAGATGAGCTTTGGTGAAGAGGTCGGCAGTCTGATCAACAAAGGTAACAAAGAGAAGACGAACAAGGCCACTAGTAACATGCTGGCATATGAAGTGGCAATCAATCTCAATATGCTCGGTGCGATCATGGAAGACATTGTTATGTGCAATCTAAATAGCACTTTGATTGTCACAATAAAGATTGGTGGCAGCAGAATGAGAAACTCCTATGTCAAAAAGAAGCCAATGAAGCCACACAAGCTCCTGAGTAGTGTTAGCCAGAGCATGATACTTAGCCTTGGTACTAAAACGAACAACAAGAGTTTGCTTCTTGCTACGCCAGAAAATGAGAAAGTTGCCCAAGAAGAAGTAGAACCCAACAGTAGAACAATGGTCAGTAGGATCTCCTACCCAATTGGCATCAGAAAATGCATGCAGCTGTAGAGAAGAGTGAGAGGAGTAGTGAAGACCATGAAATAGAGTTCCTTTGAGATAGCGCAAAATGCGAACCAAAGTATCATAGTATAGAGAGCGAGGAGCAGCCATGAACTGACTGATAATGTGAACAACATAAGCAATATCTAGACAAGTAAGCGTGATATAGACAAGATTGCTAACTAATTGACAATATAAAGTGGCATCAAACAATAGAGGATCATCAAGGGGTGTAAGATGAGTCTGAGGATCAACTACAGTGATGGCAATCTTGCAATCGGTAAGGCCAGCCTGAGCCAAGAGATCAGAAATATACTTGGCTTGGGTAAGAAAATAACAAGAGGAATCTTGAGGAATTTCCAAGGCAAGGACGTAGCTAAGCAAACCTAAATCTTTCATCTTAAATTGGCGATTGAGAAACTGTTTGAGACTATAAAGACCCACTGTGTCATCTCCAATGATAATCATATCATCCATATAGAGGAGAAGGAGAATAGTAAACCAAAGTCACGAATGGTAGAGCTAAACTTGGCAAACCAGGCATGTGAAGCTTGTTTCAAACCGTACAAAGCATGGCAAAGCTTGCAAACTTTGTTTGATGGAACAGAAGAACCAGGAGGAGGTTGCATATAAACTTCCTCGGTGAGGTCACCATTAAGAAATGTATTCTTGACATCCATCTGATAAAGACTCCAGTGGCGAGCAACAACAACTGCAAGTAAGCTGTGAACTGAAGTAAGATGGGCAACATGAGCAAATGTTTCCTTATAATCAATCTCATATTCTTGAGTAAATCCCCGGGTGACAAGGAGAGCTTTATAACGCTCAATGGAACCATCAGAATGAGTTTTGATCTTTTAAACCCAGTTGCAACTAACAGTACTCTTTCTAAGAGGAAGATCAACCACATCCCAAGTATGAGTTTTATCGAATGCCTGCAGTTCATCAGTCATAGCTTGTTGCCAAAAAGGGTTAGAACAAGTTTCTCAATAGGAGGTAGGTTCATAAGAGGAAAATACAGTGGAACCAACAATATAATCACGGAGAAGAACAGAAGGTTGTTTTACCTATGTAGAGTGACGCTCTCGTAGAGGAGGAACCTTAATGGGGGATAGAGATGGAGGAACCTCTACAGGAGCTGGAGAAGGCATATGACTGTCAGCAGACACAGGATCCTCAAGATGGATGATAGGCATAGGCGGCTGTGGAAGCACATCAAAAAACAAGTCTATAAAAATATCGGTAAAGACCGGTGAGTGAGTGGACTGTGGTAGGTGAAACTTGGAAAGAGTGGAGAACATTTTGTGTTCCCAGAAGACCACATGACGGGAAATACGAAGGCGCTTAGAGATAGGATCCCAACAACGATACCCTTTATGTTCTATACCATACCCCAAAAAACAACAAAGGTGAGAACACGGTTCTAGTTTAGTGTGTTCATGAGGCCAGAGTAGAACACAACAAGAAAAACCCAAAACTTTAAGAGTGGTATAGTCAGGAGGAGAACCATACAAGCACTCGTAAGGAGAAGTGTCAGCTATGACAGGTGCAAGGACATGTTTTATGGTGTGGATGGTAGTGAGGCTAGCTTCCTCCCGAAAATTTTCAGGACAAGAAGAAGAGATGAAAAGAGCCCTAGTAGTGTCTAGAATATGACGGTGCTTCCGTTTGGCTCATCCATTTTGTTGGGATGTGCCTGTACAAGATCGATGAGATAGTATATCATTAGCTCAAAGAAAAGAAAGAAAATCAAAATCTGAGTACTCCTTAGCATTATCAGAACGAAAAATCTTAATAGTGTAAGAAAACTGAGTGTGGACCATGGCAGAGAAATCATAATAAATCTGCTTAAGTTTAGAGTGATTTTTGAGAAGAAAAAGCCAAGTATATCTAGAAAAATCATCAACAAAAATCACAAAATATCTTGACTCCCCTATGGTCGGTGTGGGGGGAGGTCACCAAATCTATGAATATACAATATCAAAAGGAGCAGTATAAGTGGAAGTACTTTGATTCAAAGGTAAAGTAGGTTGTTTAGCAATTTGACAAGATAAATAATCGACATAACCCAGGGGTGGGTGGCAACTTGGCAAGGGCCTGGGGTTTAAGCCCCTAGGTCCTGAGTTCGAATCCCCTCTGGGCCAATCTCCTGGGCGTAGCACAGTTGGTTAGGAGGTTGACCTCAAGGATGCCTTATCAGCTACTTGGTGTGGGTTTAATTCTCCCCCGCTGTGCGAGTCCTGACTTACCGAAGCTTGCCTTGTGAGGTTGGGACAAGCTTCCAGGTTATAGTCTCTGGCTCGGAACGAACAACAGGACACCCTGGTGATCTCCTCGGGGCGCTGCCTTGGACCTGCGGGAGAGTGAGAGGATTTCCCTGTAACAAAAAAAAAAAATAAAAAAAATAATAATCGACATTGTCAAGATGGACACAACCTAACTGACCACTAGGAACCAAAGTTTTCAAATGACTAAAAGAGACATGTCCTAAGCGACAATGCCAAAGATGAAAAGAAGACATAGTAGATATAGCAAAAGAAGCAATAGAAGCAACAGTAGATGATTTGTGTGGATTGGGAAGATGTATAAGCTCGAACAGATGTCCATGCTTACGGCCTATCCCAAGGATTTGTTTCGTCTGAGGGTCTTGCACCAAACAACCATTAGCAAAAAAGGTAATGGCTAGACCAATTTCACATAACTGGCTAACAGAGATAAGATTCAATTGAAGAGCAGGAATGTGATAAGTATCAGAAAGAGACATAGTGGAAACAGAGATTTGGCTAATGTGACTAACAAGCATATGAGAACCATCAGCAGTTTGTATAGTGGGAACCAAAGATGATGATGATAAAGAAGAAAACATAGTGGAGTCAGAAGTCATACGATTACAGCATGTGGAATCAAAATACCATGAAGAGTTACTTGAGGCCACTAAAAGAGTAATAGATAGATTTGGTGAGCACCTGGTGGATGATGGACTCAACATCATCCATAGATAATGAAAAAGTAGTGGAATTAGTGGAGTGGTGAACAGAAGAACCCTCAGAGACAACAGCAACAGAGCGAGAACCTTGGCCAGATTTGGATTGATACCCAGAACGAGAAGACCTTTTCTTAGATGAAGTAGTGGAGGGAGCTCGAGGACAATTGCTTTGGAGATGACCTGGAGCAGTCTTGTGACAAGTCAAGCATTCGTGAACTTGGCACTGAACAAGAGAATGATTGGCTGGTAAGCCACGGTTGTGACAATAACTGCATATACTAGAGAACTAGAAAGAAAAGGAACTCTGAGATAATGGCGTAGCAAGAACAGAATCCATGTTTTGAGGTTTGAGAATCCCAAAACGAGTCTCCTTTGATAGTAGCTCAATAATGGCTTGCTCTAAAGTAGGCAAGGGGAAACGATGGAGCAAAGAAGCACGCACGAGCTCAAAAGTGCTATAAAGAGCCATAAGAAATTGTAATAGTCGTTGATGATTCTGATAAGTAATAAACAGTTGTGCGTCCTTAGAATGTGCCTATGTAGGTTCAGAAAGAGCTAGTTGGTCCCAATTAGACGACATCTAGGATCAGAATTCATTGATAGACTAACTAGGTGCGTGGCGCATGTGATAAATAGTCTGCAACAATTGATATTGGTGAGCATGTCTAGTGGTCTGATAACATTCCTTTAAGAAATCCCAAATTGATTTGGCAAGAGAGGCAATGGAATCATCATCCTGAAAAGCGTCCAAACTGAAGGTTGATAGAAGGAATAGAAGTAGCCCAAAACCATATGATAATCTGGTAGTTTTTTCCTTTCCATTCATCAAGACGGTCATCAAAAGAAGATGCAGTATCTGTTTCTTCCTAGATGGGTTTAAAAAGAGCACCAGCGATAATACGCCAAAGTCGTTTCCCTTTGATGAATCCAGAGAGAGCTTGGGCCCAGAGAACATAGTTGGACCCATCAAGTATAACGGAGATTGAATGGATGTTGTCAGAATGATCCATGATGCTCAAAAAAGGCAAAAAAAGAGAAGAAGGGGCCTTGTAGAGACTGATTTTGCCAAAACAGAACACACCAGTAGATTCAGGAGCCCAAAAACAATTAGGATGTGGTCTGAACGAGCCAAAAAAAATGACCAGAAAGGCAAGGAATCGATTGGTCAAAGTTGTTGGACTGAGTTGGTCAACTAGGGCTGACGTCACAGCAAACGCATGGCGCACGTTAGTAGAGATGCGCATAGCGCACGTTAGCAAGAAGGGGGCAATGATGCACAAGAAGCTAGGGCTAACGTCAGCAGCGACGTCAAAGCAAGCAGCTCACATTAGCAGGTGAGGCTGCGGTGCAAGATAGCTCGAGGTAAGAGAGCAGGAGGTGCGTGGGGCGCGTAGGAAGCATTACAACGCGTAACCTATCTTTGAGCGACGCGTGAGGGTGTGTGCAGTGTCAGATGAAGGCAAGGTTTTAAAAAGCGGCCGCAACCATTACGTAATGCCGTTACGTAATGGTTGTAACGCCGTTACGTAATGGTTGTGGTGGTTACTGCCACCTGTTACGGCCGCTTTTGCAGTATGATTGAGATTCACAGGTGTGTCGGCCGTAGCAGCTGCTGTAGTGGCCGTAAGGGTGCCGTAACAGCCGTAATGGCCTATTACACACCGTTACGTAACGGTTTCGAATTGCTTCTTTTGAAAACATACACAAAAAAAAAGTTGAAAATGGGGGAAGAGGGATAGAGAGAAAATGGAAGATAAAGAGAGAAGATGGAAGAGTAAGAGATAGAGAGAGAAGAGGGAAGATGAAAATGGGGGAAGAGGGATAGTTAGTGATTGATTTTTTGTATAATATAAAGTCATTAATTAAAATAAAATGTAAAAAACTCAGTTTATAGTGATTTAAAAATATGAAATATATTGGATCATACTTAAAAATTTACAAAAATTGATCAATATTTATTTTAAACCCAATAAATATGATCATGGGAAAAAAATATGCGTATCGGTAAGTTTTTTTGAAAATGTGAGAAAAATAAAAAAATTCACGGTTCCGATTACCGCAACCGTTACGCTACGGCCTTTACACCCCGCAATCGCAATTGCGCCACCGCCACGGTTACGGCGACCGCAACCGCTTTTCAGAACCTTGGATGAAGGTGATTCTGGTGGCATTGGCTTTGTTTTCAAGAGACGAAGAGGCTGGTATAGTCCAAACATTGAAACAAGGATGGACTAAAGACGTATAAACTAGCAGAAACCAACGTGAGATAGAATCAATCTGCTAGACAGGAAAAAAAAAACGTGATGAAGAAAAATAAGAGGCTATGGGAGAACCCTAGGCTCTGATACCATGTTATGAGAATAGAGAGAGAAGAGAAAAGAGTAATTCTAATATATTGAATTGAATGAATAATACAATAGGAGAAGCCTATATATATATAGGCTGAAAAGAAACCTAGATAAGTATAGAAGGAGATAGAGATATATCAAAGATAAAATGAGATATATCTACAATACAGATAGATAAACATAAAATAATATACAGCTAACACAAAGAATGATGCGAAATAACAAAAATCAGATCAAATCTAGGATATCCAAAGGACGGAAAGAAATGAACATAAATCATCTTAGATATATTAGAAATGAATGGATTCAATCAAAAAAAGAGAAAAGATTTGACTGAATTGAACAATTGAAGGTGATCAACAGAGCATCAACAGACCTACCAGACAATGTTTGTGGCGGTGGACTTCGGAATAGAGAGAGAGAGAGAGAGAGAGAGAGAGAGAGAGACAAGAATGGCCATTGATTCATGAATTTGTCAGAAGAATTGAAAAGCCACACAGATCTGAAAGAACAAAGGACAAAGTTCAAGTTGCGAAGTTGAAACGTCGATTTGGTCAAGAAACAACACAGATTTGAGGGTTTCTGAAGAAGCAACATAGATTTAGGAGTTAGAAAAGATGGAGTCTCACCGGCGTAGATGAAGGTTGTTCATGATCGTTGACGCCATGAGGTAGAGAAGAGGTACAACTGCGATCTGAGCTGAGAGAGAGAGAGAAATTTGCTCAGATCTAAAGTTGTGCACTGCGAAAGACGACGACGACGATGACTAGAGATTGTCGTTAGAAACTGTAGTGTAGGGCGGCGGAGCTCTGGTTCAATGACGGCAGAGCTACGGAGCTTTGGTTCAACGATGAGGAGCATCGACGAAGGCGCTGCAGGAGTAGCGGCGGAGGAACAGAGAGAGAGAGAGAGAGAGAGAGAGAGAGTTTGAAGAGAGAAAGGGTTAGGGTTTGGAGAGAAAGAGAGAGAGTGTGTGTGACTGTTTGTTAAGTTTGTCCTTTTGACAAAATATTCGGCATCTGCACCATTGGCCAAATAAAATCGAAATTTGGATTTATGGATTAAGTGTCCATCATTTAAATCGTAATGTTTAAGAAATTGGCCTATTCCCCGCCTGATTTAGACTTCAATATTCAATTTTAATTCATATTACACTTATTTTCTTTTTCATCAATAATTTGTTAGTCATGTAAAATAAACAAAATAATACTTTACATTAAAATACATATTTTTATTTGTTTATCCTTATATCTCCACACCATCTATATTAGTTCTTGTCACTTTAAGATAATTTAAAAAAAAATCGATTTAATTATGTCAAAATTATAATATTTACTACATTTTTTTCAAATATTAGAAGTTAGTGTAATTGTGATTTACACCAAAAAAAAAAAAAAAATTCATACGGATAAATATATTTAATGTCAAAACAAAATGCACCAAACTTATTCTTTAAAAGACTGGATTTCTTTCATATCCATCATCTGAACTCGAGGGTGCTATTTGGACTCGTGGAGCCCACCATAGGCTCTGTTTTGATCATTCGAATGATTAATTTTGTAGATCCTTACGTGTATATCATCCATAAAAAATAAAAATAAAAAATTAGATTAATCCTATATTTATAACCCATTCATTTTGGCGCATTGGTAACCCCCCCCCCCCCCAAAAAAAATTATTTTTAAAAACACATTGACTGTTAATTTTTTTGAAGACAAAATCAATAAAATGAAGCTGCAACGAATATCTGATCAACCTAATTTTTTTATTTATTTAGGGGTTACGAATATTGGATTGATCTAATTTTTTTTTTTAATGGATGATATGCATGCATGGTCCAATAAAATGAACGATTTGAATCATCGAAACCAGACCATAATGGCCCCCATGAGCCCAAACAACACCTTCCAATATATATTTAAACTTAAGGGAAGCCCAATCCTTCTTTAAAATTTCTTTAAATCTGCACTTACTACTAGTTTGTATAGAATGAAAAACAGTGCTGGTTTACGACTCACATATTGGAATAATAAGAATTTGTTTGGGGTACACTAAAATATCATATTGTTTGCATATTATCTCTCTATATTTTTATACATCTATTCGTAAAAAATTAAAAAGTACACTTGTTTAAATTATTCCAAACAAGCCTAAATAAGTAACAAGTTTTTGAGCAAAGCTGAGCAGGAAGAGTCAGCAAGAGTAAGTTGTAGTTAGTCGAGATGAAAGAGTGAGTGAGTTAGTTAGTGGAGATGATAGAGTGAGTAAGTTAGTTAAGCTATTAATCTTCTAAAGAATGAGTGGGAGTGAGTTAGCTACCGTTGTGGAGATGACATGATAGATTGAGTGCGCGAGTTAGTTAGTTAATCTTTTGAGTTGGAAGAGTCAGCAAGAGTTAGTTGTAGTCAGTGGAGATGATAGAGTGAGTGAGTTAGTTAATCTACTTCCTTTCTTTGTTAAAGAATGAGTGGAGAATTGGGTGGCTTAGATTGGTGAGTGGAGGAATCAATCGGCATTGAGTGGAATTTGTGCTGGCTCTTTCTTTTCATCTTCTTCTTCCTTTGTTAAAGAATGAGTGGAGAATTAGGTGGCTTAGATTGGAAGAACTAATGGGCAAATGAGTAGAGAGCCCTTGCGTTTCTTACATCATATTAATTAAGTTTGAGTGGAATGAGTGGAGAGGCCCTTTCATTCCCTGTATTATATATTATTGAAAGGTCCAATTGAAAAATGGACCTTTTGTACCAAAAAATGTGATAGACCATCCATGACTCAGCTTTGATATCATATTAAAATATCCAACTCAAAATTAATTGACAATGAGCGGATGATCCTTGCATTATATTAATCAAGTTTGGGTGGCTTACATTGACTATGTGAGTTTAACAAAATTGTGTCTTCAAGTTCTCTTTCTTGCTTTCATATTTATGTATGCATTTTTTATTTTTATTTTTTTGGAGCAAATTACATTGATAGTTTTTATGTTTTGTCCTGTGTATCATCTTGGCCCATATGATGAAGATAAGAGTTGGGGATGGGTATAGCATATACTTCTGGTCTGATAAATGGCACATGAACACCCAACTGAAGGTTGAGTTCCCTAGGCTTTACAACCTATCAGGGGATAAGGACGGCACTCTGAAGGACTATGTTCAAAGAAGACAGAGCATAGGGGTTTGGGTTTTTTCTTTTAGAAGGCCTCTTTTAGCATGGGAAGAAGAAGAAGTTGATAGGTTACAAGGTTGGCTGGGTTGTGGCTGAAGAATCAGGCTGAATTGCCCTGATGCTCTACATTGGGATGCAGATCCATCTGGCCAGTTCATTGTAGCATCAGTAACACAGTGGTGTGATACTAATAATGGACCTAGATTGCAAGTGTCGAAGTTGTTGTGGAACAATGTAGCATCACCTAAAGCCCAATTTTTTGGGTTGCTAGCTTGGAAAGGGAAGGCGAAAACAATAGATTTTCTACAAAGACTTGGGAGTAATTAGAAGTAGTGAGAGTTTACTTGTCCATTTTGCGAATCTGAACCCCGAAACAGGGAATCATATGTTGTTACTCTGTCCAGGTGTGTGGAGATTATGGTCTGAGCTATTGGATTAGTGGGGAATTTGCTGGGCAACACCAGCAAGTGTGGAGGGGCTGCTTCAGTGGTGGATGGGAGTTAAACTCAAGAAAATGGAACATCTGATCTGGAAATCATTAATCATTACCGATTGCAATATTATGGTCTGTTTGGAAAGCAAGAAATGATTGTGATTTTAATGGAAGTCAACCAGATTATGCTGAGATAGGGGAATTGGTGAAGGTGAGGGTGGCTTTGTGGGAAAGATCAAGTATAAAAGGGTTCCATTTTACAGCTCAGGATTTTGTTTCAAATTTAGGGAGTGTAAGGCATTGCCTGAGATAGGTGTTCTACTGCTACGTGCTACCCATTTTGGCTCATGTCTTCCCTGCTGTTGTGGTATGGTGGTGATCTGGTGTGACTTTGGGGTTACTAAAGCTGGGTGGTTGAGTTTTTATTGTTTTTATTGGTACTTTGTGGTTGGTTGATTTTTCACCAACTTGGTATTGTACTAGCAAATGATTGGGTGTACAAGTTGGTGCCAACATAGTTGGGATGATCTTGCATACTGTGATGCTCTTTGCACTCGCCTTCCTTTGTTGATATTGTTGTATGTGTACTTTGTACTATGCGTTTCATCAATAAAGTTCATAGCTATATATATTTACTTGACTTAAGATTGAATGAAACGTAGTTTTGAATGTTTAAGGGAACCTGTTTGATCTCTGTCCACCTACAATGTTAGACAAACAAATGAAAGTTATGAACTAGTTGTCTCTGTGCGGTACATCCCTGGAACCAAGATGGTTTTCCCTGGACTGAAGAAGCCACAAGAGCGTGCTGACCTCATAGCATATCTAAAGCAGGCAACATCCTGATTCTTTTGCCTCATATATGAAGGGCATTTATATTTTGTGCGGTTGGAAGAGTTTGGTAAGTCGTTGCTAGTTTGGAATTCTTTTTCCTGAACTTTAGTTACTATGTATTTGTTTAAATAAGACCATTAAGGTCTCTGCCATGATATTCTCCGGAAATCTGATCTGAAGTTGAGATTTTTTTTTTGTCAATTTACATGTTTCTCAGATGATTAGAACTCATACCTAATTTGTTCGTCACGATAAAGGAATTAAAAGACATGGTTCCATTTTATGTGATGTGATGGTGTTTTCTCATGGTATCACTTTGATTGTGTGTTGGATTTGGTTGCTAAGATCTGGGAGCATGGTTAAGGTTACCTCTTCTATATATCAGTTTCCTTTTTCATGGTTTTAGAAACAAGTACAATGAATAGTTAAAAAACATCTTACATTTTCATATCATTTTTATTTGTGAAAACAATTTTAAAAAATTTGAAAAGGTGTTTTCATAATTTTTTTTTAAATATTGAAAATAGTTGGCCATAAAAGTTTAAAATTGTGTTTTCCAAAAATGAACGTATAGAACGAGAAATGTACCAAACAGTTTTGCTTTGAGACTGACTGTAATGACCTCCATCCTCGTCTTAACTATGTTCATGTGCATTTGCATGATTTTGTTTTGTTAAGCTTGCATTTGTAGATTTTGACTTGTTCTACCTAAAGTAAAGGTCCCTGTCTTGTTTTATGCTTATGTGATTTGCTTGAGTATTGCTTGTATGCTTTGTTCCTTGCTTGGTGTGTGTAGCCTAGGTCCCACCCTTGAACCTCTTATACCTAGGACCATCTTGGAACCACTTTGGTTGACCTCCACCTTCATCTTGGCATATTGGCCGAGATGTCATCATCTAGGCCGAGGTGTGCATCGCCTAGGCCGAGATGTGTATCATCTAGGCCGAGATGTTATCATCTAGGCATCCAACATCCTTGATCCTTGCACCTAGTGATCTTGTTTCTGGACTGTATGACCTAGACCGAGGTGTGGCACATCTAGGTTGAGGTGTGGCACAGCTAGGCCAAGTGTTATCCTTCCTAGCCAAGATCATCGAAACCTTCTTGCCCGAAGCCTATGTCTTGATCCGAGGTCATTGCCTTGTCAGAGTGCCCTTGTCACCTTACTTGTTGTACACCCTTTGTCATGCTCTTATCTTGTCGTTCAGTCACCTTTTGAGGAAACCCAATTGGACGTTGCCACGTGTCTGTAGACACTCCATTTTTGACCGCCCTCAAGACTTGGGCACTACTGATGGTTTACTTGGTGGAGAAAGATGTGCAGGGCACAGGTTCAATCTCTTCGGCAAGGAGAGGGACAAATCTCAACTTCACACCCCATTTTGGACCAAAACTATTTTGGATGGTTTTTAGATCTTAAAACCCTCTCTTTCAAAATGTTTTGAAAATAAAGTTTCTACTGTGTTCCGAGGCTCACATTTTGTCAAATGATGCGCTTTTCGGTAAATCGAGCAAGGACAAAGTGGAGATGAATGAAAGAGATATGAAATCTTTGAAAAATCTTTCAAAACACCTTACTTAGGGGTTTGAAGTTGAAAAGAAGATGAGAAGAGGGGAGAAACCAAGTTAGAGAAGAGGTTCGGCATGAACCCGGGTAGAAGAGAGTCGAGCAGTCCTCGCTAAATCAAGCTCGTCTATCTATACACTTGGAGTTTAGCTATGGGGCCACCACCGTCGGAAAGCTTACTTCCGGGGCTTCATTTTTCATTCAAGAATCTCTTAAAGCCAAGTCCGGGTGGGGGAGATATGATCAGTGGAAGTTGGGCATCCTCCTGGTTGGATCGAATCTGCGCGGCTTCACCAAAATGGGCATAACTTTTTGCACAGGAGGAATTTTAATGCAAGGTTTGTGCCATTGGAAAGCTAACTTCTGGGGCTTCAATCTGGACATCCACCGGCACTTTTTGACCTCATCGGCCACCCACCGGAACTCCATTTATCCGACCGGCCAGAAAAGATTGCAGGCCGGCCATTTATTGTGCCAACCGGCCATTTATTTGGCCGATGACCCTTTTTCTTGGCCGGTTTGACCCTTTTGACTCTTGCAGGCATGGTGCATGCCAGCTGTGCCAGCTGGAGTGCACAGACCCGATCCCCCGTGCATGTATGTGGCTATTTTGAGCCTTTGACCCTTTTTTTTTGCACCTTTTGCTCAAGGCTTCTTGAGGAAGCCTTGACCCCTTGTCTTGGCTTCCTCAAGAAGCTTGCACCCTTGCCTTAGCTTCCTTGATAAGCCTTGCCCCCCTTGACCCTTCTACGATAGCTTCTCTAAGAAGCTTGGAGCCTTTCCCTTTGCCTATATAAGGAGCTCTCCTCCTCCATTGCTTAAGGCTGATGATTTTGGAGCAAAAAACCAGAGATAAATAGATATATATCTGATATACATACATACATCCTCCATATCTCCCTCCTCCAAGCCTCCAAACACCAAGGTTCTTGGCCATTTTACACTACAACACCTAGCCCCACACCACCACTTCCATTTCCAGTAGCTTGGGGGTCTTCTCAGAGGCTAGGAGGCAGCTTTCCTTGGCTCAAGAGGCAGCAAAGGGTTGGTCTACAAAGGTGAGCACCATTTCCCTCTTTTTGAGCTTATTTTGTACCATTTCTTAGCCCTTCTTGCTTGTACATTTGAGCTCCGACCAAAACTGAAAGTAGCTTCTTTTTGAGCTCTATTTCATATTTCATTAAGGGTCTTACCCTGTTTGGGACCCCCATTGTACACTTGCTTCATTATCCCTTTGTATGCCATAATCTTGCATAGTATTTTTGGCCTATGTCTAATCTGTTTTGGAGCATGATGTAAACTGTAACTAGGCTTATTTTGAGCCCTTCTTCAACATTGAAGAAGAGCTCATCCCTGTTTGGGGGCTCCATGTATCAGCTGCCTCTTTGCCCCTTTGTATGCCATAATCTTGCATAGCATTTTGGCCATACTTGTATCTATTTTTGGGGTTTGTCATAAACCGTTAAACATCATATTTTTGGCCCCTCTTCAACATTGTAGAAGGGGCCTCCCGTGTTTGAGACCAGCAGCTGTGACTTACTTCATTACCTAGCTTGAGGGCCCATTTTTGCATGCTGTTTTTGCCCTATCTATGCTCACTGTTTGGCCATGCTTTGAACTGTAAAAATGCTTGTTTTGGGGCTGCCTAGCTTCTGTCTTTACACTTCGTGTTCCAATCATGTATGCTTTGTATAGCTTTAAGTCATTTCATGTGCTTAATATTGCATTTCGGGGCCTATAGCATGCATTGGGTGACACATTTCCATGTTTTGGGACCATTTGGCATCATGTTCCAGCGCTGAAATTCGCATGTTTATATGCCATGTTTCATCATTTGCCATGCCTTGTTAGAGTTGCATGTTGTATCTTAGGATTGATCCATGCTTTGGACATGTTTGTGTGCATTTCGGTTGCCTCATTTCACCTAATGGCCTCCTATGTGAGTGTGGCTGAGGCTATCTCATATTGGTGTAAGCCCATCTTGCATTGTGTATGCCATGTTTCAATGCGTTGTGCATGTTATGTTGTGTGCATTGTGTGTGCCATGTAGTTGCATTGCATGCTTGTGTGTTAGCTTGCATGCTTAGGTTGCATGCACATTGTTGTGCATTGCCTCACCTCTTGATCAACCATGATTGAGGTTGGGTCCCTTGTATGTTTGTGTGCATTGCATTTGACATTGAAATGCAAACTTGGCCTCTTAGGCCATCATGCGTCGAAATGCGCCATTGATGGCCCGAGGGTCAAGGGCCATGCTCCCTTGAGTCTATTACATGATAGGGAGTGTGTCCACGCACACATTTGCCTAGAAATTCTATGCCATATACTGCCTGTCCTCTGTTGCTGTCAAAACTGTTTCCTGCAGGAAGTTTCTGCCGACCGGCAACATACAGTGTCGACCAGCATATAATCTGTGGCCGATAACTTCATTCCCAGCCGATGGCATTTTCCTATGGCCGGTGGCCATCTCTCCTAGCCGATGGTGTTCTTCAATGCTCATAGAAGATGTTCTGGGACTTTGATAGTTTTTAGAGAAGAAAGGCAGTGAAAACAGAGGCAGTAGTGCTATGGCAACGGGTTTCCGGGCAAGTTGGATCGAACATGCATTATTCACGCATCCCGAGGCGGGGGCTGCGGCCATCTTCTCTTTGCATTTATTTTGATTAAATTAGAAGTTTTGTAATAATTAATTTAGCGATTTGTTATTTGGACTGTATATTCTTTTGGTCCCTCCGAGCGAGGGCGAATTTGTAATAAGTGTGCGTGAGTATGTGTATGTCTTTCAATCCCACGTCTTTCTTCCCTTTTATTTACCTACTTATGATGGTAGATTAGGGCATATTTAAATTAGCATGCCTTATACTGTGCATGCGTGCATCCATACACTTGTCTCACATGCATCGGGCTCGACACATCATACAAACTGCATCGTATTCCAATTCCAAATTGAATACATGTTATTTGTAGCATTTCACATGCCATGCTTAGGATAGCCGAGCCTGTCTAAATTACATTCTTGCGTGTGTTGCATTAGCCATTTTTAACATGAACTAGGATCACGCATATGATTACTAACTGGTTTCTGTTTTGGCTTGGAGTACTAGGTGAGCTTTTATGCTTTAGCATATCACATGCGTGTGAATGTTGCCATAACAGCATGTTTTACCATGTGGCTAAATGCTTATGTGCTAAACTGCTTGAATGCCTGTGGGTGGAGGTTGGATTGTTTGAGTTGGAATAACTCGTTGAAATCCGTGTTTTAGCCTACTTGCGAGTAGCAAATTCCAAAGCGTTTTCCAAACCAACGGATATGCAATGTTTATTTCCAAATTAGGCGATCTAGTCTATATTTGTTTGATGTGTGCATAACATAGTAATTCTAGGCTAATTAATCGGAATAAGAATGCATAAGGTTTTCAAAATCGGATATCACGGTTAGTAGAGGCCGATCTTCGGATCGGGCGAGAGGGGGTGCTCATAGCTGACCTTCCCCAATCGTACCCAAGTTCCCGAGCCGAGGCAACTTTGGTGATGACGGACACGTGGCCTTTGGCACCGAGTCAGGGTTTCCTAAATTTCCCCATTAAAAATATTTAGGTGGCGACTCTGTATCTGGCAAAGCAGTCCATGTTTGGCACTTCTTTTCAAAATCTGTTTTTCTTCAAAACGATTTGCCAGAGTTGGACTCTTTGGTTCAGATTAAGAACCGTGACAATCGAGTCCTTGAACTGTAGTGACCCCAATATGAACGGAATGGGACTAACCCTCCTGGGGCGTTCGGGGACGTCTACAGTGTCCCAGCAGAGGGTTAAGTCAGTAAGCTAATGAGAAAACATATCATTTGCTATATATCTTTGCCTTAGAAGAGAGAGAAGCTCTAGGAAGAGGAAGAAGGAGTTCTTAGAGAAAGAAGTAGATTTCCAAGCTTGATCCTTAGAGTTTGAACCGTTTGATTCGTGTTTTGAGGTTAGAATCTTGATCTACTCTTGTTGTTCCTATGTTGATCCGATCACATTGCATGATCTAGCATGATTCATGAGCCATGCATTGATTTAAAGTTAGTTTAGAGAGAGAAAAGTGATGTTCATGTGTTCTTGAAGAAAAACCAAGTTTTGATCTGAAAGTTTGTAACAAGTCCCATGTTTTGTGTTTGTTTTCATGAAATCTTCAAGTGTGGGTATCCGGGTCCATATTTTTGAACTCATCTCATGAAATCTTAGATATTGAATAAAGAAGTTACGATTTTGGCATTCACGTTCTTCATGTTCATGTTCTTGATGTTCTTCAAAAGGAAACCCAGATTTTCCAAACTTCATTTCCCTAAGTGTGGTCACCGAGACCCACTCTTGCCTAGATCTCACACCTAGGCCAAGCATCGTATCTCACCTTGGCCTACCTGGCATGATCACTTGCACCTTAGTCTATCTTGCACGTGCACCTAGGCCTAGGAGACCACACCTTCGGCCAAGAGGTGGGGGACCTTGGCCAAGACCCGGTTGATACCCAGCATGTTTTCCCGAGATGAAAAACAGTGTTTTAACTCCCAGCACATGTTTTGCTTTATCTTGACTTAGTTTCGAAAGAAATGCCGAGATCAGTTACACTTATGTAAAGCTTATTTTGAGGATGCATTTCATATCCATCTTTGAGCATCTCTTTTTGTCTTCTTGAAATGCGTTCCGTGGACCTTGCCATGTATTTGTAGGTCTTGGATTCTTGCCTTAATCTCTACACTCGAAGAGCTATGTGAGTGGTATTTTTAATAAAGCTATGTTATAATGTTTGATAAAAGCTTTGTTTTGTTTCATTTAGTTTTGGAAAAGTATTTGTTTAAATATGAATGATTATCCCTAGTTTTGTATCAAGTATTATCTTGTTTTGATGACATTCTTGGAAAGTCCTTAGTGCTAGGGGACTATAATGCAACTAGTACCCTTGTTTGAGATATCTCCCTTGCTACCAACGATCTTGTTTGGATAGATTTGTCTAATCGATTCCGGGTCGATTATTCCCTTGTTTTATCAGGAATGTCATCCCTTGTATTATATCGATGCTAGTAAGCATCCCTTGAAGCTTTGAAAGACTTGATAGGTGAACTTAGTTCATCCCTGGATTTTGTACAAGCTATGATATGTATTGTTTTGGTAAAGATCTCGGATAACATTCATTCAAACCTTTATTACTAATATCATTCACTGAGTATCTAAGTTCACCCTCTCCTTATATATATGTAGGTGACGAGCAAGAAGGCGGTGACGCCTAGATGTTATTTGAAAGTTGTTTTGGATTCATGTTTTGCTAGCATCTTGAAGATTATGCTTCTTAGCTTTGTAATTCATTTCTTTTGTATATGTTAGCTTGAGAAGCCTTTTGATCAAGATGTAACATGTACTTATTTTATTTGTATCCAGGTTGTACACCATGTTAAAATGTATGTTATTTCATTTGACTTATGCACAGCTCTTGTGGACGATTTAGATTTAAATTTATTGCTTCCGCCCATGTAAGCCCCATATGTATACTCTGATTGTGTGTGACTTTGTAAGTTGGCCTTTGGTAATCTAGGATTACTGGCCATCATGGTACCATTCTACTAGGGGCGGAATGGGGTCGTGACAGATTGGTATCAGAGCACGAGTTCCTTATAGTACGTTATTCACACACTTTGAGTCCTAAAAGAGCACAAGATTTCCCTTAGAATGATGTTAGGATTGCATCATATTGCTTGCTACTTGACAAGGTATGCATTATCTCGGCATGAACCTTTGTTGCTTGTATACATGTTTATTTGTTCATTTTGTTTTAAAGAGTCACATTTTGCATACCTCTAGCATCATGAGAAGGGGTAGACCCCCAGTTAGCCGAGATCAATCCGAGGACAGGCTAGACCGATTAGAAAGAATGGTAGAGGGTTTGGCCCATGAGTTGAGGCGAACAAGGCAACAAAACACCAGCACTACCTCTACTCAGGCCGAGCAAACAAACGGCCGAGATGCAATTCCGCCTCCACCTCCTCCAGTACCACAGGTGCCTCCACAACCAGCTTTGTATGGGGATGGCACATTGACCTTGATCAAAGAATTCAAGAAGATGAATCTGCCAAAATTCCATGGGGGCATAGAGCCGTTGAAAGCCGAAGCATGGGTCTTGGAAATGAAGAAGTTGTTTGAGGTCCTTCCTAGCACCAACGCTCAGAAGGTGTCATTGGTAGCATTCACATTGGATGACGACACTCGAAGATGGTGGATGATGATCCAAGAAGGCAATCCAAGTTTGACTTGGGCTAAATTTTTGGAGTTATTCTACGACAAGCACTTTTCCCGCAGTGTTCGAGATCGCAAGACCACCGAATTTCAGACTTTGACACAAGGTAACAAAACCGTGGCTGAATAATGAATATAGAAAAGCCAGGAAATTTGAGAGTGGGCTTCGTGGACCCATACAAGATCGAGTTAATATGCTCAACATGCCGACTTATGCCAGAGTGTTAAATAAAGCCATCCTGGCAGAAGCTAACTTAAATAGATACCAGAGTTCAAGAGAGAGCCAGAGGACGAGGCAGAATTATGATAATCGTCGAGTACCGTTTGGTGCCAAGAAGAGGGCGAATATGGGTAGGTCGAGCAACTCAAATCAAGAAGGTGATGCTATGCCAACATGTTCGAGCTGTGGGAAGCCACATTTTGGAGTTTGTCGTTGGGCGTCTGGAGCTTGTTTTGAATGTGGTGAGATAGGTCATCATGTGAAAGACTGTCCAAAGACAAAGACTAATGATGGTAAGAAAAATGGGAGTACTTCGGGCTCTGCACAGAAAAGCAACGTCGGGAAGGCATAGATGAGGCAGGGCAGAGTCTTTGCATTAGTGCCAGGAGACACCTAGAGTACCGAGACAGCAGTGTCAGGTACCCTTCCCATTTGCTCTCAAGATGCATATATATTGATTGATTCGGGTTCTACACATTCATTTGTATCTGCTAAATTTGTCGAGAAGTTAAATAGGGAACTAGAACCCCTTGGTTATGTGTTATCTGTATCTACTCTATCTGGGAGAACTATGACTGTTGCATCCATTTATAGGGCGTGTGTTGTTGTGATTGAGGATATTGAATTATTAGTTGATTTGATGTCGTTGAATATGACTCATTTTGATGCTATATTGGGAATGGATTGGTTGGTAGTTAATCGTGCATCCATTAATTGTGTTTCCAAATGTGTCACATTGAAACCCCCAAACCAAGCCGAGGTTACGTTTCAGGGTAAAGGAGTAGTATCTCCACCTTACTTGATCTCGTCCATGAAATCTTATAAGTTAATCCAAAAGGGTGTCGAGGTTATCTGTGTAGTGTACTAAGTAATCCGAATGGAAACGTTGAAATGGCCGATATCCCAATTGTTAATGAATTCCCCGACGTCTTTCCAAATGACTTGCCTGGCCACTTAGTCGATAGAGAAGTAGAATTTACTATTGACGTTATGTCGGGAACCCAGCCTATCTCCAAAACACCCTATAGAATGGCCCCAGCCGAGCTTAAAGAGTTGAAGATGCAATTACGAGAGTTGTTGGATAAGGGTTTTATTAGGCCAAGCACTTCACCATGGGGAGCGCCAGTTCTATTTGTCAAGAAAAAGGATGGTGCACTTCGTCTTTGTATTGACTATCGAGAATTGAACAAGGTAACCATTAAGAATAAGTACCCATTGCTGAGGATCGATGATTTGCTTGATCAACTACAAGGAGCACGAGTCTTTTCTAAGATTGATCTCAGGTCGGGCTACCATCAGCTCAAGGTTAAAGCCAAGGATGTTGAGAAGACTGCTTTTCGGACAAGGTATGTCCATTACGAATTTTTGGTAATGCCTTTTGGAGTGACTAATGCTCCTGCAGCATTCATGGATTTGATGAACAGAGTCTTTAAGCCATACCTAGATGAGTTTGTGGTTGTTTTCATCGACGATATATTGATCTATTCCAAGAGTAGTGATGAACATGAGGACCATCTGAGACTTGCCTTACAGATTTTGAGAGATAGAAAGTTGTACGCCAAGCTTAGCAAGTGTGAGTTTTGACTTTCCAGCTTTTCATTTTTGGGCCATGTGATCGATGAAGAGGGTATTTCGGTTAATCCTAGCAAAATTGAAGCCATTGTGAACTGGCCGAGGCCGACTAATGTGTCTGAGGTCCGTAGTTTTTTGGGTTTGACAGGTTATTACAGGAAGTTTGTGAAGGACTTCACGAGGATTGCAATACCATTGACACAATTGACTTAGAAGGGAGTGGCATATGAATGGACCGCGGATAGAGAGTCAGCTTTCCAGGAGCTAAAGACGAGGCTGGTCACAGCACCAATTCTTGTACTACCGTCAAGGAATGAGGAATTTCAGATTTATAGCGATGCTTCGCATAAGGGTTTGGGTTGTGTGTTAATGCAAGGGGGTAAAGTCATAGCATACGCATCTCGTCAGTTGAAACCTCACGAAAAGAATTATCCTACCCATGATCTAGAATTAGCAGCCGTGGTATTTGCTTTGAAAATTTGGCATCATTACTTGTATGGAGCTTCTTGTCAAGTTTTCACAGATCACAAGAGTCTGAAATACTTGTTCACTCAGAAAGAATTGAATATGAGGCAGAGGAGATGGCTGGAGTTGTTGAAAGACTACGACTTGCAGATTCAGTATCACCCAGGTAAAGCTAACTCAGTGGCCGGCGCGCTGAGTAGGAAGCTAGTTGGGAATTTGGCTTGTTTAACAACTATTTCAGTGGAGCCGACTATTATTGAGGAGGTCAAGACCAGACAGATGAAGGATGAATTCTTCAAGAAGGTAATTGATGAGATTGCCACTAAGTCGAGGCCAGGGTACACCGTTGAAAATCAAGTACTTAAGTTTGAAGGAAGATTGTGCGTGGCCGATGTCCCGGAGTTGAAAAGAAGAATTTTGCAGGAAGCCCATGGTTCCATATTTGCCGTTCATCCAGGGAACACCAACATGTATCAAGATGTGAAGCAAACTTTTTGGTGGCCAAATATGAAAAGAGAAATAGCCGAGTTTGTATCCCAGTGTTTGTATTGTCAACAAGTAAAAGCAGAACACCAGAGACCAGCAGGACTTCTTCAACCTTTGTGAATTCCTGAGTGGAAATGGGAACACATCTCCATGGACTTTGTGGTTGGTTTGCCAAATACACAAAAAGGTAAGGATTCGATTTGGGTTATCGTTGATAGATTAACTAAGTCAACACACTTCTTGCCCGTTAAGACTACCTTTAATGCCGATCGACTTGCTTTGTTGTATATGAATGAGATTGTTAGACTTCATGGAGTGCCGATGTCCATTATGTCAGACCGAGATCCGAAATTTGTTTCTAGATTCTGGCAGAGTCTACAAAGAGTTTTGGGAGCTGAGTTGAGGTTTAGCACAGCTTTTCATCCCCAGACCGATGGGCAAACAGAGAGAACAATTCAAACACTTGAAGATATGCTTAAACTATGTGTATTGGACTTCAAGGGAAGTTGGGAAGTGCATTTGCCATTAGTGGAATTTGCTTACAACAACGGTTATCAAGCTAGCATTGGCATGGCGTCGTATGAAGCTTTGTATGGAAGGAAGTGCAGATCGCCGATATGTCGGACCGAAGTAGGAGATAAAGCTTTGATTGGTCCCGAATTAGTTCAAGTTACGACCAAGAAGATTAAGCTCATTCGACAAAGGATCAAAACTGCTCAGAGTCGACAGAAGAGTTATGCCGACTAGAGGAGAAGAGAGTTAGAATTTAAAGTTAGGAATCATGTATTCCTGAAGATTTCGCTGATGAAAGGAGTTTCAAGATTTGGAAAGAAAGGTAAGCTAGCACCCTGATACATTGGGCCATTCGAAATTCTTGAGAGGGTTAACCCCGTTGCCTACAGGCTTGCTTTGTAGCCAGAATTAAGCCAAGTCCACAATGTGTTTCATGTTTTGATGTTGAGGAAGTATATTTGGGACCCACTGCATGTGATTGATTATTCCGGGATTGTGGTTAATGAAGATTTAGGCTACGAGGAGAAGCTGATGAGAATTATTGATAGGCAAGTGAAACAGTTGAGGAATAAGTCGATACCGATGGTGAAAATTGAATGGAATGAGCATTACGGCAGAGAGGCTGCATGGGAAATGGAAGAGGAAGTGAAAATCCGTTATCCGGAGTTGTTTTTAGGGCAAGGTAACTTAAGTTTGGAGATCAAACTTCTTTAAGGGGGGTAGACTGTAATGACCCCCATCTTCGTCTTAACCATGTTCATGTGCATCTGCATGATTTTGTTTTGTTAAGCTTGCATTTGTAGATTTTGACTTGTTCTGCCTAAAGTAAAGGTCCCTATCTTGTTTTGTGCTTATGTGATTTGCTTGAGTATTGCTTATATGCTTTGTTCCTTGCTTGGTGTGTGTAGCCTAGGTCCCACTCTTGAACCTCTTATACCTAGGACCATCTTGGAACCACTTTGGTTGACCTCCACCTTCATCCTGGCATATTGGCCGAGATGTCATCATCTAGGCCGAGGTGTGCATCGCCTAGGCTGAGATGTGTATCATCTAGGCCGAGATGTTATCATCTAGGCATCCAACATCCTTGATCCTTGCACCTAGTGATCTTGTTCCTGGACTGGTATGACCTAGACCGAGGTGTGGCACATCTAGGCCGAGGTATAGCACAGCTAGGCCAAGTGTTATACTACCTAGCTGAGATCATTGAAACCTTCTTGCCCGAAGCCTATGTCTTGATCCGAGGTCATTGCCTTGTCAGAGTGCCCTTGTCACCTTACTTGTTGTATACCCTTTGTCATGCTCTTGTCTTGTTGTTCAGTCACCTTTTGAAGAAACCCAATCGGACGTTTCCACGTGTCCTAGCAGAGGGTTAAGTCAGTAAGCTAATGAGAAAACATATCATTTGCTATATATCTTTGCCTTAGAAGAGAGAGAACCTTTGGGAAGACGAAGAAGGAGTTCTTAGATAGAGAAGTAGATTTTCAAGCTTGATCCTTAGAGTTTGAACCGTTTGATTCGTGTTTTGAGGTTAGAATCTTAATATACTCTTGTTGTTCCTTATGTTGATCCGATCACATTGCATGATCTAGCATGATTCATGAGCCATGCATTGATTTAAAGTTAGTTTAGAGAGAGAAAAGTGATGTTCATGTGTTCTTGAAGAAAAACCAAGTTTTGATATGAAAGTTTGTAACAAGTCCCATGTTTTGTGTTTGTTTTCATGAAATCTTCAAGTGTGGGTATCCGGGTCCATGTTTTTGAACTCATCTCACGAAATCTCAGATTTGAATAAAGAAGTTACGATTTTGGCATTCATGTTCTTCATGTTCATGTTTTTCATGTTCTTTAAAAGGAAATCCAGATTTTCCAAACTTCATTTCCCTAAGTGTGGTCACCGAGACCCACTCTTGCCTAGATCTCACACCTAGGCCAAGCATCGTATCTCACCTTGGCCTACTTTGCATGATCACTTGCACCTTAGTCTATCTTGCATGTGCACCTAGGCCTAGGAGACCACACCTCGGCCAAGAGGTGTGGGACCTCGGCTAAGACCCGGTTGGTACCCAGCATGTTTTCCCGAGATGAAAAACAGTGTTTTAACTCCCAGAACATGTTTTGCTTTATCTTGACTTAGTTTCGAAAGAAATGCCAAGATCAGTTGCACTCATGTAAAACTTATTTTGAGGATGCATTTCATATCCATATTTGAGCATCTCTTATTGTCATCTTGAAATGCGTTCAGTGGACCTTGCCATGTATTTGTAGGTCTTGGATTCTTGCCTTAATCTCTACACCCGAAGAGCTATGTGAGTGGTAATTTTAATAAAGCTATGTTATAATATTTGATAAAAGCTTTGTTTTGTTTCGTTTAGTTTTGGAAAAGTATTTGTTTAAGTATGAATGATTATCCCTAGTTTTGTATCAAGTATTATCTTGTTTTGATGACATTCTTGGAAAGTCCTTAGTGCTAGGGGACTATAATGCAACTAGTACCCTTGTTTGAGATATCTCCCTTGCCACCGACGGTCTTGTACGGGTGGGTTTGTCTAATCGATTCCGGGTCGATTATTCCCTTGTTTTGTCAGGAATGTCATCCCTTGTATTATATTGATGCTGGTAAGCATCCTTTGAAGCTTTAAAAGACTTGATAGATGAACTTGGTTCATCCTTTGATTTTGTACAAGCTATGATATGTATTGTTTTGGTAAAGATCTCGGATAACATTCATTCAAACCTTTATTACTAATATCATTCACTGAGTATCCAAGCTCACCCTCTCCTTATATATATGTAGGTGACAAGCAAGAAGGCAGTGACGCCTAGATGTTATTTGAAAGTTGTTTTGGTTTCATGTTTTGCTAGCATTTTGAAGATTATGCTTCTTAGCTTTGTAATTCATTTCTTTTGTATATGTCAGCTTGAGAAGCCTTTTGATCAAGATGTAACATGTATTTATTTTATTTGTATCCAGGTTGTACACCATGTTAAAATGTATGTCATTTCATTTGACTTATGCACAACTCTTGTGGACAATTTAGATTTAAATTTATTGCTTCCGCACATGTAAGCCCCATATGTATACTCTGATTGTGTGTGACTTTGTAAGTTGGCCTTTGGTAATCTAGGATTACTGGCCATCATGGCACCATTCTACTAGGGGCGAAATGGGGTCGTGACACTGACCAACTAATTTGATGAATTAATTGGTTGAGAATGTTTGGTGGACTTTTTACTCGTCCATTGAGAAATTAAATGCCTGTTACATGAGATGATTATTTGGAATTGTGTTGTATTTTACTTGATTATATAACACCTTTAAAACTAGGTTAATACCTTCGTTGCTCTCTCTCTCTCTCTCTCTCTCCCTCTCTCTCTCTCTCTTGTGGTATAAAGGAGCTAACATATAATAAATAAATTATAGTACCAGAAGTTCTCCTGGCAGCCAAAGTCAGTTGATTACTAATACAATAAGGTGCAGCATTGAAAAAATGAATTCCTAAATCTATGTTGTTTCCAATGCTAGCTAGCAAATCAGTGCATTTATTTGCTTCCCCACAGCTTGCTCATTAAGTACTACAGTTAAGAATGATGTCACTGAACCTGTGACGAGTGTGTTCTCTTTATCTACTAGGTTAATGGCTAACTTGGCATCCACTTCCACTACTAGATTCTTAAGGTTTAGATCGTTTGCTAGAGTTAGCCCATTTCTTATGGCCCATATTTCTGCCTCAATAGCTGTGGTATGCCCAATGTTTCTGCAGAACCTGGCGAACCATTGCCCAAGATGGTCTCTAATGATACTGCCCCGATTGGCCTGGCGTGGCCAGCCCTTGGCCCCATCCATATTGAGTTTGAAAGAGCCTGGTTCAGGGGCTGTCCATCTGACACTAATTGTCTCCCGATTTGGTGTGCGGCCTTCTTGCCTTGTTAGGAAGCACCACTGAAGCACTTTGGCAAGTATGAGATGAGGTGTAGTGGATAGGTTGGGAGAGATGAGAGACGATGAAGGCCCAAAGATAGTTTTATTCCTAAGGAGCCAGATGTTCCAACAGGCAATAGGAAATATGATTGCCCAAGGAATGTCTGTTATGGACAATTAGGTATGCAATTAGATTCGATCCATGTGTGAAGGTTTGTATTAGGCCAGTTTGAAAGAGGTGTCCTCAGGTTGTTTCAATAGAGGAGGCAACATGGCTTACCGAAGGATGTGGTTGGGTTCCTCCAGAGCTCAGTGGCAGGTGGGGCAAGAAGGGCCCGTAGCAATGCCTCTATGTGCTAAAAGTGACTTGGTGTTGAGTCGGTTCAATAGGGCAAGCCAATGGAAGTGGGGATAATTCTAGGGGTAGTCCAAGTTTTCCAAAGCCAAACCCAGTTAGAAAAGGGGTAAGATGGTTCGACCTTCTGGGTTAAAGAAAGGGCCGATGCACTGGAGAAGAGGCCGTTCGAAGTTAGTTTCCACACAAGAGTGTCCTCCCCTGGCCTAAACCATTGAGGGGATGTGATTTCTCCTCCTTTATTGGTGCTGTTTCTGTTTACTTATAGCACAATAGTAGAGTAAATGTCAGAGATTGCAATTTGATTTTCCCTTTGTATGTTTTTCCGAAAAGGATTGAATCAACTGAGGAAGTGAGAGTAAAATTTTTGTTATGCAATTGAAATTTAAACCAACAACTTTTCATATGAAAGTCATAGTATTCTAGCCAATTAGGACAACTCAATTAATTGTATATATATTATCTATATAAATAAACTAAAATCTACAATCCAGACTATTCTAAAGCACTCCCTCTAACATTTGTAGCCCTACTACATGTGAGGAACCTTATGAATACAAAAAATAAAGCTACTGCCAAAATCATATTGATGCAATGTAGACATTACCACTTGTAAAAATGGAAAAAGAAAACACAGTACTTTGAAAAAGTTTTAGCATTCTAGTATTAATATTGTTGGCCTCTAAAAGACAAGTCATCCTGTTAAATGGAGTTATCACTGAAAATAAAAGTTTTCCAGAAAAGATAGAGAAGGTTTGAATCACTTCATTACAAAGATTTTAAAAAATAAAATTGTAGCATAGACTCATCTTGACATTTAAATGATCTCAAACTTCTAAGACATCGTCCAAACCACTAATCCCCCAGACACATGTACATGATCCCTCCATTCCACATGTACCTGGTAATTACTGCCTAAAACCTATAATTTCAAGGACATAGTTCCAAGACATGTCCAACTGTCCTTTAGGTTACCTACACTTTAGGTTGCTATTGTATTTTCAAATGAATAAATAGAATGAAGTGTCATATACAATGAGAGTGTTATATAAACTTTCTTTGGATGTAGCAATTAATACATAAAGTTCATAGCTTGTACAATCAATTCCAATGCTATAACAATGGAATGAGGTTAGAAAATTTCCTAACAATTGTTGAAAAATAATAGTTGGCAAAGTATGTTTATGGCAGTGCCCTTCAATGAAGACTAAAACCACCCAGGATATACAGAGACATGTATTAGTTGCCAAAATACATTAAACATTACTATATGATAGGGTTTCAAGTAACAACAATAACAAGTACATCAACTACAACACTAACAGTAAGTACTGTTACAATCACACCCACACAAGGCATTAAAACAGATAAAGCATCAAAGCAAATAAAACCATCACATCACAGTATTGTATTCAAAGACATGAAGACAAGCAGAAATTAATACTAGAAATAAATTGACCAAGAAGTTCTATATGAAGCTTAATCTGATCGGTTTTGCTTGAAGATGATTTATTGGTATTTATTGCCACCAATAGCAACAGTTCCTCAACTTGAGCTCCTAAACTCCATTGGATTGTCCCAATCTTCCACAAGGTTTTTCACGACCTGTCACTCAACAGACAAATGGTGATTATTACAGTTAATGTCAAATTAATTAATAAAATACGTTCATTAAGTGCATGTTTCCGATTTTTAGTGAACCTATAATATTCATTCAAACTGTTTGTAATAGTAAGCCTAGCCATGTAATAGAAATTTGAAATTTGGACACATCTGTTATCTATATAAGTAATAATTTGTTGTTTAGCTCTTACCATAAGGCTGTTTATTTAATTAAACATTTGTAATTTGATACCAGCTTTAACGGTGTTAAAACGGAGCAAAATGTATACATAATTTGAGGATTCATCCCAAATTAACTTAAAATGGAATACTATAACGAATTAGACTTGTCAATATTGGATTGATAATTAGACTGCCTGAAATGGTAACCAATTCAGGTAGGTCAACAAGTGACATCCTCCACAAGCTTCGGAGAACATAACCAGATTTGAAGTTGGGAGATTCCTGAGTAACTAGGCCCTTGATTTTGCAGCAGTCTTCAACTACAAGCTCTTCCAACTACCACAAATTATCAAGCAAACTTGGTGTGAAAATGGTAGTCAAATTGGGGCATGTACGCAATGTCAAGGATCTCCGACATGATAGACAACCCTTCTCAATTGGACCTTTCCAAATGCTTTGTAAATTCTTCATATAATGAATACCCAAGTAAATTAACGATTTGAATACAGGTTCCTTAACACCACCCGATGGATATTCATAATTTCCATCAATAATGGTTTGAAGCTCATTGCATTCCACCATCAAACAAATTTTGAGGTTAACTAGGTTTTCATTTCCGAAATCAGAAAGCATGTTAATAGTCCAGTGGTGATCCAAGAAGAAAACAAAGGCATGGTTGAGAGCCTCAGTAATCTCAGTTGGTTTGCCGTCACCATTTATATACTCAAGGCATTTCCTCCATTTGTTCCATTTCTTGAATCTCTCTTCCACTTCATATGGTAGACGAGATATGAGGCGCTGTTGATGACGACCAACAATGAATCTAAATTCAAGCGAATCTGGATACTTGAGTTCTGTGCCTTTCCATCTAAGTAGTTGTAATATTTTAATAGATGGCAGATGCAACTCAAGGAATTTCAACTTCAATGATTTACTCAGTTCATTGAGTATGGTTTTCACCTCAACATCACACCACTCACCATCTGGGTTCACATCAATGGTTAGTTCTTCCAATTCAGAGAAGTTTGATAATGCCTTTGTTGGGATTATCAAGTCCATATAGCAGTTTGCACGGCCACAAAAAGAGACCCTGAAGCACTTCAAACTAATTAATTCACCAATTTCCTCAGGTAGGTACATAATTTCAGTTCCTTCAAGATCAAATATCTCAAGATTCCCAAGTGCTCCGATTTGGGAGGGCAGCTCCATGAGAAGTGCACAACCTCTCAAATTGAATGTTTGAAGTGATATCAACCTGGAAATAAAAGGTGACAAAGACTTTATGCTAGTATAGGACAAATCTAGAACTTGTAGGAGAGGCATGTCTTCAAAGAATAACTCAGGAATTTCCATCAGATCATAGTTGTTATGTAAGAACAGTTTTTGGAGAAATGGGCACTTGGGGTTCTCTGGTAGCTCAGACAATTTATTATTCATCAGCTTAATCTCCTTGACATTAGTCCATTGTTCAACCTTTGGTGTCTCAGTCAATCCTAATCCCCCTTGCCTTAGTAAAAGACTCTGTATAAATAATTTCCTGCAGGACAATTTTAGTTTCGTCCCGCATTCGGACGTAAATGTTGCCAACCTTCTCAAGCAAGAAGGAATTGATAAGTTCTCCAAGAATTACATTTCCATCTACCAGTGTTTCTACTAAATCATCCTTGATCCAATTTAATACTAGTGAATGTCTGCTCCATTGCTGTAGATGTGTACAGTTTTTGATGCAACATTTTGTTATAATGTCCTTCTGATCCCAAATGAGTTTTAACACATGAACCATGACTTGGCTCATTCCATGTACCTGCTGGTATGAGGATTGTGATGCTAATTGGGTGATTGCAAGTTCCCACACACCAATATCAGTCACACCTTTCAAGGTCCTCGCAAGAAGAACGATGGCAAGTAGGTGGCCGTGGCACTCTTTCACTAAACGGGTAGCCATTTGTTGGATAGTGGAAGAAGAATGAACAAATGATGGCCCCACATTCCTACAGCATAGTTCCCAGGTTAACAGATGGTCCTCCATTCTGATCTCCAGATCCACATCCATTATTTCATAGACTTTTTGTGATCGAGTTGTAAGCACTAGTACAAATCCACAATTAGGGATACCTAAGTCATGTAGATCTATCTGCCTATCGCCAGTACAATCTACCAACAAGAAGAAGTCTCTAGGTAGATAACGACGTAATATATTTGGAGCTGTGAAAATCTCATCAGCTTCCTTATATCCACGAATCTGTTCTGCAATGCTCTGCCTAACATCTTTGGTGCTGTGATGTCGTGAGACAGAGACACGGAGGACATGCTTACACTTTGCTTTGATTTCCCATGTATCTTTCAATGCTTTTCCCACTTTCTTAACTCCGCTCCTTGAAATCCCAATCTTTTTAAATCTTACCTCGATACATTTTGAGATGTGGCGAATAGCAGAGTTGATAGCCAATTTCAACATTTCATCTGGCACTTTCGCTTCTTCAAATATTGTACAACCTCCGGTTTCGCTTTTGCTTTCACGTGTTGTTAGCCCAACCTCAATTCTCCGTGTCAAACTCTCATCTGGCCTTATAATAGTGGTATCAGCTTCTTTATGAGGTAAATAAGCGAACATATCAAAATCAAATTTGGCCAAAGTTCTTTCGGTATTGTTTAATTTGTTCTTAATCTGCTGTATTATGATTTTGTCACTTGCTTTATTTGAATATTTGTCAGAAACATCATTGTTTGATGGTGAAGCATGTAGTCTTCTCACGTCTTGTTGAATCGAGGAAAAACTTTTATTGCCAAATGAGAATCAAAAGGGGTTTGCTTCTGGTTTGATAGGGTATGATAAGATAAGGTGTAGGAAGTCTTTCTTCCTTCTCAAAAACTCAAATTTTGTTCTCATCTCTCCCTATTCATTTTCTTTTCCTGCTGACGGCGAGGCTTCCCATTGAGGTACTTTTGATATTTCTCTTTCAAGTAGGCTGCTGGCTTTCAGCTTAAGAGCCATTTCTTCTTTTCCTTTTCCTTTTCCTTCTTCTTCTTCTTCTTCTTCTTTAGAGGACGACAACTTCCGAGTTGTTGACTTCTTCTATGAATCTAATAAATGTGCATCCACAGTACTATGCTCGAATGAGCCGCCTTCCTGGTCAACATCCTCCATCCCCAACTAGCCAACTTTTAGCCTTAAAACTGCAAAATACATTTGATAAATTCATTAGTAATACAAGGAGAATTCCCTATCAAATGAAGTTAAATTTGTAAACTATTTTTGTGAAGAAGTCCTCAACACTTAAATGTAGTGTATTATACAAAAATATTTCCACTGGACCTAATGTCTCATACTCTCTTTAAATTGGATCTATCACCAATTTTCTCTTAAAAATAATAATTAAATCAGAAGAAAAATTAGTAACATAAAATTAAAAGTAATTCTAACTATTTAATTTTCTTTTTTATTCATTTGGAAAATAAAAATATGTAGAAACAGAATTTATATAAAATTTATTTAAAAAATTAAATCTAAATAGGGTAAATTACAATAACACCCGCTAAGGTTGAGTTTAATACAATATCCCCTCACATTCTAGAAATTACATCCCCTTCCCTGAGAATAATAGTCACATTACATATTGCCCCCTTCGTTAGTGTACCATTAGTAAAGTTAACAAATTGGGATGATATCAGCGGGAGCTTCTATTTGCACATCCCTCATCCTCTTTTTACACACACTTAATAAAAATGCCCGGATAAGCGTGGAGCTTGGGTGAGGTGGGTGAATAAATGAATTTATTCACTGATCATGTACTGAGTAGGACCTGGTATTTGGTCCTAGATAAATTATGGTTGATTCGTTGTGCAATTTGGTAAATTGCTTGATTATTGTATCGTTGATTTATTGTCATAAATTGTTGGATTCCTGTTAAATTATTCTGTATCCGAGCCTTGTATTCCTGTCGTATTGTATACTTCCCGAATTAATTTATTTTTCAAGTGCGGAGCAGATTTCAGCAGAGCTCAAAATTGAGATTAAAAAGATTTATTAATATAGAGATTTGGGGACCCACCACTGTAATTATTAAATTTGGAGATAGTTGGAATATTGTTTATTTTGGGAGATAATTGTGCTAAAAAATATTTGGAGGATATTGTATCATTTGGAGACAATTTTGTAGTTATTATTTTGGGAGCAAAACTTGTATATTTTTTGAGGCTATTTTAGTGTATTTAACGACCCAGGAGTGGGGTGTCACATTTGCATACACATCTTGTGTGCCCGACCGCTAGTTATTATATATGTGAGCAGTGATTTGATATTTAAGAGTATAATGGTTTCTCTTTCTGTTATGTGACATTTTTTTTTTATCTTAAAATAAAAAAAAATATTATTTAAATGAATGAGCAAAATTTTAAACTCAAGACCTTAAATTTTATTATTATACTTACTTATCTAAGTGGTATACGTATCGAATGTGTCACCTACTAATATATATATGGTATTAGTTGTGAATTTGATGGTATTTGACGAGGTTTGGAATGAGATGGGCAGAGTTGAATAAGGTTGATTTGATTGGGCTAGAGGTTTTTTTTTTTGTTTTGTTTTGTTTTGCTTTTGGGATTAGGCTACGGGGTTTACTTGGTGAGAAGTAGAGGGTTTGGACTTGGACTTGGGCTTGGGCTTGGGTTTGGGTTTGAAGAAATCAACATGAGAGAGAGTTGAGGAAATCGAAATTCATAGCCATGGAAGCTTCCAATTCCAAGTAACAAAACCCAAATGACGAAAGATGATGCGTGAGTCTCAATAGCCGCCATCTTAATTTGAGACAACGGGGCATTTTGGGTACATATTAAAAAGTTAAGTTTCGTTTGGTAAGACTTTTTAATTATGATTTGAGAATATGAGTTATATTTTGAGTTTGTGTGTTTTAAAATTATGATTTGAGTGTAGAAAATTTGTTTGGCTATGATTTTTGAATAAAGTGTTGAATTGAGTTTCGAATTGAGTTTTGAAAGTTTGATTTAACATGTGAAGTAAGAAAATTTGTTTGATTATGAGTTTTGGAAGAAAGAGTTTTCAAAACTTAATTCAAATTGTTATAACTCATAACAAAACTCATTACTTTCACACTATTGAAAATTCTGATCAACACTCGTAACCAAACTCTTTTTAAAATTCAATTAAAATTTTTTATTATTAACAGAAAATAACATTAATCAATTTTTTGATTGAAAATACTACAAAGGAAATAATTTTTTTTCAAAATAAATATTCAAAAAATTTAAATCATAAATATTTAAAAAATTTATAAAGTAAAAAATTAAAATAAATATTCAAAAAATTTAAATAATTTAAAATTTTAATATTTTAAATTTAAAAACAACTCTACACTCAAATCGTAACCAAACACATAAAACAAAACTCAATTAAGAAATTATTTTGAAAACTCATAACCAAACACATAACTCGAAACTCTATACTACTTTCACAACTCTACACTCAAATTGTAAGCAAATACATAATAAAAAAAATTAAAATATTTAAAAATATTTTTATAAAATAGAGTTTGAATTTATTTTTATAAAATATTTTAAAATTTTAAAAATTAAAATCGTAATATTTAAAAATTAAAATATTTAAAAATATTCAAAAAATTAAGAAATTAAAAAAATCGTAACATATTTAAAATCTTAATAAAATTAAAATATTGATTTGAATTAAGTTTTAAAAAAAATTTGAATTATGTGTTTGGTTATAAATTTTGAAAAGTAATTATTATGTTTTGAATTGAGTTTTGAGAAATGGATGTATAATTATGATTTGAAAACTCAAAACAAATATCACACTCAAATCAATGGGTGAAACTATAATTTGAAAGGCTTACCAAACGAAACCTTAGTGTTAGGTGTTGAAAGAAAAAGAATATTAACAAAAGGAGTAGGAAATATTTTATTGTAAATATAATTAATCTCACTAGTGTTTCAGTGAATTGGAAAAAGGATTGTGACATTCACATAATAGGTAGAAGCAATTGCTTCTAATTATCTTTTTATTTTTATTTTTATTTTTATTCGTCCATCAAAATAGATAGAGGCAATTTAGATTCAAATAATTATTTTTAGAAATTCAAAGTTATCAAGTCAAAATTTTTAAATCCATTCTCCAAAAGTGTATCTAAACTATTGTACTTTTTAATTTATTTTTTTGTCAAATAGTAGGGAAATATTTATAAATATCAACATAATTACATTAAATGGATAATCCATCGAAAGTCTATTAAGACAAAATTAGTGCCCTAATAAAATTTAAGGTGTTAAAAATAAAAACTAAAATATAAAAAATATTTTTTTTAATAATATTATGGGAAAATTACTTGTCACTGAGATAAGAAAAAAATTACTAAAATATGAAGGATGTGAGTTATTTTGTGGTGAAATACAAGTGAAAATCTGAGAGTCCAAATCTCACTTACATTCTTATATATATATATATATATTCATAATTCTCCCTAATATTATTGATTACTTTATCAGTGCTGAAACATAATAGTAGACAACATAATTAACCCCAGCTAAGAGGGTTAGAAAATGAAGGTAGCATTCCACTTCCACCAAGAAATGGACAAATGTGGAGAATTTGAAAACTTGTTTTAGGCAAACCTTAACAAAAGTGAAATACTTTTAAATTTTCTTTTCAAAAATCAAGAGAGAGGAGGGGGGTGCTTTTTATAATTCTCCCTAATATTATTGATTACTTTATAAGTGCTGAAACATAATAGTAGACAACATAATTAACCCCAGCTAAGACGGTTAGAAAATGATGGTAGCATTCCACTTCCAATAAGAAATGGACAAAATTTGAAAAATGTTTTTAGGCAAACTTTAACAAAAGTGAAATTTTTAAATTTTTTTTTTTCCAAAAACGTGTTTGAAAAAAGTGAAGTTTTTAAATTTTCTTTTCCAAAAACGTGTTTGAAAAAAGTGAAAATTTAAAATTTTCTTTTCCAAAAACGTGTTTGAAAGAAAGAGTATAAGGCAGGGTCCCCCGTCTTTACTTTGAAATCATATAGAAAGAAGTCAATAGTGTAATTGTTATTGCTAAATTATTTGATTGGCCGCTAGCTAGCACGACTTTAAAAGAAAAAGTTTGATAGAAAATAAAAACACTCTTTTTCTACAACTTCATGACTGTAATTGTTATTGCTGAATTATAATGAGAAAATTATAGGTCAGTGTGTGACGCTCCAAATTTTTTTGAATATCAAGGGAAATTAAATAAATAAAATGACTTAATAAACTAAAAAGTTGATATCTTAATAGAGCATTCCAACTCTCGTACGTAATCAAAGGTTCAAATAATATTAAATAAAAGCTTAAAATTATCCAAATACAACATCAACGAAATTATAAGGTCCTTAATAGCTAATATATAGCATAATAAAGTTATTCGACTTTAGTCATGATTTCAAGTCAGCCAAGGCTCTATGTTAGCGTCAACTCCATTTCAGCTTCAATTATTTCCTCGCCAAAACCTGGCATAAAACGCCAGGGCAACAAAAATATATGCCATGAGTTTTACAACACAATAAGAAAACATAACCAACCTACTATTCTTTTTAAGAGAAAATAATGAGATTCTAAACATAAGATAACAATATAATTGTAAACATAAATTACAACCATTAGAATAATTTCAATAATTTTAATAAATTAGGTGACACTCGAAATCTCACCAAAGAGATTTAACTTACCAACCACTAAGCATGGCAGCGGTTAATTTGAAACCCTCCATTGGTCAAATATTTAAGTGTTACCAACCGTAACTACCAGGGATGCCCACGTTCGGAGTTATATACCCAAGTAGTGGCATCCGTGGTCTGCCCCAAGGAAACGGTCTACCAAGGGTAAGTAACCTCCCTGTGTGCCACCTACACATCCACCCTTATTCCAAAACCGAATATCGAAAAGGGTTCAAATAAGTCTCGTGCCATCTTAGAGTTTCGCAACACAATTTACGTGAGAATTCTCAAAACCAGGGCTCACCCTGAACAACCGGTATTGACCGACAACCCCTAATTTCGTACACTCTTTAAAATCAATACTCACCCTGAACAACTGGTACTAACCGTCAATTGTTAACTTTGTGTATGCCGTTAATCATTTCAGTTAGTTTTGATATTAATCACTAATAATTCCAATTTTTAATCACAAATAATGATTTACCAACTCATTAAAATTCCCAACATAAAATATTACACATGTCACACAATAGTAAACAATGCACAAAATTTAAATAAACAATTTATTTAAACCATGGTATAAAATAATGATTTAGATACCAAAAAGAAGAAATAAATCATAATCACACACGTGCATGGATTTTTAATCTACAAGATTAGATTAGCACCATATTAAATTTTAGTCCAAAGAAAACAATTGAAGAGATTGTTTTTTATTCCTCCTTAATCTGCCAAAATTTTCAGAATGTATATCTTGCAAATGAAATTATAAATAAATTACTTATACAACTCTAAAATTTATATAACTCTACAGAATACTCAATAAACATGTTATGGTCATTTTTCAGAAAGCAGTTTCCAAAAATAAATTATAAATAATTCTTAAAAATTCCAAGAATGTTCATGACACAGATTTATCACATTTTCTTAAATTAATTCCATACTTAAATTTATAAATTAATTATATAACCTAAAAATTTATTATGAAAATAGACTTCTCAAATTTCATTTTTTGCTTAGAAATTATCAGATTTGGTTTAATATAAATTTTTTAATGATTTTTCAAACACATAATAAAATCTACCTATAGCTCCAGATTTGGTTAAAAATCTGTATAAATTCGTACAAAGCTCAATAATTGTTGAAAACTATTGTGGATGAACTAGACATCATTATAAACAACTTTGTAGAAGAAATTATCTTCAAATTTCGAGTATAAAATTGTCTAAAAATTCGCATAATTTTCTGACAGATTTAAAGGGCCAAATAACATCTTCAATAATCTTTTTAATGGCATAAACTACACATGCAAGTCCAAATTCCACAATATTATCATGATTTTCAGACTATACCATCATAAATTTTTATACAATTATAAATAAAATTCTATCTACAAGTTTAAACATTTTATCATATGTATATAATCTGAAATTTCAAATATAAAAAAAAATAAGAGGGTTGAGAGGGTTTTCTTACTATGTTAGGTTGCTAACGATTTATCGTCCAAATTTGATTTATGATTCTGATCGTAAGATATGACCGTCCTGGCTCCATGATCATCTTGCTGAAATTTCACATTAATCGGACACGATCTCACCGTTGATCTTTCATTGGATTCTCTTAGAACTTTTAGTCGTTGATCATCATCTTAGACTTAGAATTTGCAAGATCTAACCCCAAAAATGGATTCTACACGTCGAAAAACCTAACGGTGGTCATCCCCAAAGTCATAGGACCACTCGATTAACCTAAATGTACTAGGATGCACCGTAGCACCATGGGCCGAGAAACACTAGATAAAAATTCAATTCATCTTCTCCAACCGCCGTAGCATGCACGAACAGAAGACCCAGAAATTTAGTTTTAATGTCACCAGTTCAAATTCTTGTATCTTCTTCATTGTAACTCCGTTTTATCTTATTTTTCTGTCATTGGATTCACCTCACGGCCTAGTTTTTGGTTCACTACTCACACGACTCGTTCCGTCTCTTTTGCATGCCGTCGGATCTCCAAAATTTGACGAAAAATAAGATTATTTTCCTACCGTCTCAAACATTTTTTCGAACCATCTTTCGGACTCCATAACTTTCTTAATTCTTAACGATTTTACTTCATTCTTTCACCAATCTCTTCAACTTACTTCGTACTTCATCTTACATGGCCTATTTTTCTCACTTCTTCCCGGAATGGATGGTTTTGGCATGCCGAAAGTAAGCCGAAAACCAAGCTTTTGAACTTCAAAATAAATTTCTCTAACTTTGTTTCTTTCTCCCCCATCTTCCTTCTTCTTTTCTTTCTTCACCTACAACACTTTGTGAATGGTGGTTCTAGATGATAATGGAAATAGGTGATGGTGGTGGCGGTCTGACGGTGCGCCAATGATGGTGAATGGTTCGGATGGTGATAGTATGGGTTGAAGCCGTGGCTATGGAGGTCGGGGGAGGAGGAAAAACATAGATAAAAAAGGAGAAAATAGAGTTTTGAGAATGAGACGTGGGGGGAGAGGGAGAACCGAGAGGGAGAGAGATATGAAATTGGAAGAGAAGCTCAGTTTATGAGAAAGATGAGGAAGAGCAAAAGAATATAAAATTGAGAAGAAATTAAAAGAAAAGATAAAAGGAATGGAACACCTGGTGGGATTGCATGTCCACCACAGTTTCTTTTGGGGCACGTTGAAGGTGGATAGTAAGAAAACCTGGGGAGCAAACCCATGGTTTCTGACCCATGGTTTCTGATTGGGTTTTAGTACAGAAAATATTAGGTTTCAGTGTAATTTGATTACAAAAAATATAGAGAAAAATATAGTAAAAATATCATACGGTTCAAAAATTAATATTGAGTAATAATATAAAGTCAAAAATATTTTATTTTATTTTATTTTGAATAAGTTTTCAGTATAAAAATATACAGGCTATTAAATTCAAAATACTGTGAATAATTATTTAAGAAAATTAAAAATATATATATATATTGTTTTTTTTTATTATATAAAAAAAATATGGGGTTTCACAATCTATCCCCCTTTAAAAAAAATTCGTCCTCGAAATTTAAGTTGTCCATGGGTTTTGAAAATTGTGGGTAATAAATGGGCAAACTCTACTATTTATTAGTTTCCAGTCTTAGCTCATTCACATCCTCTCCCATCTTCCATTCCACACCACGGGTGCACATGGACACTAGCACATTTCATTGAGGCTCCAGCACATCACTCACATGTACACACACAGCGGATTTCTCAATACACCCACACCCATAAACACTCTCACTTCTAGACTCTTACATAATTCAATTTATATTTTTGCTTAATTTAATTGTGCAACACTTAATTTTTATAAATCTTGATTAACACATAATTAAATTAATCAAACCTAACTACAAATCCCACATAATTTAATTGGTCTAATTTGACTTCCATTAAGGCCCAATTAACTTTGCTTAATTTATCATTCTGAATCAGATTTCAAATCAATCCCCCAAAAGGCTCCAAATATCGAATTAAACTTATTGAGCTCATCAATTGTGGTCTCTCAAACCTTTAAGGCCTTTAATTTCAGATCAAACTCAAAATCTCCATCTATAAATTACATATTCAATTGAGCACCTCATAAATAAATTTAATTCATAACAATCTAAATTCTCAATCCTCACAGCGCAATTAACTCCAATCCGGACTCAATTGATTAAACCTTAGTTTTATTAAACTGAATCGAATATTTAATTACACTTTCATAGGGTCCAATACTTGAAATTAAACTGATTTAACTTATCAATTTCACCTCCTTGCTATTTTGCATCAATACGCACCCCAAACCTTCTTTGGAAGCATCACAATACACGTTGTACCCAACGTCACGTTCTGGCACTATGAGAATAGGGGCGCTCGTCAATCTTTTCTTGAGTTTTTGGAATGAATTTTCACAAGACTCGTTCCATTCAAACTTACCCTCTTTTGAGTCAAATGTGTCATTGGTTTGGTCAATTTTGAGAAGTCTTGAATCTTTGATAGTAACCGGCGAATCCTAAGAAATTACGAATCTCAAATGTGTTCTTAGGTTGCTTCCATTCTGTCACTGTTTCTACTTTAGTTGGGTCTACTAATATTCCCTTGTCAGATACCACGTGATCCAAAAACCTTACTTCCTCCATCCAGAACTCACATTTACTAGCCTTAGTGTACAACTGGCTTTCTCTCAAAGTTTGAAGTACTATTCTCAAATATTATTCATGGTCTCCTTCAGACTTGGAATACACCAAAATATCTTTTATGAAAACTACTACAATTTGATCTAAGTAAATATTTTGTTCATTAAGCTCATGAACATGCCTGGTGCATTGGTTAGGCCGAATGGCATCACTACGAATTCATAGTGGCCTTAACGGGTTCGAAACGCAGTCTTAAGAATATCTTCTTCTTGAACACGCAATTGGTGATACCCAGACCTGAGGTCTATCTTTGAGAAATACTTTGCCCCTCTAAGCTGATTGAAAAGGTCATCAATCCTAGGTAGTGGATACCGATTCTTAATGGTGACTCTATTGAGTTGTCGGTAATCAATGCACAACCTAAGTGTCCCATCTTTCTTTTTAGCAAATAAGGTTGGTGCTCCCCACGGGGACGTGCTTGGTCTTATAAATTCCTTGTCCAATAATTCTTGCAACTGTCTTTAGCTCTCTCAATTCAGCTGGTGCCAGACGATGTGGTGCCATTAAAATCGGTGATGTACCAGGTTATAGTTCAATGGTAAAGTCTACTTCTCGCTTTGGAGGTAGTCCTGGTTATTCCTCTGGGAACACATCAGCATACTCGCACACCACACAAGGTAGCCCTAGTTCCATACGATCTTTATCTTCCAGAACTAAGCTGGCTAGCCACCCAACTAGGTGATCGTGCCACTTTGAATTTCCAAGTGTCAGTGATAGGGAATCTTGTCTATCCCCCTTAAGTTGGAATCGCGTTCCATCCTGAGAGTAAGCAATCACCGTCTTCCGATAGCAATCAATGGTGGCTCTATGGGCTGATAACCAGTCCATTCCTAGGATAACGTCAAAGTCTGAAATTTCCATGACTCGTAGGTCGCAAGTTAAACGTAAACTAGAGACTCCTAGTTCACATGATTTGCAGACGATATCTACTCGAGTTTGACCTCCTAGCGGTGAGGCTACACTTATAGGTATTTCTAATCGTTCAAGCTCTAATCCCAAGATTTACACAGTTGTAGTAGAGAGAAGAAAAAAAAAAGTATGATGTGGCTACGACAATAGCATAATTAGCATAAGAATTCAAATGGAATTTAACCCTATAGTCGGATAACATGATGGTTTGAACTTTTAATAGGGTTAAGATTATGGAGCTGGTGACCAAACTAGATATTTGAATTGAAATTGTGTTTGGCCATACACATTTCAAACCAAACACCTAATATTCTTCACCCTGTAAGGATTAAAAGAGTGCAACAGGTTTTCAAGAGAACAACATACAAGATACAACAAACATGGCTCAAAAATTGCCAATTGATCATCTTAAGGCAATACTTTGTCGAATTGGAAAGGTTCAATGAAGATAGAGAAGTGATGATTTTACATCCGACAAATTTGGCGTCAAGCTAGTTAGGATCAAACAAGGATAGTTACTATGATTAGCATAAATAGGGCTGCAAACGAGCCGAGCCGCGCCGAGTTTTAGTGTGTTTGGGCTTGTTTATTAAGATTTTAACGAGCTCGAGCTCGAGCTCGAGCTCAATAAAAATTTAACGAACCGAGCTCGAGCCGAGTTGGCTTAGGCTCGACTCGAGCTCGAGCCTGTTCACGAACCTTAACGAGCCAAAAAATTTATAAATTCGTACTTGTATGTGAGACTAAAGTTACAATTAAAACTTTGATTATACAATTATATATACAATATATATAAACATACTAAAAAAAAGTCCATATTTTACTAAAATAATAATATCTACTACCACTATTATATAAATATGCTATCTATAGTTAAGTATTATTTACATTTATATTTTTTAAATATATAAATAACATATTTCTCTTATTTTTTACACATAATTTTATATTATTTAATATATAAATAATAAATATTAAACGAGCCAGCTAACGAGCCGAGCTTACGAGCCGAGCTTTAGACTGTTTGGGCTTGTTTATTAAAAATTTAATGAGCTCGAGCTCGAGCTCGAACGACAAAAAAATTAACGAACCGAGTTCAAGCGAGCTCTTACCGAGCCGAGCTCGAGCTTGTTCATGAACGGCTCTGTTCATTTGCAGCCCTAAGCATAAAGCTCTCATAAACTATGAGTCACATAATTCTATTCCTTCTAACACATGACACTACTCCTCAATTGAGGTTATATCTCTTCCCACCGTCCCTAGGTATTCTAACCTAGAGCTCTGATACCATGATGTGACGCCCCAAATTTTTTTGAATATCAAGGGAAATTAAATAAACAAAATGACTTAATAAACTTAAAAGTTGACATCTTAATAGGGCATTCCAACTCTCGTACGTAACCAAAGGTTCAAATAATATTAAATAAAAACTTTAAATTATCCTCAATTTGTAATCTACTTGATTATTGTGGTAAAATCATTTGTTGCCGAATCGTTGATATTCTGATCATTTGGTAAAATTCTCTACAAATATTTCAATATCAAAATGGTGATTTGTCTGACTGAATGACATGGAAATACTCCGTACATGGATCAAGTGAATCTTATTAATTGTTTACACCAATATGCCCGATAAGCGTGGAGCTTGGGTGAGGTGGGTGAATAAATGAATTTATTCACTGGTCATGTACTGAGTAGGACCAGGTATTTGGTCCTAGATAAATTATAGTTGATTTGTTGTGCAATTTGGTAAATTGCTTGATTATCGTATCGTTGATTTAATGCCATAAATTGTTGGATTCCTGTTAATTTATTCTGTATCTGAGCCTTGTATTCCTGTCGTATTGTATACTTTCCGAACTAATTTATTTTTCAGGTGAGGAGCAAATTTTAGCAGAGCTCGAAATTGAGATTAAAAAGATTTATTAATATAGAGATTTGGGACCCACCACTGTAATTATTAAATTTGGAGATAGTTGTAATATTATTTAATTTGGAGGGAATTAGAATATTTGGAGGATATTGTACCATTTGGAGACGATTTTGTAATTATTATTTTTTGGGAGCAAAACTTATATTTTTTTAGGCTATTTTAGTGTATTTAACGACCCGGGAGTGGGGCGTTACACAATGATAGTTGAAAAAAATTATTTTAAATTTATATTTTTAATTATTCATCTTATAAATTTTGTTACTATTGTATTTGTAATTATTTTTTTAAATTATTCCTAAATTAAAATTTCTCCAATTATAACAATTTTGTTGGAGCTTCTCTAACTCACCATCTACATCTTCATATATGAAGGATTTTTACTTCCAACTCATCCTCTAAAATCATCTCCATTTGGGAGGAGAGCATGGGTTGATCCTCCAAATAAGAGATGATAAGAAATAGATGAGTATCTCTATAATACTATTCATATTTTTAAATACCAATTTTGTCCTCAAAACTTTTCCCTTCAACTTTATCTATAATCATATCTTTTTGTAATTTTTGTTATATGTTATAAAATATAATTAACTTTTGGAATTAACTCTTCTTCAGTTCGATATCGGACTGGAGGATGCTTTTCGGTTGTTGTGGTCTTTGATCTGGGCCTATCTTGATAATTCAAACTGTTCAATATAGAGCTCGTTGAGTACATCATTTCTGCAAAAAAATCACGTTGATCGGATATCATAGACATTTCATTAGATCACATTTATGTCATTGGCATGTACAATTTTCAAAATAAATTGTGGTAGAAATGTGATATGATCAAGTGACTATTGATATCCGATCACTGTCATTTTTTGCAGGGATGATATAGTCGATGGACTCTACACATTGACGGTTTATATTGTCGAGATGAGCTCGAATTAAAGCCCCAAATGACCCAACAGTATCTTCCAGTCCAATAACGGACCGAAGAGAGCCAACTCCATAACTTTTAATATGTATATTTAATTTTTATAAATTTGATATCATTAAAAAGAGTGAATCACACATTTAAAATGAGTCAAATATTAAATATATTGAATAAAAATTTTAAATTTATTAATGAATAAAATTTATTAAAATGAGAGAAAGCCTATGGTGTGCACCCTCTTACCATATGCACCCTATCACAAATTACAATAACTTTATTATAAAATTTCGTAATACCAATCACAAAATACATAACCTTACCACAAATTAGGGTAACAAAAAATGTCCTAACCAAATCACAAACTTTTGTAACATGAACCACAAAATTTTAGACATTTTATTACTTTCATTTGTAACGAGATTATGTATTTTTTGATTGATGCTACAAATTTTGTGATTTGTGAGATAATTTGGTGAGAAATCTTTTTGTTATTCTGGGAAGACATTTTGTTTTTAATTTTACCCCTTAATTTACTTGTTGACTTTTTTTGCTATATGTTGAAATTTATATCTATCTGTTCAAATTTTTTTCTATCTGTTCAAATTGAAGGTCCATTCTCCAATCTATTAGAAATTTCACAAACTTGTTTTCTATCTATTGGAATTATCCACTGCAACAACAACACACCAACAGATAAAAAAAATAACAACACACCAACAGATTAAAAAACAACAACAAAAAACAGATTAAAAAAAACAATTTTATAGATATAAAGAACTAAATCCAAAATATATCTGTTCAACAAAGAAAAAAAAAATATCTGTTTGTTTTATCCTAAGAAGCACAGACACTTCTAAGAAGGTGACGTATCTGTGTTGTGTCTGTGTCTGTGTCAGGCACCGACATTCTTTGGACACTCTTAGGACACGTGTCTGACACTCTTCAAAACGTGTCCTATTTTTTAATTTTTTTTAAAGACCCCAGACACTCTTTAGACACTTGTAGGGCACACGTGTCAATCACATAAACATAGGTGTTTATCGATTGGACACATGTGAAACTAATTATAAGTTTAAACAAAATAACTTAAGATACAATAATGAAACAAAAACCATATAAATTTGTAGGAATTAGTGTCATATTGCATTTTTTATTATCTATGAATGATATATTCATATATATATAACATATAATAAATATATAGAATTACATATTTCATGCGTGTTCCCCACGTGTCGTGTCCTTCATTTTTTGAAAATTAACATGTCAGTGTGTCCGTGTCGTATACGTGTCGTGTCATGTGTCCATGTCCATGCTTTTTTGGTTTTATTTGTTCAACAACAACAACAAAGAAAAAAAAAATTATCTATAACAACAAATCTATATTCTAGGGTTTTTGTCCAACAGATTTGTATTCTAGGTTATTTTGTAATTAAAATGTATTTGGCCTCACAATCATCTTGAATGCTAAACTCTGAGTGACCAAAGACCTCGTCGAAGCAGATCTAGCGATACCTGGTTACACAGATCACATGAATACGACAAGCTGAACCGTAAACCCAAAATTATGGGATTACTCGGATCTTTATACACATGTTGATACACACGTTATGAAATGATCATCTTATGCATCTATACAACCTATAGGAAGGCATCTAAAGACCTTGTAAGGAAGGATTTTGTTGAGGTTTGACAATGGATAGGTTGAGATATTCAGCATTGACGAGTTGACTTCTATCGCCAGAGTTCGCCACAAACCATAAAGGGGGGAGTCGGTGCGACAGATGATCGTCTTAGATCGGGGTTTCTCTACAGGTGAAGACCAGGAGTAGATAAGAACCCTGAAATGCTATGTACCAACGCCGGAGCAAGCTAGTGTGATGCATTTTCATCAAGCTTTGAAAGACCCAGATCTGCCACCATCGCCTCCCCATTCATTGCCGTATGAGAGTGTAGCACCGACTCTGCTAGACAGATCGGACGTTGGTGGCAAAGAGTCAGTTTGAATCTTCTTCTTTAGGACGATAGATGAGAAGGAGGATGAGGATGAGGTGTTGTGGAAGTTCGTTGGTGGTGCAATGCGATCGAGAGGTTGAGTAGCGACTTTGAGGACTCAGATGACTCCAACAATTATAATACAGAGAGAGGGTTAGGGGTTTTGAAGAGGGAGAGAGAGAGGTTAGGGGCATGTTGGTTATTTTGTTTTAATCATATCCTTGTGTATAGAGTACTCTAGCGCTTGGACTTTTGACCAACAAAATTGAAAATTGGACTTTTCACCCCGAGCGCCCTATAAAATATTGTATATAAATATCAAAGATTATTATTCTTAGTGTTTTGTTTGCCTTAATGTAAAGGATTCACTTTTATCAAAGATCTTCCTTCCCATTATTTTTCAATATGCTTCTGTCATAGAAGAACATTTAGAAGAGAAGGTTAATTTGTACATATAGACTAATGATAGAGATGGTGGACTCGCAACAGAGATGATGGTAAACCGGTGATGAACAATCATTTTTTGCCATGTTTATACATAAACTCCAGTCTCCCCGCCTGTCACGCCCCGAAATAATCCAACATGAAATCCCAAATGAACAAACATTCACTATACAATGACAATAACTCTTCCATCTTCATATATATAATAAATGGGTTTATTACAAAAGTTCCACATGCAGTATACATTCACAACACAAAAGAATATATGAATCTATAGTAAGTGAAACACCTAATCTCAAAATAATAAAATGCCCTTAAGAGCTTACATGTTCCAAGGCAATAGCCTGGTTACACAAAAGTGGTCTTTTGGACCCATACATGTTAGCCCTTAGCTTTACAAAAGAAATCACAACAAAAAAAGAGCCATGTGCTCTTTACAATTATCCACGCCCTCAACTTGGAAGGATCACCACGTCTTTACCTGCACCAAATTCCATAGGGGTGAGCATAAAGCCCAGTAGAGAAATACCAAACAAAGTATATACATTTATGTTAAATGGCCAAAATTGAATGCAAGTGCAAATGCGATGTAAATACTCTTTTCCAAATATTATTCATGTCTTCCTTGAGAAACACCATGCATTTCATTTACAAGTACAATCTTATCAATTTCCAAATTTGAACTTTTCAATCACAAGGGGCGGTAAATACAACACTAGTAATCCCTAGGTTGATGTCTGCAAGTAGACTCTACGAGTACTACCAAACTGTCATTTTTACCGGTATTAACCGGAAGGCTCGACACCTATCCGCGCGGTTTCTGGTCTTTCACTATAGACACTCAAGCCAACTTATCAAACTCATCTACACCCCCTAACCGGACTTACCATCGTATTTACCCCATACAAAGTTTAATAGTTCTCATTACAACATAATCTTTTTCAAAGTAAACGTTTTCCAAGTCATTTCAAAATGTGCAATGATGGTAGTAAATCAAATGAGAAGATGATGCAATACATAATGGCTAATAACATTCTCTTTTTCAAACATTTCTACAACAATATCAATTTACTACATCATCTATTTCTTCTCCTCAATATTATTTCACAATGACCATGCCATCAATTCATAGCAATAACATCTTTTCATGCTTAATTCACTACAAATTAGCCCTCTTCAAGACTACATGTGATGCCTTTCAATCATCAATTCCAATGTTTACAATTCTCTCAAACCAAGGTGCACAACCATTTGTTATTTTACAACAATTGCACTTTCAAATGTTCAACAATAATGTTAAGATAAATAACACTTTTCTCATACACTAGGTAAATTACCATTCATGCTAAACAATGTGATGAAGTTTCACTCTCTAATTTCAAAACAACAAGATGCCATTAAACATGTTTACATCTCTCAAAAATCCCCAAAATTTCTAGGGTTTTATGTCAAAATCAAAACAAACACCTCTCCTCTCTTTTAGAAGGGTTTTCTATCAAGATAACACACCACCTATTATGTGACTTAAAAATCCTTAAGAAAATAGTTTAGGAGGAGAGGGAAATCAAACCCACTTTTGAAAACCCTAGCATTTATGAGCCAAGACCAAACATTTCAAAATCATTAATGGAGACCTTTAAATCTATCAAATCTAACATAAATATATATATATATAACTCAAGGAATTTTCCCCACCTCGAGTTTGATGGAGAAAATGAGTAGAAACCCTAAGATTCAAGGATGAGAGAGAGAGCTTTGACCTCCACCACCACAAGTGAAACTCTTGCTCTAGATCTTCAAGGTTGTGAGAGATGATGACGATCTAATCCAATGATGCAAGAATCAAAGGTTTTTGGTGCTTTGGCTAGGGTTTTTAGAGAGAATGAGGAGATAAAATGGCTTTTAGAGTGAGAGAGAAGGGTTAAAAATGAGATATTTTAGGCCTCAAAATGATTAAAAAAAAATAGAGTTTTCGAACTGCCAGAGTGTTGCACATGCGGCACCTATCCTCGCACGTGCGAAGCTCCCCTTCCCACACGTGCGGCCTTCATCCCCGCACGTGCGGGGCTCTTCCCGCACCTCCTTCCGCGCGTGCCTTTTAGGCAGTGTGCAGCTTCCCCAACTCGCCCACTCCCGCACGTGCGGCCATATCCCCCCGCACGTGCGGCCTCCATCCCGACCTTGGCCCAGCAGCCTAGAAATTTTACACTTCGCTTCCGGGCACCCCGGACCTGACTGCGCACCCTCCGAAACAACTGAAACTCAACACCGAGCGTTTCAAGTCCAAACGAAAATAAGGAAGGACAAAGAGATGAAAGAAGCGGAAAGAAAAGAATGGAACACTCGGTCGTCACAACCTGTGTAGTCATCGATATTGTGTAGTTTATGTACTAATATTATGCCGAAGTTTTATTATACACAGATTTTTTTAAAAACGTGCGTCAATATATATATGAACTATTTGATGATTTTTTATATATTGTTTGGTGATTTGTTGTACTCCCTCATGGTTTCTTTTGGGGAATCCAACTTTTTTTGGTAGTACAATTATTGTATTTTAAAAAAAATTATTTTCCAAAATTAGTCTTTGATAGTACATTTTTTTGGGAAATATCAATGTCATTGTTGTACTTTTTATGTTGTTAATGAATTTAAAACAAGGACAAAATATGAAATTTATATTATTTTCGTACTTGATTTTTGATAAGGGACTAATATTTTGGAATAATGAAAAATGAAATAAAGGACTAAAAATTTGGGACGGATAGAGTATATTATTTGTTACTATATTTGTTGGTTGAGCAACCATTTTTCTTGCCATTAAACAATTGAAACAGTCGATTTTTTACTTTATTTCAATTTTATTTCGTGTTTTCATATTGCAGTGTGATGTTTACATTGATATGAAGTTTACCTCTTTTAAGGCTAGTTATATATTAATTATAAACTATGAACATTCACATTATATTTTGGTATAATTTTATTTTTTTTGAAGGTTAGTTGTATGTTTGTCGTTTTTGTCACTATACTTGTTGGTTAAACAATCATTTTTTGTTATCATTGAACAATCGAAATAATCAATTTTTACTTTTTTTTATTATTATTTTGATTCATGTTTTCACGTTGCAGTTTGAATGTTTACATTGCTATGAGTTAGTTTTGTTAACGGCAATTGTATGTTAATTGTAAATTGTGAATATTTACATTATATTTTGATACATTATAAGAAAAAACACATTTGGCGACTAAATTTTTAGTCGCCAAAAGTCAGTTTTTAAGTTTCCCTGACTAAATTTTTTAGTCGCCGGTTTGGTCGCTGGAAAACGGTCGGGAAAGGTATTGGCGACTAAAAAACTTTTAGTCGCCAAAAAGCAAGTCTTTAGCGACCAAAACTTTGGTCACCAATAGTCAATTATATTTTTTAAATTATACATTTGGCGACTAAATTTTTAGTCGCCAATAGTCAATTATATTTTTTTAAATTATGTATTTACCGACCAATGTTTAAGTCGCCAATTGTCACGACCCAAACCCGCCCCTATGGGTTTAGCACCGTAACCGGCTAGTAATCCGAGATTACCGAAGGCCTGCTTAACAGTAATACAGTAAACAGAGTACAGGGGCCTGGCGGAAGCCAATACAGTAAATAAATAATGTCCAATGAGCTGTAACAGTCTGTATGCGAAAAGACTTTTCATACAAATATATACAGTCAGTGACAAACCAGTATATATATTATATACAATCATACAGAACAGGGACCGAATCCCTATTACACAGTATAGTACAAAACATCCAATCTATACAGTAAACTCAAAACAGAGACAGAGACCGACGGGGAAAATCAAAACACCCCTAAGCCATAGCTTGGTAGGCTCGGAACCTCGCAGTGAGGCACATTAGTTAGCTTGACAAAAAGGGGGAGTCTAACCCACGCTCCTAGCTTCGGTCTGGTGCCTGTACACCTATATATATATATAAACAGTGAGCTAAAGCCCGGTGAATAACATAATGCGTAAAGAGGTTAAGAATGAAATGTCCTTACAGTAATGAAAACAGTTCATTGATTCAGTATATTAGTTATTCAGTCATATGTGGTACATCCATTAGCATGACAGTACAGTAAACAGTAGGTCTTAAAAGACCGAACAGTCAATGATGGCCATCAATCAGTAAACAGTAGTGGTCCCAACGAGGGAACCAACAGAGATCTCTGTAACAGTAACAGTAAACAGTAGGTGCTAAGGATGCCACAATACAGTTCAAAATATAGGACTTACATTCATTCAGTTAACAGTATCAGTTCGGAAAATAGTTCAGTTAAACAGTCAGAAATATTCACAGTTGAACATATTTTTACACAATTGTTACTCACAGAGTTCTGGGCTATAGATAAGCTAGAGCGCGTCCCCAGATGCCAACCCTACACAATACACAGGTTGAACACACACTAAGCTACACAGTTGGGAAAGTAATAACTTAATCCCTAAATTGCCTCAGTGTGGTTCTACATCTATATCCTCATTAAGATGCCTTAAACTAGGCCTAAGAATGCCTAGGATGGAATGAGGATGCAAGGATGCACTTTAAAAGCATTTTTAGAATTTTCAGAAAATAGGGGTCTCGCTCGAGCATGGCTTTCTTCGCTCGAGCAAGCTTGCCAAAACAGTGGGGTCGCTCGAACGTGGACTTACTCGCTCGAGCGGTCTGTAAAAATGCAAAAAGTGCTGGATGATGGAAATGTTCGCTCAATGCTCGCTCGACGCTCGCTCGAGCGTAAGACACAGTCCTTGCTCGAGCGTAGGTTCTCTCGCTCGAGCGTGCGTCTGCGTGCACCAAGATTCTGAGAGCTTACAATTTATGCTCGAGCCACCATTCCTTCGCTTGAGCATAGTTCAGAGTAAACGATGGTCGCTCGAGCGTAGAATCCTTCGCTCGAGCGAAGAAGCCAAATTCTGGAATTTTCAGATTTGCCTCCCAAGCTCAAACCAAGCATTCTACAGCTCTAAACTCGACCTCTTGGGCCCAATTTCTGGAAAACACATCTAAACTCAATATTCAACAAGTTTCAAAGCTCAATTTGAAAAACCAAAGCCCAAGGGTGAGTCAATTAAATCCAATTTCAAACCAATTTTTCATGAACATCTACAAACAAGACATGCATGACTTTAACTCAATTCAAAGCCTCAAGTTCATGCTCAAGTGAGCCAATTGCTCCAAAAACAAGATGAGTTCATGGTCTAGTGTAAAAATATGAGCATGCATGTGGCAAGTTTATGAAGAACAAGCTCAAAAATGCAAGAGTATGATGGCATGCAAAGATGAAGCCTCAAATGCAACCATTTAAACCAATTCTAGGCTCAATTCTTCAAATTAGCATGAAACATGCAAGGACCAACTTCATTTCACAATTAAAAGGTTGAATTCCTTACCTAGAGCTTCAATTACAAGACTAGGAGCTCAAATGGCAAACTACACTTCAATTCCAAGCAAATCATAAGTTGAATTCAACTCTCTTACTTCCTCTCTCTCTATGGTCGGTTGCTCTTCAAGAAATGTGGCTGATGAATGTTTTGGTCAAGTGTATACAAGCCTCTAAATGTGTGAGGTAGTGGCCACTAAGTGGCATTTTGGCAATTAAGTCTAATTTGTGCAATTTACCAATAATTAATCTAATTTAATCATACTAAATCAGTTTTCAGATAATTACACCATAAAATCACATAAATTATGATGATCATAAAACACTAATTAATTACGGATTCGGCCGCCAATAAGGCCTTCAATTTGCATTTTAAACACAAATACACAACAGATAATTAAACAGGTAACAGATAGAAAATGCATTTAAACAGATACGGTCAATCAATCAGTTTCAGATTTCAGTCAGTCAGTTCAATATTTTAATTAGTTCAATTATCAGTCATAGTTAGTCTCAGTTTAACAGTAATCGATAGTTAATTAGTGATCAGTGATGAGGGTTGTTACACCAATACTCAAGGAATCGGCGACCAAACCTTTTAGTCACCAAAAGCTCATTCGTGAAGAAAAAAAAAATTACACTCACTAGCTTCTCATTTGCTCATGTGGAGATTCAAACCATCAACCTCCCACGCCATAAGCCTTATACAAGGCACTCTTTTCACTACACCATTATAACACCACATGATTATATATGCAACATATATTATTTATACAGTACATAGACTCGTATTAATATAAATATATATATATATATAAAGATAATTATTTTTTATTGAACATAATTTATGAAAAAATAAAAATTATTTACTAGGAAAAAAAAAAAGAGATCACTTTTGGCGACTAAACATAATTTTAGTCACCAATTCTATACTTTTGGCTAATAATTATTTTTTAGTCGTTAAAAAATTTAATTCCGGCGTTAAAATTACCACTTTTGGCGACTAAACTTCTTTTTGGTCGCCAAAAAGCCTCACTTTTGGCTACTAAACATCTTTTTAATTGCCCAATGCCTCACTTTTGGCTACTAAATTATTTTTCGTTGCCAAAAAACCTCACTTTTGGCGACCAAACATCTTTTTAGTCGCTCAATGCCTCACTTTTGGCTACTAAATTTTTTTTAGTTGCCAAAAAGCCTTACTTTTGGCTACTAAAATTTTTTTAGTCGCTAAAAGCCATATATCGGCGACCAAACAGATTTTTAGTCGCCAAAACCTATACTTTTGGTTACTAAATTTTTTTAGTCGCCAAAAATCCTCACTTTTGGCTACTAATGCTTTTTTAGTCGCCAAAACCTATACTTTCAGCAACCAAAGGTGTATTTTTAGTCGCCAAATATGCTTTTTCTTGTGGTGATATGAGTATTATTTTTTTGAAAATTAGTTATATGTTTGTTATTTACTGTTGAACATTCACATTGTTCTTTGGTATATATTTTGTTTTTTCGAATGTTAATTTTATATTTGTTATTTACAATGAGCATTTACATTGTAATTGAATTTTTTTTTTTGTTGTGTTATATTTAAATTTTCATATTATAAAAAAGTGTGAAAATAAAATATATATTAATTTTCATAATTTTAAATACAATATTTACTAGCTTCCATGATTTCAAATTTGCAATTTATCTTTTCTATTTACATTGCCTAACTCAAATGTGAATGTTCACACTTTTGATGTTGAATGTGTTTCTGAAATCAATGTCCTTGTTTGTCAATTGGTTTTTTTAATTGGCTTTTTGTTTTTTTTTTAGTTATTTTAACTTGGAATGAAAAAATTCGTTTGGATTGCCTTCTTTGACTTTTTTGAGAGAAAAAGTAAAAAATAATTATGATTTGAATGTGACATCTTATATTATTGACTTTTTAGTTGATTTTTATCTTTTAGTGACTATTTTAGTCCGAACCAAACTTGCCAAACGAAGCCACTTAAGTAAGATAGCACGACTAGGATGATAACGGATGCCTGTCAAAATCGCTGTGAAATTTCCAATAATAGGATTCTACAATGAGACTGAAATATTGATTTAAGATATTCGTAGCAATGAATTCATGTTTGGAGATTTTAGAAAGTTACCTTTCTAGTATAGCATTACTTAGGAGTTTACAATTCAAACTCCAAAACATGTGTGATTGAAATATTTGAGTGTTTATGTAGTTTTGCATGCCACGGGATTAAATGAGTTATAAGAAAAACAAAAAGTAAGAGTTTTTAGGTAGATAAGTCCTACACATGGGATTTATGAAAAAAAATTCTTTGCAATTTTCATATACTTGTCATATATTTCAATATTTTTTTTTACACAGTGATTATCATTTTCCTATTTGAAATTGTTCAAACCTATTATAAATTGATAAAGTGGTATAATTATGATTTAAATTCTGTCTTCATTTAGAAATTAGGATTTTAGGTTTGTATATGTGTTTATTTATTTTTGGATAGAGAGATTTTTAGTTATTATTTAATTTTTAATATTTGTCTGAATTTATAAAGTGCTGGTTGAAAGTGATTTTCAAGAAAATGTGGTGCCCAAAGGTGTTTATCATCGGTAAAAGATGGTTGGTGGCAATAACAAGTGATTAGCGATTGTAGGTGATTAGCGATTGAGGGAGATGGTGGTTGAATGTGGTTGGCAAAGGAGGTTATTGGCGATGGTAGCTGATAGCAATGAGTATGATGGCAACATAATAGGTTTGGAGCGGGTTTGTCATTCTTCGTTCCCACCCCCGCCCATATCATAGCGGGGAGGGCGGGAAGTAAGTTAATTTTGTAACTTTACAAATAAATTTTTTTAGTAAAATTATAAATAATAATTTATAATTAATGAGAGTTAAATGATGTATTATAATAAATAAATGAGTGAAAATAAATATTAGCTATAATATTTTAATATTCTACTTTTATTATATTAAAAAAAATTAATTATATATATAAATATATTTAATAAATAAAAAGGCAAACTTCACTTTATTCTCTATGGTTTGGGTCATGTGCGATTTACCTCCTTAACGTTTGGAAATAACCATATAACATTTACATGATTTGTGGACTAAAATGCACTATTTGGCCCATTAACGATTTAATAAAAAAACTAAAATACCCCTGTATATAAGTAATTTAGGTGTGTGAACTACGGATATTTTTGTCATTTATTTGGAAGGTAAAGTCACTTTAACCTCTTGTATTTTATTTCATGTGTGATTTACCTCCTTGAAATTTGAAAGTGAGTACATAACCTCCTTATGTCTGCTACGTGTTTCACATTTGCTGTTAAGTTAAACAGAATGTTTAATTGTGCATTTTAGTTCACAAACCACGTGGAGATTATATGATCATTTCCAAAAGTTAGGGGATAAACCGCACTTGATTCAAACGACGAGGAGTAAAATGAAATTTACCCTAAATAAACTCAAGGAAGGAGTGAAGTAGATCGCGGTGGTGGAGCAATGGGTGGTAAAAAATAGAATCAATTTAATAAATTTTGTAAATTGTTTACAATGCCTCTTTTAAGAAGTGGCTTATAAGCTAATTTATTAATTTTTTAACTTATTTAAGTCATATTACCTCTTTACTATTTATATATATTTTTTCCATAATAAGTAAAAAAAATCAATTTATTTATCATTTCTTAAAACAACCTTAAAATGCTTCTATCATGCATAAGGTTCATTTCAGATGTGGGTTGACTTTTTGATTTTTTTACTACTTTAGCCTGGGGTTTGAGATAGATTTTTTGACTTTTGTGAGAGAAAAATAAAATGATTATAATTTGGATGCGACATTTTGTTTTATTGACTTTTTTTTTTTATCTATTTTGTCTTTTATGATTAAAATAGTCAAAAAATTAAGCTTTTTGGCATGCCAAATGAAGACATAATAATGTTGATGGAACTACAAAATAAAAAATTAGATAAAAAATATAACAAAAGAATTTGATATAATTCAAATTATCGAAATTTACTCATGCCGATCGATGAGCCAATCATCCGAATGATAAAGTGAGGACCGCAATAAATGAGAATAAGACGACTACGGTAAATAAGATTGACCATAAAAAAATTGATTAATAAATCATTTAACAAAAAAACGAAAAATTAATTCAACTGGGACCCGTTTACAAGCCTTGGATAGTGATGAAAATTAAAGGGATCAAATTAAGTCAAATTAGTAACTTATTTCTTAAACTAGGTCTAGTTTGGACGGAATTTTTAAATTAGGCTAAAACGTGGTTGTGAACCACGCTTTCAACGTTTTAGTGGCTGTCACACAGAAATTTTGTGAAATTGTAAAAGCGTGTTTTCAAACTACGCTTTTAATTAAGAAAGCGTGATTACAAACCACACTTTTAATTTTTTTTTTTTTTTTTTTTTTTTTTTTTTTTTTTTTTTTTCTGAAAACGTGGTTGTGAACCACGCTTTTAACTTCATTTTCTTTCTTTTTTTTCCTTTTTTTTTTTCATAAAACGTAGTTTCAAAATATGATTGTGAGCAAAATGTAAAAACGTGTTTTCAAAACACGTCTTCAACAAAACATACCAAACCCAGCACTCTCTGTTAGATAATGTCTCAATGGGACCACATAATTAAATGTGGTGTTATCATTTATAAGAAGCCTACAATTTAAGTGATTCAATTTAGTTAATAGGCTTAAGGGTATATGTGTTATGGACCTAATGTGTAGATACTAGTTGTATAATTTCTATTTCTATGAGGGGCAGAAATAGAAATTAAAACATATTGGTTAAAGTTGGTTTTCATTCCTTTTGAACTTCCACAACCTTTCAGTTTTGAAAACCAATAAATAGAAATTAAAACCAATAATGGTTAAAGTTGGTTTTCATTCCTTTTGAACTTCCACAACCTTTCAGTTTTGAAAACCAATTACAACCTTTAAAAGGTTATGGTCCCTATTCCTTCCCAAGTGGGAAAAAAAAAAAAAAAAAAAAAGAACACTGCCATTTTTCTAAATCCTCTCAAGGAGAAACATAAGGCACCAAAGGGGAAAGGATTAGAAGGCAATAACATAATCAATAACAAAGAGTTTATTGATAATCACGCTTCCGTTTAACCGTTCATCAATGGATTCAGGTATGTCATTTTGTCTTGATTTCTTGATAATACACATGGTAAATGATCCGAAGTGTAAGGTTTATGTTCTGAAATTTATGTTGACAATTGGTATCAAAGCATGCATATCATGTGTCTTATTAGAATTGATATGCTTTATTCATTCTATTTAGTTTCCTAGAATCAGATTCTGAATTTTCTTATGGATGTAAATTCTGTTTTTTTTTTCCTGTTTTGTTCTGTGAAAATGGCAATCTGTTTTCTGGAATTGTAAAATGATTCGGTGGGCAGTTTTTTTTTTCTCTCAAATGGATGAACATCATGTATTTATATATATAGATATATCTTGCGATTTGATCGGTTTAATTTTGAACATCATAAAAAAAAAACTATTTGTTTTTGGACCCGTCAATTCTATTTATATATGTATGTATATAATTAGGATTGCTGCAGATTATATAACATATACGGGGTCACAAATTTAGAAATCTTTAAATTTAATGTAATTTCATACAACGTCTACAGAAATTTAATTTTCTAACATTCTCAATATAAGTCAATTCAAACAAGATGTCACAAAAGTGATCTCTCTTGTCTAGATTGTTTTATATGGAATGTTTTGATATTCATGTCTGTGTATCTCATGCGGGTATTTATCGGTCCAAAGACATGATTAAGACTTGGCAGATTTACACACACATTTTGTGGTGATAAACATGTGCCAATTGTCAAGAAAACCTAATGTGAATAATAAATCCATCAAAAGATAGATTTGTTATTTGACATAACTTATTGTCAATGTTTGATCATTACAACAAGAATACCACTTACAGTTACCCAAAGGCTTGGTATTAATGTTGTGCTAGGTATCTTGAGGGATATGGCTGCGGAATTTTGTCACTGGGTTGCGTATTTTGAAAGGCACTGAAAGACCACTTAAGTTATATTGTGACAATAAGTCTGCAGTTTTATATTCCAATAACAACAGGAGCTCGACAAAATCAAAGCATATTGATATCAAGTTCCTAGTTGTAAAAGAAAGAGTGCAGAGTGGACAGATTTCCATAGAGCACATTGGGACAAACTCCATGATAGCGGATCCACTTACGAAGGGACTACCACCCAAGGTCTTTCATGAGCACACTGCTCAGATGGGTGTTGTTCTATTTGAGAACATTCTGGTTTAGTGGGAGTTTGTATTTATATTACTGCTTTATGTCAGCCTTGAGTTTTATCCATGTAATTAGATTAATTTCTACAGAAATGAAATATTCAGTTTATTACGCTCTGTTACGTATTGTGAAGTATTGATCTCAATAAAGTTAAGTAGGACCAGTTGGAAATAGGCATGTATGGGTCACATCACATGTAATTTCCATGCTACACATCCATGATTGATCTATGTCATTTAGCTGTATTAGTATACGTGACCATTGGTGGGTCGAGTTACGATTGTTGTAACGAAGACCGCTTTGATCCTATATTAATATAGTTAATGGACAAGATTGTTTGGATACCCTCAAGTTATGATAACAAATTTTTGAGCTCACTAAAGTTAAGCACATTTTTCAGGATACATATGTGGTCCAGTGGGAGATTGTTAGATAATGTCTCAATGGGACCACATAATTAAATGTGGTGTTATCGTTTATAAGAAGCCTACAATTTAAGTGATTCAATTTAGTTAATAGGCTTAAGGGTATATGTGTTATGGACCTAATGTGTTGATACTAGTTGTGTAATTTCTATTTCTATGAGGGGCAGAAATAGAAATTAAAACATATTGGTTAAAGTTGGTTTTCATTCCTTTTGAACTTCCACAACCTTTCAGTTTTGAAAACCAATAAATAGAAATTAAAACCAATAATGGTTAAAGTTGGTTTTCATTCCTTTTGAACTTCCACAACCTTTCAGTTTTGAAAACCAATTACAACCTTTAAAAGGTTATGGTCCCTATTCCTTCCCAAGTGAAAAAAAAAAAAAAAAAAAAACACTGCCATTTTTCTAAATCCTCTCAAGGAGAAACATAAGGCACCAAAGAGGAAAGGATTAGAAGGCAATAACATAATCAATAACAAAGAGTTTATTGATAATCACGCTTCCGTGTAACCGTTCATCAATGGATTCAGGTATGTCATTTTGTCTTGATTTCTTGATAATACACATGGTAAATGATCCGAAGTGTAAGGTTTATGTTCTGAAATTTATGTTTACACTCTCTTCTTTCTCTTTCTCTCTCTCTCGCGCACCGTGACACACTCACAAAATTTACAAACCACGTGTTTTCAATAATTTTTTTAATTAATTTTTTTCAAATAAAATTAATTTAAAAAAAATTGTTAATAAAATTTTTAAATTTTTATTTAAAAACCAACGTAAACTTATTTTTTAAATTTACATTTTTTTCTCAAATCTACAAATTGAGACAATTATTTATAAATAAAAATAATTATCAAACAAGTTTTTATGATAGTTTTTAAAATTTTTGTAAATATAAATTGAAAACTGAAAACAAAATGGTTACCAAACATGCCTCAGATGGTAAAAATTTCATAAAATTAACAAATAATTAAATAAGCTACCAACGTAAGAAATGATTTATCAAAAGATTTTTAGGCTATGTATAATTTTATTTTTAGAATTTTTTTCAAAGAAATGACTTATCAAATTTTTTTTTCGAGTGGTTATAAATAATTTTTTACAAATTAAATTGAAACAACCATACGTATAAAATGATAATTATTTTTTACCCTTAAATGATAATTATTTTTTATTTTTTATTTCTTAACCAAATTAATTTTTAATTTTTTTAAAAAAATAACCATACTAAAAATTAAAATAATAATTATTTTTTATTTTTTATTTCTTAACCAAATTAAATTCTAAAAATCAAACCATACATAACCTAAAAATAAATAAATTAATTTTTAATTTCAAAAAAATAAATTAATTTTTAATTTTTCAAAAAAAATAAATTAATTTTTATGCTATGTATGGTTTGATTTTTAGATTTTTTTTTAAAAATTAAAAATTAAATTGGTTAAGAAATAAAAAATAAAAAATAATTATCATTTAAGGGTAAAAAATAATTATCATTTTAACTTCTAGACAGATTATATACATACGTATGGTTATTTTTTTAAAAAAAAATTAAAAATTAATTTGGTTAAGAAATAAAAAATTAAAAAAATTATCATTTAAGGGTAAAAAATAATTATCATTTTATACGTATGGTTGTTTCAATTTAATTTGTAAAAAAATATTTCTAACTACTCGAAAAAAATCTTTTGATAAGTCATTTCTTTTAAAAAAATTCTAAAAATAAAATCATAATAGCCTAAAAATCTTTTGATAAGTCATTTCTTACGTTGGTAACTTATTTAATTATTTGTTAATTTTATGACATTTTTACTATCTGAGACATGTTTGGTAACCATTTTGTTTTCAGTTTTCAATTTATATTTACAAAAATTTAAAAAACTATCATAAAAACTTGTTTGATAATTTTTTTGGTTTATAAATTTGAGAAAAAAATGTAAATTCAAAAAATTAGTTTACGTTGATTTTTAAATAAAAATTTAAAAATTTTACTAATAAATTTTTTTAATTAATTTTATTTGAAAAAAATTAATTAAAAAAAATTATTGAAAGCACGTGGTTTGTAAATTTTGTGAGTGTGTCATGGTGTAAGAGAGAGAGAGAGAGAAGAGAGTGCTGGGTTTGGTATGTTTTGTTGAAAACGTGTTTTGAAAATACGTTTTCACATTTTGCTCAAACACATGTTTTGAAACCATATTTTATGAGAAAAAAAAATTTAAAAGCGTGGTTCACAATTATGTTTTCAAAAGAAATTTTTTTTTTAGTTAAAAACGTAGTTTACAATTACGTTTTCAAAAAAAAAAATATTTAATTAAAAGCGTGATTTGTAACTACGCTTTCTTAATTAAAAACGTGATTTGGAAACACGCTTTTACAATTTCACAAAATTTTTGCACGACAACCACAAAAACATTAAAAGCGTGATTCACAATCACATTTTAACATAATTTAAAAATTCCGTCTAAACTAAACCTAATTTAAGAAATAAGTTACTAATTTGAAAATTTGAAAAAAGCCCCGAAAATTAAGGCCCTCGTTGATGACAAAAAATTAGAGATTCCTAACATGTGCATACCCCACAAGACGACATAAAAATAAAGTAAAAAGGAGAATCCTGTCATGTGCCAGCTGGGGCCATTTCCCTAAATAAGCTAAAATAGCAAGGGAATTCCCAAACTAAGCCTAGTTTTCAAAGATTTCCCAAAGTAGGCTAACTCGCGGTTCACAATCGCAAGTTCAACACTTCCCCCCGGAGTTGCCAAATCTTGAACTCGCTGTTACAAAACGCGAGTTTGCTTAAGAACTCGCAGTTACAAAACGCGAGTTTACTTAATTTTTTTTTCTTTTGAATTCCGAAGCACGAGTTTAATTAATTTCATCCCAAAAAAATTTTGTTCTGAACTCGCGTTTCAGAACCACGAGTTCATTTTGTTTTGAAGTCGCTGTTTGTAACCACGAGTTCACCCCAAATGGTTTTTGCTCGGAACTCGCTGTTTCTAACCACGAGTTCATCAAAAAAAATTTTTGTTCTGAACTCGCAGTTTGTAACCACGATTTTGGGGAACTTTGTTCTGGTTAAGTGAAATCGTGGTTGTGAACCACGATTTTAAAACATGTTTTTAAACCCCCCAGCCCCGTGTTTTGTATTCACGATTTCTATATCTCCCTCTGCTGTCTCTCTCTCGCTCTTACTCCTCTCTGTCTGTTCTCTCTCGAGCTCTCTCTCTGTTCTCTCTCTCTCGAGCTCTCTCTCTCGAGCTCCCTGCTCTGTCTCTCTCTCGAGCTCACTGCTCTGTCTCTCTCTCGAGCTCCCTGCTCTGTCTCTCTCTCGAGCTCCCTCTGTACTGTCTCTCTCGTTGGTATGCCTTCTATCATCTACTTTACTGCGAATAAATTAGCATTAGAGTTTATATTTGTGAATATATTTGTGTTTGTGAAAATGTGAATAAATTAGGGATAGGGTTCATGTATGTGGGGTTAGGGTTAGGATTTATATTTGTGAATAAATTAGGGTTAGGGTTCATGAATGTGGGGTTAGGGTTAGGGTTTATGTTTGTGAATAAATTAGGGTTATGGTTTATATTTGTGAAATTTTAAGTATAGGTAATTTGTTGAATGTGAATGTGAATGTTGAATTTTAATTATATTTGTTGAATGTTGAATTTGTTGAATGTTGAAGTTGTGAATGAAAACATATTTTAAGTATAGGTAGTTTGTGAATGTTGAATTTGTTGAATTTGTTGAATTTGAATCAAAACATATTTGTTGAATTCATAATTTGTTGAATGTTGAATGTGTTTAATTATCTGTAATAATAATAATTTTCTTGTATCAAAACAAATTTTGAATCAAAACAAATTTAAGGAATAATCAAAACATATTTTCGTTTCTTTTGAATCAAAACGTATTTAAGGAATAATCATGCCATTCCCTTTTATTGTCATTCCAATAAATTACCTTTGTCCTATGCAGCTAAATATTTACAATAATTTTAATGCTGTTAATTAATTACATAAGAAAGAGAAACGTTAATTTGGCTGTAAAAATTATTATTAATTTGGTGATGCGGAGTAGTAATAAATTAAAATTAATAAAGTAACCAAAATAATTTTGTTCGAAATTTCAATTTGTTAAGTAAGAATAAGAAATTGAAAAGTAAGGAACAAAATTTGTGATAAGAAATTGCTATGGAAGTTTTCTCATCATTTTGGCCAGGAACAAATATATATATATATTTTGGAGATAGGGATATGGCAAAATAGAAAAGTCAGATATTTCGTTTTCTTACTAAATTTTTTTAAAGAGTGATTGTGATTGTTAATATTTTCTATGGGTGACCCTTTAAGTAGTACACTAAAATTTTATTAACAAATTAAAAATCCAACTACTTAGAATGTTGACCCAAAAAAAAAAAAAAAAAATGAATTCAAATCTAATCGGTTTGTAAAATTGATGCCACATGCCCCTACGATAAGTAAAATTGGTTTGACTAAGTAAAATTATAGTTTACTTGAATTTCATGCCCCATTTACGATTGAATTTCATTTTCGAGTTTTTCCTCCTTAAATTTCATGACATTCCCTTTTATAAATTTGATATAAATAAATGACTTTTTAAAAGTGATTCACAAAAAAATTGATATAAACATTAGAGGTCGAATATAAACATTAGAAGTAAAAAAAGTACTTTTTACCTCTTTGCGAAAAGAGGCCTTTCAAGTCGTCATGGAAAATGCTATTATGAAAACATTTGATATAAAAAAAACAAAAAAATTATTTAGGAATTATGTTTGAAAAAATGAGTCATTCTCGATAATTTTTGAAATTTTTTGAGTCATCCTACACTCAAATGAAAATTTTTGATTTATAAAATGAAAAAATAAAAAATGAATGAAATGAGTCATTCTCGATAAAAAATAAAAAATTGAAAAAATGAAAAAATAAAAATTTTTGATTTATAAAATGAGTCATTCTCGATAATTTTTATTCACTTGAATTATCCAATTGACTTATTCTTTATGCGCCTGGATTATGTTTATTCAATTAAGTTATAACTTTTTAAGTCATCCTACACTCATAACTTTAAGTCATCCTACACTCATAACTTTTTAAGTCATCCTACACTCATAACATATTTTGATTTATGTTTATTCAAATGAGTCATCCTACACTCATAACTTTACCTACACTCAAAGTAACAAGATTAACAACTTACACTTATAAGTTTATGTAAATTACTTAGATTTATAATTTATCAATCACTTAAATCAATTTACATCAATTATATTTATTTAATGATTACAAATGTTGTTACTTTATAATTTATAATCATTTTTTTTATAATTTATACAAAAATAAACCAAAATTAATAAAAGATTTTTAGGGTTTTTAGACCTAAAACTTAGCGGAATTACATTTAATGTGCAGAAGAGCATGATCTTAATCATAATAAGTAATGTAAAAAGCATAACAGAAGAGCATGATGTTAATTTTGTATGTGTTGTAAGATGTTTTTCTTAAAAAGCTAAAAAATCTAAAGCATTATCATTATTTTAACTCATATCTTAATTAAAAAATCAATAATGATTGTTGGATTATAATTGATGATTACTTAAATAAAGTTTTTGCGTCACAAGTAATTGTAATTGAATGAGTAGAATTTCATATAATTATTTTACAAGTACAAGGAGATATAAGTATATTGTTGCTATTTTAATGTTTTTTGTCTTAATTGAAGCAAGTATATGGACACTGTTCCAATTATTTTCTACTGGGGGGGAAACATAATTCGGGATCCCGATGAAGGCGTATCATATGATGCTGAGCCGAAAGGGATATATGCGGTGCAAATTGGCACCACGCTTAGCAATTTAGAGGAGATGTTTACGTCAAAGGTGGCAAGTTACGGGGAAAGTGTCCGATTAACCTTCAAATGTAGATATCCTTATCGCCAGTGGCAACAACACAGCAAATACAAGATATTACTGATCAATGACGATGAGGCGTTGAACACCGTATTAAGTATCGGTGCAAATTGTAACGCTCTCAAAATAATAACATTAATCCCAACAACAACCACATGCTATGATATATAAAAGATCCATATCCTTCCATTTCTCAGAGTTCTATTACAAAAAGTATTACATGTTAACAACAAAAGCAAATGCCCTAAGGGCTTACAGCTTTCCAAGTTAACACTTGGGTACAAGAAAGTAGAGTACTAACTCATTTACACATTAAGCCCTTGGCTTGAGTTTACATGTAATACAACAAAAGGAAAGACAACCAAAAAGTCCGTCCGCCACTAGCCTCCCAAGCTAAGTCCTTGGAGGTGGCATGCTACCTGTACCTGAAAATGATGTTCCCATATAGGGTGAGCCACAGGCCAGTAGAAACATACTAAACCAGTTATGAATAATGACTAAAAGATTAACAGTTGATAGATGGTCAACACTTTTACATTCTTTCATAACATAACACAATTCCAAGACACTTAAGTCTATATTTCCTTTCGTTTCTATTTCCATTTCCTTTTTACTTGCCATTTCAAAACCTTGGCTCAGAACCTGGCCAAACATCTCACATGAAACAAACATTCATGCCAACACTTTTCACTTCAACAATGATAAACATAACAGTTATATCAATACTTCCAAAGACAAGCATACCCGCTCTGTCAATACTTTTCTAGATAAGCATACCCGCTCTATCTACGGAGTTCATCCCCTATCTCCTCCCTTCAACATCCGGTTTAGAGGTCCATCCCCTATCTTCCCCTAAACCGTGGAGTACATCCCCTATCTTCTCCAACACAACACAATGCATATAAACAACAATTATATACATCACAAATCAACACAATTAATTATCCAAATTAATTAATCAATGTAATTAGGACATCCTCCATAATTAACATCACAACCCTTAGGTTCCAATTTCATTAATGTTTCAACATTAATTCCATGTTTCTATACCAAACATGCTTCTAGGTTTATTATAGACAAAACCCCAACTTTTGTAAAATTACACAATGGCCCAAAGTTTCTCAAAATCACACAACAACTACCAACATATCAAAATGCCAAAATTTAAAGACAAGACTCATAAAGAGGAGTAGGATATCCCTACCTCAAAGATTTAGCTCAAAAGGAGAAGGACCCAAAAACCAAGATGCTCCAAACACCAAACTATTCGGATCAAAATGACGCCCTCGACGATCAACACCCTTTTTGTGAAGACCAAAGGTGAACAACACACCCTAGCTAGATCAACACTTAGAGAGAAGTTAAGGTTCTTGAGTGAGAAGCTCTGAAAATGGCGTTTTGGTAAAGTAGGTGAAAGAAGATAAGTCAAAAAGTGATTTAAAATGCCTAGTCCCACTTAGTTATACGACAGGTCCGCTCGAGCGCAAGACACTCCGCTCGAGCGTAAAGACACATAAAACAGGTTCCGCTCGAGCGCAACATTGTCCGCTCGAGGGCCAAGACACAGACACAAAGCTCGTCCGCTCGAGCGCAGATCCCAGCCCGCTCGAGCGCAGGTCTCCCCCTCCCAGAACTCTCACCAAAAATACACTGTCCGCTCGAGCGCAACTTCACCGCTCGAGCGCAACCCGCTCGAGCTCACCACCTCCGCTCGAGCGTAAAAACCACACTTGCAGAAGTTTTGCAGGTGCACGAAATACTGAAATGGTGCATTCTCCGCTCGAGCGCCAAAACCTCCGCTCGAGCGCACAAGCAACAACAACCTCTCCGCTCGAGCGCCAACATCTCCGCTCGAGCGGACCAGCCAAAACCTGGGCAACTAGACTTGGTTCCTAAGCTCAACCAACCTGTAACAAACCTGCCCAACACATCCTATAACTCAAATACAAAGTAAGAAAGGACGCAAAGAAGACAATACTCAACTACCAACATCCACGGACACCTGTCCGGATCACTGTACAACAAGGGGTAAACCCAGGACCGCTATACAAATTTTCAAGCGCCAAATTGTTTGGAAGTCTACATTGAGAAAGAGATTGTACAGAATATCCCAAACATGACACAGATGGATTCTTGTCCGTTCACTACATTACTGACACATGGGATTGACACAACAGCGTTTCAGTCTCCTATGTATGACTCAGATCAATGTTATCCACTGGGCTACACACAACAGTCATTTTCAGGGCCATGGTGTAGAATCAAGTTCACATGGTGGATATGGTTATGAATTTGACAATAACACACAAGATGTGCCCACATGCAGCCATCATACCACTCCGGTTGAAGTTGCTGGTAATATGGCTGAAACAGTGAACGAGGTGCAGTTTGCTGACAGTGACATGTACGGTCCTGATGTCGCCCTAAACGATGATGACAATGAAATGTGTGATGAAGAAAATGTATTAGGCGGATCAGATGATGATGATGATGATGATGATGATGAAGAATATGATGCCCAGGCTCCTGTTGACCTTGAAAATGCCCCCATTCCACCTAGAGTTGAAATCCCTTTCTATGACAACATTCACATGGGTGGTGATTTTGACATTAGTACCCGTGATGTCGTTCCCCGTAACCGGATCTGGAGCGCTGAAAATCCAGAGTTGGACAGAGGAATGGTTTTTGTTGATAAGAAGAAACTTCTACATGCTGTGAAATTGTACCATGCAACAAATAATCGAGAGTATAAGGTCGTAACCTCCAAGCGAGACCTGTGGGTGTCTGCTTGCAAGCACGACTGCAGTTGGTGGTTGCGTGCATCTCTTAGTAAGAAACATGGTCTTTTTGAAATTAAGCAGTACAGGGGTCCTCACCATTGTTTATACCCACGAATGAACAGGGACCACACTAATATTAGCTCTAGTTACATTGCTTCTCATATTTTGGGACAAGTTGCGGTTAGTATAAAAAATAAATGTTTACATATATATACATATTTGTTTTTTTATAGTGTTCACATCCAGATAATCCAACTCATATTTGATTGTTGTATGCAGAATGAACCTGATATGCCAATTAAGAATGTCATCGAAGATATAAAAAAGACCATGAACTATAGTATATCATACAAGAAGGCGTGGCATGCAAGGGCAAAGGCAATTGAAATGGTATTCGGTGATTGGGGTGAATCATATAGACAGTTGCCTAAATTCATGCATGCATTACAGACATCTGATCCTGGCACCATCGTGACATGGAAGCACAGATATACCGGGCATACAACCATTATGCCCGTCTTCCACTTTGTTTTCTGGTCTTTCAAACCCGTCATCGATGGCTTTAGATATTGTAGGCCTGTGATAACTATAGATGGTACATTCTTATACGGTAAATACACTGGTGTGTTACTGGTAGCAACGATTGTCACTGCCAATAGCAAAATATTACCGCTTGCATTCGCTGTTGTCGACAGGGAGAGTTTGGAGTCTTGGTCGTTCTTCATTCAAAATATCAAGGAACATATTGTCATGGACCGACAGGGAGTGACTTTGATATCTGATCGAGCTGAGAGTATTTTAGCTGCTGTGAGGCGGCATTGGCTGAATCCTTCGCTCCAATTTGTTGGATATCATCGGCACTGCCTTCGACATGTTTGCAGTAACTTTAACACACAGTTCAAAAATAAGGAGCTCAAACAACTTCTGTGGAAAGCAGGGAGTGCTGATCAACGACGAAAGTGTAATGGTTACTTAGATCAGATACAGGCTATTAACCAAGAAGCCATCATTTGGGTCCGCAAGATGAATCCTGAGGATTGGGCCCTTGCATATGACGGTGGATATCGCTGGGGGGTATTGACCAGTAATGATGCAGAGTGCTTCAATAGCGTCTTGAAAGGTGCAAGGAACTTACCTATTTCAGCTATGGTTGAATTTACATTTCGACGACTCGTCAAATATTTTGACAAGATGGGAGCCCAAGCTAAAACTGATGTACGCAATGAGTTCCAATACCCTAGAGAGATGCAAAGAACTATGGAGGAGGGTATCGCAAGGGGAAATAGTTTCACGTTGATATCGTATGACAGGTTAGTTTGTAATGTGAACAAATTATTATTATTATGTTGTCAAGTTAATTACACCTAAAAACATGAACTTCATTAGTTTGTATCAATATTGTCTTATAGGCCCCGCCGTGTATTTGAGGTGCAAACATCTTTTCGCCGTGGACGAGGTCGCAATAGACAGGTTGTGCGGATGAATCAGCCCACGTGCAGTTGTGGAAAATATGAGATAAGACACTATCCATGTTCCCATATGCTCGCTGTAATGTCTGAATGCGGTGACAATCCATTCCAGTACGTTGATCCAGTATATAGGCTTCCTGTATACATGAGAGTTTGGGAAACTAAATTCAATCCAATACCGCATCAAGATTATTGGGATGATCCGCAGTGGACCTTATTGCCTAATGACCTTCGTCTGCGAGAAGTAAAATGGGGTCGTACATCTATGGCTCGTATTCCGAATGAGATGGATATATCAGACAAGCGTTTGACAGCTCGTTGCAGTGAGTGCCACCAGACAGGTCATGACAGGCGAACATGTCCGGCGCGACTTGGTCGATGAAGACTGTAATACTTACATGTTGTAATATATCATTTTGAAATTCTTCATTTATAATAGATCATTTAATTATGTTTTTTTCAATTCTTTCTTTACCTATCTATTTTGAATGTGTATTACAAAATGTGTACTTGATTGAAAAATGTGTAATGCAAAATTACAAATGTGTATAATTTATGCAAACTTGTATAATTTATTGAAAATGTGTACTAGTTTTTCACCGTCTACTTGATTCGAAATGTGTATTACAAGCTTCTATACTTAATCACGTAGTTCTTCTATCATTTCAAAATTTCATATTTTTGAATATATTTAATATCGAATGCTATATAAATTAAAAAAATTACAAAATTGGAATTTAAAAAAATTAACCTATTAAAAAAATTAACCTATTATAAAAAATTAACCTATTATAAATTAAAATTTTATAAATTGGAATGCTGCAGTCATTGTTCACAATTACAAAATTTTATATGTATTTTGCAAAATTTATAATTTATTCAAACTTGTAGCATTACAAAATCAATATTTAAGTTTTGTCAAATATGCCATAAATGTAATCATTAATTTCGAATTGCCTTCGTGTAAGTGGCACATAAATTTATCTTTTCTCGAACCCATAACATTTACTTCATTGTATTTTACATCGTTAACTACAAAATCAATAATTACAGTTTTCTCTGTTATTATATTATGATTAAATGAGATTTTGATATGGATGATCTAATATTTCAGTTGTACAGGCTTCATGGCACATGTACCTGAGGAGGTTCCACTGTTCAGACAGGCACATCGGGCTGACAGTATGTGGGATCGTCCGGTCTGCAATAACGTTTGTTGGACTTTAAGCCTACAATTAAAATACCTTGCATTTTGTTGTATATTTCGGGATAATGTTAGTATTTAAACTGATAATTCTTTTGTGCAGGATGAGGCACGCACAGTGTTGACATGCCGTCGGGCAGATGGTGGATTGTGGGACCATCTGTTGGACCATAGAGTCTTGCAGTATCTATTACGCGTGGGATTCTATGGTGTGTATCGTATCGGGCACATTCGACTGGACCACGCACTCATCACTGCTCTCGTCGAGAGGTGGCGCACAGAGACTCATACATTCCATTTCCCGATCGGGGAGGCCACCGTCACGTTGCAGGACGTATCTGTCCTATATGGTCTTCGGATTGATGGCCGAGCAGTTACTGGAGTTGACCCATCTATCGCGACGGAGCAGTGGATAGCCCTATGTGCTGAGCTATTGGGAGTAGCACCCACACCAGCAGATTTACAGGCAGGTAGAGTGAGGGTCAGGTGGTTGGCGGAGCACTTTGCTCATCTTCCAGATCATGCTCCAGATGAGTTGGTACAGCAGCATACCCGAGCATATATTCTGTGGCTTATTGGGGGGATACTTCTCCCTGATAAGTCACAGAACCTGGTCAAGCTGATGTACTTACCATTGCTGAGAGACATTGAAGAGATTGGGCAGTACAGCTGGGGTAGCGCGGCTCTGGCATGGTTGTATAGGATGCTATGTCGCGCAGCATAGGTGGGTACGAGGGAGATTGGAGGACCACTTGTGTTGCTACAGGTTAGTAACAATTTTATTACATGTCAATTCATATTGTATGTCATATATCAGTATTGTAATTGTGTTCAAACTATTGCAGATTTGGGCATGGGAGAGATTGATTCGCATTGCCCCATCTAGGCGGCAACAGGTTGGTCCTGGTGAGCTTCCTATGGATGAGGGGGACATGCAGATGCCCACCGGACCGCGAGGTAGCCGGTGGAGGGTTGACATGGGCCACGAGGTCGTCTCGACCCACGTAGTGGTAGTTTATAGAGACCAGCTGGACCGGATGATTGAGGGAGAGGTATGAAATTTTTTGATTGCGTTTTAGTTGTCTTCTTCATTGTATATGTTTTGAGTTCACGAGCAAAATTTAATTTATTTGTCGTCATTGTAGTTTATCTGGCAGCCTTATGCTGGGGTCCTCGATACGCTCCCCGACTACTGCCGACTGGGTCAGGAGATATGGATGGCGAGAGTGCCACTTATTTGTTTTGACGTGGTTGAGTGGCATCTCCCCCATCGTGTCCTCCGACAGTTTGGTCGGGTGCAGTCCGTGCCGGATCGGTTCGACACTGAGTGGCAGTTGCACGTCACTGATAGGCGTGGCCGAGCTGGCACTGACTGGCATCTATTTTATATGCCATATATACAGTTGTGGGATGGCCGCCGGGACAGTATTGTACAGGCTGACTACAGCGATGAGGTGCTCCCCTCTTCCGACCCTTACATGTTGTGGTATCGGCGACATACACACCTACTAGTCGGGAATCCGAGCCACGTGTCTGAGTCTGGATATCAGGGAGTTGGCCCTTATCTTGAGGCATTGGTGAGTATCATATTATGTGTCAGATAATTATTAAAATCATACTTGCTTTAATTTCAGTCAACTGTAGCCTAATAATACGTCTGCATGTCTGTTCAGGTGGCTGGAGCTGGGAGGGTGTTTCACTTGGCTGAGGACACCATTTGAGACGTGACGGACAGCATGCCTTGGAGGCCGTTGCAGAGATCCGGGAGTTATTGTACCAGGCATTCCAGCTTGCCCATCGGGGAGATCGTTTGCATTTCGGCCACTACGGTGTACACACTTCAGCAGCTGATCCAGACACATCAGTGCCGTCCACGTCAGCGCCTTCCACTTCAGCGCCTGCCACATCAGCTCCTTCGACATCAGTCACCCCACCACATACTACCCCATTGATATCTGCAGATTCCCTCGACGTACTTCATACACAGCATACTGGCATACCTTATATGCCTGACCCTGATTGGACACTGCCCCCATACATGCATGACGTTCTTACCCCACCCACCCAGTTACCACCACCAGACAGTTCCACCGCGACCATGAGTACACATGATGCAGTTCTCGCTGGCATCTCCCACGTTGATGCTGAGGGCCATATTGAGCCCGCTCCCAGAGGGCGCGGGAGAGGTCGAGGTTTTGGTCGTGGCGGACGTCGCGGCAGAGGTCGTGGTGCGGGCAGAGGCAGAGGTCGAGCTCCAGCTGCAGTTCGTGATACAGTTGCACCAGATGCTGGAGTTTCACAGCTCACAGCAGTATCCGATCTTCTGCCACAGACAGGATCAGGGGCAGCACATGCAGTAGAGGAGGGGTCATAGTCACAGGCTCCACAGGATACGCATTTCCGATTGGGGGAGCCAGATATTCAGAGAGTCTACCGCAGGAGACCGAGGAGGGAGGTCCAAGGTCGGGGTTGTGGGACTGGGGGCAGGTTAGGGCATTAGCGGGTGTGATGTGGAGTGTATAGTTTATTTTATTTATACTTTTTGTTATAGTTTTTGTATATCAAACTTGTACAGATGATGTAAATGTATCTTACTTATTTATTCGGAAAATATAATTTTACAATTTTGTTATTCTTACTTGTTTTGATGATTTCCATAAAAATGAAAACGAAAACAAAAAGGAAACAAAATAAATATCTAAACACGCACATAATTTTGTTTTCCCTTTTCTTTCATTTTTCTGAATGATTGCATTCACTGTCTTCTTTTCATGTACAAACCAATGATAACCAAACAAGTATTTGAACTATTTGTTATATGAACATGTACTTCATTAAGTATCATTATTATATTCCACATCAATAATGCATGAAATAATGAAAGTCTAGTTCAAGTAGTGTTCTTCAAAATAACAATAACGGAGAGAAAGCAAAGGTAGAATGACAAGAAATATTCGAAAACAATTGAAATATCTCCCTTCATTGATAAGTGGTGGATAAGCATTACAAATTGCATGCATTACAGAAATGGTTTGGGCGTTCATCCAAACAATTTCATTCATTATCATCATCATCTGACATCTCAATATCAGATTCATACATAACATCCATGCTCCAGGAGTAGTACTGGTGTGCATCATCCATTAACCCATCTTCGGCACGCTCATTTGCGGTCTTCATTAGTCCGGACCTTTGCAAACGTTGGGTCATGCGATTAACCTCGTCGCGGATACGATGCAATGCCCTTTGCAACAACTGGGGAGTGTCAGTTGGCATACGCATGGCTAACCGACGAGGAAATTTAAGATTAACTTCACGACATAGCTCAACGAGAACGTTTGCTCGAGTTTTGCAAAATTCCCACTCAACTCTCATGGTATTGACGGTGGCACGTGAGTAACGCAAATTTGGATTCATTGGGTATTCAAATTCATCTCCATCTGCAACCCAATAGCGACCCATTGCTGAATATAGATCAACCACCGTATATTTCATGATGATATTGCTCGAAATAGCTGTAAAACTTTTGTTGTGGTATGATGCGATATTTACACCATATATACACATGGTAGTTGTATGTATGAAATTATTGTAAAGAACTATGCATCAGAGTTGTCACGTCAACTTTTATGACCTGAACAACTATCCATCAACTTGATAGGAGTTGTCACTTCGACTTTTATGAATTGCATAATTTATTGTTATTCCAAAACAAAAAGTAAATACCTAAAAAAAATAATAAAATAAAAACCAAGCAAATTAACCGACTAAACGTCTGAATTAGTCAAATTTCTGTGCCTGAAATTTTTTTTAAAAAATAAATGTGAAATTACAATTTAAAAATCTTTAAAATATTTTTAATTTTTTTGAAATATGTTTCAGAAATTTGTTTACTTTTTACGTGTATTGACATATTTATTAATTAGTTGTTATTTTGTTATGACACCCCCTCAAAATTTTAATGGATTGCATAATTCACAAGGGCACAGTAGGTATGGTACGATAATAAATTGTAGCTCGGCGCAGTGATACGTCCAATATTTGTCAGTGATGCTCACCAATTACTTGAACCGGTGTAATAATTTGGATGCTTTGTTTTTTCCTCAGATGCTATGTCACTTTGTGCAGCGATGCAGTGATGCATTTGACTTTGTGCAGTGATGCTGTGATGCATGCCACTTTATGCAGTGATGCAGTAATGCATGTGACTTTCTGACTTTGCCATGCTTATATAGTTTGTCACTTTTTTCCTCACATTTCGTGATGCATGTGACTTTCTGCAGCGCAAGTAAATGCTTTATTTTTTTTTTATCACATTTCAAAATTCATGTAAGTCACATCAATACGATCACATGGCAATAGTGTTGATAAACAATTATGTGATGGACTAAAGGAGTAAAATGTAATTTACCGAATAAAGCAAAAAATGCAAAGAGGAGAAAATGAGATGAAGAATATTACTTTAAAACCTATTAAAAATTTCAGCATTTAATTTATAATTTTTTAAAAACACCACTTTGTACTGAAATTGTCAATTCCAAGTGACTACTTACTGTATGGAAAAAGTAAGTATGAAAAAATAGTTTCATGTAGCGATGCGACAACTCACTGCATGTTGTTTTATTTGACAACTCACTGCTCCAATATGAAGAGATTGCATTGTCATCATTTGGCCTACAATTATGATTTTATCTGACAAACACGTCCGTGACTACATCAAAGGTACACAAAGTCACGGGTACTCAGTATTGCATGAAATGAAAAGCTAAAAACTAATATCACGGGTATCACTTGTTCCACAGTGCCCCAGCATGCGTTATTGTCACTAGATCATCTCTAGTTAACCCTCAGTATGATGTCTATAAATAGCGACACCCCCAGTATGATGTTTGTTCAAGTCATAACAATAGTAATATATCTACAATTACTATTATTATTTGTTTGTTTATTTTATGAACAATGTCTTCAAGAGGTGCAGGAAGTTCACGCCAGCAAAGAAATCCGAAAGTGTGGCTGCCACCTCCATTTACTTATGAGTACAAGAGCGAAAAGTACTCGAGTCCGAAGGATTATTATGCTGGTATCCGAGCAGAGTGGGCGTTCAGGGTAACGGAGCAAGAAGAATTGTTTAATGATCTACGTAACTTTGGGGCACCGGTACCTCATCGTCATTCATTGACCATGGCTAGACGAAAAGTGAGTGACTATGAAAAAGCAGTTACCAGAATTAAGAAGGAGAACAACAGAATGTTGATGCGGAGATGTCGACATTTCATGCTTCAGTTAGCCACCGAAATGGCAGAAGCAAGCAACAGAGATTTGACAGTGATTGAGCGAAATAATGTGTTAAACAATGAAAAATATCTCTCTGACTACTACATGTCAGATGAGGAATGAGAAATCAAACACCTTTATCTTTCATATATGTTTGTATGTTGTCTCATATCTTCGTTACATGAGTGTGACACAATGTTGTTGTTCATCTAACGTACGGATGTATTTCAAGTATTTGTTTTATGAACTTGAAGTTTATGAAATAACTACATTTATAACTGCACATTTATTAGTTCATGACTTTCTTTATTGAATTGCAATGAGTTAAGAAATGTTCTGGATTAACGAATGGATTAATGTATGTTGAATTATGTGAATACTTAAAACACATAAAACAGAACAGGTAGCTCGGTGAAAAGCTTCCCTTAACTGGGGCTCGTGAAATAGGGATTATGTACGTAAAGAATTTCAATCTCCATCGAGAAAGAAGAAAGGGTCGCCTTCCAATTCCTGGAAGTCCGGTCAAAATGATGACTCTGTTAACGAATGGGGGGTTGACATATAACTAAACTTGGGGGGGCTGGACAAACAAGCTCAAAGCCAATGGTTGGTCCAGTTGGGGAACTAAATAAAGTTCATACAAACGAACAACCGCCTTGAACAACACATAAAACAGAACAGGTAGCTCGGTGAAAAGCTTCCCTTAACTGCGGCTTGTGAAATAGGGATCTTGTACATAAAGAATTTCAATCTCCATCGGGAAAGAAGAAAGGGTCGCCTTCCAATTCCTTGAAGTCCAGTCAAAATGATGACTCTGTTAAGGAATGGGGGGTTGACAGATAACTAAACTTGGGGGGCTAGACAAACAAGCTCAAAGCCAAGTGGTTGGTCCAGTTGGGGAACTAAATTTAAAACCCCATTGGTTTTACTTGATTTGCTTATCAAAATCACTATTTACAATTAATTATACACAAACAGATTTACCTCAACACCAATTTCATGTATGTGGGATTCTCAATTCAGAAAGTCACATGGAAACAGTGAATTCACTGATTTACCTTACAGTGAGCATGCCCTTATTTTGTCGGTATATGCAGATGGATTGTCAAGTCATGTGACTTGGTGCACAGACTTTGGTTTTCTCAATTTGTTGCTCAATTTTTTAATTACAATGACAACTCAACACCAATTTGATATATGTGGGAATCTCAATTTAGAAAGTCACATGGCAACAGTGAATTCACTGATTTACCGTCAGTGAGCATGCCCTTATTTTGTCGGTATATGCAAATGGATTGTCAACACATGTGACTTGGTGCACAGACTTTGGTTTTCTCGATTTGTTGCTCGATTTTTTTATTACAATGACAACTCAACACCATTTTGATATATATGGGAATCTCAATTCAGAAAGTCACATGACAACAGTGAATTCACTGATTTACCGTCAGTGAGCATGCCCTTATTTTGTCGGTATATGCAGATGGATTGTCAAGACATGTGACTTCGTGCACAGACTTTGGTTTTCTCGATTTATTACTCAAATTTTTTATTACAATGACAACTCAACACCATTTTCATATATATGGGAATCTCAATTCAGAAAGTCACATGGCAACAGTGAATTCACTGATTTACCGTCAGTGAGCATGCCCTTATTTTGTAAGAAAATGCAGATGGATTGTCAAGACATGTGACTTGGTGCACAGACTTTGGTTTTCTGAATTTTTTACTCGATTTTTTTTTTACAATGACAACTCATTTCTTATTAATATATATGTAGGATTCTCAATTCAGAAAGTCACATGGCAACAGTGAATTCACTGATTTACCGTCAGTGAGCATGCCCTTATTTTGTTGGTATATGCAGATGGATTGTCAAGACATGTGACTTGGTGCACAGACTTTGGTTTTCTCGATTTTGTAATCGATTTTTTTATTACAATGACAACTCATTTCTTATTAATATATATGTAGGATTCTCAATTCAGAAAGTCACATGGCAACAGTGAATTTACTGATTTACCTTACAATGAGCATGCCCTTATTTTGTCGGTATATGCAGATGGATTGTCAAGACATGTGACTTGGTGCACAGACTTTGGTTTTCTTGATTTTTTGCTCGATTTTTTTATTACAATGACAACTCATTTCTTATTAATATATGTGGGATTCTCAATTCAGAAAGTCACATGGCAACAGTGAATTCACTGATTTGTGAATTCAGAAAGTCACATGGCAACTGTGAATTCAGAAAGTCACGTGACTTCGTACAGAGTATTTGCTTTTCTCTGTTTTTTCAATGTACTGACAACTCATACATTGTTCATTTATGTGGGATTGTCATGCAGAGGCATCTTTCTAAAGTCGTTCATAACCAACTATATAAACGAGTAAAGGTGAAGACACAACCTTACAACTCATTTCGCCCTACGAAATTATCATTTATTTGCTTTACAAAATTAGCATGGCTACATGGTTCATGGGAGGGAGTGGTGGGAATCGCAGAGGTGGTAGGAACTTGCAAAGGGGTGAAAGTTCACGACGAGGAGGGGGAAGGGGAAGTGGCGATGCTGAAGATGAAACACCATTTCCTTTGTTAGATGCCTCTTGTGCTTATCATGATAGGTTCGGGAAGCGACATTTTGTCATGCCCAAGTACTATCGAGATCCATGTGGTTTGGTGGAGGATCCTTGTTGTAATCAAACAGGATATGGTTATGCAAACGCTAGACTTCTGAAGTGGCCCGCACTATTTATAGAGCGAGTGCAAAATGAAAGGTTATGTCGGGAAAGACGACTGAAGGTGCCAAAAGCACGTTCTGTTGAGATCCAAAAGGAAGATCCTGATAATGTTGATCGACTATGTCAAAGACTACAACGTGAGATTTCTCAAATGGGTCGTAGGTTGGCCCGCGATATGCAGCTACTCATAGTTAAGAAGGATGCCCAGAAGAACAAAACAGAACCAAATGATGCGGCTATCAAGGCTATCATGGAGGATCCTCAGCTTGTCTCTGACGCTGAGCTTTCGGATTGTTCAGACTCTGAGCCACCTACCGATTTAAGCGCGAATTAGGTGTTAATGTCTACACTTCGGCAATATTAGGTCATGCATTCATATGTAATGTCTGTGTTAGAGTAAGTGTTTCCGTAATGAGTTTGTCAGATTGTCTGCCTAATATTTGTCTGTCTAACTTTTATGTTTATCTACGTATTGTGTGTTCAGTTCATGGTGTCCACAATGTATTCTTGTCCGAGACTTATGTCTGTACTACTTATGTGTTTTTTCCTCAAGGTTTTATGAATTACATTATCACCTTCTAACCTAAAACAAAGACAACAGAAAAAAAAAATTATTTAAATGAAAACGGCTTTAGTAAAGCCAAAACAAATTTCTGAATAACACATTCTAACCCAAAACAAAGACAACAGAAACAATAAAAATTAAAAAACTTTACATGAAAATGGCTTTAGTAAAGCGAAAAGAAATTTATGAATTACATTATCACCTTCTAACCCAAAACAAAGACAACAGAAAAAAAAATATTATTTACATGAAAACGGCTTTAGTAAAGCCAAAACAAATTTCTGAATAACACATTCTAACCTAAAACAAATACAACAGAAAAGAAATAAAAAATAAAAAACTTTACATGAAAATGGCTTTAGTAATGCGAAAAGAAATTTATGAATTATATTATCACCTTCTAACCCAAAACAAACACAAGAAAAACAAAATAAATTTACTTTAGTCAAACCAAAAAAAAAATGCTGAATTACACATTCTAACCCAAAATAAAAGAAAAAATAAATTAACATGAGAACGGTTTTAGTAAAACAATTTTAACCCAAAAATTTATTCTGAAATACATTATCACCAAGTAAAACAAAAAAATAAAATTTTTTTGATGAACTCGCGGTTACAAACAGCGAGTTCAGAAGAAAATTTTTTTTTGATGAAATCGCGGTTACAAACAGCGAGTTCAGTACAAATTTTTTTTTTGATGAAATCGTGGTTGCAAACAGCGAGTTCAGAACAAATTTTTTTTGGGATGAAATTAATTAAACTCGTGCCTGGAATCAAAAGAAAAAAAAATTAATTAAACTCGCGGTTTGTAACCGCGAGTTCTTAAGCAAACTTGCACTTCGTAACAGCGAGTTCAAGATTTCGCAGCTCCGGGGGAAAAAGTGTTGAACTCGCGATTGTGAACCGCGAGTTAGCCTATTTTGGGAATTCTTTGAAAAATAGGCTTAGTTTGGGAATTCCCTTACTATTTTGGCTTATTTAGGGAAATGCCCCTGCCAGCTGCATAAGAGAAAAAATTAAAAAATAAAAAATATTCAATCAACAAGCATGTGATATGCTCTGGCGCATGAGGTGACCTCACATAAGCGGCAAAAAGGTAAATTCACACCATTACATTATTTTTAATCCACAATTTTTTATTTTTTATTTTTAGGTCTCATTTAACATGTAATACATTTATCAAAAAATTAAAGATTTCTTTTTTTCTCTGTTTTTTATATATCTCTTTGTAAAAAATCAAAAAGTTATTTTAAATATATTAATTTTTTAATTTTATATTATACTTAAAAAATTAAAAATTATTAAAATAATATATTCTCAAACGAGTCTTGTACGAGTACGAAATAATGTTCTCGTATAATCGTGTTGATCAAGTCTGCGCTGCTCCAAATGTCGTCACTTTACTCCCTGAAAACACAAACGTGAGCCGGCCGGCGGGTGTGTGCCGGATACCTTTCTGATGCCTAAGTCAGAAAAATAGACAAATAGACAAAAGGTCTGTGTATTCCGAGAATCAAAGTTGTGTTACCTCTACATAGGTTATGTTGTGAGCTTTATAGGTTCTGCGTGACACAATTCTAGTAGGACTCTTATTCCTCCATATAGAGTCCTCCTAAGAATCACACTCCTGAAAGATAATGTTTATCGTTCAACACCCCTCACTGCTTAAACCAAGTGAGATGGTTTTACCCCGGTTGGATAACAGTATGACTGAGCTAATACTAATCCTTTGTCATACTCAATAAAGTGCCTCCCCATGTACTGCATAGCTCGACTATTGTTCCCTTGTACTTTGATTTTGGCTGTCGAGACCGAGCTTATAATAGCAAGTCTTGATTGAGCTAACAAGAGCAAGGTTTACTACAAGAAGCCCAAATATCTCGGTTCCGAATACTTTGACCGAGATAATTACCGCATTCCGACCGTGGTGACGGTAACCTCTTGGACCGAGCTAACACTATGGTCCACTTCACTAAGCCCTTTTTATCCCGGCCCATAAAGCAGCCCCTCACTACGCTTGGGCCTAGCTCGGCTCTAATGCACATAAAAACTCCCTCTCAAGTCTTAAAAAAAATTTAAAAATTTATTAAAATAGCATATTTGTAAACAACCCTAAAAAATTTTAATTAAGAAATGGAACAATTGTGGAGTGGTTGTATTCGTGTTGTTAGGCAGCCTTTAGCTAAAGTGGAAGAGCAACAAGCAAAAAGAGAAAGTGGCGTTCGCAGGTACCCATGTGACTCGATCAAAAAAGAGGTACCCATCACTACGCCAAAATTGGGCTTTAGCGGCGGTTTTTTACCGCCGTTAAAGGTTGTAAAACCGCCGTTAAAGCCTTTAACGGCGGTTTTAACGGCGGTTTCATTACCGCCGTTTATGCGCGTGTCGGAAAAAGTGAAACCGTCGTAAAAAGGCAAATTACCGTCGTTAAAAGTCGACCAAAAACGGCGGTAATATCGGACCAAAAACGGCGGTTTTTAACCGCCGTAAATAGGTTCAAATTTTTCAAAAAATAATTCTTTCTTCTTGCACTTCCCAAGTTTTGAACCCAAGACCTCCCATCCACCCACACCAACCACTTTGCCACAACCACTCTTCATGAAATATATTACCTAAATAAATATTTAAACATTACTTTTACTTTATTGTAGATGGTTTCGCCGGAGCTCGCCGGAGTTTCGCCGGAGCTCCGCCGGCAAAGACCGCCGTCATTAACGGCGGTAATGGTTGGGCATTAGCGGCGGTTTTGTTACCGCCGTTAAAAGTGGGCATTAGCGACGGTTTCGTTACCGCCGTTAAAAGTGGATTTCATTACCGTCGTTAAAGACACTTTTAGTGATGGTTTTTTTAACGGCGGTAACGAAACCGCCATTAATAGTACCTTTAACGGCGGTTTTCGTTACCGCCGTTAATAGTGCCTTTAACGGCGGTTTTCGTTACCGCCGTTAAAAAAACCGCCGTTAATGCTGATTTTTGGCGTAGTGCATGTTGTAATCACAAATTTTTATGTTGTTTAACGTTCTTGAATCAATTAATATAAAATTGTGAATTTCGTTTTACTCTTTTTTTTTATAGGTAAATTAAATTAGATTCGTTTGGGATGTGAATTGATTTTTTAATTTTTTAATTTTTTGATTATTTTAGTTTGGAATTAAAAAGTCTCATTTGAGATAGACTTTTTGATTTTTTTGACTTTTATGAGAGAAAAAATAAAATGATTATGATTTGGATGTGACATTTTGTCTTATTGACTTTTTAGTCTATTTTGTTTTTTGTGGCTATTTTAGCCAAAAAGCCCCAAACTTTTTCTTCGCAAACGAGGACCAACTCTTTATCTTTTGAAAATCATCATGCTCAATGATGTTATGCAACTTCAATTATTCAAAATTTATCAATTTAATTCAAAGGGCGGTAAATACAACTCTGGTAAGCCGTAGATCGGTGTCTGCAAGTTGACTATACGGGTACTACCAATTGTCATTTTTACCGGTATTAACCGGAAGACTCGACACCTATCCGCACGACTTTCTAGTCTTTCACCAAGGGCACTCAGGCCAACTTAAACAATTTCATCTACACCACCTATCAAAACTTACCACCATATTTATCCCAAAACCATTTCATGAAAACCCATTTCCCAATATTCTTTTCTCAATGCAAATTTCTAAAGCTTAACATAGTCTAATGAATTAAAGTGCCAATGTATGATTAATAATGTAATGCAACGTTACTTCCATATTCAATTGTTCCACACAATATACCATTGTGATCAAAATTCTCAATTCTCTTTTCAACACGATTCCACAAGATGAATATATATATACTTTTATATCCAATTCATTCAAGAGAATAATGTAATTACCACATTTCGAGCAATCTCAACAATTTAGTCAATTCAAGACTAAATCAATATTTTGACAACAATTTTCAAAATAAACAATATTTCTCATTTTTTTTTCACAAAATTCATCATTCATATATATATAAACAATTTTCAAAACATCCGTTCATTTTGGTACACAAAATAAATCCAAGGATTTTCAATATCTTTCAAAAAAAGACCTAATTTCTAGGTTTTCTCACCAAAACCATTCATCTCCAAAATATTTAGAAGAATCTCCCCAAAATCATCTTTCTTCAATTAATATGGTTCAAAATCCTCAATTTCTATTTTAAATGGAAAAGAAAATAAACCCTCTTTCAAAATCACTCATCTTCTTGAAATCAATAACCAATTTCTCAAAGCTAATCAAAAGATGATTTCAAAAATCATCTAGATCTTGCAAAAACATATATATAACTCAAAGGAAATCCCTACCTCAAGTTTTGAAGAAGAAATGAGATGAAACTCCCAAAATCAACTGTCAAAACTCAATCTTCACTGCACATAACAAAGCTCTCGAGATGACAACCAACTTTGGTGAAGAACTTAGGTCTAAATCCCAATGGATTTGGAGAAATCAAAGAGAGAAGATGACTTCTAGAGAGAGAAACTCCCGATCTGAAATTTTGGAGAGTTTTAGAGAGAGAGAGAGGACTAAAAAAGTGATCTGAAATATCAGATTCACGAACTGATATAACATGGTTCGCTCGAGCGTGGAATGCCCCGCTCGAGTGTCAAATACACTAACCCAGTACTTTTGCAGACAGGTCAAACTTCTGAAACCAAACATTCTCCGCTCGAGTGCATAAACGGCCGCTCGAGCGGACAAGCAACTTCGAATGCATTTTGCATTTTTATTTTGGGGGTGTTGCCCCTCAACCCCACCAGGGCGCTGCCCTTGGACCCACCAAGGGGCGCTGCCCTTGGACCCACCAAGGGGCGCTGCCCCCTGGACCCCTGCGAGCTGACTGGGCAGTTCGACTCCCGACCGGCCCAGTCGAAGTGGCAAAACATGAAAGAATGATCGAAACCGGGTTCGCTACAGTGATTCAATGTAAATAAATTAGGTCTAATGCCTCCTTGACATTGATTGCGGTTAATTCTGTTGAAATTCGGTGGACGAATTATTTACTCTAGACTGCTGGGTCAACATGCAAGCAGTATCACCAAATATTTTGAGGTCAATTTGCTGCAGGAATACATAAACGTCTTCGATGTTTTTTCCCCTTAATTAGTGTACATGATATGCTTCTAAAAGTAGAAATTTAAGTATTGTTTCATCTTAATTTCAAGCATTTCTCTCTAACAGGATATCCCAGGGGTGCCAAAGATAGAAAAAAAAAAAATTACAATCCAGCAACGTGGATGTTAGATGTCAGTTCTACATTGGCAGAAGCTGAACTTGGTGTTGATTTCACCCAAGTTTATAAGAACTCTGTCTTGTATCAGTAAGTTCAACTGCTCCCTACTTCTTTCTCTTTGGAGTTGGGATGGTCATTACAAACTTGCTGGGTGTGACTGCAATGCGGAGTAGTCTATCTACTAAAAATAAGCATCTTTCAAATTTATGAGTCATGTGGACGTTTTCCCCAATATATCTCTCAAATTGTTTAGGCTTTTGTGGTCTTAGGTGATCTTAAATGGTTTTTGGGAACCCATGCTATTTGTGTACTAGAGGGCCCTTTTGATTTCAAGGAATTAAGAGAGTTCAAATGACTACTTAGCAGCTTTATTGTTTTTGATGACTGCATTGTGGTTATATGACAATCCACTTGTAGCTAACGTTTGAGATCTTACATTTCATCTTGAAGCTCAAGTTGTTCCGCTAGTAGCGTAGTCGTTACATGAGGTCTTGGATGAATTCATTAATGACTAATTACAATAATCTTCCGTTTGATGTAAAAGATGGATATTGGCATTGATAATGCCTTCAAATTTTACTTGGAATTTCTGTGAGAGACTACACTTCTTTTTCTCCCTAGACAAGATGAACTACTAGAAACCAGTTATTTATGATACAATAATGATTGTTTTATGATGACAGTCTTCACTTGTGTATGACTCATTTTCGGTCATTGTGATTGTAGGAACAATAAAGAACTTGTAAATAGGTGGAGTACTCCACCTCCTGATTCAAAAGTGTTGCATTTCGCAACCCGCTTTTCACAAAATGGTTGGGGACAGTTCAAATGCTTCCTCTGGAAGCAACACCTGTCTTACTGGAGAAGTGCTGCATACGACATGCAGCGTTTCGTGTACATGATTGTCACATCTTTGCTTTTTTGGGTACTGTTTTGGGATCAAGGAAATAAATTGTAAGTAAATCAAATTGAACTAGATTGTCAATGGTTTGATAGAAGATATCAGAAACAAAATGCCTTCGGATATTTTGATTAAAAAAAATCGTAGTTAAAACTTTTTTATGTCTTCTTCTTTTCAAGTATGCATTATGTATTTCATAGACAAAAAATCACCACCAAATGCAGTTCTCTGATTCCTTTGAACTCGGATGACTATGTTTATTGGATTTTGCAAAATTTTAAATTTTAAATCAACGAATCGTCAAACTGAAAACCATTCAACCTAAAAACCATTCAACCTAATCAGTTAGGTCAAAAGACTAATTAACTTATATAAAAATTAATTAATTATTAAAACTTTTAAATACTATTTTAATTTTAAAATTTAAACTGTCTTAAATTAAAATATGTACAATATCACAGAACATAAAATTCATTTTATATATAACTAAAACAACTCACTTCTTCCTTCTTTTCTCAATATGAAATTGTAAAATAAAAATTAATAAATTTTAGATAGAAAATTTATTTCTAATCAATCATTCAATCTTTAATCAGGTCAATCTTTAATTTATTTCGAATCAAACAAATTTAATCAATATGTTTTAATAAATATATTGCAATTGAACCAACAAATAAAAAATGATTCACCCTAATTGACTACACAAAAATTAATTAATTAATTAAAATTTTAAATTATATTGAATTGAAATATGAACAACACTACAACATTAATAAACTCATTTTCTAAACCCAATGATATGTAAATGTTATTACTTAATGATTAGAGAAAATATGATACAGAAAGAGAGTCATTTAAGAATTGCAACCACAGAAAATGAAAGTACAAAATTAGTTAAATACCACACTTCGAAAATTTGAAAAACTAACATAAAGACCAACCTGCATGAATTTAAGAATAGCGAACACAACGAAAGACAAGATAATAGAAAAGGTTCAAATTTGTTAAATACCATGATGAGGAGGTAAAGGTCGTCTTCAGAGTAACAAGATACCATATGTTTACAAACATAAATGAAATGTGCAAAGCAGCTGATATGAAATAGAAATCCTATCATACTAAGCAATATTTGCATATTCGCTTAATTCTCAAATGCCCAATCCTTCTCCCTGCGTTCCTCATCAGTTAATTCCTCATCAGCGAAGTCTGACGTGATGTTAAATGTCTTGCGGAGCTCTTCCGGAGACTTCCCCCTCATTTTGTCTGCCAGTGTCATACAAGTCAAATCCTGCAGGCTCTTGACATTCAGATAATTTGATGCCTGTATATAAGATTAAAACAAACACAAGGATATCACAATTAGTAGTTATAAATAAAGATGGACTTTAGAGAAGATGACTAGTTCTAGATAAGTTGGTCTGGTCAATTTTGCAATCAGTACAAATAGTGTCATGTTTGTGAGAAAACTCATGTTGTTCCTGGCAGACTTCACTAACGTTGTGTTTGGTTTGGGGATTTGAAGAGGAATTTAGAAAAGGAAATAGAAAAGGTAGGTAAAATGTGAATAAAATATACTTATATTTTATCTGTGGAAGATGAAGATTGATTTTATTTAATCTTCAAAAGCTTACATTGATTACAACAGTGAAAGAATTTATATACACAAGAGTGCTAACTAACTCACTAACAATACTGATAACTAACTAACTAATTACTAACAATACTGATAACTAACTAACTAATTACTAACAATACTGATAACTAACTAACTAACATTGTATCTGTTACAGATATTATGTTGGGGACCACTAGGCATACATGGTAGTGATAGATGATATATCAATGACTCCTTAGGTCTGCTGTGATGAAGAGATATGAGATGGTTGATGAAGGGTGACTGAAGAAGTGAGCTGCTGTTGCTGCTGTTGTTGTAATTCAGGAGAATGAGTGAGCTGCTGTTGCTGCTGTTGTTGTAATTCAGGTAAGGCACTGTGTGATAGTTTATCAGCCCCCTGCAAGCTGATGGGGCAAGGAAGCACAAGAAGCTTGTCCTTCAAATACTGGAAGCGAGAAGTAGGAAGAGGTTTGGTGAAAATGTCAGCCACCTGATCTGTGGTAGGGACATACTTCAAGGAAATAAGCTTGGCAACAACCTTATCACGAATAAAGTGACAATCAATTTCGATATGCTTAGACCGAGAATGGAAAACAGGGTTAGTAGCCAAAGCCATAGCAGATAGATTGTCACACCAGAGCTCAGGAATAGAAGGCACAGAGAGATGCATGTCTTTGAGCAGTTGTTGCAACCATGTAAGTTCGGCAGTCGCATTAGCCAAAGCTCGATACTCAGCCTCGGTTGAAGATCTAGAAACAATAGATTGTTTCTTAGCACTCCAAGAAATCAAATTAGGACCCAAATAGATACAGTATCCTGAAGTGGAGCGACGATCAACACTATCACCAGCCCAGTTTGAATCTGAAAAAGCATGAAGAGAAAAGGGGCCAGACGTAAAGTGAAGACCATGAGAAAGAGTACCCTTCACATATCTTAAGAGGCGTTTAACAGCTTGAAAATCAGCATTGGTGGGAAGATGCATGTGCTGGCAAGCCTGATTAACAGCAAGAGCCAAGTCAGGACGAGTAATTGTCAGGTACTGCAAACCTCCAACAAGGCTACGGTAAAGAGAAGGATTGGAAAAAGGAAGGTCAGCATCATCAGTCAGAGGAGGTTTAACAGCTAAAGGGGTGGAACAAGATTTGCAATCAGTCAATCCAGCTTTATGAAGAAGATCAGTGGCATATGTAGCTTGAGACAAGAAATAACCATGAGAAAAAGATTTAACAGAGATACCTAAGAAATATGACACAGAACCTAACTCTTTCATGGAGAAAACAGTGTGCATGTGATGAATGAACTTAGTAAGAAGTGAAGCATCACTGCCAGTAACCAAGATGTCATCAACATAGACAACAAGAATGATAAGACTAGTAGTGGTATGTTGAACAAAGAGAGAAGAATCAGAATGACTGTTAACAAAGTTCTGAGAAATAAGAAATTTAGAGAAGGTAGAAAACCAAGCTCGAGGAGCTTGTTTGAGGCCATATAAAGCTTTCTTGAGCTTGCATACTTGGGTAGAATTTTGAACAAAACCTGGAGGTTGAAGCATATAAACCTCTTCATCTAAGGTGCCATGAAGGAAGGCATTAGAAATGTCTAACTGATGAATAGGCCATTGAAAATGCAGAGCTAAACACAGGAAAATGCGAATGGTGGGTTGCTTTGCCACAGGACTAAAGGTTTCATGAAAATCAACTCCTTCTTGCTGTAGATACCCTTTAGCCACTAACCGGGCTTTGTATCTAGCCACAGAACCATCAGAATTACATTTAATTCTATACACCCATTTACAGCCAATTGCATTTTTATGAGAAGGAAGGGACACTAGATCCCATGTACATTGTTGTTGCAGAGCTTGAAACTCCTCCTGCATAGCAGAAAACCACACAGGAGAGGATAAGGCAGCTGCAACAGTTGGAGGTTCAGACTGAGTATAAGAAAAATCTGAGGCAGCAGTAAGACAAACAGGAGCTTTTGTTTTGGACCTGGTAAGCATAGGATGAAGATTAAAAGAAGTGGGAGCAGAAGGAGGAGGAAGATCAATAGTAATAGAAGTAATAGGAATAGCATGTGGAGATGAAGAGCACTGTTGAGAAGAAGATGATGAAGATTGAGACATAGGTAAAGAAGAAGAAGACAGTGAAGGCTGAGATACAGTAGAGGAAAGTTGTGGAGAGACAGAGGAAGATGAAGGTGAGGAAGGCCAGAAAAATTGATGTAGATGTGGCAAAGAGGGAGAAGGAGATGAAGAATCTGTAGTTGCATAAGGAAAACAAGATTCATTGAAAACAACATGCCTTGAGAGATAAAGTTTACCAGTGAGAGGATCTAAGCACCTATACCCTTTAACAGTTGGATGATAGCCTAAGAAGACACATGAGACAGACCTGGGTTGAAGCTTGTGAGTAGTATAAGGTTTCAACGAAGGAAAGCATTGACAACCAAAGACTTTGAAGGAGGAATAATCCGGAAGGGTTTGAAAAAGAATTTGAAAAGGAGATTTGTTGGAAAGAATAGAGCTAGGCATTCTATTGATTAAAAACACAGCAGTAGCTACAGCATCAAACCAGAATCTTAAAGGAAGAGAGGATTGGTGAAGAAGTGTGATGGCTGTTTCAGTTATATGCCTATGCTTCCTCTCAGCCACACCATTCTGAGCTTGAGTATAAGGACAACTGGTCTGGTGAATAATACCATGAGAAGAGAAGAGGGCAGCAATTCTTTTGTTAACAAATTCAGTGCCTCCATCAGTTCTTAGAATTTTAAGACAAGTATGAAATTGATTTTCAGCATACACTTTAAACTCAATCAGTTTTTCATAGACTTCACTCTTATAGTGCAAGGGATAGATCCAAGTGAATCTAGTACAATCATCAACAAACAAAACATAAAAGCGAAATGGGGCTTTATCAACAGTAAAAGGACCCCATACATCTGCATGAATAAGAGAAAAAGGACTATCAACAGAGGAACATGACAATTTGAAGGGAAGTCTATGACTTTTAGAAACATAGCAGTCAATACAAGCTATGGCTTTATTGAGACTATGTTTATTTGGAAGATTTGATGCCAAGTGCTGCATCTTGACAGTTGAAGGATGTCCGAGCCTTTTATGCCACAGCAAATCAGAAACTGGAGCAGCAGAAGACTGAAACACTTGTGGTGACTTTGAACGGATGGAAGAAGATGGAGACATTTGATAAAGACCATTGACATTGAAGCCTTTATGCAGAACTTTATGTGTGTGTTTGTCCTGAATGATAAAAGAATCAGAATCAAAAATAACAAGACAGTTGTGATCCTTGGTTAATTGATGAACAGATAGTAGATTGGAAGAAATAGATGGAACATGGAGAAGATTGGAAAGAAGAAAAGAAAAATGTGGTGTAGGAAGAATACCATTGCCAACATGCTGAATAGGCAAACCTGAGCCATCTCCAACTTGAACTTGATCTAATCCTTGATATTCTTGATAGTGCTGCAAATTGGTCAAGTCATGTGTGAGATGATTTGTAGCTGCTGAATCAAGGTACCAAGGAGGCACAGTAGAGTCTGGTGAGGATGAAGACACTGCTGTTGTATAGGCTTTTGGTGTAGTAGATGGATAAGTATTATCATGCCTATACCAACAATTTAGAGCAATGTGACCTGATTTGCCACAGATTTGACATATAGATGCAGAAGTTCCAGAATAATCTGCTTTGAATCGATTTCCAGAATATCGATTAGTTCTGTTACCACCACGAAAAACATTCTGAAATCTACCACCTCTGTTGCCTCTGTGCTGAGTTCTACCTCTGAAATGATTGAAAGAAGTAGTGCGAGAATTTGAACCAAAGTTGGAGGATGCAGAATCAAAGCCAGAACCAGATGAAGAACCTTTTGTTGTTGTTGAATAGGCAACATGCAGATCTGTAGTAGATGAATGCTGAAGTTTACTTTCAATATGAATTTCTTCGGATCCAAGAAGAGAACACAGTTCTTCCATAGACACTGATGTAGATCGAGTGCGGATGGAGGTTTTGAATGCATCATATTCATCTGGTAAGCCATTTAATGTGAGAAGAATTAGGTCTTCATCATCAACCTTTGCTCCAGACAAAGCTAACTGATCTGAAACAGCTTTGATCTGTGACAGATAACTGTCAATTGAAGAAGATTGCTTCCGTATGGTGTGAAGTTTGTTCTTCAACTGATGAATATGAGACCGAGAGACAGATGTAAATCTCTGTTCAAGTGCTTTCCAGACTTGTGAGCAAGTTTGTAAATGAAGAACAGAGGAATAGACAGAAGGAGAAAGAGTTGCAATGAGACAGGTGAGAAGATTGGCATCAATAGCTTCCCATTGAGCATATGCAGGATTAGGCACTGTTTTGCCAGAAGCATCAGTAATTTCGCATGAAGGACAAGGAATAGCTCCATTGACATAGCTTAAGAAACCAGTGGCTCGAAGAATATGATGAAGTTGATTGCGCCAGATGAGAAAATTACTGGCATCAAGTTTCACAGTGACAAGAGAACTAAAATTGGATAACAGAGAAGTAAGACTAGATGGAAGAGTTACAGAATCAGCCATGGAAGAATCAGCCATGGATAACCTGCTATGAATGACTTTGCTCGTGAGAGCTCTCAAGCTCTGATACCATGTGGAAGATGAAGATTGATTTTATTTAATCTTCAAAAGCTTACATTGATTACAACAGTGAAAGAATTTATATACACAAGAGTGCTAACTAACTCACTAACAATACTGATAACTAACTAACTAATTACTAACAATACTGATAACTAACTAACTAACATTGTATCTGTTACAGATATTATGTTGGGGACCACTAGGCATACATGGTAGTGATAGATGATATATCAATGACTCCTTAGGTCTGCTGTGATGAAGAGATATGAGATGGTTGATGAAAGGTGACTGAAGAAGTGAGCTGCTGTTGCTGCTGTTGTTGTAATTCAGGAGAAGGAGTGAGCTGCTGTTGCTGCTGTTGTTGTAATTCAGGTAAGGCACTGTGTGATAGTTTATCATTTTACACACCTTTTCCCTTTCTTTTTCCAAATCCCTCCCAAAATCCCCCAACCAAACACAGCATTAATGTGTATTAAACTAAAAATATTTATAAAAAAAATTAAAAAATTTGCCGTGTCCCCTGAAATGTTCATGTCCCCATTTTTTAAAAATTGTCGTGTCTCATGTCCGTGTCCGTGCTTCATAAATGACAAGTTCACATTTTGAAGATTCAAGTGCTACAATAAGGCTTTATGATGCTAAAAAGCACACAACAAACCAAGGGAATATTATTGTATGATGATATTTATGGTGTTTGGGAAGTGGATTTTTATGTAGGTTTTTTTAGATGTAGGATATTATTGAAGAAATTTTTTTTTTTGTGTTTGGGAAGATAGTTAGGTTTTTTTGTGGTTAAATATAATGTTTGTGAGAAAAAAAGTAAAATGATTATGAGGTTAGATATGATATTTTGTTTGGATGTGTTTTTCTTGGTTTTGCAAAATTGTTGTCTTTTAATAGAAAAAATGAAAAAAAAACCAACTAAAATTCGTCCCAAACACTACCATTATATTAACAATTACCACAAGCAACAAGTCATCAGCAGCTATATTTACCGGACCTAAATTCCCACGCATTTTATTTACATCCAAGGGTTCAAACCCAGACATATTTGCTGCAAATCACTACAGTGAGTTGTCCTTTATTTGAGAGTTCACTGTTTCTCTCTGTAATCCAACTCGTGTCCCACAATCTATAATTAAGCAATACTAATTTTCATTCAACGCTACCCAATATTCAATACTGTTGCATTAATATGCTATGCCAAATAAAATAATGTCACTATAATACAGAGTCAACCAACCAAACAAGAAACAAAACAAGAAGTAATAATTACTGTTCAAGAGTATGACAGTTCATCAACTACAAGAAATTCAGAAGTGAAAACTACATAACTCCATCTACTTTTTTGGGGAAATATGTTTCCACATTAACAATATAGTAAGAATTTTCAAAGTTGTCCATTTATTAAATGTATTCAAACTTAACCAAAAGAGGATAACATTATTAGTATCTTCACTTTTCAAGATGGTTAACTATTTTGTGACATCCCAAACAGCAATGGGAAGGTGGGTGTATGGTACCTACTCTGTTAGTCTAAATATCATCAATATCAATGTAACCAATAATTTCCTAATTTTAATATAATTCTTCTTGTTTTCCAAATCAAAGAAACATATAAATAACATCTTGAGTTTGTTTTCAATATAGAACAAATTTTCAACATTGTCCCTCTGTTAACCTAACCATCTTGACTTTGTTAACCATTTTAGGACATCAAAATAACAATGGAAAGAGTCTAAATAACATCAATATCAATACAATCCATAATTCCCTAATTTTAACATAATTCTTCTTGTTACCTAAATAAAAAAAAAATACCAATATCCCATAATATATGTGAAAAAAAAACTCTAAAACCTTGTGCTATTAGAAATCAATGATGAAAAATATATTTTTCTCAACCACAAATTCACGCTTTACATAAATTAACAGATAAGTTTCGAAACCACAACACAATCAAAATCAATAAATCGATAAAAACCCTAATCACCAAATCATTAGGCAATCAAAAGGATAAAATCTCAATAATCAACGAGATCAAAAAGGGAGGAGAAAACCAAACATTAGTTAGGCCTTGTTTGGCATAACCTATATAATTCATCTTTTTATCTTTTTATCTTTTTTCCATCACATCACCTCTCTACTTTTCTGCACATCTTTTTTGTAAAAAGACAAAAAATGCACTTTTTTAGGACACCCCAAACTAACCCTTAGTTCCACGAAGGTGCCCAGATCTACTTTGAGGAACTCGGTATCAAAGTTCTTGAGTAGGGATGGCAATTTGAAACCAGCCCGACGGGGATCCCCGATCCCGACCCCGATTTAAGCGGGTTTTCCCCGAAAAATACCCCCGCGGGGATGGGGATGGTATTTAAAACTTAATCCCCGAACAGATTCGGGCCTGGGACGGGGATCAGTGTTCAAGCCTCGGCCCGTCCCCGGCCCTGGCCCCGTTCCCCGGCCCGAATTTTCCCCGAAATGAATTTACTAATTTACCCCTCTATATATATATACACATACACACAAACTAATACTAATTTCCCCGGTTGTTCCTTCCAGCCCCGTCTCTCTCTCTCTCTCTCTCTCTCTCTCTCTCTCTCTCTCTTCACTCTACTCTCTCTCTCTTCTACTCGGTCGTCCTCCTCCGCCGATCATCACAGTGCCGAAACCTCACCTCATCTCAGTGCCGAAACCTCCCACGCACCTCTCCGCGACGCCGATGGTTCTCCTCGGTCGTCCTCCTCCGCCGATCATCCTCCTCCTCCGCCGATCGTTCTCCTCCGTCGTCCTCTTCCGCCGATCGTCCTTCTTCCTCCGTCGATCGTCGTCCTCATGTATGTAGGTATATAGATTTTTTTTTTTAAAATTTTGTTTGAACGAATACAGATCTGTTCAACAGATCTGTTTGTGTATACATAAATTTTTTTTTTTGGGAATGAAAACAGATCTGTAACAGATCTGTTTGTGTATACAGATTTTTTTTATATTTTTTTTGAACGAATATAGATCTGTAACCGCGTCTCTCACTCCCTCTCGTCTCTCATCCCTCCCTCTCTACAAATCTGTTTTTTTTTTCAGATCTGTTTCAGATCTTTTTTTTTTTTTTTGTTTTGATGATGATGATGATGATGATGATCATCTTGTTGTTGTTGTTGTTGATGATGATGATGAATATTGTTGCATTTTCTGAATTTTTTTTTTTTTGGCCGGGGAATGGTCGGGGTCGGGGAAACCCGATCCCCGTTGGGGGGCGGGGGCGGGGGTGGTGATAGGTCCCCCGTCGGGGATCGGGGCCGGGACCGGGGAAAATTCAACCATCGGGGATCAGGGACGGGGAGGGTGATCCCCGGCCCCGCCCTGCCCCGTTGCCATTCCTATTCTTGAGTTCATCCTCAGCAATCTTGTCGTCGAACGTAGAGGCATCATTGACGTGCCTCTTGCAGTACTCGATGACCATGGCCAAGATCTTACTGGTAACGTTCGGCAGAGGAATGCTTGTATCGGCACAGCCGTCCTCGATCATATGCTTGATAATCTGCGACTGAATCGCCACCGCTTCCTCAACCTCGAAGGTCTCGCCATCAGAGCTCTTCAACTCGATTATTTTTGAAGTCAGCACCGCTTCCTCAACCTCGAAGGTCTCGCCATCACAACCCTTCGAACTCGGCTCCCTTCGTTATCCACGCTACCGACACTGCTCTCGCAAGGTACTGCTTTCGCTGCTGTTCATCATCACCACTCGCAAGGTTCGATTTCTACGGAGCGTTCTCTTTTCACATTGAATCCACAATTAGAGTTTTGCTTTGTCAATTTTCTTCAAATCTAACAACAATTTGTATCCCGAACCACTCGATTCAACAGATCGAAATCATGATCTGCTCCAAAAATTGTTCATTTTTCCCTGAATCTGGTACTTTATCTCAAAAAATTGTTCATTTATATGCATGTATGTTTGTCTTTGTCTTCGATTGCATTATCTTCTACATTTATTGTCTTATTTTTTTATCTGCATTGGAAGGCTACGATCGAAGTCAACTGAATTCTGGTTCTTTGTCTTCGATTGCATTATCTGTAATGTTTTTTAGGGCTAAGGTTGGATTTGAATTTCATTTAAAGGGAAATCATGTTCATGTGTGGTTGCTTTGAATTTAACCTATCGATTTTAGGTGAGTGTATTTTACTTGGATCAGCAGATTTGTTGATGTATGTTTTGTAGCTGAGAAAAGGTTTTTTCGACAGACAAACACAAAAAAAGGGTGTTTGTACTTGGTTATGGTTTGGTTTTGCTGCTTCTCTTTGTCCTAGAGTTGTTGAGTTCCGTCGTCGTAGACTTTGGTGCGTATTAAATCGGTTTCCTATCTTGCAATCTATATCTATATAATGAAAATCATATAAGGCCTCTCTGATTTTAAAATCCCTCATCTTTATTGTTGAAGTCCCAATTTAATTTACGTTCCTTTTGTAAATTTTTCTTTTATGTCAACTTTATAAGTTAATGAAGTTCATGTGATTAGAGAACGCCAATGCTGGGATCATTTTGTATTTTAGTTATGTTAATGATGCATATTACTTTGGAATGTTGTGGTTTTTCCCTTTTCAATTCTGCTAATATCACTTTATTTGGACAGAAATTTGTTAACATGGTTGGGTTAGGATACTAGGGCTCTCAATCTGTCACACTTCTATGAGTGTAGATTTTTAACGGGTTACTAACCTTTTTAAAAAAAAAAAAAAAAAGATTTTGGGGGTGATTGTAGGGGACAACAATGGTGAATGACAAAGGAAAGGGTACTGTTTCTAGCTCCAATTTAAGTCCCAAACATGATGATGCAGCTGATAATTCTCAAAGTGAGACAACTGTGTCCAGCCCATAATTCTTAAAGAAACTGGGGTTGTTTCTGAGAGTGCAGATAAGGAGGAAAATACAAGCAAAGGAGTAATGAATGAAGAAAATGCAATGGTAGTTATGAAGAATGGAGAAATTGCAATAGAAGAAGAGCGGAATGAAGAAACTGCAATGGAAGAAAAAGAAAATGCCATGGAAGAAGACGAAAAGAATGAACCAAATGCATTAGAAAAAGAAGACGATTATGAAGAATAAAATGCAACCGAAGAAGTAGAGGAGAAGGAGGAGGAAAAAGAAGAAGAAAATGAGGAAAAAGCTATTGAACCAGCAAAGATTGAAGAGAAAATAGGAGCAGATTCTAAGGACAAAGGGGTTCTGAGAAAGTGGCCGCTAAATTGGAAGATAAGCCTGGATCATCGAGCCAAAAAAAAGGTGTCAAAAAGGGTTGAGAGCATGGGGATGATTTTCATGTGCAGTTCAAAGACAAAACAGGATTGTTACAGGTACCCATGTTAATGGTGGTGTTTTTAGTGGGATGAATCATTGTTAAAAAGAGAAAGTGGCGTTCACAGGTACCCATGTGACTCGATCAAAAAAGAGGTACTTGTAATCACAAATTTTTATGTTGTTTTACGTTTTTGAATCAATTAATATAAAATTCTGAATTTCGTCTTACTTTTTTTTTTTATAGATAAATTAAATTAGATTCGTTTGGGATGTGAATTAATTTTTTGATTTTTTAATTATTTTAGTCTAGGATTAAAAAATCTCGTTTGAGATTATTTTTTTTTATTTTTATGAGAGAAAAAATAAAATGATTATGATTTGAATGTGATATTTTGTCTTATTGACTTTTTAATCTATTTTGTTTTTTGTGGCTATTTTAGCCAAAAAGCCCCAAATTTTTTCTTCGCAAACGAGGGCCAACTCTTGAGGTTCAATTATATCTCACTTTTTGACATTTTAGAAATTATATTTCTACTCCTGTGATTAATAATCTCATTTTACAATCTCTCATTGCTTGTATAAAAGACAATAATTCCTAATGGAAAAATAAAAGAAATTACATTAAAAAATAGATAAAACAAAGAAAAGGGAAAAAATAGAAGAAATAAAGCAAGATAAGAAAAGGGAGAGTGTATGAGTTTAATGTCTTTATTTTGTTTAAATAATTACAATGATAGGTGGTTAATGTAATTTTTTAAATATTAAGAATGATATATATTAAACTTAAATTTCAGGAGGTGTAAGTGTAATTTATTTATTTTTTATTAATCAAAACATGTTTAATGATACATTATGTGACTGTATCGAATAATTTCAGATAGAGCAAGGCCCTCTCTTTTTACTGTCAAATTATAAGGGTGGTTTGAGATGATCTAAATAAGTGTACTTTTTGACTTTTTATGAAATATGAGTTGAATATTGGTTGGGTTTGAAGTGATGTGATAGAGAGGTGATGTGACTGACTTAAATATGATGGTAACTTTTTAACTTTTTGACTTTTTTAGGTTATGACAAATAAGGCCATAATAGTCATAAACATAAATGAAAGAAGACAATAATGGAGAATCAGGATCCTCTCCATGACTCCTTACTTACTGAGTCATTGGGTTCACTTTTTGGCTCAATTTTGATGATTTGAACTATTCACATTTTAAGATTTGTTGAGTATATCATACCTGTAAAAAATCAAATTGATCGAATACCAGAAACTACGTGTTCAAATCATCGAACTAAAAATTATTTTTTTTAAAAATTTAATAAATAGTTGTCTGAACACATGTTTTCTGATATCTGATCAAATTGATTTTTTATAAGTATAAAATACTCAATAAATTTTAAAATATAACGGTTTGAATTATCAAAATTAAGCTAAAAAATAAGCCAATGACCCAATAAATAAAAAGCCAAGGAGCGGATCTGATTGAATAATGGAGTCCCATGTCAGTGGCCTACTTTACAGTCATTTCTCCGTATTTCAGCGGCATCTAGCTAGCTAGCAGGACTAAAGAACTTAAACTCATCACCTGGCACTTCTTGTTAGATAGAAGGGAAAGGGTGGTTGTGTATTTGCAAAGCTTATTTTGGAAAGTAAGGCTGGGTTTAATAGAGTTTTGTAAATATGATTTGAGAGTATGTGTTATATTTTGAGTTTGTGAATTGTAAAATTATGATTTGAGTGTAGAAAATTTGTTTAGTTATAGTTTTTTAATAGATTGTTGAATTGAGTTTTGAATTGTATGTGAAATTGAGTTTTGAAAGTTTGATATAACATGTGAAATAAGAAAATTTGTTTGGTGATGAGTTTTCGAATAGTTTTCAAAACTTGATTTAACCTATAATTGATAATCAAACACACAACTCATAACTCGATATCCGTATTTTTGATCAACAATCATAACCAAACTATTTTTAAAATATTCAAATAAAAAATGATTTTTTTTCAATTAATTGTTTTTAAGTAATTTTTTTTTCAAATATTTTTTTTTTGAAATAACTTCTATGTCAATCATTTTTTGTCAATTAATTTTTCTGAAAATTCATTTTTTAGGCCTGTATAAACATTAAAAATATTTTAAAAATATTTAGAAAATTCAAATATTAAAAACATTAAAAATATTTAGAAAATTTTTTTTTTCAGAACAAATATTCAATTACTGATTTAAAATAAATTTTGATTTGTGTATTTGGTTCGAATTTTTTTTTCATATTTTTCAAATAAAATACTTTTATATTTTTAATAATTATTGTCACAAATAATTTGCTGTTTATTGTTTTGTTATTTTTAAATAAATGACTAAAAAATATTAAAAGTTATTATATATATAGGAGTCAAAGAAAAATTCGAATATGATTTTTGTAGAAACTACACAATTTATCTCACATAATTCAATTTTATTCGATTTATTAAGGATTGGTTTGGCATATACTATATAATTCATCTTTTTATCTTTTTTTCATCACATCACCTCTTTATTTTTCTACACATTTTTACATAAAAAGATAAAAAATACACTTTTTTAAGACACCCAAAACCCACCCTAATTTATCACACACATTTCGGTGTAAAAGAAGCCAAACAAAAGCTGTGGAAGACGAGTCAGTTCAGTCAATTTACCCAAGTGCGCATTACTTGTCAACCGCTAGGTCAACCGACAGGTCAACCGAGGGTTTTCTAGCTGGTCAACCGATTACAAATCAGACGGCGAAATCATTCAGTGGCTCTTACAGCAAGCTGAGCCGTCGATTATGGCTGCTACGGCGACGGAACTATGCCGGCGTCGGCTCTGGCAGTGACTGGAGGCTCTGTTGCGCAACAGGGGGGCTCGATTGATGAATTGGGTAGTAGGGCCACTTGGCAGACGATGATTGGTGGGAATTTGGGGAGGACCCATGTGGTCACCGCTGGGATATGGCCTCCTCCTCCTGCTGCTGACAGTGGTTTTGGGTTTCAGTCATCACCATCATTCACTGGTCCATCAATAGCTAATTTGGGAAGTGAAATTGGGTTTCCTGGGTTTGACTTGCCAAATAACAACATGGGTCCTATGAGTTTCACCTCAATTTTGGGTGGTTCTAGTTAGTATCTACCTGGGTTGGAGCTTCAGAAATGGAGAAGTTCGAAGAAAGAATATGTACATTTAAGAAGCTTTTTAAAATGGAGAAGATGAAACAGAGAAATTTGCCAAACGGAAGTAGAGTTGCATTTTGAACTGCGTGATAGAATTATATTTTGAAACCTCTATCCAAACGTGAAACTCAAATAGGAGGGTAAAAATATATTTGGAGAGTACAACCAAACATAGTCATAGTTTTTTGACTTTTTAACTTTTTTTAGTTAAAAAAGTCATAAGAAACTAGCTTTTTTAAGCACAAAAAAGTCAAAAAGTTACAAAAATGTCAAATAATTAGTTTTTTTACCAAATTCCCAAAACACCACAACATTTAAGTTTGGTAGATATATTTTGAAGCCGACTTTAAGGGCTTGTTTGATTTGTATTTTAAAATATAATTTTGAGTAAAATTTTTAAAATTTTGTTTGGTTTAAATTTTTTGAAAAAAAATTTCAAAATCACTTTGGTAGCGTTTGGTAAAGTTTTAGAATTATGATTTGAGAATAGAGTTGTATTTTGAATTTGTGATTTTTGAAATTATAATTTGAGTGTAGAAAATTTGTTTGATTATGACTTTTGAAAAGAGTTTTGAATGCTACTTCCATGTCATTATAGAAGAGGTTCTATATATTTTCTAATCTACAATAGAATGCATTTCCTATAAATACATTTAACTTGTATAGTGACAACAAGCTTTGGGGAATGAATGTAAAAGTAAGGTGCACAAACGGGGAACAATAGTATACACTAGGCCTATCAACGGATCTGGTATAACCGAATCCGATTCGAATCCGACCCGATTTACCCGATCCGTTTACACATATCTGAATCTGAATATCTGTTTAGTCCGTATCCGCATAGCCCGATTTAAAAACGGATCGGATTCGGATAAATCCAATCCGGTCCATTTGTTTGCCCAATCCGATTACATTGAATTCTCAAAAACCAAATCAGATCTCTCATCGTCTCTTCATCATTTCTCATAAAAAAAAACCTAGATCTCTCTCATAATCAAATCTCTCTCTCTCTCTCTCTCTCTCTCATCATCTCTTCCTGCTCCGATTGATGTCGATGAACTTAGCCAAATCGAGCTCTCTGTTGTTTCTGATCTAGGTATTCTTCGATGAGCTCTCTAGTCAGTATCAAATCTATTTGTCATCGCCTTATTCTCCAACTTCTCTAATCTAGGTATTCCTCGTTGAGCTCTCTGATCCGTTTGTGTTTGATATCTTAGCCTTTAATACTGGGAAGGAGTTGATATCTTAGCCTTTAATACTTATTCTTTGTCTTCTTCTCCGACTTCTCTGATCGAGGTATTCTTCTGCTTTTTACTGCCTTGTGTTTCTCCTTTATATAAGAGGTCTGGTTTGTTTGTTTGAATGGAAAATCAATTCTAAAACATTTTCTTGGATGTTTTTGGGACTCTATATATTTGTTATTTGATGGGTACTTTGGGTTGTTTGTATGAACCTGGCCTGTCAACGAGTCGGATCTGGGTCAGATCTATCGGAACCCGATCCGATCCGATTAACTATTAATCCGAATCTGAATCTGAGTCCGATTATTAAAAATCTGATTACTTGCAATCCGATCTGATCCGTATAATCCGATCCGATTTTTCCTCTCTCTCTCTCTCTCTCTCTCTCTCTGGTTAGCAACCATAGGCCCTACCAGTAGTAGCAAAATGATACATAATGAGAAACCCAATAAAAAAAATTACATGAAAAGTTATAATATCATAAACAATTGCCATTTTTATAAGCCTGAAATTTGAAAATAAAATTTAAAGTTGAAACACATTACTCCAATCCAATACCAAGGATTTGCTGAACATTGCTCCAATTAGGCTTACCCCACGAACGTAAAGGACATTAAGGTCCTCTCCATCACAGATCACAACAATGATATTTCTTTCTCAAACAGACATCTCTCTCTATATATATAGAAAGGCATTTCAAGGTTAAATGAAAATTTATATTAAGAAATAATAAATAAAAGAAGTATAGGGATCTAACATTGCCATTTTCCTTTAAGGTTTCATTAGTTTCATCCACCTGTAATATCACAATAAAAACATGCATAACAAAATGTCCATATGGTTATATACAAATAAAAAAACAATGTCTGATATACAAACAATTTGACCCTCTTCACATACAAACAAATATATATTAAATTTTGATCCTATAAGATTTTGATATCAAGTTCACTAAGCACAAAAGCCACCTGGATTAGATATAGCACAAAAACATTTGCTATGAGATAGATTTCTGTGTACAATAACAGGAAAATGATTCTTACTGGATGTATTTTACCTTTTTACTCAATAAAAGGAATACATATAGAACTGTTTTAATAGCTGTAAATCAAGCTGGCCTAAAGCTAAAACAAAAAAACTAAACCCTTAATTATCCCAAAGATGATTAAAAACAGGACCAGAAGAAATAACTGAAATGGCTTCTGCTATTGAAACAGTCCCAACAGAATTAACTGCCACAGAATACAACTGTGAAGAAGAACAACTGACAGAAAAGGTCATCAAAAATGTAGAAAATTTGAAGAGAGAGATGACAGAATAGACTATGCCTCAATCTAACAAGGTTGATTACGCAAATAGTTTAATTTCAGCATATTCTTCTCATCTTCTAAATTTGCAGGATCAAAAACAGGACACTGTAATTGGATCAGAAACTGTCAAAAGCAATGCTGTGTTGTCAACAGAGTCAAAAAAAGATAGTTGCAGTGAGTTCTTAGCCATTAAAGCTTCAATTGTCGATTCCAATGATTCAACCTGCATAGAGAAAACAACACAAGCCATGAAAGAAAAGCAGTCAAGAAAACAACCCTGGAACACTAATAAATGTATATAATTGGAATTGAAATATATCTTAAAAAGTATGTAATGTAATGTAATTCTCATGGCATATCCCAAGAGACAATGAAATGACAAACCAAGTGATTCAATTCAATCCATCTACTCATGTCAGCATTCTTCTATATCTACAATTTCAAAATAATGTGACATTAAGATATTTATAGAACTAAACTAAAGAACAACTAATTATTTAAAGCATCTACTCATGTCGTACAAAACTTTCATTCAAGAAATTAGATTGCCTCCTGAGAACACTTAAAAAAATTCTAATTAATTAAAGCATCAAACCTGCCTCATTTTTGCATCCCATCACCTAACACAAAGTCACACAAAAGCCCAAAGTAAAACCAAACCCAAAATGATTTGATATACAATGCATAACATCTCTGAAGACAAGAAAGTTAAACATTCTCAAAGTGAATTGTTAGGTACAAAAGACTTGTAGCTGCTGTGATATATAATATCATTGTTACCGCACTATAACGTCTACTCTTACGGAAAGCTTATGCAACCAATTAAACTTTTCGGAATTGAAAAAACATTAAAACTCTTTTCAAAGTTGCTACATCTACCAAAAAACAGTACATCCAGTTTGAAGCATGAACAATCTTCCAACCAGATCACTCAGATTCATAGATTCTGGAATACGACGAAAACCATGAAGCTCGTATCCAAGAATTTGCTGTTAGGAGGCAGCAGCCCTTGTTGATCTTTGTGGTTCAAATTTGTCAATGCATCCCAAAAGCTTCCCTCGCATTATAAATAAATAAATAAATATAACTAATGATGGTAATGATTAAGATTGGACAATGATTAGCAATGACAGGCAAGATTCTGTGAACTTAAAGAGCATCATAACGACGTAAACATTCAAAGGTAGAAAAGAAATTATCAATTAGAGATGTTATAAAAGTGCATATAAATAATTTATGTTAGAATGGCATGGCAGAAGTAATGCCAGAATCTGCTGTTATATCATCTTTTCTGCCTTTGCCTCCTACTCAACAACCCAATTTTGAAACAGGTCAACAGAGTGAAATACACAGCAAAGAAGAACTAAACTGTGTTCAAGAGAGGCAACTCACATTCATCTGGTTTCCCTTAGAGAATCTCAACAGAATTTTCAGACAAACTAAACAATGTAAATCTTGATAACAATAATTAATCCTACAAATTTATAGGCCTCTAAAATTCTCAATCAATTTGCCACTCATCCAATACTTATTCACAGCTCAATCCAAGAATATCAAGCTCCAAGAAGAAAAGTTATGTAACCACATTTCACCACAAGCAGTTCTAGTAAGAGAGAGAGCAAATAAATTGTATAGAGAAGAGATAATTAAAGCTATATACTCACGATTCTTCCAAGTCAATAACTTTAATAGCAACCACTTTGTTAAGCTCATTATCAAACCTGCAAATCAAGAAAGCTATTACCTTAATATGTAAATAGATTATCAAATTATGTCAGATACGAATTTCATAGATCACTATAAAGGCATGGGACAAGCCCCATAATCTGAACCATATTTACCCATCTACTTCAAGTGATTCAATTCAATCCATCTACTCATGTCAGCATTCTTCTACATTTGCAATTTCAAAAAAATGTGACATTAAGATATGTATAGAACTAAACTAAATAACATCTAATTATTTAAAAACTTCAATGTTTGACTTACTTCTATTTTTGGTTGATTCAATCCAATCATTGCAAGTGATCAAGGCCTCCACAATATCTGGAAGTAATGAAGCACGTGTCTCATCAATCACCCTACCTCCTACACTAAACGCCGCCTCTGATGCAACCGTAGTAGCAAGAACACTTAAAACATCACGAGCCATCCTTGCCAAAGTAGGAAATTTTGCTTTATTCACTTTCCACCAATGTAGAATATTGAAGCTCTCATTACTTGGAAACACCAACTCCTCCAAGTATTGCTCCACCTCTGATTTTTGATAGGCATGAATATTAGAAGCACGTTCTTGGGCATACCATGCATGAAAAGTAGCCAAACTTTCTTGTTTCAAAGAACCGACAAGCAATTGACTACCACTTGAGCTACTATTTTTAGAAACAAGTGCAATGCTACTCATAGAATCAGAAGAATCAGTCCTATACTCATAAAAAAGATCAACAAAACCATTACGGACCCTCTGAATATGCTTATTAGCATTAGCACCATAACCATAAATAAGCCCAAAGTAATATTCCATCAAGTCCATTTTAAATCTTGGATCAAGAACCACTGCAATTGCTAACACCAAAGAACATTCTTCCCAATATTTTTGAAATTTCACTCTCATTGGACCAGCTGTCAATTGAATGCAATCATACTCACTTTGCTCCTATTTTTTCATTTCAAGTTGAATAAGACAAATATCAGGAAAAAACACATTTGAAGTAGGAAAAGTGGTACCACTAAAGTGAGATTTAGCATAAAAAAAAATCTTCAAGCACCCACAAATCACATTTGCTACATTCCATTCATCCTCAGAAGGGTTGTGCTTATATTGTTTGTCAATTTGCCCTAAGCGGTGGAATGCAGTTTTCAAATCTAATGCAGCTTCAAGCAATGAATAAGTGGAGTTCCATCTGGTAGGAACATCCATGGGGACTTTCTTTTTATGATGTAACTTAACATGATTCACTGCAACATCAAATTTTTGTTTTCCATAAGGAGACCTCCCCAAATATCTCACACTTTCTCGGATTTTGGAAATAAGACTCCCAATCACCTTCAAACCATCCTGAACAACTAAATTCAATATGTCACTTTCAAATCTAATGCAGCTTCAAGGCACTTATCTCGGTTAAAAAGGTTTTTCCAGTTTCCCAAGTGGTTTTCAAACGAAATAACTATCCCGGCAGAAAAGGGAGGGTAAATATAAGGAATGACCGAGCTAACTAAGCCGACTAGGCAAGCAGTAAAACTGATACACTACAAAGTGGAAAAAGTGATGTAACCGAACAAACGGACGTTAAAAGAGAAAAGTTTCTTTCATTCATCAGATATTGAGTACAAAAGGTGGGGCTTGTAACTCGGTTACACTTCCATTAAAACAACAGGAAAAAATGCAACAGAGAATGTGTCAAGAAAATAAATCATCACTATCCAGGTCAACCCGGATCTCGCCACTAGGAAGGCTGGTCTGGGCAACTGCCTCGTGGGGTAGTTCAGTCAACAGCTCCATATCAACCGTGCTAGGCAAGAGAAGGCTGACGACTGAGATTCGTGCCAGCAGGTGGAACATTTACCGGATCAGGGGTCTCCTCTTCCTCCTCCCCCTTTGGCAGAAGCTTTTGTTGGACTACGTTTGCGTAGTCCACCATGTAGCTCAATATGTAGTGTGGGGGGGGGATTCATGAAAATGTCTGAGTCCGATACGTGACCGAGCTTGTCCAACGCAACTTTTCAACCACTCTTAAAGAAGATATCTTTTGTGGCCTCGCATTGTTTGACGTAGATTTCCTCACCCTCTTTGAAGCCGCGCTCTTCGGCATCTTCCATTTGTTTTCGAAATGCCTTTATTTCGGTATCTTTCTTCTTCTCTAATTTAGCAAGCTCCTGAAGGTAGCGATCCTTCCGCTCGGCCAGAGCTTTTTGCTTGTCCTCTTCAGCAGTACTAACAAGCTTGGCCAAGCGATCGTGGTCGGCCCTCTGTTTGGCAAATTTTATTTGGAGCTCTTTCAGCTCGGCTTCATTGGCTTTGCCATCTGTAATGGCTGCCTTTGTTGTTTTGCACGGCCTGCACATCATACCCCTAAAAAAATTTTACAAACCGAGCGACAAAAAAGAAAGAAAATTAGCCTGGAATTCAGGGTTACCTGAATAAGTAATTTGTTGGCGGACCGAATGGCCTTCAACTCGGTTAGGTGGGCATGGTGCTCCATGTCAGCTGGAAGACAGACACTCTTGGCCAAATTGAAAGCCAGAAGGTGGTCTTTCTCGGCACATATAGAATCCGACGTGGTCATAGCTCGGCCCCTAAAGGACACAGCTGGTGTCCACGCCGAAGTAGGGGATGGGGTAGCACGGTGTCCGACGGGGGGAGTGTTGAGGGAGTGCGGCCTAAACCTTCTCAGTTTCTTCCTCATCCTCTAGCCTCGGTGATTTGTTAGCCGAAGTACGGGGCCTATTACTAGGCCGAGATGACGAGGCTCTAGCAGAAGGAAGGGCGACTACGGTTTCGCATGCCTAGCCGAATGAAGGCAGCTCGGTTTGGGCCTCTCGATTCATGGTCGTAGTCTGTTCGATGATGAGGGTACAAACAGTGCCATGGCTCGAACCCGCCCCCATGGGTTAAGGACATAACCGGCCAGTAATCGCGAGATTACCTATGGCCTTAAGCCAAAACATATATATTTTAATAGAGTTAAAGGGGCCAAATGGAAGCAATTTCAAACTTTTGTCTATAGAGCTGTGCTTACATGGCACGTCATAAAAATCCATGCACATACATGTTAATAACTCACATCAAAATATGTACTAACACAAAGTTTTGTACATACAGGATCATTTAAGTCTAAGTCAGCCGATTATGACTATATACAACTGTATTCCAAAGTTCTCGCCGACATGACAAAATATAACAAAATAGCAAAAGGGCGAAAACAAGTCTCGTGCGTGAGACATATGGGCTGACTCTTCAAAACCTTGGTTGTTCCCCACAAACTTCACTGAGGCTGAGTTTGGACCTCCCATGGCTCACCTATAGACACATGAATGAGCATGAACGAAAGCCCAATGAATAATATCAAATAAAGAAGATACACGAACGGTATTTAGAACAACATACATTAGACGGCCTTGGGCCCAATTCATATTTCTATCTAGTATATACATATATAAGTCAAGTGACTGCGGTTCCAAACACATCAAACAGCCTCGGGCCCAATTCATTCATATCCAACGGCCTTTGGCCCAATCATTCCTGTCAAACAGCCTTTGGCCCATCCATTTGTATAAGATGGCCTTCGGCCCAATCATTCATTCATTCACATCGAACGGCCTTCGGCCCATTCATTCTTTCATTTTTGTCAGACGGCCTTCGACCCATTCATTCTTTCATTTATGTCAGACGGCCTTAGGCCCAATCATCCATATGAGACTATCATTCATGTCAGACTATCGTTAATGTCAGACGGTCTTAGGCCCAATCATTCGTGTCAGACTATCATTCATGTCAGACGGCCTTAGACCCAATCATTCATGTTAGACTATCATTCATGTCAGACGGCCTTAGGCCCAATCATTCATATCAGACGGCCTTTGGCCCATTCAATTGTATCCAATGGCCCTAGGCCCAATCATATGGCATAACAAATATTTGTCCCCAATTTGATTTTAACAAACTTTTAAGACTTACATGGAAGTAGGTAATTGGACAAATAACATACTTGAATTATCTTTATTAAGATATTACTCACAGTGTTCTGCCGGTGGATTCACCCTTGAGCTCGACCCTACACATTACATAAGATATATGGGTCACAAACAATCCAATTCGTTCTTAATTCATACATGCCTCTTAGGCTTCTTTCTTATTCTTTTAATGCATTCATAATGCTCAATGCAGGCCTAAGAGTACTTAGAAGTGAAAGAGAACGGAAAATTAAACACAGAACACCTTTACAAATTTTCTGAAACAGGGGTCCCCGCTCGAGCGTGGACTTTCCCACTCGAGCGGACCCATTAGGTTTGCAAAAGTACTAGTTGCCTCATTTTTACGCTCGAGCATGGATTCGGACGCTCGAGCTGGAAGCCTCACTACATGGCTCCCCGCTCGAGCATTAATCTCCCTGCTCGAGCGGGCACCCATGTCTGCAAAACTTCTGGGAGCTCGTATTTCCCGCTTAAGCGGCGTTTTCCCCGCTCGAGCGGACATGCCGAATTCTGGAAAATCCAGAATTGTTCTTGAGGCTCAAACTTGATATTCAAAGACTTTAAACACATGATTTTGGCTCAAAAACATGGAACACATTGTATATCATGAGTATACAAGCAAGATAAGGCAAATTGCTTAGAATCATGGTCACATTCTCAAATTATTCAACATTTCCATTGTGTAGTCAAAACTCATGCATTCAAACTTCATATAAGTTCCATATCTTCAATAATCAAACATGCATGTTAGTCTTTGACCCTAATTCCATTTAAAATAGCACCAATGATGCCCATAAGCATGAAAATCAACAAAACTATGCTTGCATGTATGCTTCAATGCTCATATTTCCATATTCAACTTAATACATGCTTGATTACGCCAAATCATGGTAATTTTACACATGCATGTGCATATTAACTTCAAATTCAGCAATTATAGCACAATTCTTGTACTTGATCATCATTCAACTTTGAATTCACAAAGTTACAAACTAAAATCCATGAATTTACTCACCTAGGAGCTTCAAACACCCAAATTCTAGCCAATTCTTGAGTTTAACTTCCAATTCTCAAGCTTTGAGCCAAAAATTGTACAATTCTCCCTCTTCTCTCTCTAGAGCCGACCCTCTCTCTCTCTAAAGTGTAAATCTGATTTTTGAGCTCAAAAACAATGGATGTAAGTGTATAATGCCCCCTTTTATATGAGCTCCCATAATCATAATTAATTAATACTAATTAATTAAGCACTATTTCATCAATTTAAGCTATTTAATTTGATCCGAATCAATTTCCAATTAAATTTCACCGTAGGCTCTAAAAATTATGCTAATCACAATGGCGTAGTCAATTTTGACTTCTGTGGCCGATAAGGCCTTCAGTTTAAATTCCGAAATAGATAATCAAATAGATTTTCCTACGGTGAATAGATAAAAATTCAAAACCACATATATTCTTATAGATGACACACAAAATCATATCAAACACATAACCACAATCATAATTAAGATCAATTAGTATAATACGGACCAGGGTTATCACAGACAGCTCGCCTTTTCGCCATCTCTTGCTATTCAGTAAGTGGTATTAGGTTGATTTGGGGCAGGTTGGGGTTCAGTTCTGGTGAGAGTTCAAGAAGGAAGTCAGTCACCTTAGTCTTTCTCTTCCCACTGTACCGATAGGTCAACTCGAAACTTAACAGCTCGGTCCAATCTCGGTGGCGGTATCAGAATACGGCACGAAGGGCGTCTTGATTGGCGTAGGCATAATTTGATTTATGTTGGTTCAAATCTGCAAAAGAAACAAAAAACACAAAGGGTTAGCATGGTGGACGTTGAAATGGCAAAGGAAATTAAACTGGGATGCTCTTACCTGCTGTTCCTTTATTCCAGTTTATATTATAGCCCGGTATATGGGCTTCCTTATCTTCAAAACGGCCAGAAACCCAGAGGAAATCATCATCATTTAAATCTTTGTCTGGTGTGTTTTTGATAAATTTTTTTCTCAACCCAACCGTTGTCATTTTGGCCGAGCGAGTATTGATGAAATAACTCGACCAATCTGAGGTTGAGGCCGAGTTGGCGGTTTAGCTCGGCGATACCATTTATTATTCTGTAAGTGTTGGTGGATAGTTGGGTAGGGCACAATCTGGTTTGCCTAAGAAATTAGTAGATGAGAGGCTGTACAGGGAGCCGAAGCCCGGCTTCTACGATCAATATAATGGTAAAAGGGACGAAGCCCGATTTGTCCCAGGGTGTGGTGTCCAGTGCAGCTAACTCGATATATACGTCGTCAGGGATGTTGTATTCCCTTCGGAACTCAGCTATGGCACCGAGTGAGCTCACCAGGAATCGGTATTTACCTATTTAACTTAAAAGATTATTATGTTATATGAACACGGCTGCCTAGCCTGGCGCTAATGTGACTTTGGATGGCTCGGTTAAGCAAAACCGCCCTGGGACAAAGTGTAAAGGTGTGGCTGGCCAACCTAGTCAAGTCTGCAAAGTGGAAATAATAAGGGTTATGCCCAGTTAATAGACCGGGCTAAGTAAAATAGGCATAGCAAAATAAGCCTAGCTCGGCTTCAACTGGGTTACAGACCATTCCCAGTTCGACTGTGAAACAGAACCGGCTAAGGTCTTTAGCTCGGTTATTGATCATATAGCTCAGTTTTTGATCAAATGCATTTTTAGTTCGGTTGAGTGTAGGCCTAAAGGTTGCAAACAGTTGCCTAGTTCGGTCATAACATGATTTGGGATCAATGAAACACAGTTCTAGACTAGTTCTTAGTCCCAATCAGTGTATTTCCAAGTTTACTCATGGTGTTTCGAGGTTTTCTATATTGGTTCGGACCTTAGTGTTTATAAGTACATATTTGGTAACTGAGAGACTATCCTTGGAAATAAGCAGAAATAGTTACAAGGATGAAGAACTTATCGATTTGGGAATGAAATTCAAATCCAATCTAATGAAACAAACGCAGGCAGTGTTGAAGAAAGTAGGAGATGCGTAGGCCCAATCTTGAGCACAGGAAGATTAAGGGTTGAAGATTGGGAGCTTAAAGGAATGAGGGCTAGCAAGACGGAAGTTGAACAGTAGAGGCCTTTCAAAAAAGTGAAGCTATATAGTTAAGGCATAATGGGCGGGACTGTTCAAATTTCATAGTACAAGACGACTGTAACAGATGTACTTGACTAGTGGGGGCATGCCAAAGGAATAAATAATGTTTCAGACGTGCCTGAGTAGTGGAGCGACGTGCAGAGCAACTGACAAAACGTTTCTGGGCCAAACGAATTGGGAGCCCGGGAAATATTGAGCTTGGTTGGGGACCTGTACATCTAGCTCAGCTGGAGAAGACTAATCCCAATCATCCATTGCAGATGGAATTAAAGGGAAATTGAGAAGGCAATTTATGTGGAAATTAGGCCGAGGTAAGACCATCTGTTGAATGGACCGAGATAGGTACACACTCTTGGTCATTGGGCCGCGCTGTGGATGGAAATGAGAATAGAGTAAGCTCGGTCGTGCACTGGATGGATATTCGGCCCAAGGCTTGGACCGAGGTGGTTATGTTTGACCCAAGCAGAACCGGGGTACCGAACTGGTTATCTCAATTGAATATTCCTGGTTCTGTCTGGTGTGGAGCAAGGCCATGCTAGCTCGGTTGAGCTGCTACCGAGCCGAGGTAAGGAGGTTTGAGCCATCTCACTTGGTTGGTAGTAAGTAGGGTGTTATCAGGATAGGTATTATCCTTGGATGTATGATTCCTATAGGAGGACTCTTATAAGGAGGATTGGAGTCCTACTAGGATTGTGCCATGCGAAATCTATAAAAGCTCATGACAGGACCTATGTACAGGTGTCACAATTCTTACTCTAAAATACACAGAGCTTATTGTCTATTGTCTAGTTGCTGACTTAGGCTTTGGAGGGGTTTCTGGCACACACCCGTCGGCTAGCTCACGTTTGTGCTTTCAGGTAGCAAAGCGACGACGTTTGGAGGAGTGCAAACTTGATCAACAGGATTATACGATAAGATTATTTCGTGCTCGTACAGGTTCAGATTTTTATGTGATTCCCTCAATATAAGGTACATTTATGGGACCATAGTCTGATTCCAATATCAATAGAAAGTTTAAAAACAACTACAATGGAGACAGTGTAGAAGACACAAGATAATGGACCAAAACAGCTCCCACCAAAACTACAGAGTGCAGCCCAAAAAACAGTTCTTCGAAGCAGAACCAAACAAAGCTTTGAACCTCACGGCAGAGACAACAACCCAACGGATCACCAAGACTTGGACTGTCTTTACCACACAGCACTGCTTCATGAACCCACCGAAAAATAGATATAATATATATATACTTGCCAATAAACAATACAAAGTGTATTGTTGTCCTTTGGACTTCCAATGAGACAAATAAATATACTTGCCACCAAAGCATGCCAAAGGCTTTATACAATACTCAAATGTAAAGTTGTCAACAAAGTTCAACTAATATCAAACTCAATTAAATATTTTTTGGGGTAAACTAATTGAGTCCCACACTTCACCAAGGATGTATACCCAACAATTAATTTATAATGCATGCCACCAATACCACTAGTATCTCTCAGCTTCTTCTCTTCAATGAACAATTCATTCTTCTGTCACAAGGGTCTTCAAAGAGTTTCCACCACTTGTGACTCCCACACAAAATGACAAACAATAACAAGGAATGTCACATTCTCTCCATCAATGAGTAATAAAATGCACTGCGGAAATAAAGAGAGAGAGAGAGAGATAGTAAATTTTGGTAAACATTTTGAATATCATCCACAAGCTTGTGGGAGATAACCGCTTCGATGATCACTAATCTCATAGTTAGGTCATTGGAAGGTTTGACACTATAGTTGTAAGATTGTGTTTGGATCATTGATTTGTAAAGAGATTTGAAAAAGAAAAGGGAAAAGGTGAGGCAAATGTAAATGAAATATATAAGTAAAAAAAACTTATCCATTTCCCTTTCCAAATCTATGATCCAAACACATCAGAAATGTTGTCAGAGAAATTACTAATTCTATAATCTCTAAAGATATAAATGAATGAGAAATTACCAGGCCACTGATATAGCTTTCAACCTTGCCTCAATAGTTGGAGTTAATCTAATCTTTTGTGAATTGAGCCATTAAATCCCCATCCCTTCTAAGTGGGACAAACATAGAAGCCAAATAATCTTGATGATCACTGCTCAAGTCTGATTCATGCCACTTTAGTGCACCCTACCATTCATTCTCTCCTTTGATTACCTTCAAATCTTTACTGGAAACTTTCATGGTAGAGAGCTTTATGAGTTTCAGGAAAAAAAAGATGACCATCATTTCTAATTTTGGAGAAATGCATAGACCATTGGAGATGCTGACCAGTTTTGGTAGCTCAAGAAGTAAAATCTTCTTCAAGTTTGGGAGAAAATGACCAGATTTCGAGTCAGAATATTTAAGATCTACAAGGATGCTAATCTTGGTGCAATCTTCAACTATGAGCTCTTCTAAATTTGCAAGATTTCGAAGCATGGCTACAGTGAAAACAGTAGTCAAACTGAGACATGTATGCAAGGCCAAAAACTTCAGATTGGACAAACAACCCTTCCCAACTGACCCTTGACAAATGCTCTCCATATTCTTCATGTAATGAATACTCAAGTATTGAAGTGACCCAAGTACCATTTTTTCCTCATTAAAATATGAGTACTGTTCAGATTCACTACTATCATCTCCTTCACAATCTCCTTCTTGATAAAACTGTTTAGCATCAATGATGGTCCGCAACTCATTACATTCCACCAAGAAACAAAATTTTAACTTATCCATATTTTAGAGCCCAAACTCAGATAGATTGTTAACAATCCAATGGTGTTCTAGGGAAAAGGCATTGGCATGTTTGAGTACCTTAATAATTTCGATTGGAATCCTTTCACCATTTACATAGTTCAAGCCTTTCTCTGATTTCTTCAAATTGTTGAATTCCTCTTCAACCTCAAGTGGTAGACGAGATAGGAGTGTTCAACTTGATGACCAACTATAAATCTGAAGTGTGTTAAAGCTGGACATATCAATGACGAGCTGTCCCGAATGAGTTCTTCCAATAATTCAATAGTGAGCAAATACAATTCAAGAGTTCACGACTCTCGTAACCTACACAAGTCATGTATAATAGTTTTTACTTCAACATCCCCATCTGGATTCACATCGATGCGCAATTCATTCAATCGTGAGAGATTTGACAAGGACGCACTTTGAATTATTGTGTTTATATGCTTACTCTCTTGGTAGTTATTTGCATATCTATAGAATGACACTTTCAGACAACTTAATTTAATTAGTTTCTCAATCTCCTTTGGTAGATATATAATCTCAGTCCCTTGAAGATCAATCACCTCAAGATTTGTAAGTTTTCCAATTTCAAGTGGTAGTTCCATTAAGAAATCACAATCTCTCAAAATTAATTTATGGAGTGCATTTAACCTAGAAATAGATTGTGGCAAAGAGTTTACGCTAGTATATGACAAATCCAAAATGTGGAGGGCAGACATGTCATGAAAGAATAGAAGAGGAGCATCCTCCAATTCTTTTCCTGCTAGCAAAATGATCTCCGAGGATTCCTTTCCACGTGAGTATGGGAGCTTGTCTGTCATTTTAGTAATGAATTCCTTTCTTGAAAAAAGTGCCATGATGAGTCCCACTCCCAGTCCTAGTCCAACTATCTTTCTTTCGTTGTTCAACTGGTCTAAGTCCACAGATAATCCTCCTCGTCTGGCAATGGCTATAATACTCTCATCTCTTTTCAAGGAGGTCGGATATACCTAATGTTGCCTCATATTAAGGCATTTGCATTGGCAACTTAGTTGCAGAAACATTCAATTTTTCCTCCCAAAATAATTTTGCATCTGACACATATAAATTTTGTATTCCTTGGGCAGATTTTCTTATTTTCCTTGATTCATGGGAGCGCAATTTTTTTGGGGTACTGGATTCCCAATAGGCCGATTTTCTTATGATAAGCTCAGTGATTTTCAAGTTTCCTTTGTTTATTGTATTCCCTTCATGAGAACGGAATTTTTTTGGGGTACTGGATTCCCAATAAGCCGGTTTTCTTATGATAAGCTCGGTGATTTTCAAGTTTCCTTTGTTTATTGTATTCCCTTTTTCAATACCGGTAAAATTTTAATAAATCCCAAACAAACTTTTCCACACCTCACAAAAATAATAATAAATAAAAGACCAAGCTTCTCCCTAGTCCAAGGGTGCAGTTCGGTTCGGGCCTATGACCCATTCATATTGAGTACTGTAGGGGAATATCAATTAAAAATGGTCAACTAAAATAGAGAGAGCACTTTTTTTGTAGTCGGTTGCCTAAAACTGTTAGTGTTGCTCAAAGAAATGTAATTACATATTTGGGCATGTATCAATAGCACACTTTACCCTGTTTTTTTTAAAAATAGGCACATACTTCCTACGTGATTTTTGACTAAAATGTTACAATTACATTTTTTATCCAAACTAATGACGAGTGTCTCACATGCCTATTTTGAGAGTAGGAAAGAAAAAAAAAAAAAATTAGTCAAAGTTAGACTTAAGAAGACAAATTAGCCTTGTTTTACCTTTTTTATCTTCTACCTACCTTAAAACTGTAATCCAAACCCACCCATATGGGTGTGACAACATTTGATTTCATAGAATCCTCTCTCTAGAATGAGAGTTTTTCTACCTTAGGGTTTCCTGGGTATCGCCTCTGGGTCTTTCCCAGTTTTCTAGGCATTTTGCTTTTTACTTTTCCTTCTGCTGATCATTTTCTCTCGGTTGCATCCCCTGTTTTTTGTAAAACATTGTGACTAGTCTTCACCTCCATTCTTGGGTTTGTATAGCTTCTACTCTTTAATGGCGAATGATGCTTATAGACCTCCGTTGGAGCTAGAGCCGGAGGAAGGCACTGATGAATGTGTGGATTCTTCTTATCTTTGCCTGATTGGGAAGATTTTGACCTCTAAAGCCCTTAATAAGCAAGCAGTAACCCGCATCATTTTGGGGGTGTGGAAAACAAGAGCAGAGATCACCATGTCTTCATGGCCAGAGAATGTATTCCTATTTAGATTTGTGAGTGAAGAAGATCAGGCTCTGGTTCTGCGAAATGCTCCATGGTCGGTGATGGACAACTTGCTGTTGCTCTAACCATTGTCTATGGGAAAAACAATCTCTGAAATGGATTTTTCCTATTGTCCATTTTGGGTCCAAGTCCATGGTTTACCAATGGACAAAATGACTCGTCGTAATGGGAAAATCATAGCTAATAGCATCGGGAAGCTGATTGGAGTAGAAGCTCCCACTGAGGGTCTACTTCTAGCTAGAATTTTTCTTCGACTCCGAGTGAACATTAACATGTCCCAACCCCAACCCAGAGGATTCATGTTGAAGAGACCTTCAAGCAACTCGCCGGAGAAGAGAGACATCTGGGTTAATTTCAAGTATGAACGTCTATCAATTTTTTGTTATGATTGCCGGAGGATAGGCCATGACAATAACTCATGTAAATTTGTGTCTCGTGAGGTAGGTAGGCAATCTGGGTATGGCCTTAAGCTCAGAACATGGGTGGCTAGAAATTTGGGTTTGACAGTGGAATGCTACAACAATCAAATTAATGAGATGGAAGAAAGCCTTCGACCTATTCTCCGGCGACAGAACTCTCAAGCACTGCTGAGTGGGGAAAAGACACAAGGTACAACAGATGAGGCTCAACCTGATACGACCACTACAGAGGCATCATGTCCACAACTGCTACCACTACTCCACTTTCATTGGACAGACACCTTTCGTTAAACGGTATACCACATGTGGCCTTCAAGCAGGAAATGAAACAACGACAATGGTTGGTGGCCCGAAAATATGTGGCTCGAATGGCTCGAAACACCCAAAACGACGTCATTTTGGGTGTAAAACGACGTCGTTTTACCCTTTTCGAGCCATTCGAGCCACATATGTTCGGGCCACCAAACATTTTTCATGAAACAAAATGAAAAATGATCTGTAGCTTGAAATTCGGAGGCCCGAATTTGGCTCGAAACCCAAAATGACGTCGTTTGGGGTTTCAATTTTTTTTTCTCTCTTTTTCTTGCTTTTCGAATAGAGAGATAGAAAAGAGAGAGAGAAGGAGAAAAGAGGAAGAGAGGAGGAGAAGAAAAGAAGAGGAAGAGAGGAGGCGAGAGAGAGGAGAGAAGAGGAAGAGGGAAGGGGGCGGTCGGTGATGGCGGTGATGGTGGTCGGTAATGTTGATGATCGGTTGGTGATGGCAGTCTCCTTATCGGTTTCGGATTTGGATTCGAGGCCAGAAAATGTAACCCGTCGGATTTTGTTAAATCCACACCCGGAAGAAGATGAGAAGATTGGGGATGTGCTACTGTTGCTTCGCTTTGGGAGTCCAGATCTTGTTTTAGGTGGTGATTGTTCTTGCTATTGTTCATTTCTACAACATTTGTTCTCTCTCTCTGTACTTTACATCTTTTTCCTCTTCTTCTTTCTTATTTACTCTGTTGCGTTCTTGATGATGTTGTTCAAAATCTGATGATGGTGATCTGCAGAACCAGATCTTGTTGTTGATGTTGATCAACAAATTTATTTATTTATTTATTTTTTGTTGATGTTGATGAACCCAGCAGCCAGACCCAGCCCTCTCTACTTCTTCTTCTTTTTCTTCTTCTTCTTCTTCATCTTCGAAAAAAACGTGGAAAAAAAAAGAGAGACTAAAACGACGTCGTTTTGGTGTCGAGCCACTCTCGAGCCACAGTCTCTCGAGCTACGAATCAGAACTGGAAACAAAATATGGTACGTCAGTCTCCCACCCCTCCTATAAGCATTGGCATACCTACCTCCTACTGGTTTAAACACATTTGGGCCTCCTCTCACGATTGTTACAACTTTTGGGCCCAGTATTGTACACAGTAAGATGCAAACCCTACCAATTCTAGGCTAGCATATTATGTTACTGAACCAACGGATATCCCCACTTCTCAATCTAGCCCGCAATCATCTTTATCCAACCACCCTTCCCTCCCTAATTGGTGTGACACACCAAGTTCGTCCCCTAAGCCCTATGATATGCCACTGTGTATGGAGATCCCAGAAGTACCAGAAGTTTTATTATCCTCAACTTTTAATGGGCACTCTCTTAAAAGGAAAGCCCATGAAAACTCTTCCTTACTACCCCACCCTTCCAAGGTTCTGAAGTTGGAGCATAGGCCTACGTCTGACCTATCCTTAAGCACAGCTTCATCTCCTGCTCTTGCTAAGGGGATTGGAAAAAAAAAAAAAGGTAATAGGGGAAGACTAGGTAATAGGGGAAGACTAGCTAAAAAGAAAGCGGATTTGAAACTAATTGATCAATAGAACAATTTGTTTGAAATAAAAGTATGCGAGGAAGTGCCTGAATCCCTTAATGATGATAATCTTTTTTTGCAAGTCCCTTGCACTAATCCAATGGCTTCTCAGACTTAGTGTCTCGAAAGGGTGGTGGGTGGTGGCTGAGCTAGAAAAGCCACAAGATCCATGTTTATAATCAGCTGGAACTGTCAGGGGATTGGGCGACCCTTGACAGTCCAGATCCTCCGAGGGTTGTGTTCAACCCATCGCCCAGGGGTGCTTTTCTTGATGGAAACAAAGAATCAAAGATCTATTCCAGAAAGATTAAGGAGAAGTCTGCATTTTCCAAATTACTGTTATGTGGATCCAAATGGCGCAGCAAGTGGTCTACAAGGTTCTGAAAAGCGGTTGCGGTCGCCGTAACGGTGGCGGTGGCGCGGTTGCGGTTGCGGGGTGTAAAGTCCGTAGCGTAACGGTTGCGGTAACCGGAACCGTGAATTGTTTTATTTTTTGCACAATTTGAAAAAAATTTACCGATCTACACATTTTTTTTCCATGATCATATTTATTGAGTTTTAAAATAAATATTGATTAATTTTTATAAATTTTTAAGTTTGATTCAATATATTTCATATTTTTAAATCACTATAAACTGAGTTTTTTACATTTTATTTTAATAATTAATGATTTTATATTATACAAAAAATCAATCACTAACTATTATATATGAGATAAACAATAACAAAAGTAAGAGAATAAATAAAAGTCTAAATATATATATATATTAATCAAGCCAAATAGATAATGACCACACTTATTATTATTATTATTATTATTATTATTATTATTATTATTATTATTATTATTATTATTATTATTATTTTCAAACAATATATAGATAGACACACAAACAAAATGGTTAAGTGATAGCAGCTGAATAGAATAGCATAGGTCTTACAACTTCAACAAATCAATAAAATGTTCTTCATCTTCCCTATTCTCTCTCTATCTCTTGTTCCTCCATCATCCCTCTTCTCTCTCTATTTCTCTTCCCCCATTTTCAACTTTTTTTTTTGTGTTTTTTCGAAAGAAGCAATTCGGAACCGTTATGTAACAGTGTGTAACAGGCCATTACGGTCGTTACGGCACCATTATGACCGCTATAGCAGCCACTACGGCCGATACACCAGTGAATCTCAATCACATTGCAAAAGCGGCTGTAACGGGTGACGGTAACTACCACAACCGTTACATAACGGTTACGTCCGCTTTTTAAAACCTTGGGTCTAGCTCTTTGGTGAACACATGAGATGATATTGATGTCAGGCAGAAGAATTGCAGTATTATTGTAGGCCCAGGTATGGATTGGTTGGCTATCTCAAGCTAAAGAAGAAAGGAGATGTAGGTGGGGCAGGTTGCCCCAGTGGTTAGGGCGTTGCCTGGGTTGTGTGGAGGGAAGTTAGCCTCCCATGTTCTCAAGAGGTTCTCTCCTCCCTAGCGTGTACCCTGTTTGTTCAACCCAATTCTAAATGGAAACCAGCCTTCCAAGGCTGTCTTAAGGTTAATTGTGATGCGAGTTTCACCCCAGATGGGAGGAAAGCCTCGATTGTTGTGGTTCTAAGGAATTAGGAAGGAAATTTGGTTGATGGTAGTCTCTTTGGTCCAAGCTTCCTTAGTCAATCAAGGAGAAGCCAGGGTTGTTAGATTGTCATGTGTGTTCCTTCAAGCTCTTGGTCTCGTAAACGTCCAAGTGGAAAGCGACAATAAATCGGTCATTGAGCTAAGCACATCAGAGTTGGTTCCCTTTTAGGACTATCGTGCATGCATTCTGGACATTCGTTCGTTGAGTCTGAGCTCCTCCGTCTCCTTTTCTTGGGCGCCTAGAGAAGCAAATAGTGTGGTCCATGAGATTGCCTCAGCTCACTTGAAGGGCGCTCTACCTTTAGGGTGGGTTGGGTCTTCTTCTACTCCTTTGAAGGAGTTGTTGTTGCTTGATGTTTCAATGAAGTTTCCAATATTTCACGTGTTCAAAAAAAAAAAAAAAAAAAACCTATCCATTCTCAGCACACATTGTATATATAAAAGTACATACACACTATTATTTATTATCATAAAATTATTTTAATCTAATTTTAAATTTTAACCCAATTTCTTATTTAATAAAATTTTAAATTAAACATACATAATACATATATAACAAATAAACCATAAATTAACCTAAATGCCTTAATTTATTATCAAAAAATTAAATCATCAAACTACTTTAATCTAATTTTTAATTTTTAATCCAATTTTTTATTTAATAAAATTTTAAAATAAACATAAACATACATATATATAACAAATAAAATCATAAATTAAACTAAACACCATAAATTATTACCGTAAAATTACCTTATTTAATAACATTTTAAATTAAACATGTACATATATATTTAACAAATTAAATAAAAAAATTAATTACAGTGTCTATATATACACAGTGTTGAGTATACATATATATCATAAAATCTAATTAAAATTAAAAATTAGGTTTGTTAAAAAAAATATATTTGGAAAACTCTAGTTTCTTAAATGATTCTTGTGTTGTGATTTTAATTTTTTTTGCTGAGTCATGGAAGTAAATTTTTTTATATTTTTTTTTTTACAACCAGAGCCAAAAAAATAGAAGAAGACGAGGAAAACATGTATGGTATAATTGTCTTTTTATTGTTAACATTAACAGAGTTAAGGTTACATTTTAGTCCAAAATCACATCAGGTATAGGATTATTTTTAAAAGACATGGGCTAAAGCACTATTGAACCATACCATAGGGAGTAAAATGGATGTTGCCCTATATTTTTGCAACTCAAAGAGGGTTACTTTTTATTGCTTGGTTGATGATGGGGAGTATTTTCAAGGAATCAATCGTAAATAAGAAAAAGTGATTATGTTTTTACACTACACTTTAATTTCTTTTCCTTTTCAATGCTTCTCTTTCTTTATCTTCTGTTCTTTTCCTTTTAATTTGCTATATGTTAGTCAACTTATCAAAAAACCTTTATTGTTTCGTTTCTTTTTTTCCCTAATTCAGTTCTTATTCAGGATTAGGTGACAAGGAAGACAATTGGTAGCAAACATGAGTCAGATGGTCTCTATTACTTAGATGACACAGTACCTATAGTTTCTCCTCGTGCATATCCAGTGGTTGCATCTCCTTTTCAGATTCATTGTCGGCTTGGTCATCCATCCTTGGCCAATTTAAAACTTTCAGTTCCTAGTTTGAATCATGTGTTAGTTTTAGAATGTAAGTCATGTCAGTTGGAAAGCATCTATCACGTTTGTGCATACCGAATACTGCACTAGATGATTGTGGACCGGAGTCTCACACCCGATTGGACAATCCAGGAACTGAGACCCTGCAACAATGAGCACCGTTAGAGCTGCCAACCAAAGTTGGCTGAATAACCCCTCCGGTGTGGGAGTAAGCGATTGGAGAAGATGAAATATGCTCTCTAAGTGTAGAGAGTTGTGTTTAAGTGAGTATGGTTCATCTTTACTTAGTTACCTTCAGTGTGAAGTCCTTGTAGTTTATATAGAACTCCTTACTTGTTGCCCAAGATGGTTTCATGAAGCTTTGGTGCTGTCAGGCTTCATTTAGCATTGCTCAAGGTAGGGGACCATTTGGTAGTTAACATTAGATGCATATACTTGTTATAACCATGTTGATAACAAACCACATTCCCTTGATCAACCATTTATGTGATTATAGGGAGAGGGGACTAGCTGAGGTGGCAACCTACACATGCATGCATTCACAGCTTTCACGTTTCTCTAAGAGGTTCCCTCAGTTCGGTACCGTTGTACCTCAGCTCGGCCCTTTGTGAGACTACTTATAGAGATAGGCTGGCCCATTTAGATATCTTCGCATGGGCTCGGCCCACTTTGGTTTTTGGTGATGGGTTCGGCCCGTCAGTTCGGTCTAAAGATTGGGTCCTGCAGCTTGGGCCAGCCCAACATCACGGCTTGACTGACCTTTCCACTGCGAGTTGGGCCCAAGTGCTTGAGGACTTTGGCGAACTGTTGATCATGGAATTGGGCTTAACTAGCTTGCCCACGCATTTATCTGACCCAATTGGACTTGGGTTTAATGGATTGGGTTGCCCAATGCTTGGATCCGACCCGTTTGTATTTTGCCCCTTCATTTGCCCCCTAGCTCGAGCTAAGGTTCCCCTTGGAAGAAGCTACTATCCGGCACCCCAAGCGTCATGTTGCTTTGGGTTCGCCCCAATTCGGCCTTGGTGATGGTTCGATCCTAACACTTGCACTCTGCACGTGTTCTTTCATAATGACACGTGGCGGCGCTATACTGGTGTGCAGAGGTAATGTGCCGAATCCATACAGAGGAGCATGATCTTGTACCTTCGCACCGGTTGAGGGTAATAAATGCCCTAGGGGTGTCAATTCAAACCCTTTCGTCTATCTTCAAATTTCAGGAAACCCCAAAACCCTTTCATTCTTCTACCTTGGTCCCGACGATGCTCTGTCCAGACTCTCCCAACCATTACTGCTACCATTCTCGTTCAAGTCTCAAGGATCTCTGTTTGTTGTTCCTTCGTTAAATCTCTGCAAGTTCCCCTAAAATCTATCTTTTCTTTTGCTTTTCTGTCTTGATTGCTCTCTTTGGCCCTCGCGCCATTGTTTCTGGCGATTGGTTCTATTTCTTGCTTAGTTGAGTTTTGTCCTTGTAACAACTCCAACCCATGATTAACGTTAATCCATGCTTAATTATGCTTAATACATAATTAAAGTGAAACTTTACATCATAGGTTGCCTTATTTGTGCTTATATATGTTTGACGTAGAAAGATATGTCCATGTTTTCATTTCAGTTTGCAAATTAAAGGCCTTATCGGCATCCGATTCAGAAATTGACTTGATTTATGTGTTAATTGAAATTTTTAGGAATTTATGGTAAGTTTAATTAGAAATCAATTTAGAATCAAATAATTAGAATAAAATAATGATGGTTGATTAAGCTTAAGCAAGATTTAATTAGGCTCCACTAATGAGCCTAAATAAGGCTTACAATGTGCCCATTCATCATCTTTTGAAGCACTCAAACATGAGAGAGGAAGAGTGTAGAAAGATTTGAGTCTAAGCTTGAGAATTGTAAGAGATTTGAACTCAATTAAAAGGGAATTGCTAGAAAAGAGAAAGAATTGGAAAGAACTTGGAAAATTGAGCTCACACACTTGAGAATTAAGGCTTGAGGTAGAATTCACTCCTTTAGTTGTATATTTGTAGTCTTTAATGCATGAATTCAAGAGAGTTAGCTAATTAAGCCAAGAATTAAGCTTAGGAAGAGGAATTAAGAAGATAATCATACTTGCATGCAAATTCGTTTGCATTTAAAGCTTGATTTGGAGGAATTCTCACATGCATGCATTGATTATGGCTTGATTTTGGAAGTTCATCACATTTCACATGTTTTTACCTCATTTGTTTATGGTTTGGAAGGTTAAAACTCATACCATTACATGCAACTCATATTTTCAACATCTCAAGTTTGGGTTTTGTATAATTGACAAGCTTTTGAGCTTGATTTTATGAAAATGATTTTGTAATCACCATGGTTTCACCATTTATAAGTGTTTTCTATAGTTTCCTCAAGTTTTTGGCCCAAAAGGATGAGTTTTGGAACATTTGATTTGAGTTTGGAAGCTTGGAGGTGAATCTAGCAATTCCAGAATTCGACCTCTCCGCTCGACCAGAAGCTTCTACGCTCGAGCGGGCACCTTTGAATTTTCACTTCCGCTCGAGCGACCAAAAATGCAGTCGAGCACGAAATGCAAGCTCCCAAAAGTCCCATGTTTTTGCAGATTGCTTGAGCGGCAAGAGTTGCATTCGAGCGGGGAGATGAGTCTCATGCTCGAGCGACCGTCGAGCGTAAAAATCACATAACCAGTACGTTTTCAAAGTTTGCAGACCGCTCGAGTGGGGGAAAGTTACGCTCGAGCGGCCCCTCATATGTTTTCATGTTCGCTCGAGCGGAGGAAGTTGCGCTCGAGCAGGGACCCCTGTTTTCTAGCATTTTGACCAAGTGTTTTCGAATGCATTTTTGCACCCTCATCCCATCCTAGGCATTCCTAGGCCAAAATTAAGGCACGATAATGAGGGTAAAAATGTAGACACACATTAAGAATGGAACGTAATGAGTTAAGTATATTTCAATGTGTGTTTCAAATGTACACTTGTTCTGTGTTGATGTAGGTCACGTGCCGTAAACCGTTGAGTAGTCTGCTCTGTCTGTCTGCACCTGGAGCCATCTATGAGTAATAACTTAGTAAAGCTATGTTCCACTTTATTTATTTTCTGTATGATGAAATAAGATCTATTTTCTGAAATGTTATGTTATATACAATGAACGATCGTTCGATTTCTGATAATGTATTCGTGGCAACCTTAGCATCATGTGATATCTGTTAGCTGTTACCCAGTATCGGAGGCTCTATCATGGAACTTAATATGTCTACACTTTGTTACCTGTACCGGAGGCTCCGTTACAGAGCTCAGCATATCTGTCATCTGTTACCCGGATCCGGAGGTTCCTTTGTAGAACTGGTTACTTATAACCACCCTATGTTCTACATCTGTTCTGTTAAGCGTTAATGGATGTACCACGTATGATTAATCATGAACTTTGATTTCTGATTTCTGTAAATGATTTGAGTAAGAATAAGAATCTGTTTCTGAATCTAAATTCTGATCTCTGAATTTGGTATGGACATCATTAATTAAAACCCTTTACCTTGTTATTATTCACTGGGCTCCCGCTTACCATATTATTTATGTATGTAGGTGACCAGGCACGTGATCAGGGTCAAAGTTGACAGCCTAAGATTTCGTTTTGTCCAGCCACCCTTTACACCTCCCGCGGAGGTTCCGGATTAAGTCGAGTTGAGTAGCTATATTTTGTGGATATATAAGACTTTATTTCTTTTGGTTACGAATGAGTTTTCTGTTGTAAGTACATGCGGTATCATGTAAATACTATATTATCACATGTATGGTTATAAAGTTTAAAATTTTATCGTCTCACGTATGTCTGCACAGCTCAATGGACGTTGTATTTTGTATATTTGCTTCCGCAGCCCCTTAATTATATGTTATTATGTTCAGAGGCCTTTGGTAATCCTAGGATTATTGGCCGGTTACGATGCTAAACCTATAGGGGTGGGTTTGGGTCGTGATAGTCCTTGCCCTATTAAGTCTAGATAATGGGAAAATTTTGGACATTGGTGGATACTGTCACGCACCGATTTTTAATTACACAAAAGCATTACCATATTTTTTTTTTTTCTACATAAACAAATATCTATTACACTTGAGTAACAGAAATACGATAATACATGCTCTCTCTCTCAATGAATACAACAACAATGATACATGCCAATGCTTCTGCCGCGAAGCTGCAAATAAATGAATACAAATACAAATCCACTTCTTTTACAACTACCATGAAGTTATACAAATGACTCAAGAACTCCGTACATCTTCAATCAAATAATCCAAACATTCTTCCTGTAAAAAGATACAACAACAACGAGGTGAGCACTAATGCCCAGTAGGAATCTCACAGTTCTAAATCAATAACTAACACACAGATAAAAATGATCATGCATGCTGGGTGATACCATATAGTAGGGTGACATTTCATAATCTCAAAATATCATAAGTAAGGTATCTTTTTCTCAAAAAACAATTTAAACACTTGTAAGAAAAACCTTCAGCTATTAAAAATCATCCCTTAACTTTAGAAAAACCATAGATCCTTGTGAAACAACCGTATTTAAGAAACAACATCATTTAAAGGTTAATAACCCATTTCCCAAAATATTTCTCATTTAACTTCCATTTTTAATGTTCCTCTTTTCTTTCATTCTACTCTTTTACTCTTCATTTTTAATTTAAAACCCCATAACTTCAAGTTCAAGTTCCTTTTTGATTTGCCAACAATTCTCCTATACTCAATTCACCCGGTTAATTACACCCGCAAAGTTTCATTTCAAGATAACACAATGTTAATAAACCCTTCCAAGCCAATCCTTTATTTAATTAAGGAACAATTCTCACAATTTACTTTTATTAACACAACTACTTCGTTAAATTTATCATCATAATCTATAATCCTCATATCTATTTTTTTGGTTCCCATTATTTACAAATAATGCCCATGCACATTTCCTCTTTAAACCAAATTATACATCAATATGAAATTTCACAAATTCATCACAAGGCAACAAAAAAAATCATCAACTCAACTTACCTCTCAACACATAGCTCAACACAATCCACCTTTTGCGGCTTACTACGGCGGGGATGTGAACTCCCAAAAACCATTTTCGAAAACCAACCATTCTTTTAAAATAAATTTCCAAGTTCTGTAGAGTATTCTCACAAAGTATGTACATAGTTATGATTTTTCCTTAACACAAAAGTAAATGTAAATGCAATGCTATGCCAAGATAAATCAATGAGGAAAAACATCCTTTCCAATGCATTGTTTCAAAATCACCATGTTCTCAATGTCATCATATGATCTCATCCATTTCAAACTTCCATCATTACTTTAAAAGGGGCTGTAAATACGACACTGGTAATCCTTAGGCTGGTGTCTGCAAGTAGGCTCAACAAGCACTACCAAACTGTCATTTTTACCGGTGCTAACCGGAAGGCTCGACACCTATCCGCGCGGCTTTCAGGTCTTTCACCCTGGACACTCAAGGCCAACTTAATAAAATCAACTACACCCCTTTCCGGACTTACCACGTATTTACCCCATTTACATTTCCATAATTCTCAATACAACCTTATCCTTTTCAAAGTAAGCATTTTCCCATTTATTTCAATATGCGCAATAGTATTAATGAATCAAATAAGAACATGATGCAATACATAATATCTCATAACATTTTCTCCATTTCCAATGTTTCCACAATAATGTCAACATCCACAACTTCCATTACCCCTCTTCACTGTTCTTTTATGAGATCACCAAAAAGAAACCATTAATACATAGCTACAATCATTATCCATAGTGCACAACAATTGTCATTCCACAACTACATATCACCATTTATTCAACAATAATTTTTAAAACAACACACCCATTTCAATATATCAAAACTTCCCATATTTCCAAAAATTCCCAATCTCTAGGTTTTTCATCAAAGAAACCCCCACCTTTCCCATTTCATGGCACACCCACCCGAATCATATTCTTTGAGTTAAATAACGTGGAAACCCATTAGTGTTAGCAAAATGGTTAAATTTAAATCCCTATTTTCGAAAACCCCTTTCTTTTGGAGCCAAAAATCAAACTCAACACAATAATCTCAAAATACTTTTTAAATCAACATGATTCAACTCAACACCATTAAATATAATTCAAGAGAAATTCTTAAATACCATTTCAACATTTCATCATCGAGTTTATGCCATCTATATCATTAATAAATCATTTCCCCCAATTTCCTTCTCATTATAACATGATTTACATTGCTCATAACAAAGTTCATTCGCAAATTTTAAACATAATTTTCAAACATAACCAAATTCCAATTAAACTTGTACATATATAATTCAACCTACCAATTTCATGATTCAACTTTCAATTTGGGCCAAATCATTGACTATCATCATAAATCAACCTAGGGTTTCAAGAAAAATCTAGAAATTTCAAGAAAAATCCAAATTTCTTAACCCATTACTTTTTGTTCCAATCTTTCCATTTATTATAGACCCTAGGTCCATAATCCGTAAACCATAATCTAAACCCCATAATAGAACCCCAACATTTCAAACCCTAACTCCAAAATTTCATGATTTACACCATATGCCCAAAATATAGATTTTGCATTCATATATTCCAAAATACCACAATTCTATCTATCAATGTAAGCATTGAAGGAGAACTAGGACCCCTACCTCAAGATTCAAGCAAGAAAAGCAAGCTTTGAGAATAATCCTTCACAAATTCAAATTTCCAATCAGTAGAAATGTTGATCTTCTCTTATTCTCCATCCTTGATGCAAGATCCATGGTGGATTTGTTGATAAAAGTGGAGGAAATCAAGGTTTTGGGAGCTAGGGTTTCGGACATGGAAGAGGGGAGAAGAAGAGAGGAAAAGAAAATGCAAGAAATGAGCTCAAAATCACGTTTTTGAGCTGCTGTCCCGCACAGCCCGCACGTGCGGCGCTATTCCCCGCACGTGCGGCTCTGCTTCCAGCACATATGTGAAAACTTCAAACGGGTATAACTCTCTCATCGGGACTCCGTTCTAGGTCGTTCTTGTGTCCAAATTGAAGCCCCGGAAATAAACTTTCCAATGGTTCTAACCTCACATTCAAATTCAAAGTGTAGAAAAAGAAAAGGGCAAATGAGTGACGGCTGATCGAAAACTCAAACTCCATTTTGGGGCTTTCTATCTAATCTTATATATATATCTTGTTAAGGCTTCAATCAAGGTTCCAAACATCACCCAAGGGTCCTCAATTATAATATTTAAAGTTCACTAGCCAACCCATCAATATCAAGAGTCCAACAACTGTACAAGTTTTAAGGTGACGGGCACCACTATACATCAATCCAATGTGAATTTAAAATCCAAGTCGTTATAACCTTCCCACCTTAAGAAATTTCGTCCTCGAAATTTGCATCTGTTCTAATAGAAATAGCAACAACCTTATGCTCTCCAATTCTTAACAACCCCCAGTTCATAACAAGGCATGAGAGCACCCATACATATCCACCAAACATTGACAACTTTCAATTACACCTCACTTCAATTCTAAACCCAAAAATACAAAGTGTTATAATCTACCCACCTTGGGGAAATTTCGTCCCCGAAATTGAAGAAAACCAAATAGAAGACAACTCAAACACGGATTGAAACACCCCTTGTAATGTTCAAAACCAGATCCACACTCGGGATAACTTCTAAATTTTCTAATTAGATACTTCAATGTTCCAATGATACCCAAACAACAAGAATCACAAGAAAAGGATCACAGATACTTTTCGACCAACACACACATCGAATTTCAACAGCAAGGAGTAACACTAACCATTTATAATCCCAAAGTCCATAACAATTTCTCAATTAATAATTAGGCGGACCACGTCTATTGAATGTCCAAAACTGAATTTCAAAGGAATGGAAACCACTATTAAACCAAACATTAGGTCAACACAAGCAAAAACGAAGGACAATTCACATTGTACGGTCCAACACCAAAATTTTCAATTGCACTTCAATTAACGGCATCATCAATTCTTTATTCCATTTGACATTTAAAAGGAGAACAGTGAAAATCATTCATTATCATACTCAAATTAAGTTTTTAACATTTAGTTCAACCATGCCTTCCCAGGCCACGTACAAGGAAAATAGATTTTCGTTTTCCCACATCGATCTCAACATTTTTCCCGGTGAATCCCAACCATCACCAAATAACAACACAATTCCCATTGCATCGCAACACAATTTCCATACACATTTGTAAGAACAACCAACAAAACAAACCAATATTTCATTACAAATTTCCACACTTATATCAACATTCAATACATATATACACATCGGCACAAGTGCACTTACAACAATTCCCACTCAAACGTTTTCAACTCGTCTAGAGCAATTTCACAATTTCACATAAACAACACACGTATACATGTACAAGTAAGATTTCATGCCATCAAGTACCCCTTGAGACACTATCCATTCACATCCCTATTTATCCAAAACAAGGCAACTCCCAAGATAATCAAGTATCAATTGATTTCAAGTAGCATTTGTCAAAACCATTGGTTGCAAGTCAAATCAAAACAGACTAACCCAAACCAATCCTTAAGTCCCACAAAAGAGGGCGACTACAAAAATCCGTCTTCTCTATGCAACTTAGTCCAAATCATCCTTTTTCCATTCTCGTGGTTCAATTATCGATGCACACATCATTTCACATCTCACAATTCATAATCATAATCATCATCACCTATTATTCTCACACAAACAATGCCAAGAATTTCATAACACTTGCTCCTACACTCGGAAGTCACTAATCGGCCAACCATACAATTTCTAACACTCACAAGTGACCTTACACCGTCTACCCCGAGATGAAGCTTCTCACACCCTTTTACTCGTTTCTAGAATCTCATTGGACTTTTCAAATATACGTTACATTAGCACCATTCCCAACAATCTTATCATTCTCAAGTCGATATAATAACACTTATTTCGAGTCACACAAAACAATTACCACCCACACAACACTCACTACTAGGAAACACGACTCATATTTCCTCCCAAGAACCACTTCTAGCATTTGTTCATACTCATGAACCCCATACTCCAATACTGTTAACTACTTTATACGCACACAACCACTAGCTCACCACACCTTACGCCAACACTGCTTTTATCACTATGAAGCACAATTTTCACACCACCACCAAGCACTCTCACAATTTGCTAAGTAACTCAAACTAACCTCATACCATTCTAAGATCTCACATCGTCTCAACTACATTCCTCATAAACCATACAAGTCACACATTCCATGTTCCACAAATACCCCCATTCCATTTAAGATTCATAAGTCAATATACATCTCTACCACTATCTAACATCCCCCTTATTGCAAATTAATAACTATCCGGTAGCTCTCATTATCTCAACAACGACATCAGACATTAATAACCAACCTCTAACCCTTTCCTGAGACACTTACTCTTCCTACTAAATCCAGAAACCAACCTAACACATAATCACACAGCACATAAACAATTTTTCAGCAACAAACCACATAATTGAATCAAGCCTACAAGGATGACCACTTGTCCCGGAACTTCCAAGGAACTCTCATTAGAAACTACGTTGATCAGACGCATTTTCCAATGAGATCTCAAAGCAAGTTAACCGGCTACAAGAACTATCCATGAGGCTTAACCCATGCTCACATAATGCAACACATAATGTCCTATACCTTCTATTTCTATATGCAAATATCCTCACCAAGCGAAGCCAACCCATTGTGGTAAAAACCACTTCCCACGAGCTCCAGGTATTCAAACCCGGTTAGCTCTAATACCATGTTGTCACGCCCGATTTTTAATTACACGAAAACATTACCATATATATATATTTTTTTCTACATAAACAAATATCTATTACACTTGAGTAACAGAAATACGATAATACATGTTATCTCTCTCAATGAATGCAACAACAATGATACATGCCAATGCTTCTGCCGCGAAGCTACAAATAAATGAATACAAATACAAATCCACTTCTTTTACAACTACCATGAAGTTATACAAATGACTCAAGAACTCCGTACATCTTCAATCAAATAATCCAAACATTCTTCCTGTAAAAAGATACAACAACAACGGGGTGAGCACTAATGCCCAGTAGGAATCTCACGGTTCTAAATCAATAACTAACACACAGATAAAAATAATCATGCATGCTGGGTGATACCATATAGTAGGGTGACATTTCATAATCTCAAAATATCATAAGTAAGGTATTTTTTTCTCAAAAACAATTTAAACACTTGTAAGAAAAACCTTCAGCCATTAAAAATCATCCCTTAACTTTAGAAAAACCATAGATCCTTGTGAAACAACCGTATTTAAGAAACAACATCATTTAAAGGTTAATAACCCATTTCCCAAAATATTTCTCATTTAACTTCCATTTTTAATGTTCCTCTTTTCTTTCATTCTACTCTTTTACTCTTCATTTTTAATTTAAAACCCCATAACTTCAAGTTCAAGTTCCTTTTTGATTTGCCAACAATTCTCCTATACTCAATTCACCCGGTTAATTACACCCGCAAAGTTTCATTTCAAGATAACACAATGTTAATAAACCCTTCCAAGCCAATCCTTTATTTAATTAAGGAACAATTCTCACAATTTACTTTTATTAACACAACTACTTCGTTAAATTTATCATCATAAACTATAATCCTCATATCTATTTTTTTTGGTTCCCATTATTTACAAATAATGCCCATGCACATTTCCTCTTTAAACCATATTATACATCAATATGAAATTTCACAAATTCATCACAAGCAACAAAAAAAATCATCAACTCAACTTACCTCTCAACACATAGCTCAACACAATCCACCTTTTGCCAGCTTACTACGGCGGGATGTGAACTCCCAAAAACCATTTTCGAAAACCAACCATTCTTTTAAAATAAATTTCCAAGTTCTGTAGAGTATTCTCACAAAGTATGTACATAGTTATGTTTTTTCCTCAACACAAAAGTAAATGTAAATGCAATGCTATGCCAAGATAAATCAATGAGGAAAAACATCCTTTCCAATGCATTGTTTCAAAATCACCATGTTCTCAATGTCATCATATGATCTCATCCATTTCAAACTTCCATCATTACTTTAAAAGGGGCTGTAAATACGACACTGGTAATCCTTAGGCTGGTGTCTGCAAGTAGGCTCAACAAGCACTACCAAACTGTCATTTTTACCGGTGCTAACCGGAAGGCTCGACACCTATCCGCGCGGCTTTCAGGTCTTTCACCCTGGACACTCAAGGCCAACTTAATAAAATCAACTACACCCCTTTCCGGACTTACCACGTATTTACCCCATTTACATTTCCATAATTCTCAATACAACCTTATCCTTTTCAAAGTAAGCATTTTCCCATTCATTTCAATATGTGCAATAGTATTAATGAATCAAATAAGAACATGATGCAATACATAATATCTCATAACATTTTCTCCATTTCCAATGTTTCCACAATAATGTCAACATCCACAACTTCCATTACCCCTCTTCACTGTTCTTTTATGAGATCATCAAAAAGAAACCATTAATACATAGCTACAATCATTATCCATAGTGCACAACAATTGTCATTCCACAACTACATATCATCATTTATTCAACAATAATTTTTAAAACAACACACCCATTTCAATATATCAAAACTTCCCATATTTTCCAAAAATTCCCAATCTCTAGGTTTTTCATCAAAGAAACCCCCACCTTTCCCATTTCATGGCACACCCACCCGAATCATATTCTTTGAGTTAAATAACGTGGAAACCCATTAGTGTTAGCAAAATGGTTAAATTTAAATCCCTATTTTCGAAAACCCCTTTCTTTTGGAGCCAAAAATCAAACTCAACACAATAATCTCAAAATACTTTTTAAATCAACATGATTCAACTCAACACCATTAAATATAATTCAAGAGGAATTCTTAAATACCATTTCAACATTTCATCATCGAGTTTATGCCATCTATATCATTAATAAATCATTTCCCCCAATTTCCTTCTCATTATAACATGATTTACATTGCTCATAACAAAGTTCATTCGCAAATTTTAAACATAATTTTCAAACATAATCAAATTCCAATTAAACTTGTACATATATAATTCAACCTACCAATTTCATGATTCAACTTTCAATTTGGGCCAAATCATTGACTATCATCATAAATCAACCTAGGGTTTCAAGAAAAATCTAGAAATTTCAAGAAAAATCCAAATTTCTTAACCCATTACTTTTTGTTCCAATCTTTCCATTTATTATAGACCCTAGGTCCATAATCCGTAAACCATAATCTAAACCCCATAATAGAACCCCAACATTTCAAACCCTAACTCCAAAATTTCATGATTTATACCATATGCCCAAAATATAGATTTTGCATTCATATATTCCAAAATACCACAATTCTATCTATCAATGTAAGCATTGAAGGAGAACTAGGACCCCTACCTCAAGATTCAAGGAAGAAAAGCAAGCTTTGAGAAGAATCCTCCACAAATTCGAATTTTCAATCGGTAGAAATGTTGATCTTCTCTTGTTCTCCATCCTTGATGCAAGATCCATGGTGGATTTGTTGATAAAAGTGGAGGAAATCAAGGTTTTGGGAGCTAGGGTTTCGGACATGGAAGAGGGGAGAAGAAGAGAGGAAAAGAAAATGCAAGAAATGAGCTCAAAATCACGTCTTTGAGCTGCTGTCCCGCACAGCCCGCACGTGCGGCGCTATTCCCCGCACGTGCGGCTCTGCTTTCAGCACAGATGTGAAAACTTCAAACGGGTATAACTCTCTCATCGGGACTCCGTTCTAGGTCGTTCTTGTGTCCAAATTGAAGCCCCGGAAATAAAATTTCCAATGGTTCTAACCTCACATTCAAATTCAAAGTGTAGAAAAAGAAAAGGGCAAATGAGTGACGGCTGATCGAAAACTCAAACTCCATTTTGCGGCTTTCTATCTAATCTTATCTATATATCTTGTTAAGGCTTCAATCAAGGTTCCAAACATCACCCAAGGGTCCTCAATTATAATATTTAAAGTTCACTAGCCAACCCATCAATATCAAGAGTCCAACAACTGTACAAGTTTTAAGGTGACGGGCACCACTATACATCAATCCAATGTGAATTTAAAATCCAAGTCGTTATAGATACTCCTGAGGCAATGGCCTTGTTTCGTCACGACTATGGTATCCCTGATGATGGGACCCTTTTGCTGCGCTAGTTGGCGAAACGGCCGTTACACATGTGAATCTCTGTCACACTGCTATAGCGGCCATAACGGGTGGCAGCAACCACCACAACCGTTACGTAATGGTTGTGGCCACTTTTCAAAACCTTATCTTCAATCTTTTTGCAATTATTGTTTAATCATCCACTTATTTGATTCTTTTTTAGTTCTTTCCATTATTACTATTTTTTTATTTTTTTTTGCAATTTTCCTTAAATATTCCGAATCATATCTATATATTATATAAGGAAAAGGGACTATTTATTAAGAAACCTTCTAGAAGTTCCAAACTCTCATTCTAAAATTATTGAATTTTCAATTTACAAAATTATTGACTAATATATTTAATTAATTATTATTTATTTTAGAAATAATAATTATTCTTTAATTTATGGATTTCAAATGGAAAGATAACAAAATATTCCATAATCTCCCCTATCATAATCTCTCTCACCAATTTTCAAAAAATTAAAACATTTCTTCATACTCTTTCTTTTCTTTCCCCAAACCATCTCTCTGGTAAAAAAACCCTACATACCTTACACAGTTCCAATATTTTTTTTAAAAGTCATATGCAACTTGCGTATCCCTAAAGAGGTTATATCATGCAAGAGAAATCACACCATTTTTATTATTTTTTTCTAAGGTTGTTAAAAGTTAGTTAATATTTAATTTTTTTTTCTTGCTCATTACATTTTTATTTTTCAACAATATTATTTCTTTATTCTTTTACACCACATCACTTTCAATCTCTTTTTTTTGCTTGAAGATCTATACTATATATATAAGCAAATATAGTGGGTGTGCTCTTAGGCCTCCAAATCTCTATTCTATTTCTTATAAAATCTATTAAAATTTTAAAAATTATGTGGCACTCAAGTTTCAAACTCATTCCTCTCCAGTACTTCCATTTAAAATAAAATTATTTTTTAATAATTTAACAATATATACTCTTGGGGCATATTTGATCGACATGATTAGAGTATGGTATTGGGATTATTAATCCGTGAGCCTTGTTTTGAAATTTTGTTTCAGGATTATTAATCCAATAGATAATTAATCCAACAAATTTGTAGGATTATTAGTAATGGGGTAGGAGTGGGATTATATATCCTGAGTTAGGAAATAAAATAAAAAGACTCTTTTACCCTTTACCAACAATTAAAACACTTATTATTTTTATATAATTTTATATTTTAGAAGGCTAAAAATAATTTTTTTAATTTTAAAATATTTTTTGATATTTATTTTGTCAATAGTTTATATTTTAAAAAATAAACCAAACATGGCTTTGTATTTTGTATTTTTCTTTTATTTATTTATTTATAATTTTTTTCAAAACCACGTTTATGAAGAAATTTTGATAAAGTAAATATTGTGAAGAAACATTGATGGAGGGTAAGATTAAAAAAACAATAAATATAGTTGTAATCCTACATTCATATGTTTTCTTATCCAATGCAAATCAAACAATGAACAAGGGGATAATTTATCCTGCTAATTCAATTGGATAGTGAATACCATACTAATTTCATGAGATTATTAATATCTTCACTACTAGTCTTATGAATCAAACATGGCCTTAGATTAATAGCTATCCGAATACAAACTTATCAACAAGGAAGAGAGAGAGAGAGAGAGAGAGAGAGAGAGAGAGAGAGCTATCACAAAATTCAAAAATATTTGAATTGAAAATCTATATAAAGATAATCTATATATATCAACAAAATTCGAAATAAAGATAATTTAAATTTGAATTTGAATATATAATAAATATAATCTATATTTATCTATCCAATTTCACATCTCTTTTCTCCTATATAAATAGTTATATTTCAATTGATTATAAACACATACAAAACTATTATGCTGCTCTTTCTCTTTTCCCTTTCTCTTTCTTTCTATATATAATTTTATATTGTTATAGGTATGGCTGAAATACTCCACACATTTACATTTTTTGTCTAAATTTTAATTTTACCAAAGGCTAGAGAGTTTTCGAATTTCTTTTTATTGCATAAATGTTGTATATTATGTACCCAAAAAAAAAGTATAAGAAAATTATTTGTGTGTATCATTCTCATAATGAATTTCCCACCAAACTAAAAAACTCTTTCCTATTTAAGAATTTCAGAGTATTTTAACTTGGCAATTGAGTATCGACTATATTCTTTCGTTTAAAATTTTATCTTTCGATGATATTTTGGTGATGGGTTCACGTAGTTTATATGTTTTTATGTAATATTTAATTTTTCTCTTTTACATTTGATATCAAACTTTTTTTTTAATAAGAAACTTGAATAATTGAGTCTTTTATTTAGTTTTGTTTGTGCGCCAGTAGAATATTATTTTTATCATAGCAAAACATAGTTCTCAATTATATGATACTTATTAATGTTTCATTGCAGCTGTTTTTTTATTTATTTGTTTGTTTAATTGAATTACTTTTTATGTTTTTGGTTATCAAAATATCATCGAAAATAAATAATAAAAGACAATCAGTGCGGATGATATTAAACATAAAATCATAACACATCATATGTTTTGCAATTCTATTTTTAAGTTATTCATTTTAAATCATATACACTCATGCATCGCACGGGTTACCACTAGTTAGATAGATGAAGCAAAAGCCAATAGAAATATGCTTTTTACTTATTTGGGAGCAACTTCCAATTTTAGGGTGAATGCTTTTATTCAAAACTATTGTTGGAACTTCAATTTACTATAAACTAATTTAATACAATTTACATAACTCTTTAATACCTTGATGGTGCTTGTTTGGAATGATATCATATACAATGGCATTCTCCTTGCCTTGATCACTTTCCCCAGGGGGAGGGGGGGGGGAGATGATGAATCTATATGAGTACATTTATCGGAATGATACATATGATGAAAGCTAGAAGGAATCGAAACTTTATTGATTTGTGTTTTTCATATCAAAATTATCTAAAAGACATGTCACATGAATTGGAACACAGCACACGTTATGATTTCAACAAAATGATGAGACATCAATAAAAAGGATAAATTATATTTTCGTGTCATTTTGTTCTTTTAAATTTTAAATTTGTCAATTTCATCATTAAATTTTCAATTTGAATCAAATTGGCCAATTTCAAACCAATTGTCTAAATAGTTAAAAACACTTATGATCCCTAACATATGCATTTGGTTCCTAAAATTTTTAATTTTGTCAAATTGGTCCCGAAACATTGATGAGAAAGATGAAATATAAGCTTACAATATTATTGAAGGATGAAACTAACAAAGCTAAAATTTTAAGGACCAAAATGACACAACCTGTCCAAGATATATATCTATATAATAAAGCAGGATGGTTTTTGAATTCGTAAACACATATTTGTCCTATTAGGACATTTAAACGGCTAAGATCTATTCAAATTATAAAACAACGGCTGAGATATATTTTTTAAAAAATATCTTACATGTACATTTTTTATTTTCCCGCTTCTCTCTCTTACTTTTTCCTTTTTTCACTCATCCTTCTATGATCCCATGATCCCACCTTCCTCTCTCTTTTATTTTTATTTTTTTATTTCCTGTCTTTTTTATTGTTCTCTCTGTTTGTTTATGTTTTTTATTTTCTCCTTTTTTTCACTTATTTTTATTTATATTATATGGAAAAGTCTGCGATCCCAGAATTAGGAGCCAGATTTTACTGTGTAGTGGAGATTATATTAATGAATTTTTTATTCCACAAATTAAATGAATTTGAACAATTAATTTTTATTTTTAAATATATTGAATACCCGATAGACTTAATAAATTTAGACCTTATATGAATTTTCAACATATTTTAATAAAGTAGGGTGATTTTTGAATTTTCAACATATTTTTGTCCTATTAAGATATTTGGATGACTCAGATCTGTTCAAATTATAAAACAATGGCTTAGATATATTTTTCAAAAAATGTTCTACATATACATTTTCTACTTTCCTGCTTCTCTTTCTTTTACTTTTTCCTTTTCTCACACCCCTCCTTCCATGATCCAATGATCCCATCTTCTTCTCACTTTTCTTTTTATTTTTCTATTTTCTCCCGTTTTTATTGTTCTATCTATTTGTTTATTTTTTTATTTTCTTCTTTTTGTTCAATATATTTTACACATTTCTATACAATGTATGTATGCCCATAATACACTAGGACATTACAGGCATACATACAATTTTTATATAATTATATAAGCAAAAGCAGTATTGTATGTATGCCCGTGGAAATTGTATGTATGTTAGGCACATCTATCTATCTAGCTATATATTATATAAGGAAAAGCGAGTTTTCGTGAAGAGTTTTGTGAGAACTCCAAAATTTTATAATAACTTTGTGATTTTATCAAATTAAAAAATAGATTTAAATAGTGTTGGAATTACAATTATATTATAATCCTAACATTATTTACACCGTGCCTTCAGGCACGGGCATACGCTAGTATATATATAAGTGTATACGGCCGGCTAGGTCTTATTAATTGTGGGAGCCAAATATTATCTTTATGTAGGAAAGCCAAGTGAATTTAAAGAAAAATAAGTTATATACTATTCGGTTCTAACCTGGGGGGATCCAGAAGCTGAATAACTAAATCGGCCATAGAATCAGCCGTAAAAAATGCCGAGTACAAATAGGCATAACAGAATGGCCGAGTGAGCAATTACACGCTGGACTAAAGGTGGGCTCGACCCCCAAGATCATGGACAAGTATAAATAAGATGAGCATCAACCAAAGAGAGGTATGTGAGAATAGATAAGATTAACTTGCGATATAAGCAAACGAGAGAGTATATACTGACTTGTCCGTCGGAGTGCTAATACCGGCATCCCTGACCGGAGTGTTCATCCCTTTTCAGGTGACTAGCTGAGGATCAAGTACGTCCCACAGGATACACTGAGTATTTCCAAAACTACATTTCCACAATTGGCGCCGTCCGTGGGAATACTCAAGTGCATCCATGGCTAGCATAACAGATGATCCTCCGGTAGTCACTGACGACCTTATGCCACGAGATGACATCACTCCAAGAAACATGCTTGGCCCAAAGAATATCGCCGCACGACGGGCCTTGAAATTCGACTCAGCAGCCCAGACCTCACCCTCGACATTAGTACATGAGACAATGCAAAGGATCATGGATCAAGCAAAGCAAAACGAATAGCGATTGGAAAACATGATGTCTGAAAACAAGTGCCTTCGACAGGATTTGGCCCTCGAGGCGGCAAAATCCCAACAGGCCGCGTGCCAAGACCGGGGTCGACCTTCGAGAAGGGATGGTCGACGACATCAACTTCGGAGACATAATAGTGGCAGTGATTCTGACTCATCATCCCCAGAATCCAGAAAGAAGGGACAGGTCGATGTCTCTAGTTCATCAGAAGGAAGTCCGCATGCCCGGCATAAACGAGGAAGGAGAAATGATTCAGACAAAGAGGATCAACATGACCCCTTTGTGCGACGAATCGCTAGGGCAGTGCTACCCAAGAAGTTCAAAGCGTCATCATTCACCTTGTACGACGGAAAATCAGACCCCACTGATCATATTCGTCATTATAAACAAGCCACGACACTTCATGCTGACAATGAGGCCCTCATGTGTTGAATATTTCCGAGTAGTCTGGGACCACTGGCCGTCATATGGTATTATAAATTGGAGCCGGCATCGATTAAGAGCTTCCACCAACTCCAAAAATCATTCAGGGCAAGGTTCATCACCAATGAGATCTAGCCAAAACAAGCCGATTCTCTCTGGGCAATGCAAATTCAACCAGGAAAAACCCTTCGTGAATATTCGGCACGCTATTGGGAATGCTTTAATTTGGTAGATGATGCCTGCAATGACTCCATGGCCATTACCGCCTCTAAGATGGGATTACATCCTGACAGTGCCCTCTGCAGTCCATTGACCAGACAGCCCCCCCAAAACAGTCTGCTCGTTAATGAAGAAAGTCGAAGAATACTGCAAAGTGGAAGATGATGCCCTGTGGGTCAAAGCCGGACATAAAGCCGATAAGACAGCCCCGTCTGAAATCGTTCAGCCAATAAGCGTCGTGCCATCATGGAGCCCTGAACCACGGAAATGGGCAAAACGAGATAAAAGACGAGATTCGCACCGATCAAATGACCAATGTTCACATTGAGCCAATGAGCAATATCAAGTAGATAGCAAGTGCACAAGATGTGCAGCCAAGAAATATATAGAGTTATCGGATCTGATCAGTAAGGTTATGTCTAAAGTTCAACACCTTCCGTTCTTTAAGTGGCCACCCAAGATGATGGGACCTCCCAATATAAGGAGACAGGATAAACTGTGCGAGTATCACAAAGACCACGGTCATGACACCGATAGTTGTTATGCATTAAAGGATCACCTGGAGGAGCTGGTGCAAGACGGCCAGCTTATGCAACATGTCCGAAAGAACAATTCAACAAAAATAATAGCTTTACGGCTGGATTTAGCTCCACTCGGAGTAATTCATATGATATATAGCTTGTCGACGGCATCCGAGGTACATACAATTCAGTTGCAGTCTAGCCCCCATAAGCCAATCACGCTAGCAAAATGGCCCCATGAAACTGCGAGTATTAGTTTTGATGACTCTGACTTGGTTGGAATGACTCTCCCCCACACTGATCCCCTCGTCATTGATCTACGCATAAACATATTCACCATTGAACGTGTTCTCATTGACCAGGGAAGTACTTCGGAAGTAATGTATTACAAAACCGTTGTTAAACTTGGCTTCACTAATTTGAATCTGTCTTTGGTAAATTATCCGTTATTCGGCTTCAATGCTAACCCGAAATATCCTTTGGGCAAAATCACACTACCAGTTCGGGCGGGCACCAGGTCCGTGGACATAGAATTTCTGGTTGTCAAGCTTCCTTCGCCATATAATCTCATCATAGGAAGAACTTGGTTGCATACCATGCAAGCTGTGCCAAGCACCTATCATCAACTACTTCATTTTCCAACTAAGCACGGTATAGAGCAAATTCGAGGTTCCTAGAAATCGGCGCAGGCATGTTCTTGCTGCAAAGAAACCAAGAGAGCTGGAAGTGAATTCAATTGAGGTGCCGGATCGGGAGAGCCTCGACGACATTGGACGGGTCCCAAGTTAAAAGGCAACTGGAGCCCTAGATCGGGTTGAAATTGACGGGAATCCTGACAAGTTCTTCATGATTGGCGCTTCCCTAAATAAAGTTGAGAGGTAAGAGCTAGTATCCTTCTTACTCAGTAACCTTGATGTATTTGCATGGTCACCATATGAGATGCCGAGGATGGATCCATCTGTGTCCCAACGCCACTTAAACGTTGATCCAAAATATAAGCCAATTATTCAGAAAAGCCAGTGGTCAGCTGCGGAGCGTATTTCTATCGTTGTTGAAGAAGTTGATCGGTTACTTGATGCGGGGGCAATTCGCGAAGTGACCTATCCTACATGACTGTCGAATACTGTAGTTGTAAAGAAGAAGAATGGATCTTGGCGTGTTTGTGTGGATTTCACAGACTTAGACAAAGCTTGTCCCAAGGATTGCTTTTCCCTTCCCAGAATAGACCAACTCGTAGATGCAACAACACATCATCAATGTATGAGCTTTCTGGATACCTACAGAGGCTACCATCAAATTGCCATGCATTCGAAGGATCAAGAAAAAACTGCATTCCTCACTCCTAGAGGAACCTATTGCTACAAGGTTATGCCTTTCGGGCTGAAGAATGTTGGGGTAACTTACCAAAGACTAGTGACTGCCATGTTCAAGGAGAAACTCGGCCGTACCATGGAAGTATACATCGACGATATGGTGGTCAAGTCCAAGAAACAGCAAACCCATCTAGCCGATTTGGAAGAGACATTTGGTATTCTTCGAAAATACAAAATGAAGCTAAATGCCTCCAAATGTGCATTCGGCATTGGATCCGGCAAATTCCTTGGCTACATTGTTAACCACTGCAGAATCGAAGCCAACCCGGGGCAAATCACAGCAATTCTAGAACTTGTCTCTCCTAGGTCGGTCAAATAGGTTCAGAAGCTGATGGGAATGGCCGCCGCACTCAACAAGTTCATTAGTCGTTCCACAGATCCCTGTTGACAATTCTTTCACACTCTTCGACAAGGTAAAGCTTTTGAGCCTCTGTTTGGGAAGTGGGTTGGCTTTTTGGCTTTTTTAGCTATTGTAGCCTGGGCTAAAAAGCTTGGTTTGGGAAGGGCTTTTTAGCTTTTTTGGCTTTTTTTGTGAGAGAAGAGTGTAATGATTATGGATTAGATGTGATGTTTTGTTTGTTGTGGCTAAAATAGTTTATTTTGTCTTTTGTGGCTAAAATAGCCCCAAACTTGCTTGCCAAACGGCCCCTGAATGGACCCCCGAGTGCCAGGCCGCTTTGGACGGCTTGAAGACTTACCTCCGATCAGTTCCACTCTTGGCAACACCTTCGGCAGGCGATCCGCCCATTTTATATCTGGCAGTCTCCAACCAGGCAGTCAACGTCGTACTGTTAAAGGAAAAACTTGGGAAGCAGGAACCAGTTTACTATGTGAGCAAAGCAATGGCTGACGCCGAAACACGTTATCTTCCGTTGGAGAAACTCATCCTTGCTCTTGTCATGGCTGCAAGAAAACTGAAGCATTACTTTCAGGGGCATACCATTGGGGTACTAACGGACTATCCCATCAGGTCAGTGCTCCGTAGCATGGGCTCTGGAACTCAGCCAATATGATATCCAATTTCTACCCAGAATTTCAATCAAGGGGCAAGTGCTCGCCGACTTTGTAGCCGAATTCACTGGATCCCTCGCCGACTTTAAGTTTGATCAAATTTAACCTAAGCCAAACTGGAGAATATACGTTGGGGACATTTGGCAGATGTACTGTGACGGGTCATCCAACCAACGTGGTAGTGGGGCGGGCGTAGTAATCATGACTCCCGATGGGGCAATAATCGAGCAGGCTGTCAAACTGGGCTTTGATGCATCGAACAATGAGGCTGAATACGAAGTATTGTTAACCGGCCTACGGAATGCACTTCTCCTTGGTGCACGATGTCTGCTTGTTTTCTGTGACTCAAAACTAGTCATCAACCAATTAAAGGGGGAATATGCAGCCAAAAGTGACCGCATGGCAACCTACATGAAAACGGAAAATCCTTTATTGGCGAAATTCGATCATCATGAATTGAACCAAATAACCCGGGATCAGAACACGAATGTCGACGCCCTGGCTTGCCTAGCCTCCGCCATCAACTCAGAAATTAAACAGACAATTGAAGCAGGATTCATCCCTGAGCCGAGCATTGCCTCTTCGGAATCGGTTTAGATCAATATCATAGAATCAGGTCCAAGTTGGATGGACCCTATCACTGTATTCCTATCCTCCGAGTAACTCTCGACGGACAAGAAAGAAGCACACAAACTGCAAAACAAAGCCCTGCGATACTACTTGGATCTGCAAGGAAAGCTCTACAAAAAATCCCTTTTCGGTCCATACCTAGAATGTGTTCATCGGGATGAAGTTGAGGAACTCTTGGCTGAAATACATGAAGGTAGTTATGGTGCCCATTCTGGTGGGCGTTCTTTGGCCCATCGAGCCGTAACACAGGGGTACTATTGGCCGACCATGAGAACTGATGCCGAGTGTTATGTCAAGAAATGCGAACAATGCCAGAAGTTTTTCCCTTTAACTCATTTGTTTGCTGAGGAGTTAAGCTCTATTACTAGTCCTTGGCCGTTCGCTCAATGGGGACTTAATATCGTCGGACCATTGCCACGAACTCCAGGGAACAAGCGATTTTTGATTGTCGCGACAGATTACTTCACAAAATAGGTCGAAGCGGAGGCACTAACACATATTCGAGATACTGATGTTAAGCGTTTCGTATGGAAAAATATCATAACGTAATTCGGCATTCCAAGAACACTTGTTTCAGACAATGGTACCCAGTTTGATTGTGGCGTCTACCGAGAATTATGCAGCACGTATGGTATTCGGCCTTATTTCCCCACCCCGGCTTATCCACAAAGCAATGGTCAAGCGGAATCCTCCAACAAAGTCATTCTGGACAGCATCAAGAAAGGTTGGAGAAAGCTAAAGGCAGATGGGTCGAAGAGTTGCCCAATGTGTTGTGGGCTCATCGCACTACACCAAGGCGGTCCACTGGGGAAATGCCGTTCGCCCTATGCTTCGGAACCCAGTCAATCATCCCCCTGGAGATCGGCCTACCCACTCTGAAAACAAAGGTCTTTGACTTGGGCCGTAATGACATGATGTTGGCGTTGGATCTGACTCTGATCGAGAAACGCCGAGACTGTGCCCTTGCTTCTATGGCATGGTATCAGCAACAGCTCGCTAAATCATATAATCAACGCGTATAGCTACGTCGTTATATACCTGGAGAATTGGTCCTCAAGAAAGTTATTCCCGCTACTAGGAATCCACTGACGGAAAGTTAGGTCTCAATTGGGACGGCCCCTATTAGGTTAAATCAATCGCCGGCATAGGGACATATCGGCTCAAAGACATGTCTGGAAGAAGTCTGCCATGTCCTTGGAATTCCACGCATTTGCGTAAATTTTATCATTAACCCAACTTGTAGGGCATGATAACTTGTTTTGAAACTTCGGTATGTACAACTTTCATTTTCACAATGCAATGCCTCTTTTCTTCTTGCTTTGTGAAATTTGGTTTGGTAAAACAAAAGCCTCCGGTTTCGGAGCGCCTTTCATGGATATCACAATTGGCCAAACACAAAAGCTCCGAATTCAGAGCCCTATTCGCGAATGACACGTTTGGGCCAAATAAGCCTTCGGATTTGGAGCACCCTTTGTGGATATCACGATTGGCCAAAACAAAAGCCTCCAAATTCGGAGCCCCATTCGTGAATGACACGTTTGGGCCGAATAAGCCTCCGGATTCGGAGCGCCCTTCGTGGATATCACGATTGGCCAAAACAAAAGCCTCCAAAGTCGGAGCCCCATCCGTGAATGACATGTTTGAGCCGAATAAGCCTCCGGATTCGGAGCCCCATCTGTGAATGACACATTTAGGCCGAATAAGAATTCGGATTCGGAGCGCCCTTCGTGGATATCACAATTGGCCAAAACAAAAGCCTCCGAATTCAGAGCCCAATCCGTGAATGACACGTTTAGGCCAAATAAGCCTCCGGATTCGAAGCACCCTTTGTTGATATCACGATTGGCCAAAACAAGACCTTCCGAATTCGGAGCCCATCCGTGAATGACACGTTTGGGCTGAATAAGCCTCCAGATTCGGAGCGCCCTTCGTGGATATCACGATTAGCCAAAACAAAGGCCTTCGAATTCAAAGCCCCATTTGTGACTCTTTTGGGCCGAATAAGCCTCCGAATTCGGAGCACCCTTCGTCGACATCACAATTGGCCGGTGCAAACGCGATTGAGAGTAATAGATGGTCATGACTTAATTTACGAACATTAATTGAAACAACATACAGACATTCAAAATAAAATGTTTCATTCAATAGATCGTGAATACATGATTTGCATCAAAACGTAACAATGTGTTCAATAAATTATAACTCCTAAAAAATAAAAAATAAAAAAAAATGAATGAATACATTAGTCGACACCATCTTCGTCATCAGTCTTCTCGGCTTCGAAAGCTGCGAAGGGGAAACTGTAACTCTGATACAAATGCGACGCCGAATCAACACCCGTGGCCTGTAGAGCCTTGGTCCACCCATGCTTGAATCCACGATTTTCACATTGGCAAACCTCCTCGGCTAGCTTTTCCTTCGTCTTCTCTATACCAATTTTCCGACCATAAAAAAATCCCTCATTATAGGCATTTGTCTTTATCGCTTCTCTAGCGAACATGCTTGTCGTATCTCAGTCGGCAATGACATGATTTAAAAGCCGTTGGGTCACCCTTTTCTCTACAATCGAGTTAACTGGACCTGCCGACTAATTTTCGACAGTTTTTGCCTTTTTTAGTTCATGTTCGGCTTTCTCTGCGTGAGCTTCTAAGTTCCGAATGCACTCGTCTTTCTGCTCTATCTCTCGCCGCGCGGCACGTAGACGCTTGCTGATTTCATAGGAGGTATATAGCCCTTTCATCACTCCATGGACACCCTCTCGAAAAAATTCAAAATCAAGCCGACCGACCATTGACTGCTGGACTTCCGACGGAAAAATCTATCGAGCAAATTTAACTGCCACATTTGGATCGCGGATAATCGAATCCGCCTCCGTCATTGGATGGTAGTAAGATACACTTCTGGTCTGATAAATGGCACATGAACACCCAACTGAAGGTTGAGTTCCCTAGGCTTTACAGCCTATCAAGGGATAAGGATGGCACTTTGAAAGAGTATGTTCAAAGAAGACAGAGCACAGGGGTTTGGATTTTTTCTTTTAGAAGGCCTCTTTTAGCATAGGAAGAGGAAGAAGTTGATGGTTACAAGGTTGGCTAGGTTGTGGCCCAAGAATCAGGCTGAATTACCCTGATGCTCTACATTGGGATGCATATCCATCTGGCCAGTTCACTGTAGCATTAGCAAGACCGTGGTGTGATTCTAATAATGGGCCTTGATTGCAAGTGTCGCAGTTGTTGTGGAACAATGTAGCACCAAATAAAGCCCAATTGTTCAGGTGGCTAGCTTGGAGAGGGAAGGCGAAAACAACAAATTTTCTACAAAGACTTGGAGTAATTAGTAGAAGTGAAGAGTTTACTTGTCCATTTTGCAAATCTGAACCAGAAACAGGGAATCATGTGTTGTTACTCTGTCCAGGTGTGTGGAGATTATGGTCTGAGCTATTGGATTGGTGGCGAATTTGCTGGGCAACACCAACAAGTGTGGAGGGGCTGCTTCAGTGGTGGATAGGAGTTAAACTCAAGAAAAAGGAACATTTGATTTGGAAATCATTACCGATTGCATTACTATGGTCTGTTTGGAAAGCAAGAAATGATTGTGTTTTTAATGGAAGTCAACCAGATTATGCTGAGATAGGGGAATTGGTGAAGGTGAGGGTGGCTTTGTGGGAAAGATCAAGCATAAAAGGGTTCCATTTTACAACTCAGGATTTTGTTTCAAATTTAGAGTGTAAGGCATTGCCTGAAATTGGTGTTCTACAGCTACATGCTACCTACTTTGGCTCATGTTTGCCCCGCTGTTGTGGTATGGTGGTGATCTGGTGTGACTTTGGGGTTATTAAAGCTGGGTGGTTGAGTTTTTATTGGTGCTTTGCTGTTGGTTGGTTTTTCACAACTTGGTATTGTGATAGCAAAATGATTGGGTGTACAAGTTGGTGCCAACATAGTTGGGATGATCTTGCATACTGTGATGCTCTTTTGCACTCACCTTCCTTTATTGATGTTGTTGTATGTGTACTTTTGTACTATGTGTTTCATCAATAAAGTCCATAGCTATATATATTTACTTTACTTAAAATTGAATGAAGCGTAGTTTTGAATGTTCAAGGAACTTGTTTGATCTCTGTCCACCTACAGCATTAGACAAACAAATGAAGGTTATGAACTAATTGTTTTATATTGTCTCTGTGCAGTACATCCTTGGAACCAAGATGGTTTTCCCTGGACTGAACACTACAAGAATTCACACTTTTAGCAACAAAAAAATTGGTCGCTAAAAGTCAATTTTTGGTCGGCAAAAGTTATCCGCGACCAATTTTTTTGGTCGCTAGTTTGGTCGCCAATTGAGGGTCGCGGAAAGTAATTCGCGACCAATTTTTTCGTTGGTCGGAAAAAGTTGGATTTGCCGACTAAATTTTTGGTCGCTAAATATTTAATTACTGCGACTAATTCATTTTGTCGCTAAAACACTTTGGTCGCGAAAAGTCACCTTTTGCCGACCAAATTTCTTAGTCGCCAATTGACACATTTCGCGACCAAAAATTTTGGTCGCCAATTGTGATATTTTGCGACCAAAATTAGTTTGGTCGCCAATTGTTACTTTTCGCGACCAAAACTGTTGGTCGGCAAAAGACTGTTTCCACGACCAACAAAATTTTTAGTCGGCAATAGATGTATTTTTTGCGACCAAAACTCTTGGTCGGCAATTGTCATTTTTTGCGAAAAAAAAAATTTATTTGTCGCAACTAATAAATTGGTCCCCAAAGCAGAAAAACAATACACCTGTAATTCCTAATAATTCATTCAATCCATTTTAAACCTATAATTTTAAAGCATCATTCAAATTAACTGAATCATTAACATTCGACACAATACATAATTCATTAACATTCGACACAATACAACTATTCTAAGTTTTCGTTCACAAGTCACATCCATCTAGCATAACAATTTGAAACATAACTATTTGTTATCCATGCGCAACTATCAACAAATAAAACTACTAATATTTGTTATCCATACACATCCATCCAAAAATATTTAATCCTCCCTTGTGGAACCTACATATTTAATCCTCCCTTGTAATAACTAAGAGCCACAAGGTCTCAATAAAATTAAGTTTCTCTCCTCTGCAGCTGCTTCAAAGGTCTCACCAGCCACAAGGTCCGGAACCTGGTCGTCGTCATCTTCTTGCGCAGTAGTTGCACCGGCACCAGGTGCCTGCTTCTGGAACTGCTCTGCCAGCTTCCTCAAGTTGTCCAAGTTATCGGGCCCTGAAAGAAGGAAATCCAGTGAGTAAACACATAAGGAGAATCTTTTCAGTGTTAAGAATAATCAGATCCATTTAATATAAAAGAAAATGATATTATAAGAAACACAACTGCACATACCCAATTGGTTAATAGTTCCAGGGAGAATGTCTTGCAACTCTGGGGAAAAGGAAAAAAATAATGGTTCAATTAGAATCCTGTTAGTCTAATAATTGAGAACTAGACCTAAGATAAGCGAATGGCTCAAGGACAAGCAATAATATGCCTCTGCTAGCAAACATAACCAGGTGGAAGGGTCAAAAGAGAGGAGAAACAAATATATTGAATTTTCAGTTCATCCCAAGGATGTCAAATTTAAAGAATTTGCAGCCAAGGTGAAAGAAACTACATCAGAACTTCAGCCAAGGTGAAAGAAGAAACTGAGGTAGGTTTTGAAAAATAAAATTTCAGTTAGGCTTCGTTTTTTCCGATGTAAAGCTAACGAAGCCTCAGAGTACATATTACGTCGTTTTCAGTTTAAAATTGACAAGCAGCAACTAGACATTTTTCCTCACATAAACAACTCCCTCATTTAAAATGGACAAACACATCTGACAAACGCGAATATTACATCACTAATTTTGGCTAAATCAAATATTCCAAAGTGGACAAGCAAGACTCAGTACACAAGATCATGATATTATATGGGAGAAAAGGTCTTTGATGCAACTCCCTCCTCTTTTTCCCTTCTAACCATGATGTGACGAATGATAAAGTTTGCTTAGTACCTTGCAGAGTTTGTAGAGGAAAGTATTTTGGAGATCTGCATCATCCGTGTAAGTAAGCTGATGAATGCACTGTGTGCCCTTGAGCTTCTTCAGGAGCCACAGCCCAACTTGAGTTGAATTTTATAGCTTCAAACTAATTTACCAAAATACTAAAACTATGCTGCAGATTAAATGATTTATTCTACACATTCAATAAGGACCAATTCCCAAAAGTTGGTTTCTTCCATGGCCATTCAGTGCAGCCCTAGGAAATTTTCCAACAGAAACCCAACAGAAGCAGCCAAATAGCAGTAGAAATAGTGATTTCCTTTATATCATCTCAAAATCATTGCTATTCAAGTATTATCAGCAACAACACTAAATAGCATGCTTCTCCTGACAAGGTGAGAAACAAATATGTAGTGTCACCAAAATCAGATCAACCACCCAATCTAACCAGTGAATCATTAAATCCGCCAGTCTAGGTAACAATTTGAACCGCCTTCTCTAGCTTACCAAGGAAAAATAGTTGAGAACTTGGTCATATGCAACTAAGAAGTACGCATTTACTATGTAACTATGCATAAGTCTCCTATTTTGTGCCATTGTGCATAAAACGCTCTATGTTAGTTTGTAAACACCAATTTGTTGTAAAAAAATATAAATAAAATAAAATTAAAGTATTTAAGAAATATGAAATCTAGAAATACAATAGAAAACCACCACATTTATAGCTTGTCCTCTAAAACAAACAAACAAACCAAAGGGAAAGAGGAGAGAGATAAAAAGAGAGAAAAACTAACATTAGTGCACCAAGTTTGCCAAATTCTAATTATTGGAGAAGGGAGAGCTATCATAATTATATTTATGCAGAGAATAGTATTTCATATTAACGACTAGAAAGGGAGGAAAATATACTCTTTGTTTGAGGAGAACCAAGTGTTGGCTGCAATAGAAGCTTGAACTGAAACAAACAACAAAGAAAAACAAAACCTATTAGTTACCTACAAAAATAAGAAATGAAAAGACAAAATAAAAGGATTTACAACCATGGTTGGTGTTACCAAATATTAGTTCAGTTCTTGGAGCTTGTTAGAGGTAAGACTTTGGCCTTTGTTGGGGACTCAGTGGGAAGAAACCAAATGCAATCATTGACATGCCTCTTGGCTAGTGTAAGTGCTCAGTAACTCATTATAGCATTATGTATAGATAGATATACCAAGTAATATTTCAACTTCAAGTCTAACAACCACCCTTTTCAGTTTTTGATATTATATAGTTCCTATGTTACACAAGATCTAGCATAATCAATGGGTTTCAAGATGCTAAATCCAAATGGAAGGCAAGGGGCATGCTGCACTATTGCCGAGAATGAAAATAACATTTCAAAACCATGGTTATGAACAACTTCATTCAATCTTAGTATTATGATTTTCAGATGTATAATTCCAGTCAGAGACAAAGACATTGAATAAAGTTTTCATAAATTGCAGTCAGAGCACTAAGAGTTAGTACATCAGAGAAAGAATATAGCACAATAGTGGCAATTTTTTAGTGCCCCACAAGCATGGCAATGCACATTCTCTGATTGATTTGAAGATGGTGATGAATTAGCTTGCACAAAACAATAGCCAATAGATATGCATTTCATGAAATTGCATTCAAACCCACACCCTAAATAAATTTATAAGGAAGCCCAGAGGTGAAACACGCAAGTTCAAACCATCCACATGTTTGCGGATTTTACCTCATCATTCATCACCCACCCACCTCCAACAATTTCTAACTGTGCATTCTTCACTAGAGAGAGAATAACCTTCCAGCATTTATGAAACACTATCAGCATTTATAACCTTCCAGCCGTTCTTTCCATACAGCACTCTCCAATTGTGAAACACTATCAGCATTTATAAGAGAACCTATTCTGCTTTCACACTACCTAATATACAACTCTCAACCTTATTAAAAGGCTGATTTATGTATGTCATGTTCTGTTATATAATCAATATATCTTGACCTTCCTCAAAAAAAAAAAAAAACTCTCGACTTTATCTGGATTTGGAACTGACTGTATAAAAGATTTAACACTAAACGCAACAACACTAAAATGATCATTAGTTACCAAATTGGCCAAGTAGTGCAAGAGTACATTTGTACATGGAATTTTTTTTGGAAGTCATGTTTTGATATTAATATCAAGAATTGATAAAACTTTTGGTACTTAGTGATGGATAGCAAGGATTCTCACTGTTCAGGTTCACCAGTAAATGGTGTTCTTCCAATCATCAAGTAAAGTAAGGTGACCCCAGCAGACCAGATATCAACTTTGTGGCCTTGATGTGGTGACCTGAACAATACCTGCATAACTACTCTATTACATACTAAAAAAGTCTAACAGTGAATTCCCAAGGGCAAGTGCGTTTTGCAAAATTGTGTCAAGAAAGAAAGTGGAGTTCGTTAAACGATTCTGAGATAAAACAAAATTCAATCAAATGACACATGCAGTAATACTTTTTTTTATCTTCACACCCAAGTAGAATTTGACCAACTGAACATAAGACACTTGAATCTTCTTACCAACACATAAACCTTGAGGTTCGAAACTTCAAGACTTTTGCTACATGATGCAGTTTCCCTTTCCTCTATTTCCCTCCTACCGATTGTAAAATAAATTAAATAAAATTTCAAGGTTCTTAGAAATCCACCACAAAGATGAGAAAGATGGGAACCTCATTATTAAGGGATGCACAAGCTGAAATCCATCATGTAGGTGCACACACTTCATTAAATTCACATATAGCTAATGATCACCTGATCTCCATAAAGTTAAAATTTTGTGAATAGAAATTTGCTACTATTCAAGGGCGGTACTTACAAATTCTCACAAGATTAAAACACTATGTGGAAAGTCTTTTCCATTATTAAATGTCAGGGTAACATTATAGCATAAGTTGCAACTCTTGCTCCTGCATTCAAGTTTCTCATTCTTCCCAATTTTAATTATTTTGCTGCAACAATTTTATGGAAAGACTTGATTTATAATGAACTGAAGATAACAACAACTCCTCACCTCTGGAGCCCGAAAGCCCTTGGTTCCAACACAAGGGCCTTCTCTCAAGAGTACAGTATCATTCTAGAGTTCCTTTTTTTTTTGATATTGAAATTACTACTTTACCCTTATCTACCGGGAGAGGAATGGTTGGGATGAATCAAGCCACATTAGCTGGAGCATCATTTTAGGGTGGTGTGGATCTTCATAAGGGCTGAATACTAACCATTTGATCCCAAATTTTAGAGTAAGGATATTTTGATATTTTTACACACATATTGCTCTAATTTCTATGTACTTATAATTGAGGGAAGAAAAGGCTAGCTCTAGATATTATAACTTTATAGTCATATTACAAACCACAACTAGTTTTTGGAAAGAATTATGTAAATTTTTTGTGTTCATTTATATTTGATCTTTGTTTCTTATGCTTATTCATGTTTGTGTTTTGTGTTCTCACTAATCCTGTTTATTAGGTGTATCAATTCTTAATGCATCAAGACACGTATGATTCATCAATAAGTGTAATGATTTCTTTATTCATCAATAAAGGATTTTTTTTGCCGATCAAACCAAAAAAAAAAAGAAAAAAGAATACATTTATGGTTCACCATAAGTGGCATCAAAGTGAATGAGCAAAGGCAACGCCTTCAATTACATTTAACACAGCCAAGCTTCATAAACCACTTGTAGCAGTTTCACTTGTAAACTTTGCAACAATTAATCTACGGTTTTAATGGTCAAACATTGTAACTGAAGTTAGGAAACAATAGAAGAGATTATCATAATAAAACCAATAGAAAAGCAGTGAAAGAAAATTCACAATAAAAAGCTTCTTTTAGTTTCTCACCCATTATGTTGACTACAATCTGCAGCATGAATGAAGAAGATTTGAACAAGCAATGTCGACCATGCCACAAGCAAACATGTTAGCCTCTGATGTCCCAATTTCTCCATCCTAAATCAGTAAACCTGTTACAAAGACATGCATGAACAAAATTTCATAATGAAACTGTTTTTACAAATCTTAAAAGGAAAATAATTTTTTTTTTTAATAAAACATATATATGTTACCAGTTAGGTGTTTTAAGTGTATTTCACGCTGACTATCATGACTAATTGTGAATTTTGATCCTTAAAAAATATTAGAAACCAAAGGAGATTATGACCTTGTCGTAGAGATTTGTACCAGAATTTAAATTAGTTCATGAAGACGGAAAACAAAGGACAGATATCACTAATCAAAATAAAAGAGGACAGATAATTTGGTTTGTGGTGAAATTTTCATTTAGGCATTGCATCAAACAGTTGGTGAGCAGAAGCAGAAATTCATGGCAAACCACACATGAATCAACACAAACCAAACTAAAAAACAGAGAGGCAAAGACAATTTCCCATCAAGCAAACACAATGGAACAAAAATCAGACCACTCCCTTTGCATTTTCTCATCATAGATATATATCTCATCAATCTGTGCATGTACGTATACAATAATACAATTCAATCGTTACTGAATTGCAAGTCCAAAAAATCTTTGATTTGGGGAATTCAGAGTACAAAGAACTGAAGGAAAATACCTCTGATTTGGGGAATTCAGTGTCGGTAGCGAAGAGTGAGGGTGGGTGTCGATGCTGCATCGAGTTTTTGCTGTTTGCTGATCTTCCTCTTCAATGGTGGTGGACAGTCGCGGAGTTGCTATGGCAGTAGACTGATGTTGAAGAAGATTATGGGTGGTGAACACAACACCCACCTATTTCTCTGTGAAGAGAAGAGAGATCCACCATAGGTGAAGAGAAGAGAGAGAATGAGAGAGAGAGAGGCTGAAAATAAAGAGATATATCTCATCGATCTCTTTCTCTGTACTACATCACCAAATTTTGTTTGTCTCAAAAAAAATTTAGTTCCCGCCTTCACATTTCAAATTCCCCCCAAAGTTTTGGCGACCAAAAGATCAAATTAGTCGCAAAAATAGGTTCTTTCGCCGACAAATTTTTTTAGTCGCCAAATCTCAATCAACAGCGACTAAAATATTAGTCGCTAAAAGTACTAATTTGACGACTAATTTTTTTTGGTTGCTGAAAATAAGTTTTTTGCAACCAAAAAATTGGTCGCCAAAAAATATGTGACCTTCCGCGACCAAGTTTGTAGTTGGTCGGCAAAAGTATACCACTTTCTGCGACCAACTCATTTTTTGGTCGCCAAAATATAACCTTCTGCGACTAAAAATATTTGGTCGCGAAAAATAATGATCATTCGCGACTAATTAATATTTGGTCGCCAAATGTCATTTTTTTGCGACTAAAATTTTTTTAGTCGGCAAAAGTGGTCGCAAAATGTGTAAATTCTTGTAGTGGAAGAAGCCACGGGAGCGTGCTGACATCATAGCAAATCTAAAGCAGGCAACATCCTGATTCTTTTGCCTCATATATGAAGGGCGCTTATATTTTGCGGCGGTTGGAAGAGTTTGGTAAGTCATCGCTGGTTGGGAATTCTTTTTCCTTAACTTTAGATACTACCTATTTGTTTAAATAAGACTATTAAGGTCTCTACTATGCTATTCTCCGGAAATCAGATCTGAAGTTGAGAATTTTTTTTTTTTTTTTTTGTGTCAATTTACATGTTTCTCCAATGATTAGAACTCATACCTAATTTATTCGTCACAATAAAGGAATTAAAAAACATGGTTCCATTTTATGTGATGTGATGGTGTTTTCTCATGGTATCACTTTGATTGTGTGTTGGATTTGGCTACTGAGATCTGGGAGCATGGTGAAGGTTACCTCTTATATATATCAGTTTTCGTTTTTCATGTTTTTAGAAACAAATACAATGAATAGTTAAAAAACATCTTACATTTTCATATCATTTTTATTTGTGAAAGCAATTTTTAAAAATTTGAAAAGGAGTGTTTTCATAATTTATTTTTTTTTAATTTTGAAAATAGTTTGTCGTACAAGTTTAATAATGTGTTTTCCAAAAATGAACACAAAGAACGAGAAATATACCAAACAGTTTAAGTGCTTTGAGACTGACCAACTGATTTGATGAATTACTTGGTTGAGAATGTTTGGTGGACCTATTACTCGTCCATTGAGAAATTAAATGCACGTTGCATGAGATGATTATTTGAAATTGTGTTGTATTTTACTTGATTATATAACACCTTTAAAATTTGGTTAATACCTTCGTTGCTCTCTCTCTCTCTCTCTCTCGTGGTATAAAGGAGCTAACATATTATAAATAAATTATAGTACCAGAAGTTCTCCTGGCATCCAAAATCAGTTGATTACTAATACAATAAGATACAGCATTGAAAAACTGAATACCAAAATCTATGTCGTTTTCAATGCTAGCTAGCAAATCAGTGCATTTATTTGCTTCCCCGTAACAATGGTAGACTATGGTGATCCCCAGCTTGCTCATTAAGTACTGTAGTTAAGAATGATGTTACTGATCCTGTGATGAGTTATGTTTTCTTTAGCTACTAGGTCAATGGCTAACTTGGCATCCACTTCCACTACTAGATTCTTAAGGTTTAGATCATTTGCTAGAGTTAGACCATTTCTTACGGCCCATATTTCTGACTCAATAGCTATGGTATGCCCAATGTTTTTGCAGAACCCGGCGAACCATTGCCCAAGATGATCTCTAATGATACTGCTCCCATTGGCCTGGCGTGGGCAACCCTTAATGGCCCCATCCATATTGAGTTTGAAAGAGCCTGGTTCAGGGGCTGTCCATCTAACACTAATTGTCTCCCAATTTGGTGTGCAAACTTCTTGCCTTGTTAGGAAGCACCACTGAAGCACTTTGGCAAGAATGAGATGAGGTGCAGTAGATAGGTTGGGAGAGATGAGGGACGATGAAGGCCCAAAGACAGTTTTATTCCTAAGGAGCCAGATGTTTTAACAGGCAATAGGAAATATGATTGCCCAAGGAATGTCTGTCATGGACTGAATTAGATATGCAATTGGATTTGATCCATGAGTGAAGATTTGTATTAGGCCGGTTTGGAAGAGGTGTCCCCAGGTTGTTCTAACAGAGGAGGCCACATGGCTTACTGAAGGATGTGGTTGGGTTCCTCCAGAGCTGAGTGGGAGATAGGACAAGAAGGGTCCGTAGCAATGCCTCTACGTGCTAAAAGTGACTTGGTGTTGAGTCAGTTCAATAGGGCAAGCCAATGGAAGTGGGGATGATTCTAGGGGTAGTCCAAGTTTTCCAAAGCCAAACCCAGTTAGAAAAGGGGTAAGATGGTTCGACCTTCCGGATTAAAGAAAGGGCCGATGCACTAGAGAAGAGGCCGTTTGAAGTTAGTTTCCACACAAGAGTGTCCTCCTTGGCCTAAACCATTGAGGGGATGTGATTTCTCCTCCTTTATTGGTGATGTTTCTGTTTACTTATAGCACAGTAGTAGAGTAAATGTCAAAGACTACAATCTGGTTTTCCCTTTGTATGTTTTTCCGAAAAGGATTGAATCAACTAAGGAAGTGAGAGTAAAATTTTTGTTATGCAATTGAAATTTAAACCCACAACTTTTCATATGAAAGTCATAATATTCTAGCCAATTAGGACAACTCAATTAATTGTATATATATATTATCTATAGAAATATACTAAATCTACAATCCAGACTATTTTAAAGCACTCCCTCTAACATTTGTGGCCCTACTAGGAAAAATGGAAAAAGAAAACATAGTAATTTGAAAAAGTTTTAGCATTCCAGTATTAATATTGTTGGCCTCTAAAAGACAAGTCATCCCGTTAAATGAAGTTATCATTGAAAATAAAAGTTTTCCAGAAAAGATAGAGAAAATTTGAATCACTTCATTACAAAGATTTTAAAAAATAAAATTGTAGCACAGACTCATCTGGACATTTAAATGATCTCAAACTTCTAAGACATCGTCCAAACCACTAATCCCCAGACACATGTACTTGATCCCTCCATTCCACATGTACCAGGTAATTACTGCCTAAAACCTATAATTTTAAGGAC